>CM076976.1:22790575-22903075 GCA_039105355.1 Benthosema pterotum
AGCAGCGGCATATAGCAGAAAATGGCGAACGTGCGCTTGTGGTAAATGAGTTAATATACTGTAAGTCCTGTAACCGAAAGTGGTATGGGAAGCCGTCCCCATACCATTTTAACCAGCTAGAATGAGGTAAGAATAAAAACATAGAAATAAAGTACCAAGTACATACAACTTTCTAGGTATGCTGTAGCACTACAAACGTTTTTTGAGGGAATGATTTTGTAGCAGAGCTCTGACAGCTGATAGATAGCACCCTGGTTACACTGTGCACTTTTAAGACTGAGAACGTTAGTTGCGGAAGTGACTGTATTACTGTCCCCAGAGAAACAACCCTGTTCAGTCCTCACTAGCGACTTGACTTGTTCAATGAGATTTTCAGAAAAAAAAAAAAAAAAAAAACGATTCTAACGAACAAAGCAGTTATAAAAGTGTGCAAAGTGCACGATTTCATCTTTTAAACATTTACAACAGCTGTGCACAAAAGGGAGAAATAAAATGTTTCCGTGGGGTATTCATTTTCGGGAGCACCGCATCGTGACTAATGGCAACTTCCAGCGGAAGTTAACTAACCGGAAGTCCCGACTTCCGTCAGTGGCTTTGGGGCACCGTGAATCCAGGCTCTCATCTCGCAGCGCGGATGAGAGTCTGGAGATCGAGGCTAGATAGATAGTGAGAACGAACAGAGTGGTGAATGTTTTGTGTGTGTTCTGTTCACACACTGATACGGTTCTGTATCTTCACTGCATGACTGCCAGTAAGAAGAGAGAGAAATGTGGAGTGACTTCCAAGTAGATGATCGATGATCAAAATAAATCCTGCTTTGACCGTGTGCGTCATGTGTGTTTACACAACATATAAATTTCAGTGATGTTGTAAGTAGTTTTGAGACTGTTAACTTCATCCAAGTGACTTCATTTGGAAAAAAAAAAAAACAAGATAACAATGAAGTGTTTCATTTATAGCTGTAAGGAGCTCATCATATATGATTTTCTCTTTCCCTTTATGGCCCATGCACCTCAGAATGTGCACTAAAGGCACAAGTTGGGGTGCACCACACCCTTTAGTTAGTTTAATGGCAACACAGACTTGTGTGGCTTATTGCCTTTATAAGATTAATCAGGTATGGCAACATTGAAGAAAATGGACAAAAACATCCAATAAAATTCCAATGCTTTCAACTACATCCTTCACTCCAAGAATAGTTTCCACAAGAATGGCAGTCCCAGCAACTGCCTGCAAACAAACAAATAAGTTGCTATTCCTAAACCTTAGGACAATTAAACTAAACGTAATTGGCTAAACGTCAATTACGTTTAGTCAACTAATATCTTATGAAATTAACACTAGCTAATATCTAGCACTAGCAGTAAGACATTTCAGATAAAATATGACTAAACTTATTCAAAAGATGATGACTAAACTAAATTAAAATGTGCTGTCGCGTCACATCTAGAAGGTCCTGGGTTCAATTCATCATCAGCAACCATACCCAGTCCGCTGCCTCCCCAGTTTGGCAGAGGGTGTGTAGTCACCAGGATTACATTAGGAATTGGCACTGTCTGGGTGAAAAAAAAAAAAAACAGTGTCACGATGAGTCAGATTCAAACTTCTTTCTGGGCTGCACCTCTATGACAAGAGACATTCACAAAGTTCTACTCTACAGTGCTATATCCATTTTGAAAAAATATATATTTTTAAAATTGTATCGATCCAATATCCATCATTCTATAGCTCTGTAGAGTAGACAATCCATTTTGGTGGAAAAACTTTTACCATTTTGTCAGCTAAGCATTTTAAGTTAGCCTAAAAATCCATTTTTAAAAAGTGTAGTTATTGGAATCTTCAGACGTTTGCGCTATCCATCATTTCCTGAGAATAGGTGTCACCTCATCGCTTGCACACACACACACACACACACACACACACACACACACACACACACACACACACACACACACACACACACACACACACACACACACACACACACACACACACTATATGCAAGTACTGCATGCATGTGTTGTATGCGTTGTCAAGTGGGTCTTCATACATGTCATACAACTCAGCAGAAATGTAGACAGAAGCTCAGACAAAGCATACAGCCTCCTCTGTCAGCCTATGGCTGGTGACAACGGTTAAAGAAGCATTCACTGATTTGGGTGATTTGGGGGAGGGGGGTCCACTCTGGTAAGATATGCACATGCACACAATCTACAGTGGGTGAACATGCAACAGGCCAACAGCATGTGCACCAAGGCCTGCCCCGCTCGATCCTGATTGGATGAAGGCTTTGTCTCCCAAAGCTCAAAATGAAACTAGGGTTTTTTGACTCCTGTAATTCACTGGGGCAAGGAGAGAACTCCTTATGTGGTCAGCATACTTCTTATATGGTCAGCACAACATTTAGAAGCATCCATATTTTACATGCACCGTGAGTTGCTATTGAGCCACTAAACACGGACGCTTTGTCATCTACGGTTAACTGGATTAACCCCAAAAAATGCCTCAACAACAGCTTTCCTTTTCTTTAATGCAGTGGTTTTCAACCAGTGGTCCGGGGACCACCAATGGTCCTTGAGAGAGTTCCAGGTGGTCCCCAGCTAAATGATGTTTGCACTCTCAAGAGTTAAAATATTCATCATGCGAATTAGTGCAAGTCTACACAACTAGAGTATGTAGAAGATTAATGGTCATTTTGATCTGTATGTTTGCCTGTTTTGTTTCCCAAATCCAGCCTGGTACTGTGAACAAAAGCAAAATAAATCTTTAGTTTTGGGTCTTTGGGGCTAAAAAGTTATCAAATGGTGGCCCATGGCTCAAATTCTGAATAAATAGTGGGCCCCGTTGTCAAAAAGAGTGAAAACCACTGCTTTAATGCATTGTGGTTGAAAAGTTAAACGTGGCACTGCAGATTGTCAAGTATATGTGCGGTGACTCAATGATACATATCGTATACAGTATATTAGATATGCTCATGTTAAAGGTGTACTCTGCGAGGATGCACATTGCATAGAATAAGTTTTAAAAAACGCCCTCAGCAAGGACTGAGTTAAACTGCTTAATTGCAGAAACTGACCTGAAGCATAAAAACCCCAACCACGCTTTCTATCCCGCTGACTCAGCCAAACTTTCCAAAAATGGAAAATTGGCAGGCGTCAGTTTTCACCGTAAAAATGCCTCCAATCTGCCATGCATGGAGGCATGCGTGTGTCACCACCAGAAGTGCCTCCAATCTGCCATGCAGGCGTGCGCGGCACTGCGCGCGGGTGTGTGCCCAAAACATAACGCTAGGCACCGCGATGGGTGTCGAGCTGACACACACACGCACATTGGAAGGAAGAAATTGAATTCAGTTGTAATGCGCAGACTGAGAGACCTCAGCTGACAGTCATCGTGATGGAAGATAATAATAGCAGCCAGCCAGTCATGACATTATGACTACATAATAGATGTACTGAATTCATTGGGCCTGCCCTACACATGTCGACTCCAGCGAGAGCACAGAGGCGTTGACAACTTGTCCTCCCAACGTCTATTCCCCCCCTTTTGCTAACAAGTTGTCAGTAAATTGCTGAGGTTAACACCATTAATTGCCTTGACGTAAACTTGCCCAACGCTCAGTCATCAGTCCTGACCACTGTGGCAATGTTGCAGCAAATTAGCTTACAATTAGTGTGGCGTTTCGAAAGACAGATTATTAACAAGTTGTTCTGCTAAAAGCCTCGATAGGGCGCATTTATGACAAGTGCGGCCGAGTCTTTATATCATACTTTAATCGTTTGTGCATATTCAGCGGGTCATTATGGTCAGAGAGACAAGTTAGAATACCTCAGATTAGTACACCAAGCATATATCTCATCATTTCTAAATTCCACAGCTACTAAACAAGACATTCACACACTTTGTGTGTGAATCTCAAGCCATAAAAATGTCACAGCTGCCGAGATCATTCATTCCCAAAAATATGTTAATATACCATTACAATCATTTATAGCGAACGTATTAAGCAAGATTCCCATGTAAGCCAGAGAGAGATATCTGCATGTGTGTGTGTGTGTGTGTGTGTGTGTGTGTGTGTGTGTGTGCGTGCGTGCGTGCGTGCTTTTGCACGTGCATGCTTATATACTAATATGGAAATTTATATTGTATATGGGAAGCGAATGCAGTTCACATCCCATATATTAACAAAGTCTTACTGGTAGTCTATGCGGTATAAACTGTCGTGAACTGAACAACAACAACAACAAGGTAATACCTGTAGTGCACATATGTCAAAGTCAAGGCCCGCAGACCAGATCCGGCCCGCGAGATGATTTAATCCAGCCCCAGGCTTGTAGAGCAAAAATGTCTGAGTCTATAAAAAAAAGTAAGTTCCTATCAAAAGTTATGATCGTTTAAAGAAATGCTTTTGAGCTCTCTTCTGAACGGCATGGAATGCATTTTGTCCAGCAGGGGGAGTCCAGGCTAGGCTGCTGGCGCTGCAAAGTGAGAACTATACTTCAGCAGTACAAGAGTGTATAACCGAGAACTATACTTCAGCAGTACAAGGGTGTATAACCGAGAACTATACTTCAGCAGTACAAGAGTGTATAACTGAGAACTATACTTCAGCAGTACTAGGGTGTATAACCGAGAACTATACTTCAGCAGTACTAGGGTGTATAACCGGGAACTATACTTCAGCAGTACAGGAGACTTCTGTGCTGTGATTGGCTAAAATGCTGCTTCACCCCACACAAATGCCCTCCCCTTCACAAATTGGCAACGCCTTTCCTGACCCGACAAATGTTTTGAGGCTGCAGCTGTTCCCCTGCAGACAGACACTTGCTTCGTCCTGCAGACAGTCCAGACTTTGTTGTTGTCAACGACTCGTGAAAACAAAACATTTTTCGGGCTCAGGACAGGCAGAGCTAATGTGTGAGGGGGAGGGGCGTGTGTGTGCTGAGGCAGCGTTTTAGCCTATCACAGCACAGCAGTCTCCAGCAGTTTCATAATGAGCCTGAGCCAATAGAGTGGAGGTGAGGTGGAGTTAGATTCTGTTTTTAAACAAATCTGTTTACAAACACAGTGTTTGTACACACTAAAGTTGCCTCCAAGCAGCATTGGAGGAGCCAACACTGTGACACGGCTGTCGGACAATCAGCTGCTGTAGTTGGATTTTCAACTAATACTAAAGACACCGGAGGGAGGGACACCAGTCCTTGAATCGCAGGGGGAAAAGGTAGTATTTTTTTAAGGTGGCTAACACACACACATGCACACACTCATCCCACCAGAAGCATTTTTCTGGGTGGATTAACGCTGTGAGAGATAATAGGCTGTCACCGCTCCCCATCGCAGACAGCGAGGCAACTGGCCAGCAGCGATAGCTGGCCAACAACTCCCAGACAGAACCAGGCAGATAGAGAGGGGTGGGTGGTTGGGTGGGGGGCACATGAGAGACACAGCAACATCCTGGCACATGTTCAGAGGAACTCATCGAGGATGTGCTCAACACACCTTGCTTTCACGCGGCGTTAACGAACAGCAGAGCCGTTCACTCCCCCTCCCCAAAAAGGGATTTTGAGTTTGTCAGTGGGAGTCTGAGAGGAGAGAGAGGAGGATGGTGTGTATTTTCAGAACGTTCTTGGTGATTCCTCTAATTTCTGAGCTTACCAGAGAGGAAAGGATGGTCCTCTGCGTGTTTTTGTTAAATGAGCATTCAGTGATTTGGGTGATTAGGAAAACCCTCCAGGTCCCTCCGGCTAACAAGATGTGCACATGCACATAGTACAGTGATGGGGGTACAACAGGCAAACTACACACACTATAGACCAAGGCCTATACCTACTAGATATAGTTTTTTTTTTTACCCCGGGGCTCACTGGGAACAGGGAGGAACCGTGTCACCACACACTATAGTAGGGGGGAGTATCCAAAAAAGAAGGGGAAAAAGTCAATATTTGAATGAAGCGAAATCACTTAGTAGGCTATACCTTTAATCACAAGAAATAGTGATCTGGCCCTAAATAAGTAATAGTGATCAATAGATGTCTCTAAATCATGAAGAGTACAGTAAAAGTTGCCACTGCTTGGCTTGTAGGTCGGCTATATTCAAACCCATATTTGAGCCGAATCTGGGTTGCACATGGTTTGTTGAACTCCACTCTGGTGTTAATCCAAAGCAACCAGGAGAACATCTTATGCAAACTGTATGGCCTTAACATTAAACATCGCAAATCATGCAGGATGGAGGTATAGTGGAGACGTAAGCCTTGCAAATGAGCCATGAGGAATGTTGGAAGTAATTACTAAAGACTGAATTTCAGCAGAATTAATGTGTAGGTGGAGTGTTGCAAACTTCATCATCCATATCATAACATTCGTGTCACGCCTGTACGCACGCAATCTCACAGACACACACACTCTTTCCATTAGACAAACATGAATAAAACGTGCACATGGACACTCCCACACATGGTCTCTTTCAACCATCCCCTGAGAAAGAAAGACACACACACACACACACACACACACACACACACACACACACACACACACACACACACACACACACACACACACACACACACACACACACACACACACACACACACACACACACACACACACACACACACCTTACAGTACTGTGGAGGCTAATAAAGGCTCTCTGGTTAATTATCCATGTTCCACATTACACGGCGGTGCAGGTCAGCCCTGACACGTGTAATTTACCTGATGTGGGTGAGTGTGACGGGGGAGTCCAGGACCAACGCTCTGAGAACGGACACCAACAGCACACAGGGGGCCAGTGTGGAAAGCAGGTGGCTGTCAGACCAGACCCAGGGCTGGCTAAACAGATGACAGGAACCCCCCCCCCCCCCCCCCCTGCGCCCCGGATGAATGTGTCAGATTAAACTGACCATGGAATAGTAACGGTTAATCGAACTCATCGATTTAAAGAATTATAAATACATATATACATATACATTTTAATCCCCATGATTTTCCACTACATCTTTTGCCCAACAACCCATGTGCCAATGGGTTGTTGGGGGGGGGGTGATCTACCAGCTCACACAATCGTCATATTATGAGCTTGAATTCAAGCTACTATATTTGTTCACAGCACTGCTGTACAACATAAGCGGCATAAATTCCAACTTCCAAGTGAATAACCGGACATTCATTCCCACTCCCTTACTCAATCTTCACCCTAACTTGTAAACTTTCATCATCTAAACATGCAAACCTCAAACCTTTGCTGCAACCCCACGGAGACTAAACCTGCGCGTTTCCCCTCAACTTCATCATCGTTCTCCGGATCCACCTGGGGACCAGTTACAAACCTCTTAAAAGAGGGCTTCAGGTAATAGAAGCCATCATGTTTAATAACAGCAGCCCACCGGTAACCTGTTAACCATCCAGACAATAAATGATGTATGAGCTAAGTGGCTGTGAGACCATCGCCGCAATAAGCTTCCGTGGGCATGCCACACCAGGACATCAAACACCTCCCCTTCCACTGCCTTTCTCCTTATTAAATGTTAAATAATAAAAAGAACATACCTTTTAAGGTTCAAATAATGCTGACATGAAATAGTGTTTGCTTGTTTTGCTTGTATAATGATGCTTTCTTTTTTGTGGGCCCCAATGGGAGTTATCCCATGAGGGTGACTGCTTGGAGTTTACGTATAGACCATGTGCACGCACGCAGCCGTGCACGCACACACGCACAAATGCACGCACACGTGTGTGCCTACTCCGTGTGTTTGTGCTTTAAGAGTTCACTTGGCGTGTTTCCATTATTGAACGCCCTCTCTCTCTTACATATTGTCTGATTGCGGGTTCAATCGGGTGGGAGTTGTTGGCGTGCGGGGGGGAACACCAGGGAACCCGATGAGTGACAGTCGGTAATTAAATGTTTCCAACCCTGGCAGACGAAGGTAGACAAACAAAGGCCTACTCACCACCTGCACACTCACACCTTTGGGTTGTTTTCCTTTTTCTCGCTTTTTTCCCTTTTTTCTAGCGTTTTCTCAACATGCTCAACAGACTGACACGGATTCCTAACTTCCTCCTAAGTCCCAATGAGTGCTCTAACTTAAGTAGGTCCATTTTTTTCTTTATATCGAGTTAAATGGATATTTCACTTGGCCAAAACAGGGTGGGCATACCCAAATATGAAGGCTGCTACATTTTTCCAAATCAATGTTTTTAAAAAATAAATGAAAACTATAAATGAAATTCCACGCCCCCCTCATGTATTAGGAGGACAATATCAGTCACAAGAAAAAATATTGGAGGTTTTTGATGAGTGTATCCCACATGGAAAGAAATGATATGTACATACTGTATATGCCAATATACGCATCATATATGTTCCGCATATGCGATACATATACGTGCATGTGGATTCGTATATATAGGACATACAGTATATGTGTCATATATAACCACATATATGCCACCGTCAGGTTCATATATTGTAGGGGAATAATTTTAGCCTGATTGTCAGACTCTGAGCCATGGCTCAAGAGTCTGACATTGGCCCCATTGTAACGATTTACAAGGAGGCGGGCCCTTGATTTTCCCTCAACCAATCACTGGAGACGTTGTTTGCAGTCGACAACAACAGTTAACTAGCAGTTAACTAGCAGTTAACTGACTAGCAGTGCAGTTAGCGTCGGACATTTTCACTATTTATAACTAAATGCAGTATTAAAGAATGAAACTCTATTTACAATGAAACTCTATTTACAATGAAACTCTAGTTACAATGAAACTTTAGTTACAATGAAACTGAATGCTGTTTTTTTATGGGAAACTGTTCTGTTGTGGCAGTTAGATGATCCTCGGTGTTGATTGGCTATTTTTTTAGACCCGCCTCCAACTCCAGCTCATTGGCCGAGCCGTTTTTCCGGACGAGATAAATCGAAACTCTCTATCACAACACCAGACCACAGAACCCAGCAGAGTGGGCGGGGCCTGTGGTCTGAACCCAGGCTGGAATAATTTCACAAATGGGCTATAGGTTATATTTTATAGTTTTAAGTTATAATAGGTTTGAATGGAGTAACATAAACTGCCGGAGGTGTTCACATGAGTAGATGACCAAAGGTTTTTTGTTTTTGTTTTTTTAGGTGAAATATGGCTTTAAATTAGCAGTATCACTGTGTACGGAGTGGAGGAACAGCAGGAAAGGACAAACATTACAACTATACGTTTGTACTGTAGTGTAGTGTAGTGATGGGGTTCATTGCTGTCTGTGTGTTTGCCCTCGGAGGGTGCGTTGGGTTTTTGTCAACAGGGCTGACAGTATGGAGAAGCGGGTCGCTGCGAGGGTTGGTGCGGGGTTGGTGGGGATAACACTGTAGTAGCTATACAATACAGTGCATGTCAGGAAGTTAACAACTGCTGTCTCCGGGGCTGTCAGGCACAACAAAGCACAACGCCCTGGGATTCCAGAGGCCCCTGCAAGAGCCAACGCACAAGGATTCTGACAGAGAGAGAGACTGAGAGAGAGAGAGACAGAGACAGAAAGAAGTTTTTTTTTTTTTAGAGACGGCAAAATCAATTCACGATCATGACCACAGCAGGTGTCGGAGAAACTTTTGCGACACCTGCCGCGGCAGTTATAAATGTGTCTCGACAGGTGTTCTGTCGCAGCAAGTTTTACTAACCATTCCCTACTAAACTTAACCCTAACCCTAAACATAACCTCAGTAAAACCTATGCCTAAACTTCACATTAACCGTTGATCGATCATGCCAACAGTCACGACAGTTATGAAACTGCTGCAACCGTTATGCAGCCATAACCGTTATGAAACTGTCACAATGATAATAAATAATGGCCGCGACGTATGCCATGGTGGCAAAATGATGTGACGGAAGTTGAAAAATCTGTCACGAAGGTTTTGGCCAAGGGTCGAGACAGGTTTATAACTGCCGTGACAGATTTATAACTGCCACGACGCTTGCCGCAGTCGGGAATTGATTTCACTCCTCCTGGATTTTTTGACTTTCTATCCTTTTGTGCCTGAGCTCTCACTGTGTGTGTGTGTGTGTGTGTGTGTGTGTGTGTGTGTGTGTGTGTGTGTGTGTGTGTGTGTGTGTGTGTGTGTGTGTGTGTGTGTGTGTGTGTGTGTGGCTCCTTTCACTTTTTTGGTATTATTATTATTCCCAAAAAGATCGACACACAGCAGCAGTGGAATTATTGCATATTGCATATGACAGTGATAACGACTAGCTCGTATATTGGGATTATATTGCCGTGTGAAGTGTTGGCACCCGTCCGTTAAATATGCATGAATGTTTGAAATGAATTTGGGGGAGTGGGGGGTTGGGAGGGGGGTCCCCCCCTCCCCTCTCTTCATTCCTTTCCAACACTCCCTCGTCTCTACTCATTGTCAAACTACATAATCATATTCCTGTCTATTAAAATTCGGATGAATAATTTAAGCGTGTGACAACGGCGAGGCACTGGAGAGGGGAAGAGGTTGTTGGCAGACATCAGGGTTGGCCCTTTGATGAGCACTGCATGCTAAATTGACATTGCCGTGTGGGAATAAAAAAAAGTTAACGTGGAAAATATATATATAAAATATATATATGAAACAATCCACAGTTGGGAGAGGAAAGAAATTCCCTTTGTGAATTTTTACGCCTGCCCCCCCACCCCGCAACCTCCCCGCACTTCAAAAATATAACAGCAAACATATTGCCAGCAGGCGTTAAATATTCAGCAAGGTCACGGTACGGTCACACGACAGGTAGAAACAATCTGTTGGCAACCGACGTGTCAATCAGCTGAACTAGAGTTAAACCAGCCACCCTTTAAGTTTAAAGTATACTGTCCACACCCGCAGCGTTGATGTGCCTGTGAATGTGTGACACGGGGTGTTTTTTTTTTACGCTATCGCAATAACAATGACACAGGTTGCGTATCCGAAAACACAGAAGAACAGCTCAAAGTATTTCATCAGCGGAAAATGTGACAGCTACAAGTGTAAAGTACAGAAAATAAATGCTATTAAGAGCAATGACTGTCAAAGAGAGACGTCCCAGGGAATTTCCATGAGATGCCTTAATTCGTGAAATATTTATGAGACGTACTACTGGCGTTGGTGTGATGTCTATTATACGTATTACGCACATAAATAAAAAAGGTACACATCCGCCTTCGTTGCCCGCAAACACACATGCCGTCACTTTTCCATCTTTCCTCGCAGGCAAAAGAAATACAGTTGAATAAATGAAACCTGTAAGATCATTTTTTTATGGAAGTGATTTCCTTTAGCTTTGTAAGGTGTTGCGCCGCTGACGAACTCAAACTGGCTTCCTGCCTCGTTTGGGGGATTAATGGATGGATGCATCCATTAATCCCACCTGATCCGCTCAGGGTCTCGCAGGGGACAGGACAGGAGCCTATCCCAGCATGCTTCCGTACGGGAGGCCAGGAGACCACCTTGGCAGGTGTTAAGGGTCATCACTAACGAGGATCATTTAGATCAGTAAGTCATTCTCAAAAACTTTTTTTCCCGGGGTCAAGGCCACAGCAGACCCTCACCAGAAAAGATTCTTGCTCCATTTTAGTCACACTCTAAAATGCCTCTCCCTGGCCAGCCGGGGCACCTGATGGAGGGGACACGAACTGGTTGGAAGAATGTGTTCCTTCCACGTGCTACGTCCAACCAGGGAAACTCCCTCTGTCAGGTGAAAAGAAGGAAGCTTGGATTCCTCATGCATTGAAGGAAGCATGAGGCCAGTCCGCTGCCTCCTCAGGTTGGTGGAGGGTGTGTAGAGCCCAGGATCACATTAGGAATTGGCACTGGGTGAAAAAAAATGGGTTGCAAAAATCGTGGGATAAAAAAATGACAACATTTGCTGCATGTCTCTCTCCTTCCTATCTTCACTAACTACCATCAATAAAGGCAAAAAGCAAACACACACACATGCAGAGAGAGAGAGAGAGGAACGGACAGACAGACAGGTAGCTTCATACAAGCTGTGAACTAGGGAGAAACAAGCCAATCTAAGACACCAGTCAAGCTACGCCATCAAAACAAACACGGCAACTAGACATCCCAATTAAAACCTGCCTAAAAATATTGGACTCTGTGACAGAACCAATTTCCCTCCCAGTGGTTGCGAGATCTGGGGACCACTTGCCAGCCAAGAACCTGGAATGAAAAATGGGATACACACCAAAACACATAGAATTATGCAAATGCATTCCATGGATCCAGCGGAAAACACCAATTAATGCATGCAGAGCATTAGAATGAAAAATCACACCTGTGTGAATCGTCATGACGTAATATGCTCAGACACACATGTAAATTTTCCATTCATTGTCAATGGGGATTTAATCTCTGCCTAAGACGAAAATAGCCGTTTTGCTTATCTACAAATGATGTTTGATTTTTACGTTAGTACAAAACCCTATAGCTGAATATAGGAGGGTATAGATATATTCAAATTGTATAAGCACAAAACAAAAGCGACGAAGACACACTGCATACACCCAAAAAGGACCATATAAAATGAGAGACTCAGCGAGATCATTTTGCCACCTCAAACTACATCGCAACCTTTTTTTATTGGTCGCAAATAAACCCTTGACCTAAACTTAAAAGGTATAGTAAGTGATTTCAGTCCATTCAAATATTGTTATATTTTTCGGGTAATCGTCCCTGCTATAGAGTGTGGTAACCATATAAGGAGTTCTTCCCTGTCCCCAGTGGGGATTTGGGTTTTGCCTTTCGTCCAATCAGGATGAGAGGGGCCTTCCTCCAATCAGGATCAAGTGGAGGTGGACCTTGGTGTATGTGCTGTTGCCCCATGTACCTAATTCACTGAATGCTCCTTTGACCTCAGTGCTTAAACCTAACCTCAACTACCAAAGTCTTTTAAAAATTGGTTGCCACCGTCTTAAAAAGGTTGGGGCAAAAAAAAAATGGTTTTATACAAGAGGTCTCCTACATTGGTGTCTTATGCACACTTAAATCAGGATGCTGGAGCTTCTAATATGATGCTGATCTAGCTGCAAGGCCGAATCTTCTGTCTTGTGTCTTCTGTCTTACCACTTGGGAGTGTCTCTCGATCGTGTCCAGCGTGGGAGTTTCTAACAGTACAGAGACTCCCTAGCCTAGCCCCCTCAGCCAGCTGGTCCGGGGACTCACAAAACACAAGCAGACAGAGCCAGCATCCACCCAGAAACCCACCGGGCATAAACAAGATTATAATAGACAGCAAAAACAGAAAGCTTTCTAAACACATTGGAAAGAAGCAAACCTAAAAACAGCAGAGCAAGCTGCTCCTTGGTCCTCATAGACTACACAGTGGCAGGAATTACCTGAGCTCTACGGCTGACCCACAATAACAAAGAAAACCCTTGGCTGTGTGTACATATATACATCGTATATGTGTTTTAAATGTTCAATTCTAGTTATAGATGACAATTATAATGTATTTACCATATGAGTATGAGGCTTATTAGCCTGGGATCCTTTTAACACTTTGTTTGCGTTAGGGCTTAATAAGCCCTAACACAAACTCCTTTGGCTGCCTAATGGCAAAAACGCCCCTTACAGGCTCAGTGAGCCCAAGTCTTGTGAAAGGAAATGATGCAGACTAATTACTGTTTGAGAC
This sequence comes from Benthosema pterotum, assembly GCA_039105355.1. NCBI lineage: Eukaryota > Metazoa > Chordata > Actinopteri > Myctophiformes > Myctophidae > Benthosema > Benthosema pterotum. The sequence goes on from CM076976.1 coordinate 22,804,213, forward strand.
GTCAAGAAGCTCCTTAAAGTTTTGCATCCATTGACAACGTGTCACAACGACTGTTCTGTTAATGTTGGGAAGGAGAGAGAAAGGGAGAGAGATAGACGAAGATTGAAAGGGAGAAAAATGTTGGATTGATGGAGACAGAGAGAGAGTGATGGAGAGGCAGAATAAGGGAGCGACGGGCACATGCCGACAGATAGATAGTGACTGCATTCATTCTGTTAGTGTTGCTGACTGTAACTATCTATCTGACTCAGCTCGGTTTTATACTCATTTGCACAACACCTTGTAACTTGGCCATATAACTTCCACACTAACAGATAAAAGCACGAACACAAAATGATAGATTGACAGAGAGAGCGAAAGAGAGAGAGAGAGAGAGAGAGAGAGAGAGAGAGAGAGAGAGAGAGAGAGAGAGAGAGAGAGAGAGAGAGAGAGAGAGTGAGAGCGGTATACAGTTGGATTGCTTGGAGATGTATCTGTGGGCGGAGGGCAGATCAACCTTAACAAATTCATTCCATTCGTTCTCATCTGTCGTTTCTTCTGGTCACATCAACATTACAGACGCATTTCCACACCAGCGTCCATCAACCATGACCGAGACCTTGAACACACGCATCCACACACACACACACTTACTTTAATGGCTGTTTTTCCAATTCAAAATACAGCACAGCTAGTGGCACACACACACACACACACACACACACACACACACACACACACACACACACACACACACACACACACACACACACACACACACACACACACACACACACACACACACACACACACACACACACACACACACCACCTATCGCGGTTGTGGAATATTAGCTGATGGCAAGCAGCTCAATACGGCACCACCTGAACAAGAGAATTCATAGCCAATAATGTTTTGAACTCGGTGGCCTCGTGCTCTATCGACCACCCTACTTCCATTTAGTCACAATCACTCCAAGTGCTCTGCTGGGCGCGTGCACTGCATGGACATCAAGGTAGTGCTAGGACGAGCATGCGTGTGTGTGTGTGTGTGTGTGTGCGTGCGTTGTGCGGGTGTGCGTGAGTGAGTGCGTGCCCCGGGGTTATTTGTCAGAAGAGCCATCTGAGTCCGAGCTACGGGTCTGTCTGTCTGTCTGTCTGTAGCTTGTGGTGCCCTCAGGTGGAAAAAGAAGTTAGGAGGAGATCTGTACAGATTAGTGTCATTACCCTGCAACTTTACCAGGGAGACATTTGGCTCTGTATGCAGGAGGTGAAGGGGGAGAGGGGGACAGAGGGTGTGTGTGCGTGTGTGTGTGCATACTCTTGTATGCAAACATGAATTGTGTGAACAGAGAATGCACTTCCCTAATCTCCGCCATACAGCATAAGGTGAATGTCTGAAGCCTCACCACGCTAGTCATTAACAAATATAGAAGAAGACCTGTGAGTTCAAAGGGAATATAAAGCCACTAATCACCAATTCAACTTCAGCTCTGAGGGAGAGAAATTGTCACATTAAAACTGTGTATTTTTTTCCCAATCTCCCTGGCTTTGTTTTGCTTTTAATTTGAAGTAAACGCTGTTTTTTGCCATTGCCTTTGGTTGTAGTTTCACCTTCACTTGCCCTAATTGGCCCCAGAGGTGAGGAGATGTGGAAAGTGGTGTGGGTTTGCACACAGACTCAGGGCCCAGCCAGGGGCCCTATCCATTTGAAATGTGGGTTAATGAACTAAAGCCTGGGGATGCACTGGCATGCTGGCGCGACGAGAACAGAGCTGAGTCGATTCAAAACGTTGGCTGGCCTCCAACAACAACAACAAACGAAATGTGTTATTTTAATTAGGCTAGGTGCATGGACTATTGAAACAACATATTGTTTCAACATTGACATCAGCTATATAAGGTGTAGTCACATGTGCAATAGTGACAAAGGATGCAATGTAGCTACAGTAAAGTGTTCCGTCACATTATACACATTTTTCATGACTAATATGACTAATATGGAAGAGACATATCTGATAAATAACAGTGCTGGTCTTGCATGGAATGGACATTCTGTTGTTTCTACAGCTGTTTGGCCGGGAACTACTTTCTTGTAGCTGGGAACTACTTTCTTGGATAGGTGCATAATTTACAGAAAACATTGTGCTACTGTGAATCATTTTAAATTGGTATTTGTCAGAACTTTCATGTTGCCATAATTGTAACGGTCTCATAAAATAAATAAGCAACTGGAGGTTGTAGGTTACCAGGGATTTTACCCTGGTGAAGGAGCATCAGGTCTGCCTACGCCTCACTGGGGTAAAATCCACCGTAACCTGCTGCCGCTTCGTGGCTTATTGATTTATTCTACAACTGGACTTTTTGAGGAACTAATGTGATTGGTTGAAACATGTCACATGTGGTTACTTAAACCAGCACTCAGCAGCGCCAAATCAATACAAAGATTTCAGCTGTGTTTTTCCTCTCAAGAGTGCAGCAGACTCTGTGGTTAGGCTACAGTACCTAGTTTCTTCTTGAGACATGTGTGGTCGTACGTAGTGACTACATCTGTTATATTATTTTTCAGTGATTCTCTCAGTTTTAAGGGAAATATGCAATATGCAATATTTCACTTGATACTGTGATACTTTCGGCACCACAGGCGTGCATGATATCATGTTAAAGCACACCCTCTTGTGTAATATTGCTTAATTACTTGCACATATATGCACAGTGCATATATGTAGTGAAAGTATACTGCGTTTTTATATTGCAATATGCAGTATTTTGCATAAAACAATACATCACAATGTTTTCTTTTCTTTTTGTCTGGACCTTAATGTAAGGTAAATTCACTGAATATGGTTTAATGCAGCACAACATTTCAGTTCTGGTCTTGCCTGGTAGGGGCATGTTTCTCTACGAGGTCATGACTCAATGTACTACAACTTTCCCCTTGCTAAGCTATATTCTCATTCTGTGACCCTGTGAGAATGTCTCACGAGTCATGACCCCACTTTTGCATCCCAGCCCGCCCGTTGACATTGCATGGCATTTCCAGAACGGTGAAAAACACAAATGCTAAGCAAAGTCATTTTTATAAAAGGTTAGTTTCTGACCTTAAACCTTGTCAGGAAATCTACCTTTGCTTTTGTCTTTCGGAAGACGGCGCACATTTAGATAGATCACCGCTATAGTCGGTATGATGTGATGCATTTTGGGCTTGTACTGTAGATGGCATTACAAACACAACTATTGAATTTCACTATTACAAAGTTGTTTTGTTAATAACTTTTTCATTCAAACAAATGTTAAGTTTGATATCCATTATCACGCGAATATTTCAGCCCTCAAAGCCTGTTTTAAATGTTTTCTACCAAGTGATGGGGTAGTGGCTATGATGGGGTGTGTGGTAGCCACGGTTCCCAGGAAAATGACGTCACACACATCTGATTGGTTCTCGAGCAAGGACCAATCAAAATGTGACTTAAAGCACAAGGGATACTGGGAAATGTAGTTACCTAGTACAGTAAGTACACCTTAATAAATCATTCATTATGCACATTTTAACTACAATGACTGCATATAGCATACCTGTTCTAAAGTGAGAACAACTGTATGGTTTCTGGAGGGTGGTGGTTCTGGTTCATATGATCCCATAGCTTTTTTTTTTTGATTGGCTGATTTCATTGGTTTATTTGATGGTTTGCAGCCAAGCCAACATACAGAGATATTGGAAAACTGTATGCTAGCTAGTGGGAACCTGCAGTTCTAGTTCATAAATCTTCATGTTGTGTTGTTGTCCTGACTCCAGATACCTGCCATATAGGGAAACGTGGGGAAAATGCACTTTCATAGTACAAAACATAATTCTATTTGTGTGATAGTGGGCAAGTGAAATTCCAATGACGATCGCCAATGGTGTCCCGCTGTTAAAACACACTGTCAGGGGCGGATCTTGGCATGGGCTAAATGCCCAAAACAACCCAAGATATTTAAAATAAAGTGCCTATATTTAAAATGATTTTGAAACACTACTACTGCTACTGACTAATAACAGCTGTGTCATCACTAAACCAACAGAATTTCATCATTGAAAACAGAAAACTCTCTGAGTCAGACCTTTAGCTTTATGCATGCTGCGTGTCTGTTGCAAATTCAACAACAACAACTGTTATTATTGATGCTTTACTTGACTAATAGTCCTGTAACTGAAAATGGTCGCCCATGTTGCTTTGTGCCACAGGCGATGAAGTCGCCCCCCAATCGGTAAAGGTTACATCCGCCCCTGCATACTGTCAGTATCCTTCACACTACAGTACCTCTAATAAACCTGGATGTGTAACCAGGTAGGACATAATAGGCCTACTGTAACCGGAGCACGGTATGACTCTAGCCTATACAGTTCAGAACAGATTTCAGAAAAAGGCTCTGAAGCCCGGGTTTAGTGTCCTATCTGACATTTATAGACTTTCTAAGCCTGGGTGAACTGTTGTCTGGACAGTCAAGCCCTTTGACAAATCCCACAGATCACCTGTGAAGTCCAGCCACATAAGCCCCCAGAGTAATACACCATCGACCACATTCTGCAGCAGCAGCAGCCGTAGACATAACTGTGCATAGCATATAGCACTGTAAATTGATAGATCTCCAACAAAACGATAGTTACAATATTGCTTGTTAGTACAAAAATGTGCAAAGGCTCACAATGTTTTCGGCATATCTCTGCACCAACAGCATCACCAAGACCACCAATGCCAGTACAGTACACATATTGCAATTTGATATTGTGCAATCCTGTGAAGTCACTCACACAAAGTTGGGGCCAGTGGGTCAGGAGCAGAGCGGGCACTTATGGGAACCATAGTTCGATCCCTGGCTCCCTTGGTGGCTCACACCAAGACACTGATCCCCAAATTTCTCCAGATGAGCAGTTTGTTGCCTTCAGTGTTGGGCATATTACTTTGTTTTTCTAATACGGTATATTACTTAATAATCATTGCCTCCATTTTAAAGTAATATATTCATATTACATATTACTGTCTGAGCATGTGTAATTTTAATATTACTATTACATATTACCGGTACTTTTTACAAAATATATAATTAAATATTTAGTATCGCTATTAATTAAATATTACGTAGGCCAGTGGCATACCTACAATAAAGCAAGACTTGGATATCTGGCCAAATCCATTTGAAATCAATTTGAAAAAACGACACACCTGAAAACTATGAACAGTTAACACAGGATTTAAATGTATTCCTTGAATTCATGGAAGCCAGTAAATAATTTGATGACAAATTATAGAAATATGAAGTAATTATTTAACTTCTGCAGTTGTCAAGATAATTTCACAAGAACACTTGCAACGAGACAGATTGACAGAAAGTAATAAAGAAAGTAGTGCAGTAATACAGATAAAAGTATAATATATTCGATTTTTTGTTATAGGTTACTGCATTTTCATAATATATTAAGTTATGTAGTGCACATTACGCAACACTGTTTGCCTTGCATGCTTTTCCTCTGCCATTGGTGTATGAATGGGTCAATCATTGTAAAGCGCAATTTACCATCAATGAACAAAGATGAGGGAGGAGATCACAAAGGGGAGAGTGACATCTGCTGGACCAGCATGTGTAGCGCAGTTGTATCAGACACCCCCCACCCCCCAAGGAATATTCTGACATTAACATCCCAAAACATACAGTATACCATAGTGGTACATTATGTCACCCAGGCAAAAGGCACTGACTGGACAGGACTGAACAACAAATGGAACAAGATATGAACTCAGGAGGACACATGGCTGAACAGTAAACTGAACTAACTGAACTACACTCACTCTCACTCTCTCCCTCCCTCAGTGCAGGCACACTTGGGATTCTATGCACTTCTGAAAGCTGCTTTCTGCTGACTTCACTTCCTGCTTATTTTTTATTTTTTTGCACAGCTGGTGGATGGAAAAGGACGCTTGGATGTGGCTACCGTTTTCCACGAGGAAAAGCATTTCCTGGGATCTGGCCGAACGTGGAACTATGCCGTGTGGTTTGAGCTTATTTTCCACCCACCAGCTGTCTAAAAAACCAGAAGACCCTGCGCATGTAAGTTCATGTGCAACATAACCGCTCTCTTTGTCTGTCTGTCTGTCTGTCTCTGTCTCTCAACATTTAGTCTGTATCATCATCATTCCATTTTGTCTGATAAAGGTTATTGCTGAAAGAAAGTCAGACAACAGTAGACAGTCAAGTAGCCTCCTTCCCTGGCGCCGCCTATTCCAGGTTGATTACCCCTCAATTTGTCATTGACAATACAAAGAATCAGTAATGTGCATTGTAATATGATTAATGGAATATCACAATGATTTTTTTTGCACTTGTCATCATTACGAATAGGAGGATGAGGTAGGGGATTTCTCTGAAAACCGCTATGCGCAACTTCTCTTAAAAATGCATATAATCTCGATGCATAGTTGACTTATAACAAAACAAAAAAATGCTAAGGTGTTCATATGTTGTATTCTATCACCACTAGCCTAAATAAATGTAAACATGAATACAAACATAGAAGATGTGTATCTTGCACAATATAAGAGTTCTGACAAATGACAGAAATTGGCCATGAAAAGTACACTGAACTCACAAAAGCTGTATTCTAGCGGCCTCTGCTGGCCCAAAGTACACATACAACCACTACTAGACTATCCTTGGCACAACAAAAAAATATGTTCATGGTCATATTGGGGAGAGCAAAAAACGACTCGATCTAAGAATAACAATTTTATAAAACAAGTACAAATGTAACCGGTTACTATAATGAGATGGGTGGAAAAACAGCCTGTGCCCTTCAGAGAAAACAACTGACTCAAAGCATGCTGGCCATGATTCCGTGACTTCCTAAACAAACGTTATCCAATGACGCCGCTTGTTCTTCTCCTGATCGACCAATCAAGCACGAGGATATTGCTCGGTCAAGGTCAGTGACGCAACTGGCGGACGCCGAGAGTTGCTCAACCAACGAGGCTGCTGTGTGTTCGCCGATCTCAAAGACATGTGCATGGGGAGCGCAACGGCATGACGCCGGTCACTTACTAGTTTACGATCTGTGCTCCGCGCAGGTGCTCCTGTCGTTTCGATGCGCACCACCGACCCAAATGTGTCAGCTCCAAGCAGGCATGAGAGAGGCATGGATGGATAGATACACACAGCAGGATGCCCTGTAAAACATTTAGATGTATTGACAATAATATAATATATGTTTTTATGAGTATGTATAGTCACCTATGAACGTTATTGGCCTAGCGTTTGAGAGAGAATAAGATTAAGAAGAGATGTTTCGGCAAACGAGAACGGTGCTCCAGAAACTTGGATGTCTAAGGTGAGATTGTTATTAGAAACAACTTCTTTAGGGACACTTGCTTACCTCGCCTGAAAACTGCCGGGGTCATCATGACTCATGATAGTTCATGTGATAGTCTTTATAGCCAGAGCCATCTGATTTTAGCCTCTTTCGAGGGGAAAGAGGCTACAATCCGAGGGGATCCCGAAAGGGGCTAGTCAGTAGGGCTATATGATGAAACAACCGATGCAACCCCACCTGAGCCACTGTAAACTCGTTGTAATTGCATCAGAAATGTATGTGATGTATTCCATATTCACGACCGCATGCCCTCCCTCTGTGTGCAGCAGTACTGTTACAAGTTGCTTATGCCGTGTGTGTGTGTGTGTGTGTGTGTGTGTGTGTGTGTGTGTGTGTGTGTGTGTGTGTGTGCGCGTGTGTGCCTCTCTTTAGTGGAAATATAAAGACGTTTTTACCTACTCACCATAACAAACACGCCTTGTGTGATTAGAAAGCCTACATTCATTCCTTACTGAAAAAAAAACAACCAGAATTTGCGCCCTCTACAGATATTGCCAAGAGAAAACTTTCATAGAGAATGTCATCTGCGATTTGTTTGTATTTAAACGACGCTAAACTCACCAACATTGCAGCTGCCCAGCTGCAGGGAAAGGTTGAATTATCCTCTTTCTATCTGCAAAGCGTTTGTGCCATAAAAATCCACCGCGGACATGTTATGATTTACTTTCTCTCCAAAATATTCCACAAGCAACAACACCCAGCCGCCATCTTGACTTTTCACAACAGGCCGTAAAACAAGATGTGTGGGAGAGCGTTTGATTAATACACCGACGCACACCTGGTGCGCACACCTGCAGTATCGCCATGCGCCACCTGCTGTTTGAAAAATAACAACAGACTTCCCCTTCCTACTTGTATATTTTCTTTTCCCTTTTAGATCTCCTCTATGATTTGCTGCTTCTGGCTTTGCAGAAATTAATATTTGTTCGTCTGTAAATGTCTTGTTGAAATGAACAATGTGGCCGCCATTGTAAAAGTCACAGTTATCAGTCTTATATTTAGTTTAATAGTAGGCTGCATCTCCAAGCTGTTAATAAACATTTCAAGCAGTAATGAAGGATCTCACTCGATCACTAGTTGCCCATATAGAGACCATTCTACTGCTGAGATCAGGTCATTGTAGAAACAAGGACCATTCATGGAGATGGACAGTGTCCTTATTACCTAGATATCAGAGTTTTAGACATCCAACTCAAGTTGTCACCGGACATCGTAATATTGTTCATTGTCATACAATGCTTTCAAGCTTCATCCACATCACATAACAACAATAATAAAAGCTAATGTATGTAATAACCGTTCCAGGCCTTGTCCTAATAATAAGATGTGCTCCTTGTAGTTTCAGAGGACAGCGTTCATGGAGGTTACAGAGCACCTCCGCCAAGGAGAGAGCATTACAATACCAGGCAGGACAGAAGATCCATGGCTTCACCGTCAGAGAGGTATACAGAGTGAAGACCCAAGACACTTTAGCCATTACCCTTTTATAGACATAGCAAGATGTTCAAACACAACATCTTTATTTAACTCTTTTTGAAAATCTTCTTCAGCATTAGTGAACACTCCAGTATGACATTCAGTCATTCATTTGTCCAGGTTGTAGCGGTCCCTGACCTGTTCCTCACTGCAGTAAAGTTGACCCATGACAAAACAGGAGCTCAGTATCTGCATGCTGCCAGAGATGACTCCAACAATCTCTTCAGGTTGGTCAAAGCATGCTTGATAAAATAGCATGACCCACAGCATCTCATAACATCTGTTGTGTATTGTTGTGTTGCTCGGAAGGAATGTCGAGTGGAAGTGTTTCGCTTCACACAACATTTGAGTTTTGCGGATCTGCTACTTTTTCTGCTTTTGTGTCATGCTCAAGTAGGGCATACGTACAGTACATACAGGCCAGTGCAGTAGAGCATAATCTTTGCCTTTTTAAAACATTAACTATTTTAATTCAATACATACATACATTTACAAACATACAGTTGTACATTTATATGGAGATGGAGATTTCTGCCTGACAGCAACAATTAATTTATGAAAGTGAAGAGTATACTATTTACTGTGTGCCTAAATGCTCCGAAAATAAAGCAGTACTGGACTGAAATGTACTGTTACTGTTCCAGCGTTCAGCTCAGGACCACCCCCATGGACAGCACGGGGGTCCCACACATTCTGGAACACACCGTGCTGTGTGGCTCAGAGAAGTACCCCTGCAGAGACCCCTTCTTCAAGATGCTCAACCGCTCCCTCTCCACATTCATGAACGCCTTCACAGGTACAATGTGTCTCAATGTGTGGGCTTATTGAGAGAGACCACACACACACACTGATCATTTACTATTTACCACACTGTAAGATCAATGTTGATTTGGTGATTTAATATTTCGTGGTACACTAATGACGTCACATGCATGCCAACTCCACTACAGGTTATTGTTATGCATTCAGGCTCATTCCTGTTATTTCACGCTATTCAGCAGTCTATAGCTTTTTTGTAAACTTTGTTTAGAGGTGATGCATGTGCATGCTCCTGAAAAATATTTTGGGTAGACACTGTGGTACTGCTTGCCAGAGTTGTACCCGAACGCGTTCAAAGAACGAAAGTTCTTTGAACCGTTCATATTTTTAAGGAACTTGAACGGAACGGACCCTCTATCTGCTTGAAGAACGGCGGTGTGAACTCGTTCATTTCTGGCGTGAGTGAACGTCACTTTTCTTGCGTTCGATTTTGTTCAAGAGCGGGGCTCGACAGCCTCGCATTTGTGACTAAAATGTTCATAGCACCGGTGCGAGTATTTATATTACTGTAGTACGCCGGTGTTGTTCGCTAAAATAGAGCAGATATACAAGCTAACAACGTGTTGAGGCTCGAGGCATCCTTAGCTTGAAGATCTGTTCTCCTTGCCCACCGCCCCGCCCCTCCCTCTGCTCTGTCAGCAGCGCACAGCATCAGACAGCTCACACACAGCACCAAGGGAGGACGCTTCTCTCCAACACGTTGAATGAGCTTCTAATGCTGTTCATGTTGGTAATAATCTTCCTGCGCTTTGCGTGTATTTAAATCATATACTGTCTGCGCAGCAACCTTTTGCCTCACGTACGTGTGCCGCTATCCCGTGATTAATCATAAACGCTCCACATGCGCGCTCCAACGCACAACACTTGTGTATTCTTATCATCATTGCCTGATTTGCCGTCGGATCGTTTTCATTTTTATTTACCGGTAGGCTACAATTAGCCTACTACAAGCAGAGGCGCCCTCAAGGTTTGGGGGACCCTTTCACATTGTTATTAATATAACAATATGGGCTATTGTATAGAGTTGGGATACCCGACCGAAACAATAGCCCGGGCTCATTTGCTTAAAGGAGAATTTCACCCCAAAACTTTTTTTTATCTTTATTTGTAGTTATTTATTTATAAAAAAGTGGTCCAGGTGCTGTTTTGTGAAAACGCTCCTTAATGGCTGTTTCCCCTATCCCAAAATAAGCTTATGATGGGGCTAATGGGTCAAATGCAAGTTCACCTATATACATCACTCCAAAATGCATTTTCTGCTATATATTGTCTCCCCACCATGTCAGTAGTGTGTTAACACTCACACTTTCACTTTCACTTTTGGTTCAGCAGTGGTTCAGCCATAAACCATGTGCCACGCCCCCACCTTTCGAGACAGCTGAATCACTGGGGCTTTCAGTCGACCTGGCTATGTTAATAAATTGATATTGTAAAATAGTAGCCAACTTGGAAAAATGCTAAGCATTGAGCCCTGTTCAAGAGTGAGACTAGAATGAGCTGAAAATAGAGCAGATCTACAAACTCAGTGACGCACTTTGAGCTTGTTGATCTCTATTTCTGCTGATATTTTCTGCTCTATTTTCAGCACACAGAGATGCACAGGGCTGGACTGAACTGAGCCTTCATAATAAAATCTTCACAAATCAACTAAGGACATCTTCAGTTGTATATGGCTTTGGGCTGCAACCATTTTGAACAAAAAAAAGAGGGAGGGGAAAAAAGAACGAAAAAGAACTATAATAGTTCTTTTTTTGGAACCATGAACTTTAGTTCTAAAAATTCAACAATGAACTATGAACGGAACTAGTTCGTTTTTAAATGTATGAACTATGAACTGAACTATTTCAGAAAAAAAGAGAACTTTCCCAACACTGCTGCTTGCAATGAGCAGTAAATGCATCGCTGTGTAGGAAAATTGGCTGTCATAACATCGTACCAGTCGCAGAATTTCCACATAGTTATGGAAGTACCTCAGGTCATTCAGTGTGACATAGTTAAGGATGGCCGTCTATGAGCCTATAACAGAATGCTGCCTGAGTCAAACAGATCATACACTGTGGCCTGTGCTATGACACCTGTCAACACAAGGCCGCTATAACCACTGCAGATATCATTAGCTCCCACTGGACAATGCCTAAATAGGTCTATTCTGCCAAGTCAGGTCTTTGTTTTCTAAAGGTTAATTTTAATACATTCAAGTATACAAGGTCGTAGTCGTAAGTCATTGCACAAGCTGAGCGGTGACAGGTAGTCAATTCAACTTGCACAGTCAATATTTATACACATTGATACTTACTACGTACTTATGTGTATTTTGACAGTTGGACTGACAACGGATATTGATTTGATGTTCAAAAGCATAGCTTATACTGTAGTGTGCAGTTATTGTGCATCAGCTAGACCTTGTTTGTTAATCAACATGTATTGTTGTAATTCTTTATTCACAGCCAGTGACTACACCATGTACCCATTCTCCACCCAAAATGCAAAGGATTTCCAGAATCTTCTGTCAGTGTACCTCGATGCCGTGTTTTTTCCATGTCTAAGAGAGCAAGACTTTTGGTGAGCATTTTGTAGCTTAATTTGGCAGATCTAAATGATGTTTGTGTTGGGTGTGTGGGTTATACCACATCAAAACACCCCAGACAGTCACTTAGGTCAGTCACAGAAAAGTTGAATTGACTTTCAAAAATGCTGTTTGTCCAAACATTCTGGCCATTCTGAGTAGTTCTTTCCTACTGGTATACCTCACTCTCCCACCCATCTGGCCCTCCATGCTGGTTGAAACAGACCACAACAAGTATTTGCCAGTTCAAATACACATCTGTTAAGAGCCATAATGATGTCTTATTATTCTTCTTCCAGGCAGGAAGGCTGGAGGCTGGAGAATGAGGATCCTACAGACCCAGACACCCCTCTCGTGTTTAAAGGAGTCGTGTTCAATGAAATGAAGGGGGCTTTTGTAAGTTCACTGTAATCTGCAGCCACTTTTCCACTACGTCATTCATGGATAAACCCATGTGTACCAGGATTTGGGTCTAGGTGTTATGCATACATTGCCTGTGATTGTATTTGTAATTTAAAGCACAATTCATTCAATGATTGCAATAGTAGAATATTAGCCTGCAATAGAAACTGTCAACTCAAGAGTAATGTGCCAGCTAGAAAGTCGGTTGAGTAACTTTCTAGTTTCAACACATCACTCTAGAGGCACATACCAGTAACACTTCCCCCAGTTCCAACTAACTGAAGTAAACTGATTCTGCTATTAACGATTAGCAAAACATTAGTATTATATTTTGTAATGCTAGAGAACAGCAACATAGCCTTACATTTTATACAGGCACTGCAGTATATTTCAGACCTGATCTAAACACGTGACTGTACTTTCCTTACAACATTTACCAGTGTTTTATTGTTTTCCCAGTCGGACAATGAGCGTGTGTACGCCCAGCACCTGCAGAATAAGCTGTATCCAGACCACACTTACTCTGTGGTGTCCGGGGGAGAGCCGCTGGACATCCCTGACCTCTCCTGGCAACAACTGAAGCACTTCCACGCCACGCACTATCACCCCAGCAATGCCCGGTACACACATGCACACACAGCCATGGCCTCTTGAAAGGCTGTAAGCCGCTATCTAATGTACTCTACCGGTATGTGTTGGCATTCATCGTCAATTTTATTTGTACCATTCCCAACCTCTGCACAGGTTCTTCACCTATGGAGACCTGCCATTGGAGCAGCATCTCAAACAGATCAATGAAGAGGCTTTGTCGAAGTTCGAACGCATGGAGCCCAACACACAGGTCCCCTCCCAGCCCCACTGGGCCAGCCCTGTAAGACCATTTTGTATATGTATTTCATATGCTGAAAGGAAATCATTGGATTTTCTTTGCAGGGTCTTTAGGCAGGATTAAAATAGTCAAACCGTGTGTTGGTATTATACAGCTTGTGTTTGCTTTTCCCCCAGAGGGAGGACCATGTGACCTGCAGCCCTGATGCCCTGGCTCCAGACCCCGCCAGGCAGAACACACTGTGTATGAGCTATCTACTGGGAGAGTAAGTCCTACCAGAACACACTGTGTATGAGCAATCAACTGGGAGACTAATTTCTACCAGTTAGGTCTGTCATCATATAGGAGTGCAACCTGTGCTGGCTCAGTACCTGGTATTATTGTGGTGCCTGACACCCCCTTTTTAATAGATTATGCATTATAAATAACCTTTACTGTAATATTAAAGACAGTTTTTAATGACAGGTGACTTAACATAGACTGTGCTAAATTGGAGCATGGAAATCCTCATCCATATTGAATGAGGATTATGTCCGAATCCTTGTTGATGGTTTTGATTAAAGACCTTCGGTAAGGATCAGCTACAGTGGCTGCTCATTTTGTTTCAGCAGACACGGCCATCCATCATTTTGTCTTGGTAAAATAAAATGTTGTGTCCTCTCTCTGCCCAGCATCACAGATACATTTGAAGGCTTCACCCTCAGCTTGTTGTCATCTCTGATGATCTCTGGACCCAACTCTCCCTTCTACAAGGCCCTCATTGAACCCAAGCTGGGGACAGACTTCTCCTCTGTCGTAGGGTATGTACATCAGCACTATGAGAAGCATCCAGAAACATATTTCAAGTGATTTAAACTTTAAACTCCTCCTTATATGTTTTCATGTTTGACTCTATGTAAAATCCTGTGTTCACCAGTTATGATGGCAGCACCAAGGAGGCATCGTTCAGTGTCGGGCTCCAGGGAATGGCAGAGGAGGACATTGAGAAAGTCAAACACATCATCAACCAAACCATTGATGACATCATTGAGTGTGTACCCTAAATACACAGTATTATATACTGTATATGTAATACATGTAAATGGATAGATACCACATGCTGTGGAATCTATTTTAACTTTAATGTTGTGCTCACTGACATTTATGCTGATCTGCTCAAAGGAATGGCTTTGAGGAGGAGAGGATCGAGGCCCTTCTCCATAAGATAGAGATCCAGATGAAACATCAGTCTACAAGTTTTGGACTGTCTCTGGCCTCAGTAAGTACAGACATTGGTATTTGCATTCATAAATATCCTTTCTCTCTCTCTCTCTCTGCCCCTCTCCAATTTCCATGAAAAGCTTATCCATACATTGACTCCACTGCGCTTAAGGCAGTGTGTGTTCCCCTTCACCACGACTTCAGACTCCAGACTAGCAAAACATACTTGCTGAATGACAGGATGCAAACAGTGTTTAGAATGTTATATACAGCAGACTACACTATATATTTCCTTTTTACTGAGGCAGATAAAAATAATCATATGGTTCCTCAGTGTTCTGATGAAAGTCTCAACTAAAGAAATAACACAAGACAGTGAAGAAAATAACTGATTAAATGGAATTGTAAATGTCACATTGTTTATACGACCACAAGCACAGCCTGGGCTGTCTTTCTCCAGATGTTTAGGGTCTGACTCTGACCTCCACCACAAACACTGAGCACATACACAAGTTGGTTCCCAGACCTTTATAGCTCGAGGCCCAAAAGAGAAATGATGCGTTTGCCGGGACCCATCCAAGCTCACAATAGTGAGCTTGGAGATCAGCAATTCGTACTACATCTTGAACATTTGCTTTCTAATTCATATAACTTCTTTCATTTTAATGATATTGTCTTCACGAAATAAAGGGACCCATAAAAATGTGTCTGCGACCCACAGATGAGTCTGTATACACTGTGAAATGGGGTATACAATACAGTATACAACATATTGCATTTTATCCTTGAATTATCTGTTGTTCCATCTACTGCTGCTGTTGCTGTATACTATTCAGAAACCAGTGTGCATAAACAAAATCAGGCATGTTAACATTTCCATAGCTTGTCCAGAGTGAGGCAGCTTTAAACATGTTTATTTTTCTGGCAGCATTCTATAGACCACTGGTTCCCAAAACCTTTAGCCTGTGACCAAAAAGAGAGAATACATGTTGGCCTGGAAATCCAAACTAGTGAAAATAGAAGATCAACAAGCACAGCAACATGTCGCTTTACGCCATGTTGTGAGCTTGTACATCACAACATGGCTTTTTCATGGATTTCCTTGCGATATTACAAAAAAAACTGTTTTTAATTCATGAAAACTTTTGCTTTTCTGGGAATACACTGCAACCCTAAACCTAACCCTTGAAATAATAATAATTAACACAAACAAAATGTATGAGGCAAAAAATAAAGGGACCTTTAGAAACATGTCAGTGACCCAACCTTGTGTCCCGACCGAGTGTTTGGGAACCAATGCTAAAGAGGGCATTCTCCCACTGTATCTCTAACCTCACACAAAGGACACGGTTCAGCAGTAGGTCATGGTATTCAGCAGTGAGTCTATAATCTGAGGTTGTCTTGTTTGAAACCACTTAATGTCAATATACAGTACCAGCAAAGACACAAAGATTTCTAATCGTGCAATATACAAATGAAACCCAGGTACTGCGATTATGGTCTTTGCTCGAATATAAAGGAATGGGTGTTTCTCAATGGAATTCCATTTATGAATTCACTGTATCTTGGAGAGTGTATATATATTTTTCCCTGCAACTTCATGCCTGCCTACTGTGTGTGTGTGCGTGTGCGTGTGCGTGTGTGTGTGCGTGTGCGTGTGCGTGCGTGCGTGCCTCCAGTACATAGCATCGTGTTGGAACCATGACGGAGACCCAGTTGAACTGTTGCAGATCAGCCACAGTGTGTCCAAGTTTAGACAGGCTCTGCAGGACAACCCTCGCTTTCTCCAGGACAAGGTCCAACACTACTTTAAGGTGACTGTGAGACCGCCATTGGACAATTTGTAGAATCATATCATGCTAGATTGTCAGGCTGTCTGCCACGTGATCCCGAAAGCCCTTCAAATTGCACTTATCAGAGCAATGGCCACTGGCCATTTGACGTTTAACACTGCTGTAGCCCCTTGGGGCCACGCATGGTCCATGGTGTGACCGTTTCCATGCCAGACTCCTAAACAGTGTTTGCACCAAGTTTGATGCATATTGGTGTTGGGTTGGGGGGGCTAACATGGTAATAGAGGCAACTTTTTAGGCAGAAATCAAAATAAATATATACAGTACATATTTTTTGCCTTTTTCCCTCTATGTTGCTTCTACTTTGATGCTGCATCTGTTTCACTGCAGACAGAGACTTACTTCGTCCTGCAGACGGTCCTGAACTTTGTCGGGCTTAGGAAACACGGTGCTAATTTGTGATGGGGAGGGTGGAGTTAGATTCAGTTTTTAAACAAATCTGTTTACAAACACAGTGTGTGTATGTTGTAGACACTAAAGTTGCCTCTATTACCTTTACGTTCTCAGTGCAGGAAACTTTATTTTGGATTTTTATCCAATTTTCATTGAGCTTAAGTGTTACTTCTACATTCAATCCATCCATCCAATCCAATCCCTCATCCACACAGGAGAACACCCACAGGCTGACCCTGTCTATGAGCCCAGACGAGGCCTATTTGGAGAAACAGGCCAAAGCCGAGGAGGAGAAGCTGCTGCAAAAGACCCAGAATCTGTCTGAGAGCGACAAAAAGGAGATTTATGAGAAAGGTCTGATATATGAAATAGGCCATATGTAGTACTGTAAATGGAAATAAAGCTATTCAACTATGGGAACTATTCTTGAATATTAGGAAAACAAAGAAAACCTGCTGGGCCATTTTGTTGCCATTGTGAATGATAAGTGATATGAGGGTTTTTCTGTTTTTGTCTTCTGTAGGTTTGCAGCTGTTGGAGGCTCAGAGTAAGACCCAGGACGCCTCCTGTCTGCCTGCCTTGAAAGTGTCCGACATCGAACGCACGATACCCGTCACGCCGCTGGAGATGGGAACTGCAGGTATTAGAGTTTAAACTGACAGGGGACTACTGATGCTGCCTTCACACTGTTAGAGAAAATCAATAAAACAGCCAAGCATGGTCAGATACAGTGCTGCAGAGTAGTCATTGAAGTCTTGCTCAAGCTGGTGTCACTTTGTGGCTTAATTTTCCATTGAGAATGACTTGTAGCCTGTCACTATATCGGTGCTAGATGTTACGAAACCCAAATGTTAAATGGATTATGTTAGCAGTATATTATGTTCAGTACTTAATATATACTCACAGCCACATTCCTGGTATTTCTAGCACATTGTTATTTAAACCCTCTAGACCCTCTAGCCCAAATGTTTACGTATTTCTTAGGGCATGGCCAGAATTGGGACGCCCATCCCATTGTTCACACAGATGAACATCTCTCTCCCGTTTTCTCCACCAGGTGGCATCCCAGTGCAGTACTGTGAGCAGCCCACCAACGGCATGGTGTACTTCAGAGCCATGTGCAGCCTCAACACGCTGCCTGAGGACCTCAGGCTCTACGTCCCACTGTTCTGTAGTGTTATCACCAGGTGAGAGAGAGTCCACTGTCTGTAGTGTTATCACCAGGTAGGAGAGAGCCCACTGTTCTGTAGTGTTATCACCAGGTGAGAGAGAGCCCACTGTTCTGTAGTGTTATCACCAGGTGAGAGAGAGCCCACTGTTCTGTAGTGTTATCACCAGGTGAGAGAGAGTCAGTCCACTGTCTGTAGTGTTATCACCAGGTAGGAGAGAGCCCACTGTTCTGTAGTGTTATCACCAGGTAGGAGAGAGCCCACTGTTCTGTAGTGTTATCACCAGGTGAGAGAGAGCCCACTGTTCTGCAGTGTTATCACCAGGTAGGAGAGAGAGCCCACTGTTCTGTAGTGTTATCACCAGGTGAGAGAGAGTGACCACTGTCTGTAGTGTTATCCAGGGGCGTTGCTAGCAATTCTGGGCCCCCTGCACAGCTTTTTGACATGGGCCCCCCTGGAGGCGCGGGGGGGGGGACGACGACACGTTTTATACAATGTGTGGAGTCCTTGAAATCCAAAACTCATTATTATGTTTTGTTGCGCCACTCATTCAATTTATTCAGGTAATATAGTGATTCAAATATATTTTAATAATAATCA
This sequence comes from Benthosema pterotum, assembly GCA_039105355.1. NCBI lineage: Eukaryota > Metazoa > Chordata > Actinopteri > Myctophiformes > Myctophidae > Benthosema > Benthosema pterotum. The sequence continues at coordinate 22,822,904 of CM076976.1, forward strand.
ATACAAATAAAACCTTATTAATCCAAGCTTTTAGTGGGCCCCCCCTGCAACTGTCCCCCTGGTCCCCCCGTGTCTACGCCTGTGGTGTTATCACCAGGTGATCACTCACCCGGTCACTCACCCACCAGGTGATCACTCTCCCGATCACTCACCTGATGTTATCACCAGGTGATCAATCACCCGGTGTAGGTGGATTGGAAGTGAAATATGCTGCTACTGCATGTTTCTTCTGCCCACTTAGACTCTTGAAAGGTGTGTAACTGTGTGTGTGTGTGTGTGTGCGTGTGCGTGTGCGTGTGCGTGTGTGTTTGTGTTTGTGTTTGTGTTTGTGTGTGTGTTTGTGTGTGTGTGTGTGTGTGTGTGTGTGTGTGTGTGTGTGTGTGTGTGTGTGTGTGTGTGTGTGTGTGTGTGTGTGTGTGTGTGTGTGTGTGTGTGTGTGTGTGTGTGTGTGTGTGTGTGTGTGTGTGTGTGTCAGGATGGGCTCTGGCTCTCTGGACTACAGACAGCAGGCCCAGCAGATGGAGCTGAAGACAGGGGGCATGTCTGTGTCCACGCAGGTCCTCCCTGACTCTGCAGACCTGGACATTTATGAGCAGGTTAGTAAAAAATTCAATCAGTCAGTATGAGAAGAACAACTACAGTAGGTGTGCACAGTAGGATCCATAGTATTAACATAGGGTGTGTAAATACCAAAAGATACCTCTGCAGTAAGGGCACATTGGGTTACATTTGTCTAGAGTTATTAAAACTTTGTGTTAGTCACACATGGATGCAGAGATAAGGCTCCTGGTTATACGTTGTAAAATGAAAGTTACGTGGGAAACTATGCTTCTATGAATCCTGGAGGGATGAAATCAAAATAGATCTATGAATTCTGGAGGGAGGAAGTCGAAATAGATCTATGAATCCTGGAGAGATGAAATCAAAATAGATCTATGAATCCTTGAGGGATGAAATCAAAATAGATCCATGAATCCTGGAGGGATGAAATAGTTCTATGAATCCCAAATGGCTGCCTCTGGTGGTTAGGAGGGATGAATCACTAGGCGAGATACATTACTACAGAAATCCATATCACTAAATGTTGAATTGTAGATATAGACCTAAAATTGATATTCAGGCAAAATTTAATATGACTTTGCATTCTCTGTTAAAACTGCGAGTTCTCTACTTCAAAAAATAATTCAATATTAAATTATAAAACACATCCCTTTGATGTAGTAGTGTGAGCTTTTGATACCAATACAAAGACATCGTAGTAAATGTCTTATCATCATCATCATCATCACCAGGGCGTGCTCCTGAACTCATCCTGTCTGGAACGGAACCTTCCCGATATGTTCCAACTTTGGACCAACATATTCAACAGGTACTGGATCTGACCTCAAACCACTGCAACAGATATCTCATAATAAATGAAATGTGCGAAAAAATAGCTCTAAACTGATATCTTTGTTATTGTGTCTGATAACACATCCTCCTCCAGCCCCCATTTTGACGACGAGGAGCGTCTCCGGGTGCTGGTGATGATGTCAGCACAGGAGCTGGCCAATGGGATCTCCTACTCCGGTCACATGTACGCCATGACCCGTGCCGCCCGCACTCTGAGCCCTGCGGCTGACCTCCAGGAGACCTTTGGAGGGATGGACCAGGTGCACCCATTATAACGACTGTATATCGTCTCTGTCAGGCGGACACCTCAAATGTCCAAAACGATTGAATTTATAGGATTCTAATTCGCAAAGCGCACGGCAATACTATAGCTCCACTAGCTTGTGGATCTGCTTATCTGATGCCTTTTTTTAGGCTTGTATGACGTGCTATGGTACAGGAAGGGTGAGTTCCACGAGTGGCCAATGTCTACGTCACAACCGCATTGGGTTTGGAGATCCACTAGCAAGGTCCCAACCACTTGTTTACTAGTTGTGACCTGGTTGCAACCACTTGCTTACTAGGTCTTCTGGTCCCCTGGACAATGGGGGTGGTGGTGGTTATGTTTAAGCCAAGGGTTAGAGATAGGGTTAGTAATCAGTCACGCCCATAAGAAAGTAGTAGCGACCACAAGCACTTATAGCCGTGACCAGTAGTAAAGTTGTCGAGGTTGCGACCACATTGGTAGTCGCGGGTGGATTTTGCTCTCTCCGCTATGTATGATCAAGTCCAGTCTACATTTAATAACAAAAAGGCACTCCATGGGTACATTCGCATTCGCATGCATGCTATTGTAGACTGTACTTCTGCCAGTGCCCTTGACCATGGTTCTGGCAATACATTACAACTGTTCCCCAAGCACTGCATGGAGGCTGCTCTGCTCACTGCTCCTTACGAAGGGTTAAACGCAGAGGACAACATTTCCTCAGGGGGACGATAAAGTAAAATAATAATCTTTAAGCCAGCACACGGCGGTATTTCGACTAACAAGGTTATTTCACAGGTATTACTGAGATATATAAATAGCAACGCACTCCTAAGCCGGAATTCTCAAATCTAAACAACCCAGCTGGCCCACATTAACATGTTGTTGTTATCTTATCCTCTCACCGGCAGGTGAAGTTCATGAAGCGGATAGCAGAGATGCCCGATCTCACCCAGGTCCTCAGAACGCTCCCCAGGATCAAGAGACACATCCTCAACCCTGACAATATGAGGTGGGGACCTCAGAATATTTCTGTTTTAAAAGTCATGGCCTTCTGTAAATCTAGTCTATTATTATACATGTATTCTTATTACAAAAATATATATACAATATACATATTCCTATTCACAGATGTGCAGTCAATGCTACACCTCAGAAAATGTCTGCTGCATCAGGACAATTGGATCACTTCATAAAAGACATCGGCATCAACAGGAAAGGAAACAAATACAAAGCTCTCAGCCCTCATATTGTCGAGGTATGATTCCTTTAGACCCAGTGAGCAGTGGTTAACTTCCCAGTTCAAATGTTAAGCTACTCCAAGGCAGCTGCATAATGAACCCTCTCTTGTCACTGACAACTTTGATATCCCTGTGTCTTGATTGACTCAGAGAGAAAGTAACATTCTAACACAGATGACAATGCTTTAAAATGTATTCAACAATTGATTGATTCACAATCAGCGTTTTAAATTCCTCAGAGACCCCTAGACCCTTCGGCTGAACCAGGAGTGTCGCCCTGCAAGAAACTCATCTCTGTAAGTCGAAGAGAGATTTAAATCATTATGATGTGACAATATATGTGCGGGGGTGGCTCAGGTGTAGAGGATGGTACTCTAACTACAAGGTTGCCAGTTCGAACCCAGTCTACTCCAAACTTAGTGTCGATGTGTCTCTGAGCAAGACACTTAACCCCCTGTGCTGGTCGGTACCTTACGCGGTTTCCGCCACCATCTGTGTGTGAATGGGTGAATGAGATGCATAATCAATATAAAGCGCCTTGGATTAAAGGTGCTGCAGTATATAAATGCACCTTTAATATTTATATTCATTCACCTCATTGATTCCTGAAGCCAGTCTTTGATAACACACCATGTGTCTCCATGCAGGTACCCGAGTACCAGCCTTGTCAGATGAAGACGTTCTATCCACTTCCCTTCCCTGTTAACTTTGTCAGTGAGTGCATACGCGCCGTACCGTTCACCCACAAGGACTATGCCAGGTAACTGTACTTGTACTTGTACTGTGCCTGTTACTTACACCGTATGAATGCTTGGTCTTAACAGATGTTTTTACTTGTTTCCCGTATGACCTTTGATTGGATGACTTTGTATGACTTTGCATGGCATTGCTTGTCAGTAATGACATTTGATACGATCACGTTTCAGCATGATGGCATTTCAACATTTCAGTTGAGCCCCTGATGAGCGGAGCCCATTGGGTTATTTTTGGATGAATCTAATTACAGGTTCGGAATGCATTTTCATCTGTAACGTGCAGATTAATATCATCTCTCTGTCTTTCTCCTCCTGTCCTGACCTTGACTGGGCCAGTCTGTGCATCCTGGCCAGGATGATGACGGCCAAGTTCCTCCACGGTGAGATCAGAGAGAAGGGCGGAGCCTATGGGGGCGGAGCCAGAATGGGAGGGGGCGGTCTCTTCTCTTTCTACTCGTATAGGTAGGTGACTGGTGTTGTCATTATGATATATTATCGTCTTTTTATAGGATTTTATGGAGTAAGCAAAGTGAACTTCCGGCCTCAGTAATCTAGGATCTTGGTAAACAAAATATAAACTGAAATCGGTCTACACATTATAATGTAAAGATGATGATAATTATCTGCACATTGAAACTATAGGATGCCAGGTACAGTAAACAAATTGCCTAATATCTGTCTAAATTAGCTTCTAAATTAAGTTGAATATCCATTATGAGATTATAGTTTAATATAGTTTTGTATGAGGTTATATTTGTTTTGTGAGGTTGCCCAAGCGGCCAAGGCTCCACAAAAGTGACAAAGTCACTATATAGTGTTGTATGAGATTATGTTTGTTTTGTGAGGTTGCCCAAGTGGATTCTTGATAAGGATTGTATTTATTTATTTTTTTCTTGATAATGATTTTATTATTTTTTTCACAGTATAGTGTAGTCACCGATATTTTACACAGGCCTAACAAACAAAATACTGCCCACGAAACTTAGGAAAACGATAAACTTGCTTGAAAACAATTACAGAAACAAAACTTGAGACACTGTATTAGACTAAACCCCTTTATCATGCCGCAGCTCTCCCTGAGGGTAACCTTTTGGTAGCTTCAAACTACACTGAACCACTGCTCCTACAGCCTCCCTCTTATACTAGGCAAGACCATACCAAGGAACACTTCTGTCATTGGTAACCCACTTAACTTCACATATGGCTAACTAAGGCCCATGAGTTAACTTACACAACTGCAAAGTTTACTATTTTACTAAACCAATTCTACTACATTTCAGAAACATTGCATTCGCCACAAGAGGAAAATAAATAGGACTTGTAACACAAGAACTCTTAAACACAAAACTGACACCCCTCCTGCTCTATAGCACTTGGTAACTTCCCCCACTAATCAAGAGGAGTCACTAGTACTGAAGGAGAGCCAGGTGCCAAACAATCAAAATTCAACACAATTGACACTAGTGAAAGCCTGTTTAAAGGGTTCTCATCCACAATTCACTGAGTTCCGATAAAAAATAAAAATAAATATGCATTCAGTGTTCCCCCAGTTTATGTGTATAGGGCACGGGCTGCCCTGTTACATAGGCTTGACACCTCCCAAACATCCCAACTGTAATTCTGGTCCCATGTACAATGTTGTATAACTTTGCAAAGAACTGTAAGATTCATAAACCACATCCAAGTTTTAGCTAAGATGTCACCTACCATGTGTGTTTTCAACACGACTTCTGAATCTGCAAGCCAACTTCACCCTTTCTTAGTGTCTGTATGGCGTTTCTTACTGTAGATGCCTTCTATTTGCTTTCATCATGGGACCATAACTTAACTCCTCCTGTCTGCCACAGAGACCCAAACTCAGTGCAGACCTTGTCAGCTTTCCGTAAAGGTGTGGACTGGGCCAAGGCCGGCCAGTTCTCTCAGCAGGACATCGACGAGGCCAAGCTGTCTATCTTCTCCGCCGTAGATTCTCCTGTGGCTCCTTCAGACAAAGGTCAGCCCTCATAGAAAATAGTGATGTGTGTTGTTCTTGTGCGGCTATATTCAGAGAATATACATTCACTGAAGCATGTATCTGAATATATTGTGCAACTGCGTTGTTTAATAGTTTAAGATGTGGTGTTTGTTATTATTCCATGCCTGTTCAGGTATGGGACATTTCCTGAGTGGAATAACAGATGAGATGAAACAGGCTCACAGGGAGAGGCTGTTCAGCGTGTCTGACAAGGAGCTGGTGGAAGTGGCTGGAAGGTAATATGCTATACTTAAACCTTTTTTTAGGAGGGGAACCCAGTTAACACGGTCAGGACCGGGACAAATTAGTGACATTGAATGTGTCCAGATCAAGGCAATCCAAGACTAGTTAAATCTGGCACCAGAATATCACCTGGTATCATCAGGAAATGATGTAAAGATCATCCACGTATGGGCTGTGATTTGGCCTAATTTTGAACGTAACTGGAGTCACCGTTAGTCTTGGTCTAGTCTAGACTAGTCTTCTATTGCCTTGATCTGGCCACAGTCAAGACATCACTAAATGGTCCTGGTCCTGACCATCTTTACTGGGAATTGAGCCATTATTAATAAAGAGATGGCTCAAAATGAGTGGATACAATATTTGTTGATGTTCCAAATGCTGTGACAGGTGAAATTCTGTCTTCATATTGTTGCAGGTATCTTGGTGTTGGCCAGAGAACGAGTGGTGTAGCCATTTTGGGACCAGAGAATGAGACCATTACCAAAGACCCTTCATGGCTTGTGAAATAACAGTATTAGGTATTTTGTTTCTTAAAAAACACAAATCATGTACCATCATAGGCTGCACAGTGGTATACGAGTTATACCACAGTACTTTGTTTACCGAAATATGTTTGAATTTGAAGCAACAAAGCCAGTGCAGTGTCCACAGAAAATGTTTTCCTTTAGCACCTCTGTACCGTAATTTTTGTTTATGGCGAATTAGTACTCGGAACGCACTGGGTGCCTCAAATAATCCATACAGTATTTCCAACTTTTGGAGAGGAGGTCAAAATAAATTGTTTCAAATCAACCATTCAAATTCAAGAGGTATGACTAATTGGAAAACTTTCTGTTATATATTGTACATCACAGTAACACACATTTCTCTAGAGATATTGTTTTATGTTAGACATTACCTCAGCTTACTTCTAGATTTGTATTGTATTTATTAAAAGGTGACTAATAAATTGCCATGAAGTACATTTCAGTGTTTGTTCTTGAAGCCTTACAGTACATGTAGCAGGGGTAGCATGATTAGCCAAGTCTACTGTTTGTTCTTACTGGTAACTAATGACAGACACTGAAACGTTTTGTAATTGTCATCCCAATAAATGCTTTAATATTCTATGACAGACCACATGTATCACACCCTTTGCCACACCAAAACATTTAATATTGCATACATCATCTCCACCACACTGCCAAACTACAGTTAACTACAAGAACTTACTTTTTGGGTGAATTAACCTGTTTAAGATGCTAGACGTAGAGTCCAAGGTCGATAGATAATTATGTCACGTGACAACATTAAACATTCACTTAAGCAGGTGAAAGCACACACACACACACGCACGCAGCCTCTTCCTTCCCTTCTTAAAGCCTTCGATAAAACTGTTTTTCTTTCTACGTTAACCATAGTCCATCCCGCAAAGATCCGCGAGGGACTGTGCAGTGGTTAATTTTCCTTATGTCAGATAAACTGTTCTCGTAAGGCTTTCGTCAAACAATTCTCCTGGCACGTTGTGCCTCCTCTATTGGCTACAAGCAGCTTTTGGGAATACAATAGTAATGGTACTGAAAAGTGCCGTAAAGACTGACAAAGAGCTCAGTGCTGTTGCTCCACCTTGCTGAAGCGCATTAGCCTCAGGGTGTTTACATGGCATAGTGGATGGTACGTTAGCCAGCTAAACTAAAAGAATAGTTTAACATCAAATTATTTAAAATTTAAAAGTTCTACCTTACTGGTGGGCTTTATAGCAAAATCTATTGTTATTTTGGTCAGGGGGACTAGAAAATACAAAGTTACCAGCCTTGTTTCACTAAGATAGCTGGCTAGTTCACGTATGCTAGTTGTAGCACGGCTGAGGCTAAAGATAAGTTAAGATAAACCTTTATTGATTCCCTCCGGAACGGGGAATTCAGGCTACATCCTGTTCTTGGAACATGAGTTGGAAGAGTGGTGACATGGCAGGGGCTGACTGGTTTTGGTTCAAATAGCCGAGACGTCGTTCTCGTGATGTATGCGGGCGACGTGCTCCAGCTGGCCAGAGTCGGACACGTCGTAGCTGGTCTTGTACTTGGCCAAGATCTTCATCAGAGGACGGAGCTTCAGCCACCACTGCTCCTTCGGGACCCTGTGACTGGACCAATGAAAAACGACAGAGGCTCATTTATCTACATAGGAGCCACACAGTGGAAACTAATGTAAAATTGGCATCTAATTTGAGGTCCTTTAAATAGAAGACTAAGGTATGGTTAATGGAAAAAGTCCCCCTATAATAAAGGGTCAGCATAGATGGAGGGACAGATTCTTTGGGAGTTGGGGTGTATGTATTTTATGTGTTGTATTGTGAGTAATGTATGAGAATGTAATGTCATTTTATGTTCAGTGTAGAGGACACAACGGCAAATAAGCCTCCGGACTTTTCTTGGTCATCCTTGAATCGCTGACTATAATCGACTATTATGTCTGCTTTTCTAAATAAATCAAAAGACAGACGGTGCCAAAACAACAGGATTCAATTGTAAAGATCGCTACCAGAAACGTTCCTCCTCTGAGGAACACTGAAAATGAATGTCCCTGATATGTCCCACAACGGAAAAACACTAAATTTAACATGATAGATTTCATGACCTATATCCTGTCTCCCTCCAGTAAATGTCAAAAGCACAAATGCCTAAAAAAGAAAGCAAAGGCAATAATCTATAAAAAGGAATATTGATCTTACACAAAGTCAGTCTCATGTTTGAGCTGAGAAAGAGGTTGGAAGTCCATGGCCCTGCGACGCATTCCCAGCAAGCAGCAGGTGTCTTCAGAGTTAGCAAACACTTTCCCTGTACATGGAAACATGGAAGGGAGCGAGGTTTTTAGACAAGAAATATGGAATACACGTAATGGTAGGCCTGCCTTGGACACAGGTGCCTCATTGTCGCGCACAAAAAACAAACAAACAAATCTTGACCTGTCCAAATACTTCCTTAATGTCAATCAAAGTCTACTCCTACAACACCAGAGCAAGTTTAACTCAGAATCGGCACAAACAAGGGACTATATTCTTTTCTCTCCTATTCCACCAAATTGTGGAATGCCTTACCAACAGTCATTAAGATATGCAAATCCCTTGACTTGTTTAATGTTAGTCACAGCTTAGATCGTTGTTAGAATGTTAATTAGACTGATGTACCTTGTTTGAAGTTGTCCTTGAGCTGTTTTGTGATCCACTGCATGGCCTTTGCAGCTACCTTGGTCCCAAAGTTCCTGTCAAACGGGGATGGAGCACCGCCCTGGGAAGGATATGGGTGAAACCATCAATGAATTGATGAATTGATTGATGTAGGTTTGTTTTTGTGTAACGTCCGTTTCAGTTCCAAAACGTGACACACAGCATGTGCCACCGTGTGTGTGTGTGTGCGTGTGTGTGTGTGTGTGTGTGCGCACGCGGTACTGTACCTGCTGCATGTGTCCAAGGACATTCTTCCTGCAGTCGAACACGCCACGTCCCTCCTCAGAGTACAGCTGGTAGATGAAATCTGTGGTGAAGTTCTCGTTGGAGTTCTCATTCCTGTGACACATAAAACACACAAACTGGGTTTAGTGCAATCATAATCGGGCGTGAAAGGATCGATTTAATACATCTTTTATGTTTGTTATGTAATTCACTGCTTCCTCAACACGTGAAGGTTTGTCTTTGACTGCTAGTCAACACATTAAGCAATGTGAAGTCTGCTTGTATTCCGATTCATCTATGGTCTCTGTACTTTATTATTTTCCCTGGTTAAATTAATTGCACAGATACATCAAATGACTGAATACATGAACACATTAATGTGAAAATTGTCGGCTGCAGGCTGCCCCGATATATAATATAGAATTATGTATCAACCTGGCTAGAATAATAAAGACTACTACAGATGCCAATCTTAATAGAAGCACACAGACAGAGCAATGTCACCTACAGGTACACGCTGTGTCCATAACACCAGAGTATGTCCTACATTCACAGCTTTCTGTCGTGCTGGGAGTGCTTTCAAGAGTGTGATGACATAACAGGCTATTATAATAGACACCAACGATCACATTAAAAAAAACATACCCTGCAGAGAAGCTAGCCATAGATGTAAGCTAAATGGATTTCATAGATGAACATTACTGTTTGCATGCATTTGATAGGATCTCTCTGGGTGAAGATTTTAGTGTCTTCACAAACACACGTGCGCACAAGGGAACACACGCACACACCAGAACAGAAGGTCAGAGAAGTACGTCACCAGGTGTCAAGGAAGCAGCACGATGTAGTCGTCTAAGAAAAAAAAACTAACAAACTCTCTCTAGACATCTAGGAAACGACCTTCATCACAAAATGTCAAAGAATCCGCAATCCGCAATCAATGCAACAAGCCATAACCACATTCTACATATATTGTACAATCACAAACCTAATCTTTCCTTTACTGATTTGCTTCCCCTGCCTCTTCAATTTTGGTTATAATTATATATGTCCAAAGAGGTTTCTATTAATAAACTAGGTAAGGAACAAGTCTCACACCTGTATATCCACACTACAAACAATTACATATGAAGTACAAACGTTATCTTATGGTAAAGCAAAAGGCACTCACCTCAGAACCAAACCTCTCTGAATGCTCGTCTTCATCTTCTCAGTTAGATGCTCCACATTGGCCTGAGCGCAGCGAGAGAGAGAGAGAGAGAGAGAGAGAGAGAGAGAGAGAGAGAGAGAGAGAGGAAGAGAGAGAGAGATTAAGTGAGAGACAGAGAAAGGGAGACAGTGAGACACACAGGCAGACAATGCCAGAGAGAGAGATAGTGAGACAGAGATTACATCACATTACGCAGGTTGATGTTGTCTCTGTCTGTCTGTAACCTACAGTACATGAGATGTAACCAGACACAAACCAGCCCCTTCAATCTAGAAGACAGACAGGTTCAGGATGCCGTTATGACCACTAGGGGTCACTCTAGTCTTTACTACCGATGAATATAGTAGTTCTCATTCTAATAGGTCCAATTGAGGCATAATTACAATGCGGCATGCATGTGTTATAATGACTGCAATATTATTACCCTAATTATGTCTTACCCTTTGTGTAAAACAACTGACTGGAAAACGGCCAAACTTCTACATTATAATAATGAATGGCTTGAATGGTGTCTGTGCAACAGTGATCTGTCACTGTGCTGTATAAATGTGAGTACAGGGATCAAATCCCTAAATCTCGGATCCAATTCCATTAGAAACCTCAAGCAAAATCCAAGACGTTTCTGTCAATCATGGAAGGAATGAAGTGGCTCTGCGAATTATTAATAAATCCATCACACATGCTACTGTGATCTAGGACTAGGTCATATGGACAAATAGCAGCCGGAGGGCCACTTGAGGTCTGTACCATCACTTACTGAGGCCTGCAGCTCAAAGTTTTTCACAATTCATAACAGATTAACAATCGAAAGCTACACACAGTGTTCAATTGTTGCACCCAATACCTCAAAGCATCAACCTACAAACACACACATGGTCAAATCTCTAAACATTTAGGTCAGGGGAGCAATTTACAATCTGCGCTACAGCGTAATAGTGACTTGAGAGCATCTGTTTTGTTTGGTGATTGATGGAGAACCTTGAAGAGAGACAACCAGAGGAGAGGGAGTGAGAGGATGAGGAGAACCTTCTCCTCGAATGGCAGTCAACGCTATCCTGAATCACATCTGTGTCACTTCAGGTTAAAATCCGATTGGTCTAACGGGTCATATGATTCATTTACAACAAATTAGACGCGAAGCTGGATGTGACCAGATCTGATTCAGGCTGGATCTGCCTGCCAGTATACAGATACGCTTAGGATTAGGTGGACAGAGAGGGGGGGAACGAGCAACAGTGGTAGACCATGTGCTCAATCATGGTCTGATAATGAGCAAAGCTGTCCAGGGGGTCCAAACCAATCTCTGCCGCTTCATGGTTGCTACATTAAAACATTTTTCTGTTACAATTCCTTCCACCGTATTCTACGTTCCAGAATCCAGAATTGAGGAGTTCTTTCCAGTTTGGAGGTGGAAGGTATATGGACAGGTATATAAATACTTAAGTTAAGTGTTCAGCAAATGCTTAGTTGTGTGTATACTATGAATGGTATGTGTCTGTCATTTTAATGTTAATTAAAATAAGCCTTAAATAAGCCTTTTGTGCAAATAAAAACACAAAAGTTCCATTTTGGAAACAGTCAAGAGATTTGATGGCAAAGAGTCATTATGTAAAAGGAGTGTCAGCGTTTAGCATTTTGTGTGTGATGTTTTCAGATTTGTGTGTGGAGTCTCAAGAATGCCATTAGATTATGAAAAATGGGTGTTAACAACCGTGGGAAAAACTGTAATATCAGAATACTGATATAGCAGAGTTTTCTGCTGTTACAATTCCAAACATGCAAAACATGACCTGTGTTAATTACTTCAGTCTCTAGTGGCTTAATGGGGTATTGGTAGGGCCATTTAGTTCTTACAATTAACATAACTGTTAGATATAACTAAATGCATGTTTTAAATAACTAAATGCATGTTTTAAATTACATAAAGGTTATAATATATCAACAACACCTGATCCACAAGTTAAAGGCACATTTTGAGCTTGTACTTTGCTACGAGAGAAATATACAATATGGCCCCTTGGGAAATATAGTGGCCCTCTCTGTCATCACAGTTGTCCATCCCTCACCACGTAGGTCACTTGCTCACTCTTACTGACAGTGGCTGAACGGCAACTATTGGTCATTGTTCAGTTATTTAATTAATGATCTTATATTTGCAGAAAAAACAGAGTTCAATGTTAAGCATATTAATCATCCAGGCTTGTGTTTGTTTCAACTGTAGCAGGTACCTAGCAGCCTTATAGGAAGTAAGCATTATCATACAGTATAAGAACTATACATTTCTATTTTTCAAACAGATCACAATCAATATAACCAAATTTTGTGTGAGTTTTGAGAATTTATTAAAACCAAGTACCAAGTATGTATGAAATATTAAACAGTGCAGCTCCAGGGTGCACGTCGCACTGCTCTCTGACCTGTCTGCAGGACCTTCCTTCTAGGAGAACAGACCATACCCGTCCCCTGTTCCCTTCCAGGAGGGAATTATCAGTGGAGGGGAATCAGGAGAGGGTAGATGGCCATAGATGACAGACCTGCCAGGCAGGGGCGGATGTAACATGTCCCATTTGGGGGGGGGGGGGGGGGGGGGCAAGAGAACATGTTGGAGGGGCAAGAGAAAATGGTATGGGGGCGGCTTCATCGCCCGTGTCGCGAAATAAAGTCGCACCCATATCATTTTCAGTTACAGGACTTTTATTAGTCAAGTAAAGCATCAATAATAACATCAGTTGTTGTTGAAGTTGCAACAGACACGCAGCATGCATAAAGCTAAAGGTCTGACTCAGTGAGTTTTCTGTTTTCAATGATGAAATGCTGTTGGTTAAGTGGTGACACAGCTGTAGTTAATTAGTAGCAGTAGTAGTGTTTCAAATCATTTTAAATATAAGCACTTGGGTTGTTTTGCTTGGCATTGTGTTTGGGGGGGCAGACTGGCTATTTAGGGGGGCATTACCCCCCATGCCCATGCCTAGATCCGCCCCTGCTGCCAGGCTGCCAACACTCTTTGCCACTTTTGCACTCCGACGCCTCAGTGGAAGTTTGCTCGAGGAGCAACGTACCCCCTCGCCATTCTGTACTAGAGCCCTCCCTTGCCCCCGGGCAAGGCACGGCCGTTCCGGAGCAATGGCCCCAAGCGAGGAAGTAAACACTCACCTTTCATAGTCATTGGAGCGGTTCGGCACCGCTCAATAATTACTAGAAAATGCTGTTCCTTAAGTAAGTCGGGCTTGAGTACCGATAGCTCCCCACTCAATGATGATGTCTCTAAACTACCTCCCCTGGCCTAGCTGGAGGGAGAAAGAACTGCTCGGAATAACATGTTCCTTCCATGTGCTACGTCCAGCTAGGGAAACTCCCCCCGTCCTTTGAAAAGAAGCAGCTTGGACTCCTCATGCATAGAAGGAAGCATCAGGTCATAGACATAGTTCGGACATAGTTCGAATGGTGATTAATCATGATTAAATAATTTTTTAATCTTTCAACGGCCTGAGTTAAAAATGTAAGCAAAGAATAAAATGTTTAAAGGGATCAATCAAGACCGCCAGCTGAGCTTCACTATGTAGAGGGCACTTTTTACAGACAGGTTATATGTGAGCATGTGTCTGCATGATACATGTGGGAATAACAACAACGTACTGAATATTGTTTATGTCTCAGATGACGCAGGAAGATGTATGAATGACAGTATATGTCCCTATCCTCAGTTGACGATACATTTTAAGCATAACAGCAGTGTACACATACTGTATCCCACCTTTAATCCAGGATATTTTACAAGTAACAGTGTGTCTCACTTAAGGCAGGATTCATTCATTAACAGCAATGCATATCTCGACGCAAAACAGCGTACAGAGCTTTGGTTTCTCAGAGTGGTCTCAGGGTTTTTTTTCCTTGAGATGGTTCCAAATGGGCACTTACAGGACCATAGATCGGAGTCCTTTAAATTAAAAGGTTTGAGAACCATAGGATAAAGCAGTGGTTTTCAATCTTTTTTATTCCAGGGCCCACTATTTATTCAACATTTGAGCCAAGGACCACCATTTGATGAAATTTTAGCTCCACAGACCCCAAAACCAAAGATTTCTTTTGTTTTTTTGTCCACAACACCAGGCTGGATTCAGGGAACAAAACAGGCAAACAATAGATCAAAATGATCATTAATCTTCTACATTCTCTAGTTGTGTAGACTTGGGTTCATTCTGATGATTGATGTTTTAACTCTTTAGTGTATACATGAAGCCAAATGGACGCGCAAGGGTCCATTTGGTTTCATTTTTAACCAACTTTCCATTTTGCTGGGAATCACCTGGAATCTTCTCAGTAACCACTGGTGGTCCCCGGACCACCTGTTGAAAACCCCTGGGCTAAAGTACTGTCTCACCTGCAGCTCACGGATGTCAAAGGGTTCTTCGTGGATGTAGACGGCATCGGCCCCTGCGGCCAGACCCCCCACACTGGCCAGGTAGCCACAGTAGCCCCCCATGGTCTCAATGATGAACACCCGCCGCTTCGTCCCACTGGCCGACTGCTTAATGCGGTCACACGTCTGTGCACACACGCACGCACACACACAAACGCATGCGCACGCACACACACACACACACACACACACACACACACACACACACACACACACACACACACACACACACACACACACCATCGCACGCAGAACGCAAGTACCCACACCAAACCAGACATACAGTGCATACATATACAGGAATATACACTATATTATATAGACACAAATAGATCAACATAATGATACATTTTCCCATACATTTGGCATGCTAGTGAAAACATTCTCTTGTAAGACAATCTTTATAAAACTGACAGCATCAAAACATGCCTGCTATCTCTCACATGCAACATGCAGACCTGCGGAGGGACCAGCTGGGGTCCGGCTGTAACATTCGGAAACAAAATGTTTTGTTTTATTTGACATTTTTCTGCATTTGGTACCACAAAAAAAACAGAAACTCGCTATGCGTTGTAAGCTTGCATGTCGTTCATGCAGGTATAGAATGTGTGCCCAACCTTTACATTCAACAGTTGAGCTGGTTGGTGTAGAGGTTCATTTATTTTTACTCAAACATTGTTTTTTAGGTCTTGCAATTTGTTTCCATAGTCATTTCATTATCAAGTAAAGCTAGACCCATTTAGAGATAAATGTATTACTTTGTATTAACGTTTTTTTTTTGCCATGGCAGTAGAGCTACGTCTTTCTTATCATTATTAAAAATAGTCTCTCTACGTCGCTTACCGTCGCTGGTTTGATACGATCCCAATGATAACAGCAGCGAGCAGCGACCGCATATTCCATTTAGAACGGACCATAATAAGGGACGGACCAACCGGAAACCGGAAGTGTGTCGCCAAATAACTTGTCCGACGGGAAACATGGACCGAAATATGAAATATGACTTTTAGATGAAAATCGCTGGCACTAGCTACCTCAAAAAATATGAAAAAGGGCTGGCACTGGGTGTGTTAATCTAACCAAAGTCATGTAGGATCAAGAATAGTAGTGTGTGGCAGACCTCTTGAAGACAGCTGCTGGCCGCAAAGTGAACTGAGATCAATAAAATGTAGAAAATAAGAGCACTGTAGGTTTGCCAAATTCTATTTCTGCATTGCACAGAGTCTCGAGTCCGCAGAAGAACATGGTCCGGAAACGTCACTCTGTGTAACTCTGAAATAAAATGTTTGGCAAAGGTACCTACAGTGAGACTCTCTCCATTTTCTTCTTTGTTTTTCAATGTTCAGTACTGTACCGTCTCTTTGTCGACTATACCTTACCTCCACGATGGCATTGAGTGAGGTGTCAGCCCCGATGCTGAGGTCAGTGCCTGGTACATTGTTACTAATGGTGGCCGGCACTATGACCATGGGCACGCAGAACTCCTCATGGAACTTCCGAAGCTCGTACAGCTGCAGCAGACACTCAAAGGCCTGATAGGTGACAGCCGTGGCCGTTAGCAAGTGAAGCCACCAGGGCACGCTCTACATAGAGCAGCCTTAAAGTACTACAGTTACTGTAGTGTGTGGGAGAGGCTACAATGTTAGGCAGGACGACTAAATGATTCTGAAGGGGCTCCGTTTGTCTTGTGTCCTCACGGCTGTGTTTGGAGCAGACGGGTCAGGAAATCAGGCCTTCACATCTTATAGAAAGTGACTTCAGAATCAATATTGGCTGCTGATTGTCTGTAAATGTGTGCAAAGCCTGAAGGGGTTAATGCTCCATTTCCCAAAGCAATGATGAGTTTCAAGAAGATTAAGGGTGATTGCACCCTGCTGCGTTTCTTTCCACTGTGTTTTTAGAAAATTACTAGCTGCCAGCCTGGCTGTCGGCCTGTGAACAATGGATCAAATCAACCCTCGTCCAAAATAATACTTTATACAGATGAAATATCCGGCAGCAATGTGAGGTTTGCCTCCTCTGCAATTTGCTCCGATATTCATCCAAAAAAAAGCACCAGTGTGCAAACATCTTAACTGATCCAAGATTCATTTGGAATCCAAGATTCATTTGGAAAAACAGACTGTACATGACAAATGTCTGTTTGAGATACTTTAGCTACTTTAAAACAAGCCAGTGATAGTGAGGAAACAGGGAAAGGAAGCCACTGCAGATCATTGAGGGTACGTTGGGATATACCATACCGAGTGCACTGTGCATTACAAACTAATATGCGAGTGTGCTGCCGCCGGTGCGCCTGTCCGAACGCACCCCATGTCCTGTAACATGTATAGTGCCTGCTGTGTGGGTGTGGCTCTCTCCGTGTGATAGAGGACGTTGGCTTCCCATTGGCCGAGAGGAGACATGAGGGGCAGGGCTGTCAACTTGACTGACAACGCGCAACGGGGGCAAAACAGGACCGCTCAGGATCAGACTGGCGACATTTCCATTTTTGTCCTGGAGGTTTAGTAGCGGCACGCGTCAAGGCATGCAGACAATGCTTAAAAACAAGATGGAGGAGGGGCCTTGGTCTGGTTCAAACCAACAGTGATGTGTCTTAGTACTTACAGTACATAAATGAAGGCGTCTTAGTGATGCTCTAATCATAGTTATGTCATTTATGTTGCTATATGCTATGTATAGCAACAAGAACCCCAAAAGGGATTCCTGTCCTGATGTTTACAGCCTTAAATGTTCTGCAAATTACTGTATATTCCTCAATACAGGACCGTCCCAGCTAGGCCACAGGGTATTTGTATTCCATCTGTGCCATACTTTCAGATAATCTAACCCATTTGCATGAATATAATGATGGCTGAAATGTTAAGTTTGGTTTGAAACAAAAGCTCTTAATAATAGTAACGATAGCTTTACAACATGTAAGACCCCTAAACAACTTTATGGGAGGGAAAGGGAAGTGTGTGGAATGTGGATGTTGTATTGTACCAGACCATGCACCACACCAGTCATCAGCTGTTTACCAAACACACGCATACACACACACGCACGTTGCTGCGGGTCATTCCAAGGGCCAGGCCACGGGCCAAACATGCCACAGAATGTCATTGCATGCCTCTAACACTTACCTGGGATACATGCTGAGCTGCTTGGCTTGCCTCTGACATTAACCAGCGAGAACAATCTACTGTAAGTGTTCTGTACCATGTGTACGTCAATATGGAAAACACTGGCCCATTTGCTGAACGACTATCTTTGCCTGAGTGTGTTTTCCTTGTCTGTTACTGCCTCTCCTGGAGGCTGCTAAACTCTTCCTCAGTGGTTGTAATGCCATGAGTAGCTCCACACTCTTGGACGTGAAATGAATTGTCACAAAACAGCCTTTGGACGTTTTGTGAAAATGCTGTTGTTTTGGTGTAATCTACAACTAATCACAGTGAAACATACTATCCTACAGGTCAGCTTGCTCTGTTCTAGCTCCTCAGTTTAGTTGACTTTGCATTTCTCCATTTCCTAATGTTAACTGTCCACTTTGGAACTAAACTGAACTCTGTGCACTTGTTCTGCATGGTCAATGTCAGGTGACGAGCACCAATCAGCAAAGCCCCCAGAATTGACCGGGTGGGTGGTCTGTTTGTGTCGTGCGCGCGTGTGTGAGACACACGCACGCACACACACTAACCACTCTCTCCAGCCACACTTACGTCAGTAATGGCGTTCAGAGCAGTGTCTGCACCAATGCTGAGGTCTGAACCAGGTATATTGTTGGAGACCGTAGCCGGGACCATAACCATAGGAACACAGAACTCGCTATGTTTGTTCCGCAAGTCGGAAAGCTCCAGCAGTCCGAGGTAGGCCTGCAGTAGTGAGGCAGAGCCATGAGGGTTTGTCAGGAGGTTATGGGACATGGGCAAGGACGTGGGAAGAGCTTTTGTAATCACTTGAAAAGCCTAAAATTTACTAGTGTATTTCATTTTGACATGCTGTTACAATACCATCGTGTCAAACCACACCAGAATATCTGCATTGTTATCCAATCGCGTGAGTGTGAGAGCAAAGCACAACTTTACCCACTGGGGGGGG
Source organism: Benthosema pterotum (assembly GCA_039105355.1). Classification (NCBI taxonomy): domain Eukaryota; kingdom Metazoa; phylum Chordata; class Actinopteri; order Myctophiformes; family Myctophidae; genus Benthosema; species Benthosema pterotum. Next base: position 22,841,933 of record CM076976.1, read on the forward strand.
GGGGGGCTGGGACAGTCATCGCATGATGCAACTTAAGGAGGGCAAGTGGGAACATTGTCTATGTTGTGTTAATGTGCAATGTACTGGTATTCCAGTGGAAACACAGCTTACATTAGGACTTACATAATAAATAGTAAGGGCAGCGGTGACCAGTTGGGAGAGGGTCCTGTATATTGGAGACGGGGGTATATTGGAGACTTTGCATCGTGCACAGTTGTTTAACTTGTTTACATGACCAATAGATGAAGGTGCCGGAAGACTGACGCGGAGGTCTTCCGGATCTTTCAAAACTGAACATGCCGGGGGGCAGGGCTGTCGCTCCCCATCCGTTCTCTAGTGACCGTATATTATTATTGTAACTCTATGGTTTTGATACTAGAGTAAATGGAATGCCGACAGGGAGTGGGAGGGGAATAGTGGTTGGTGGGCGGGGCCATGGGGAGGGAGCCAGGACTATCACGACGGACGTCAAGACACATGATCAGCTCCACACAGACAGACAGGGATGGGTCAAACACTGGGAGAGAACCCATGTTATGATTAAATGAAACAATCCAGGGTTATAACTAGATGTGCAGTAAATGGAACTGGGTGATATGAATGTTATATGAATGTGATAAATAAGCACGTTCAAATGAATGTGGTTATACGCTTGGAACAAAAGTGAAAATGCACGCAAAATGATTTCAAATTCGATACACAATACAATGATATCATATGGCAGTGTTTCTCAGTTAGGGGTAAGCGGAACTCCCTATTTGTCTGTGTAATTCAACCAGTCCCTGAAGTAATGAGAATATATACTTGGAAAATATCCCTTGGCCTTTACAGATATCATCATTCGTATTTAGTATAGTAGTCGTATAGTGACTGGCACTCGATTCAACCTCAAGTAGAATATGCCCCTCCTCTTTGATATGTACTGGTCATATACAGTATTAGTTTAAAGCCTCATTTTGATCCCCTCCTTAAACTCAACATTTCCTGTATCTGTTTCTGGGAACGGATAAAGGATACAGACAACCCTCTAGCATTTCACTGAAATGTGGCAACAAAACACAAATAACAAAGTGCATACCACACTTGCTATTTAATAAGAGATGTATTACAAGTACCAGTACCCCCAAAATGTTGAGAACCACTGCCATATGTTATAATATGAAGCAATATTGGTAAAAAAAAAATTAACAGTATTCACAGTTCTCAATAATAATTGATAGTTTGATATCATCTAGCCATGAAACTTGACAGTCATGGTGCAATTTCAGCCTGTTATTCGGGACTGCTATATTTACATAAATGCTCAGATTCCAAACATAAAGTGCTCACTAAGGGTGCCGTGGATTAAAAAAAGGCTTTTTATTGAACAACGCAGAATGCATGTGTGCTAATAACTGAGCCAGCAAAATTCTCACATCCGTGCCACCCTGGGTGAGACACTTTATATTTCAAGCCTGATGTTGCAAAAAAACGTCTGAAGTTACACCATGAAGCTTGTGAAGTGCTAAGGAGGCAGGCTCTGAATTCTCCAGACACGTCCCACATCATAGACAGGGCTAGCCTCGCACTGCGCCTGGGGAAATATGCAGTGCAGTCTGGCTAGACTAACACAGGGCTGCACGCAGGCCAAATACACAGCGCTTCACGCAGGTTGCAACAGCTTAAAGAAGTGGTTGTGTTGTGGTATATGACCAAGTTGGTTACAGCTGTGGCCTGGTGGTGTAGCCAAGTCATACTCAAAGCGGGTGTGGGGACCCACAGGGGCAACATTTGTTAACATACTAAGTACATCTACTTTAAACCTGTAGGTAAGTATATTGATAATAGCCAATCTACAGTGTGACATGTTTTGAGCCTACTTTCAAAAAACTAAATACACCATACACCACCCACAAATCTTACGTTGTGCAGGTCCCCAGCACAACATATTTTCAGAAGGTGGTCCGCAGCCAAATACATACTAATTTGGGGGTCGTTGATTTGAAAATGTTTGAGACAGCCATGGAGAACACAGAGCAAGCCAGAATCTCCAATATGCTAATAGTAATTCAATTCAATTGTGAGTTGCTCACACTATGTTTAATCATCTACTGCAGCCATTGTTTACATACCTCGAACCCGCCAATGACAAGCAGAGCATTGATGTTGTACTTCCTCATCTGTTCAGCTATCTTGTCCGCATGCTTGGCTGGAAGAGTTCTACAATATGGAAGATATATGAACACGCATCCATGTAAGACAGTGTCTTGAAGCAAGACATTTAATTACTTACATATACGCTTTGAAATTGTAAACAGTGTGCCTTGGATTTTTTGTTATGTCCCACTGAAAAGATTCTACAAACAAAAGGACCATGAACACTACACTAAATACATGCTCACTATTAATCATAGTGAATCAGGGGGTTGCTGTCCACTCACAGTTACCTACCAGTACCCTCAAATACCAGGAATACACAAGGAGTGAACCATGGATACACTGCGTGCAGAGCCCTTCTGACGTAATAGAAAACGTCAGCAAAACATCATACCTCTTTGTTCCAAGCAGGGAGCCTCCCAGGCCAGTCCAGCCACCTACATCTACCCATTTCATCTCCTGAATCTGTTGGGACATAAAAAAAAATCCCAATTTAGCCAGTTGTTCATTCAATATATGGATTACTTTCCATTTATGTCACCAGCCTAGGGGAACCGAGGTGCAACATGAAAATATGGAACCCCTCTCTCTTAACCCCCAAAGAACTGCCAGCAAACAGGATGTCAGCCATATGATGGGTTTTTATTATTTTCTTCAGGGTGGGTTAGTTGTCATAAAGGGAAAACTCAAAAACAACTAACCAATAAAACCAAAATTACAATTGTTAATCTAAATCGTAATAAAAACACGAGAAAAAGTGCCCACAGATAAATAACACCCACCCTTACCAAATCCAGGCTGTAAAGAGTTCAATTCCTACACACAGTACAATGAATAAACATGGGCTTGTTTGTTGGCAGTCCGACGTCTTTTCCGCCAAGTTTGGAGTTTTTGAATGGCTTTGGATGGGAAATAAAATTGGCTGTTGCAGCAAAGTGACGCCAAGACCTGCGTCCTGGGGACGCACGGCCATTTTTATTTCCCTTCCCCAGCCATACAAAAACACATCACGTGACCTCAAAACGCTGCGTCCAAGGTCCGCAGTTCGCAGTATGGTGTGCCCAGCGCTTTTGGGAGAGGAGGACACTGAGCCTCTTATACTCTCCCTGGTAGGATGCAACCTATCACCTCCATGGGCATCACCTAATTTTCAATCATCCACTCAACTAACTCACCCTCTCACACACACCTCCCAATCCACACCACACACTCCACTGGAGAAGAACACACAAATCCAAAGAGGACTACACCGTGCAGCAAACCCATACACATTACAATACAACAAGACCCCAGGGTCGTAACAGACCACAACAAACTTTGTGCAGTGAGGGAAGATAAGGGAAGAGCAAGACAGGGTGAGATAAAGACAAGAAACACGGTAGCGTGGCCGAGCGGTCTAAGGCGCTGGATTAAGGCTCCAGTCTCTTCGGGGGCGTGGGTTCGAATCCCACCGCTGCCAATTCTTTATGGTAGGGTAAGACATTAAAGTTTGCATCAAATGCGCTATATTTGCATTCATAATTCACTATAATGCACTTCTAAGACATTATTTGTTATTTATTATTTCTTGATGTATGTTTCAATAGCATGCATTTGTTTTTACAACATTACAACACCTTGGTGTATATTTTCATACCCAGTTGTGTCATGACAGCACCACATGTGACCACATTGTGGTGGCAGTATTTTTTGACGTCCACACACAGGGACTGTGCACACACGTGCACACGAACGCACTCCCCCTGCCTAGAGCCAGATAAATGCTATTCTTGACTTCGTCTAGGCAAGCCTACTCGAAAAACAGGTTTCTAGCTAGTACCAGATGTTCCTCGGCGACACCCCCAGATTCACACCCTGTCAGGTACCCAAATCAAATAATTAGCATTTGTTTAACCATGGTCGTCCTGGTTTCTGTGGGCAGTAAATAAGTAAGTATGTCACTGCTGCTTGTATATGTTTTTGTCTCCCCTGCCTTCCCTCAGTATTTTGCCCAGTGTAGCCTTCCTATCATAAAGAACACACTTCTATCCTCTGTCTCCTGCGCAGTCTGGAAGTGTTGGGTCCACACTGTAGTAGTGTGAAGTGTCTGCTAGATGTCTGTATGGCTGTATCTTCCCAGAACCGGTTAGTCAATGAAATTATCTCACACTGTCTATCAATCTGCACTGTTACCCCGTGAGGGGAGTGTGGGGAAGTGGTTTGGGGTGTTTGACTGTACCCTGTACTGTGTCAATTTATGTTGACTGTACCCTGCACTGATTTATTTTATGTTGACTGTACCCTGCACTGATTTAATTTATGTTGACTGTACCCTGCACTGATTGCATTTATGTTGACTGTACCCTGCACTGATTTAATTTATGTTGACTGTACCCTGTACTGTGTCAATTTATGTTGACTGTACCCTGCACTGATTTATTTTATGTTGACTGTACCCTGCACTGATTTAATTTATGTTGACTGTACCCTGCACTGATTGCATTTTTGTTTGACTCTACTCAGTACTGATCTAATTTATGTTGACTGTCACTGTGCCCTGTACTGATTGCATTTCTGCAAATAAAATATTCAAGTCCTAAAAAGTTGTACTTGTTAACAAAAAACACAAATAAATGCAAATGCAAATAAAGCTCGATTTTAGCAATGTTTAGTCAAGTTTGGCCTCAAGTTCATAGTGATTTGCCCATTGTTTGCTCAAAGGTGTTGTTTCTCCAGAGGGAAATGTGGAGAAACTGACCTCCGCCTAGCTTTATGCACATGAGTAATATGCGGCTCTGCACTGTTCTGAGTGGAAGGATTGCACCACAACACATCCATGGGGTTTATTTAAGGCTAACACAAAGTTTGAGAATGCTTTGCACTTGAGCTCTGTATCAATGAGTATCAAAATAGAATGGCCAAAACGGGCTCCAGGGGCGCCTGGCCTTCCAGCTGTCAGATGATCATGATCACACAAGGTTACACAGTCACAGACCTTTCTATATTGTTTGCACTTTACAATGCTGGCAGCGGCTCCATTCAAAGTATTATCTCAGGGTCTATCTATGTTGTATTAAAAAATAAAACTAGCACCCTCACGGCTCATCTGAGAGACCCAGCCTACAAGCTGCAAATCACTGCGCTAGCCTAAAGGGGCACAATAACTGTGAGTGCATGTGAGAGATGGCGCTCATCTTGTGAAATGCATTCCACAGGCCTGCTGTAGGTGTGAGTCTCCCCATACCTGTCCCTTGTAGAAGCCCTCAAAGCCGTCGTTGATAGCGAACATCTTGTGTCCCTCGGTGATGCCCACCCTGACGGCAGAACGCACTGCGGCGTTCATGCCCGCTGCCGGGGCGCCCACATTCAACACAGCCACGTTAAAAGAGCTCTGAGGAAACATGGAGACACAGTCACTAAATACACCAATAGTTTGTGGGTGTCTGTGTGTGTATACCGGTATCTTGAGTATGCAGATTAGCAGCCATACAGCTCAATGCATTTCATTCATACTGTACATTCAACAGCTATTGCACTCACACTCGGGCTCAATCAATCTTCATTCAGCATTACAGAATGAGAATGTAAATGATATTAGCATTATTTCATGTATGATTGATTATAGAATTTTCTGGGGCAATGGGAATGTTGCACTAGCAGGAACTGGGAGCAGTAAAGGAATACAATATTTGTTATTTTCCCCTGTAAAACCCTATGGTGCTAGCAATGCTTATCATTCCCTGATAAAGACTGGATGTTGGCTGAGAGCAGAGCACGGTGACATGCACAGATTCCACTGCGAGCAGCAGCAGGCCACATGCTGATATGGCTTCACATGCTGCAGTGCACATGCCGTACACTGCAGCTGCCTTCAAACAGTCACATTCAACTTTTTTTCAATAATTAGATTTCCATCTAGAAACGTCTCTCTCTCTCACTCTCTTTCTCTCTCTCAAATTATTTATGCATTTTTATTTATTAAACTATCCATGGCCAAAACATATCCTTTTAACTTTTAGATAACAATGGGTAGTGATTCTAAAGTTGGGACCAAATGTGATGTGTTGAAAGGCACTATATAAACCAGACAAGAAAACTAGTGTAATGATAACAAGCAAGCGTCAGTGTAGCATGTGTGCCATCGTCTTCATGCTACAATGCTCGGTCCTCTGTAAATAGGCTGGTAGGCCTAAGAAATGACAAACAAGCACTGATGTCCTATTAGGACACCATTGCCGTAGGAATTATAATGTTTTAAACCCAAATACGACAGTGCCTCTGAAGAGTAACACCACAGGAACCATGCTGCATAGACATCCTGTTCAGGAATCTGTCTATCTTGGATGCTAAGATGCTAACGTTAATGCTAGCGAGCTTAAATGGGTCCATCCTTGCTCAAGAAATCAGCAAACACTCCCAAACCATGGAGAGTTTTCTAGATCTAGAATTATTTAAGTTTTTAGTCAGCCGTTAATGGAGGTGAACGGCAGTACTGGAGAGATGTTTTCAGCCACAGTTATGTTCACACCTACAACAATAACATACATGACTTCAATCGCTCAACTCCTCTCCCACAGGACAATGTTAGTGTCGTAAAAAAGACCTCAGCCACAGAAACATCATCACCCACAATGCACCTGACCAGTACCTTATCCTAATGCAACAAATCTCAGAACCGCTGGTGGGAAAACACACAATGTTAGAAAGGTGAGTGTGGTGATCATTATTCACTTAGTTCATGTATTGTCATCTATTAATCTATTAATATGAGTCAACTACTGTATAAGTTTATTGTTTAGAGTGAAATCAGCATAGCCTACTGTGAGATTTGTTTACATTTTATCACATACAAATGGAATCACATTTGATTTGTACATTCACTCTGAGTTGGCTACTAATGTCCTCAGTTGTGTAGATGCCTTGTGATTCTTACCACAGGGAGTTCAGATTCAGGTCTTCGGTAGGAAAGCAGTTTGTAGGTGACCAGGCTGTTTTCAAAACTCCTAGTAAGTTAAAGACATAAAAACAGGCATTAGGCGATAAACTTTCTTTTCATCTGAAACCCCTTTAGGCTGCCCAGAAACTCTTGGTAATGACAGATGAGCTGTATAACAGACAGCTGCCTAGTCAAAGCCCCAGAGCATGTGCTACACTGCTGTTCCAGCCAACAAACGCACACAGGGCCGATTTTCGCTCCCGGCCTTATCCCTAACGTTACCCGATCCCCGCAGCGAATTCCCTTATTGCTATTTTGGTCACCTTTTCTCTTCCCTTAGCCACTAATCTTTATGCCGACACCGTTATTTGTGGCTGGAGGTGTGGTCATGGGCGTGTTTGTTGCGCAGTCCCTTAAATTGCTAATTTCGTCAAATAGATTAGGGAACTAGATAAGGCCACCTTAGACCACCCGTTAACCGATATGTGAAGGCAGAGCCACGTGCGCGCGGTGCGGCGTCTGTGCGCCTTTGGAGATGTCCACGACTCCACGTGGAAAGGCGCCAGTTCAATTCATCTCCTTATTTATGGATTGTCCTATAAACAGCTGTAGATTGCCTGCTGTCGGTCACTTCCTTGTGTTTAGGTAATGTACAGTATATAATATAATTAAATACATTCATTAACTTGTGACGCAATGCTGTAAATTGCAAAAAAGTCGGCAATTTCGCGGCTAAAAAGACGTTTTTTTGATCATTCATTTCTCGGTCAATTCTGGACCATTTTTTACATTTCAAAATGCAGCATGATGGGAAAAAGCTCCTCTCTCAGATGCTGTATAGAATATGTGGGTATGTCTTCTCTACGATGCGGGATCGGGCAAACTATAACTGTCGGGGATTAGGCGGACCGTTTCCTCCTAATCCCCGACAGTTGCAGTTTGCTCGGTCCCGCATCGTAGAGAAGACCTACCCACATATTCTATACAGCCTCTGAAAGAGGAGCTTTTTCCCATCATGCTGCATTTTGAAATGTAAAAAATGGTCCAGAATTGACCGAGAAATGAATGATCAAAAAAACGTCTTTTTAGCCGCGAAATTGCCGACTTTTTTTGAAATTTACTTTATAACATTTCGCAGACTTGGGATAAATGCACGCCACATACAGCAAAAAAAAACATGGAACATGTTTTTTCAACATAACATGTTGAATGGTAAGAAATGATTGAGAATTGACCGAGCTATAATTGTTTCAAAATGAGAGCATAATCTTTGAGAATAGGCTACTCATGCATGTGTGTGTCCTAAGCCCGCAGCCAGGCTGCGTGCTTCGGATGGTCCAACATAGCAGTAGGGATAAGGGAACTAGATAAGGGATGAATTAAAGGGAATGGCAAGACCAACACGGATTGGATGAAAGCTAAAAACGCCCAAACCACACCTATGCATAATTTAACGGGTAAAGGAGGTATTTAAGGGAGATGGCATGGTACGAAATTAGCGACCTTTAGTGGGGGAACGCCTCTTCTCCAATGCTATGTGCGTTAATTTCGCATAAGGGCTAATGTAACCAACAAACGCACACAATGCCATTTATTTCCAAGTTACAATTAAACACTGCTCTCAAGAATATTTTGGGAAACTAGAGGAGAAAATTTGACCATGCAGTAATATAAAATGTATTCTATTTCCGTGAAAATGCATTATTTGATCAGCACTTCCTTTCAAGGCTACCGTGAACAGATATTTTGTTGTTACCTTTGGGTCAATGTATATATTAATTCATTCATTATGTAGCCATGTAGTAAGCTTTATAATAAACGGGTCTGCCGTCATTATCGAGAACAAAAATACAGAAAGAACGACTAAACACAGAGACGAAGTCACAAAGGTTAATCATCCTGAAAGATTAATGATGGCGGAACTATTTGTATACATAACTCCATACAGATGCAAAGAAATTCATTCTATCACAAGCTATTGTTCATATGGGGATGTAGCTCAGTGGTAGAGCGCATGCTTTGCATGTATGAGGCCCCGGGTTCAATCCCCGGCATCTCCACTTATCAACCTTTTGCACAGCTGAGTGGATAGAGAGGCCTTCTGTGAATTCAGGAAGGTCGGCTTGCACGATCTATTTGTCACAATTAATGTACACGAGCAAGACACTTGACCATTATTATACAAAGTACCTGCCCCGTAGCTTCACAGCGTCATCAAAATTCTTCTCATCCATTGCCTTCTGCACCTCTTGCGTCTAATGGCCAAATGAAAGATAAAGAACTTTAAAACCTAGACAAGCATCGTGCTCCCTGATATCACTCTAATAGAAACCCAAATTGCATGAAGTATGGTGCATAACTCTGTATAAGAACTCAATATATTATTTACCACCAATGTAGGGAAAGAAGATTGACTTTGTTCAGTAAAATAAAAGATGGAATGCCATGATTTTATCTACCGTAAAACATGATCATCAGGTATTAATGTTATATGAAAAGATTTTTCCCAAAAAGTGTACAGTGTTTGTTAAACTGCCATTTTTATGAGTCCACCCTATTTTAGTTGCATGACAAAGGGGGAGGAGTTAGGGGAGGGGCTGAACACGTGATGTCACTATATTGGAAGTTTTTTTCATTGGCACGTTTGACTGGAAAGGTTCAGCCCCCAGGAAGAAACACTAAATACAAAGGGAAGACATCATTTCACATAAAAAAACACAAATGGGTCTATTTACATACTGTCACCTCTTAAGCATGTACAAAATTGGAAAAAAATACAAAAATCACGGCACCTCCTCTTAAAGCTTCACATTGAAGCCATTAGGTATTTTGGCACCAGGCATACTGCCCCAATTTAACTTCCTATGATTCCAAGTAGGTTAGTGAGCATGTTTTGTGCTTTTTATAGGTGTAAAAACTGTTTCTGTTTCCAAAATCAATTTACAGTATGTTAAAGTGAAATAAATACCTTTGGGTCCTATAGCTGAAGTTGTTTTGGAAAGGAATTATACCACATATATTAGATATTATTTTCTAAAATCTAAAATATGTACACTGGTGCATGTGCATGTGATTAGCTAACTCAAGTCAATCATTGTCTTATCTGCATAATCCTCTCTGAATACTGTGTGACTCTGTGTCTTTATGTCTGAGTTCTTACTGCTGTGGGGGACCACCAGCAACAGAAGTATTCTATATGGTGTATAGAGGATACATTAAAACATTTGTGGATCAAATATGATCATTATATTTCATTAAAAAACAATTTTACTTTAGTAACCATGGTTATATGTTTATTTGTTTTTTCCTTTTTTAATCCAACACAAAGACACTGTGTTGAATACATGCACTCAGACATACATGCATCATAACTTGTTTTCTTTTTTATGTTTTTATTTTTAAAATATTATGCATTTGTTTTCATGATGTTATTTATTTTGTAACAAGAACGCCTATTCATTTTACTTAAATTTAGGCAGAATGAGTCGATAGCTTGAATATATTTTATGAGTATAATATTGAAATTTTAGGTTGACTATAATTTTGTTGCATGTTCAAAATATAATTCAAATTTCCTATATTACAAGTTGAGCTTTTTACAAGTGTAAAAAATCCAATTTTTCAATTCTGACTTTTCTTTTATTTTTATGCATTTCTGCTTACAAAATTATTTTATGGTATGTCAAAGAGAAAAAGTAGTGTTGGGTCCTCTAGCTTAGGTTGTCCTGAAAAAAAAGCATATCAAATGCTTTCTAAAAGTGTTTTATAAAAGAAAAAACACAAGAATGCCAAAACAGACAATTATAACATAGACCCCAGAGGTGTTGAAGCCCTATACACACTAAGTCATACTATGAAAAAGCCTAAAGCTCACAATGTGGGGCATGGCAGCATGAGGTGAGCTTGTAACAGTGGTGTTGCAAGACGAGGTGGCCGAGTGGTTAAGGCGATGGACTGCTAATCCATTGTGCTCTGCACGCGTGGGTTCGAATCCCATCCTCGTCGGCAAGCATTTAGTTGCTTGGGAACACACTGTTAGCACTTTTGAGCACTGACAAACGTGGTTAGCTCTCTACCACACCAATGGTGCTGCCAAAAAGCGTTGGTTGCCAAAAATCTGCTTTTGAACGTGTGTTGTGTAATAGGGAAGCCTTGAAAGCCGACTGAGTCAGCTTGGACTTAAATAGTAAAGTCAGCTTTCAACCACCGGGTAGCAGCAGCAAGTTAGTAGATAAGAGATAGGATATCTTTGAATTGCTGCTAGGGAACCCTTTCTAAAATGTGGTACTCTGAATACAGCGCATATCCATGGTATAATATTACTAAAGCTGCAAACTCAAAATGCACACAGTGTGGGACTGTGCATGCTGTGGCTCGTCTCATTCAAACAGCTTTGATTTTTGATAAGCTTATCTCACAATTGCTGATAAATATAGAGGTTATCTGGCCACTGCTGTTAAATATACAACTTATTGACACAAGGAATTAACAGCTACACTTTTGTGGATTACAGCAATATCACTCACTTTTTATGGATTATATAGAATTATTATGATACATTCTTGATTTCCTGTGCAATGGATGAATGAAACTGAAGCAAAAGAATTAGGATAATTAGGCATTGAGCAGGGCGCAAGATTCAAGCCATAAGCTATTTTGAGCACCATAGCAGTTGTCTGTGCTTGTTCCGGTAGCAGCACCAGGTTACATGTGGATAGATTTTTTACTCACAACACAACACTGTAGATTGACTCTCTATTACACTGTATGTCTGTGTGTGTGTGTGTGTGGGGGGGGGGGGGCAGCACAACAGCCAGCAAGGCATTCAGCATTCAGATTAAGATGTAGGTGGGGTCTCAACACACAGGGGGATGTAGCTCAGTGGTAGAGCGCATGCTTCGCATGTATGAGGCCCCGGGTTCAATCCCCGGCATCTCCACTAATCTTATGGCCTGTTTCTTTAATGGGTAGGATACCCAACCTGGAAAGAAAGAATCACTGTTGAGGTGTCCCTCAGCAAGACACTTAACACCTAACTCCACCTAGCTCCACCCCCTGTGCCCCTGTGCTTGAATCTGACCACTTGGCCAGCAATATAGTGAGACTTTTTTCTAATCCATGTTTATTCATTCACTCATTTTCCTACAGAATCTTAGATCTATTTCTCTACCCATGTGTGCTTCATACTGCGGTGGTGCTGCTATAACAATAGAAGTTCCCTTATGGGGTCAATAAAGGCCTTCCACAAATGTCATTTTAAATAGTGACTCATTGGCCACAAGGGTAATAATTTAATTTCACTGGAATATCACCGGATGAAGGCCTATCAGGATCTGTAAGGACTAGGTTGTTGAGTCATTAGCTGATAAATGGGAATTTCATCTGCAAGTTGGACTGAATTTGTTTGGTTCTTCTCAAATAAAGAGTTAATGCATTCACTGGGTACTGTTTTGGTTAGCAGGTTTTACAATCATCCATTCTCTTGTTTCTTTTCTCCAATATTTAAGGCTGTTGCTGCTGTCTGTGATTCGCAAAGTGATGTAGCTGTTTGCTAAAAGATAAATACTCCATTATTCCATTAAGTATACTGTAGATTTTACATAACTAAATGATTCTAACAAATACCAGTATAGTATGCTTGAATAATATTGGAACAGGTTCATCTTAAAATCAAATAAAACAAGTCTCTTCGGACCATCTGTACCCACTGAGTCTCAGCATGATCTCAACATAGCTTGTTTTTGCTACATGGTGGGGACGTATGACTGTATCCTCCCATGTGGGGACACCCCTTTCTAGACATGCTACAGCCCTGAAAAAACTCAGGTATGACCAGAAAAAAATCAGAAAAGAGAATATAAAGTTCAATTAGCAAAATTCAATACTTTTTTTTCTGGGTCCGTCTGGGTCCGTCCATGTGGGGACCTCAACTTGCAGTTGCATGGGTTTGGCCAGTAGGGCGGCGACATTTTTAACACACCGGTCCCCACGAGGGACGTTGTGGGGACAGGTGTGTTAAAGGTGTATTGCATATCAGCAATGCTTTTTCTATCGATTTAAATGATAATCCTGGTGGGGACCGTGGAGACTTCTTTAAAATCTTACCAGGCATATCAGCAATGCATTTTCTATCGAGTTAAATGAAAAATCCTGGTGGGGACTCCGTTATGGGTCCCCACAAGAATTTAGGTCCCCACAAGGGCAGTGTGTTGTCAGATGTAGGTCCCCACAATGTAGCAAAAGCACACACACACACACACACACACACACACACACACACACACACACACACACACACACACACACACACACACACACACACACACACACACAGTCTCTCTCCCACAGACTTACCATCTGAACACACTCCATGAGGGGCAGGCGTACAGCTTGGTTTCCGACCAGTGACACGACGCAGGCTGGGGTTGTGGGTGAGGCCTCTAGTAGAGCAAGTACTGCCTCCACGCCCATGCGGCTGGCCTGTGCAGGTCAAGAAGTGAAAGTAATGTAAAATGTTATGAAAATTTAAAAAAGACTCTGTTGGTAGGCTGCCTACCAACACTATTGGTCTGCCTACCAACACTGTTGGTAGGCAGACCAACAAGTTTCTGTGAGCAGTTCTTAGTGGTCGCAACTACTTTACTGGTCGCGGCCATCAGCGCTTGTGTAGCAACCTGGTCGTGACTACTTGCTTTTACCGCAACTAGTTTATAGGTCGGGGTAGACCCTAAGCCTAAACATAACACTATCTCTAAACATAACCACAAGCACGGAGCACTGCCAAATTACTCACCCTATTTCTAACCCTTAGCCTAAACACCATGAATCCAAGCTAACTTGGATGGAGTTAAAACAAAAAAGGATCAACATTTTAGAATTCACATTTCTTTCATTTAGCTTTTGGTCAAATTGTAAAATATGATGAATTTTACCAGGATTCTGTCGAAGGCAGAGGGCGTTCCTCCTCTCTGGACATGACCCAGGATGGTGACCCTGGTGTCAAACCCGAGGCGCTTGATCACCAGCTTCACGTGGGGGTCAGGAGAGGGTACACAGTCAGATATTACAGATGGATTGATTTGTCTATTCTAAAACATCTAACCTCCCAAAAGCCAACTTTTGTATATTTTAATGGTTTTAATGAATTAGAATGGTTCTTTACGTATATTTCACAAAGCCAGGGCCCCATTAATCCAACCCATTTAAGCCTGACCTAAGGTTTCTGAAAAACTTGAAATATTTATATATCACATCCAAAAATAATTAATTATGGAATACTGTACATACTGTACAGAATCCAAATATGGATTCCCGGCCTGAAAGGGTTAATCCAATCCAATGTATCAAATGCTGTACTTTGATTTTTGTAATTCGTGTGAAAAGCCCTCAGTGTGTTTGTCAAGACTTAAATTAAGGTTAAAAGTAACCTTAATTAACTAAAAACAGACTGCTGGAATAAAGCAATGTATGGCCTATATTTTAAGTATGATGTTTAAATGCCAAGCTGACTCTTGGAAGGTGCACATATTATACTTAGCTGCACTTATAACAATAGCTAAAACACATGGAATGTAGCAACAAAGGTTAAAAAATGACAACATATGTTAAATAATGAAATAACAGAAGGGGGAAATTCATGCAAAACATATTCACTCACATTTACAAAGTCACACATAGGTATGAAGGGAGAAGAAGAGAGATGTCTGGTCTGGCTGCATGTCACTCACTTACCATAATGTCCTGACAAAGAACACAGGGTCTAGACTAAAGGATGACACGTGCAGAGGTTAAGCATAACATGAGGTGAGCTTGTAGATCTGTGATTATGGGATGAGGCTGAGTGGTTAGGTCAATCAACTGCAGATGAGAGGATAGAGCCCGCATACCACATTTATAAAAGAAGATTGAAATGTTGTCATATTCATTAAGACTTTTGTACCTGCAGTATGCAGGCTCTATCTTTCATCTGCTGTTTTTTTTTATTTATCTCAGCATCAAGTCGAAGTGCACATTCTGTCTACTTTATAGGTCAATGGACTGTTAATCCATCCTTCCATTTGAAAATCATTTTGGTTGCTTGGGAAACAAATGGTCCCATGGGCAAAAGTCTAAAGGTGAATCCATTTAGAACAGTCAGTCTTAAGCGCAGTTAAGGCTTCCTTAACTCATTAAGATTTAGATGTGTGACTACTTGGGGTCACTCACAACAACAACCACAGGGGATGTAGCTCAGTGGTAGAGCGCATGCTTTGCATGTATGAGGCCCCGGGTTCAATCCCCGGCATCTCCAGTGATTTTATGGGGCCAGCCATAACCTGGGAAGCAGATAGAAGAGACTTAAATCACAGCTAATTAGCTCTTCACTAAGCCCCTCCCCAATCTGGCCTTGTCCAATAGGCATGTTGGAAGAGGAAGGCTTGACCTGGATAGCAACAGTTGCTAAAGTATGTGTATTGGCATTGGACAGTGAACAAACCCCACCCTAAAGGGAGGGGCTTAGAGAAGAGCTCATTGTGTAGAGCTCTCGATTATCTTGCTAAGTATCAGGAGCTGATCGATGTGGCACACCATCTCCCAATGGGTCTACCACATTCTAATGGGGACAGTATCCTACTTTCTTGGCCGATACAATAAGATGATCTATTATTATTCAGGACACGGACATCAGCCCCGACAAAGAACACATGATCTAGGCTAGGGGATGAGGATATAGCAGGTTAAGGGGTTATGAGGATGATAATGATGAAAATGGAGAGAAGAACATTGCCATCTATCCTGAAATGATAAGATGGGGATTTTATTTGGGAATTTGACACAATGTTAAAAACGATGGAACAGGCACACATTCGGGGAGTTGTTGGGTTACGTTGGTGAGGGATGCACACCACAGCAAAACCACAACACAGAGGAGAAGTGGACAGTCAGTTGGATTCACTGACCACTTCCCAGTACTTACATCCTTGACATAGTCAGTAGTAATGGACTTGTTGTGGGAATCTATGGCCCCTTCAGCTATAATAATAATATTCAGCCTTTTCTTTTCGGCACGATTCTGGAGAGATTTAAAAAGGGCAAGAAAAGGGAAGAAGGAAAACAGAAAAAAATTCAACACGTGACAGAAATCGTTTTGCATTTCAAACTGCTGGTTCTGGTGATGGGGGATAACAGTGCATCAAGTAACTTTCATTTTAGGTATTTACAGTTGTGAGTTTTTGTCTCCAGATACTTGTCACGTCAGATTAAAAGTCTGCACCTGATAACAGGGCTGCATAAATGAAGAAGACAATTCTTTGCAAATGTACTGTGACAAATAAAGGGGAATGCTTGATGTGATTATACCAGTACTTGTATTATAATACTAAAGCTAAAAACAGCAGACAGAAAATACAGCATCAATATGAGAGAAATTAATGAATGGAAAACAACAACATCTCTCAGACCCTCTAAATTGAGTAAATAGATTCACACTATTTTACACGCTATTTACACTATTGACATCCAAGGTCTAGTAGTTGATATAGCATTCCATGTAAACATAGCACTATGTAGTGCATATATTGTTTATGCATAGTCAAATTAGCATATCATTTCCTACTGTGTCACATTCTTAGTGTATGGATGTTTCACATTGACTACTTTGTATGTATATGATGTATTGCCAGGCTTTTATTTGTTTATGCTTAATGTAAATTGTTCTGGATTAAGAGCACATCTGCAAAAAACTGTAAATCTGCAGTACTTGTTAAAGTGATTTACTTACCTGGTTTATCTGTCTTGATTATCACAACTATAACAATCAGCTACCGGCTCTGACCACTTCACACCTTTAAAAATCACCCAGGTGGAAAAAAACAGTCTAAATGGCCCAGATTTACATAACAAACAAAACGGCTCTCCCTCATGGTGACAAGTATCTGGAGAAGGAAGATGCATGAGCAGCACCTCCTCAAACTCACAATAGCACACGTTCCCCTGTACTCATGAATGTCCATGCACCGTTGACCCCCACTGCACCAGCTGAAGCAGCGGTTTGGTTTCCCCCTCTGCAGCAGCAGCAGGACAGGCTGCCTCTCTGCCTGTTACAGATGCTGCGCTATAGTACTCACATTCTGCACATACTCAGAGGTTATGATTGTTCCGTGTGTGTCCACCGCGCCTTCGGCTACTATTATAATATTCAGCCTGGAACCCCGGGAGCGGATCTGAGTGACAGCAAACAACACTGAATACACACTGTAGATCTGTCGGTCTGTCATTCAGTGTGTGTGTGTGTGTGTGTGTGTGAGAGTGAGTGGTGGGGGAGGGGGGGGGGGGGTCACAGAGAAAGGAAGACAGAAAGAGAAAGACAGAGCGAGATAGAGACAAACAATGTGGTAGCGTGGCCGAGCGGTCTAAGGCGCTGGATTAAGGCTCCAGTCTCTTCGGAGGCGTGGGTTCAAATCCCACCGCTGCCAAGTCTTATCTTATTCTCATTATTTGGGGAAGAAACATATTCTGTCATTATATTTGACAAAACCAGGGACACTTGCTATGACATGATATGCATATCTCTACATTATATGCTTTATGCTCTGCTCATGTAATTATCGGCATAATCACTCAACAAACTTTAAGTGTTTTTTCACGATAATCCTATTAAATTAAGAAATCATTCATAATGGCTTGTAGGGTCAAGTACAAGTGTTGTTGTATTCTGTTATTAACAGTGTATAATTACAGTTATAAGCATGCATAAGTACTTATGCAATCACATTAGAGAGGGGAGGGAGGGAGCAAGAGAGTGAGAGAGAGAAGCAAATGTATGGGCTCTGTGGCGCAATGGATAGCGCATTGGACTTCTAGTCAAAGGCTTGAGATGGCATTCAAAGGTTGTGGGTTCGAGTCCCACCAGAGTCGCACTTATGTAAATGTCTGTGTGTGAGAGCAAAAGCAGTGTAGCATACATACAATGAAAATAGAAAATGTTTGTGTGGAGGAGTTAGTTGCTGTCTTGGCAGGTGTACTTTTCATACTTTTTGTTTTGTTTGAGCAAGTTTTCAAGTTTTTGAACATATTTGATTTTACCGTGTAAACACGTGTTTGTCATACCAATAAAGCCCCACTGGATTGAGTTGAAATGATATAAAGATGAACTAGCAACGTTACACAGCTCTGTTTAAGCTGTCCACCACTCTTCATCCTAAGGAAGCCTATATCTTTAATAGTCAGCATGCTTTGTTTTTCGTCACACTTGCTTGTGCACGTTCACAATGCCAAACAACCCCTCTGAGAGAAGAGATAAAGGGAGGGGGGAAGAGCGAGTAAGCCAGGGAGTGCAAGAGAGAGGAGAGGAAGAAGAGACCCGGCTATAGTGATAGATATATAGAGAGATTGGATCGGAACCGGGTGCATCGGCTCTGTGGCGCGATGGATAGCGCATGGGACTTAAAGTCAAGCATCTGGGATGGCATTCAAATGTTGTGGCTTGAGTCCCGCCGGAGTCGAACTTTTGTAAGTTTTTACCCTCTTATGCGGTGTGTGTCTAGAGAGCTGATCGGGCATTTTATCACAGATTCTAGTGTGTGTACTGCAGTTAAAAGGGTGTCCTCTACTACAGCAACATTTTCACACAATACACTGAGGTGGGGGGTGCATCCGGCAACTCTCGTACTGCAAGAGCCAATTCAATATTTATTAAATTTGAACCCAGTGTATACAGATTTTTTTACTCTAATTACTTGCATAATGAAATTTGATACTGGCATTTTCATCATTTGCATGAAATGGATTGACTTTCCTCATGTTTGAGCCCTGGCGCTGATGCATCCATCGCTCAGCTTAACACAGGGGAAAAAAGAGCTTTGCGAATGACACCAATGCGAACGCGTGAAAACCCTCCATCAGCTATCTAGACACAAACACCTCATCGGAGGGTAAAGTTACAAAAGTTCGACTCTGGTGAGACTCACAGCCACAACATCTGAATGCCATCACAAATGCTTGACTATAAGTCCCACGCGCTATCCATTACGCCACAGAGCCGATGCAGTCATATCTGATCCCACCTATACTATATATCTATCGCTATCACTGTATCTATTCTCTCTCACTGCCTCTCTCTCTCTTGCCCCTGTGTAGACTACACCTAAAACTTTCTACATACAGAAATAGAACCCTCACAATGATGAATTTTGCCATTGGTAGTAGTTGTGCGGTAGTTCTGCACAAGTTTGTACTGTTGAAGCATTGAATAAGCCGGGGATTAACATTGATTCATGACACGGGTGTACATGTTTATAACATGCATGTCATTTTTCAGTTCATGCAGGACAGCCGTTCCAAACCTTTCTGTATATTGGCACATTCAGGGACTAAGTCATGATTCAGTTAAAGGAGTTTTTTTCCACCTGAATGTGGACACAAACAGTAATGTTTCTATACAAGAAACGCATAATTAAAGTGATGATTACATCCCATATGACGTTATCAGCCAGCTAAGTACAAATCCGTACCCCCGTATACTCAATTTATGAAGCAGTTGCACCCAAAAGCAACTTTTAACACTGGCCTGGTTGCTATGCAACGCTTCTGTCACCACCAGCTATGGGATCCATACAACCGCTTTACTACAGCCACTGTTCTTGGTGTTTGTCATCCATCCAAAGTTTGGATGTAATTTGTGACTTTGTCTTGCATTGCTTCCAGCGTGAACATTTCTATCGAGAGGTATACCGTGTGCACTACGCTAATGATAGCCCAATGGTTAAAGTGAATTTGTGCAGAAACTCTGCACACTCAGCAGGGATGAAACTGATCCTCTTAAAGTTAAGGTGGTGGCACAGCTTAACTACAACTCTGCTACCACTTAGCAGAACATAAATAATTAATAGATAGAACATTGAACGGCGAGAACTTGAATGGCGTGTTTTAATGCTATCCCAGAGAGACAAGGGTGCCTTTAACGTGTAACTTAAGTGTTCTACTTAACAATAAACATTTCTAGTCTTTTTTATGATAATAATAGTTATATATAACAGCGCTGGATGAACAGTGAAGTGACCATGTTTAGTGGCTCAAAAGCAAATCACGGTGACCATGTGTCTGAAATATTAATGCTTCTAAATACTCTTTGGGGCTTTACAGACAGGCAGTAATCACACCTTCTAGTTCATTTTCAATGGGACTGGTATTTTGTGCTCAGAAAACGGCGTGCGATAAAGCAAGCGTGTGACACCGGGAGTTATCACACGGCGTCCAGTGTTTATTGCGTGCATGCTCGTTCAGGTGTGTGCGCATGCGCACCCCCGCAATGTATTTTAGAATTCAATCTTGTGAGGTTTTTTTTACCTCGCTACGCGATTCTTATCTGTGAACACTGAGTGGAACGGTAGAATCGCTGCGATAATTTGCTGATACAGACTCGCCGTCTGTAACAACCTTTTGGTAGACAATAGTCCGATCAACGCAAGCAGCTCCGCCACTGTTTTTCGGGAAGTGAGATGCGCTCTTCTTCTGCGACGAAATAGAATGGTGGTGAATGCTGGTGGGGAGCTGAACTATCACTACTGCCCCTGGTGGTTGTTGAGTAAATGTATTTGCTCTAGGCGATTTACAAGTGCACAGCACATTGCAATGCAAGGATAAGCATGACCCTTACTTTTTCAGGCTGCAGGTGAATGAGAGAAGTGAACAATATTTACCATGCACCTTGTAAAGAAAGCATATATAAACCGTGCTCACAGGTACCCATTGTGGTCCAGAACGGACACAGTGATAGTGGTAGATATAGAGAGAGATTAGATCGGATCGGGATGCGTCGGCTCTGTGGCGTGATGGATAGCGCAAGGGATTTACAGTCATGCATCTGGGATGGGATTCAAACGTTGTGGCTTGAGTCCCACCGGAGTCACACTTTTGTTAACTTGTTAAGTTAACCCTCTTATGCGGTGTGTGTCTACAGAGCTGATCAGGCATTTTGTCATAGCTTCTAGTACTGCAGTTAAAAGGGCATTCTGTACTACAGCAACGTTTTCACACAATACACTGAGGTGTGTGTGTGTGTGGGGGGGGGGGGGGGGGGGGGGTAGTGTCCTGCATCTCTCGTACTGAAACAATGAATTAATTTATTCAATATGAAGCCATAGTGTATACACAATGCTTATAATTACTTGCATAATGGAATATGATACTGACATCATATGCATAGACTGCTTTTCCTCGTGTTCGAGCCCCGGCACTGATGCATCGTTCGGGTGAATGAGGGAAGATTACTACTAGTTTTTTGAAAAAGAGAGAAACAATGAATGATACCAACTTGAACACATGAAAAACCTCAATCAGCTATGGAGACACAAACACCTCCTCAGATTGTAAAGTTACAAAAGTTCGACTCTGGTGAGACTCACAGCCACAACATCTGAATGCCATCACAAATGCTTGACTATAAGTCCCACGCGCTATCCATTACGCCACAGAGCCGATGCAGTCATATCCGATCCCACCTATAGTATATATTTATCACTATCATCATGTATTCTCTCGCTCTGCCTCTCTCTCTCACCCCTGTGTAGCTGTGCACACAAACATAAGAGGTCACATTTCTAATTTTCTATCCTCAAATCACACACATTGATGAATTTTGTCATTGTAGTAATAGGCTTTTCTGTACAATTATGTTATTACTGAGACAATGAATGCTGGCTGGGGATTAACATTGATTCATGACACGGGTGTACATTTTCATAACATGCAGGCAAGTGTTCTCTTAATGCAGGACACAGGAAAAAAAAATGTTCCAAACCTTTCTGCATATGTGTACATTCAGGGATTAAAACATGTTTCACTTAAAGCATTGTTTCCACTTGAATGTGCATAAATCCAATAATGTTTACTATAGACTATTATGAGCTGTGCAAGATTACAGTCAGCCAGAGCAGAAAGATGCTGTGTCTTACCACAAATACAAGTCTGTCTCAAAGTACAAAGATGTGTTGCAGATATGCTTTAAACTAAAGAGTGCTGTGTTCTGCCCCTAGTTGCTCAACACTTCACGTTTGTTGGAGTCTTGCATGCCCACGCAATTGGGACACTATAGAGATAATGTGTACAGGCTTTTGTGATGTTTGGACAAAAATTAGGAGTACAGAGGAGAGCAAGAAGCGATACCGAGATAGTGATAGATTTATAGAGAGATTGGGCCAGGTCGGGTGCATCGGCTCTGTGGCGCGATGGATAGCGCATGGGGCTTACAGTCAAGCATTCTGGGATGGCATTCAAATGTTGTGGCTGTGAGTCCCGCCAGAGTCGCACTTTTGCAGGTTAACCGTCGGATGAGGTTTGTGTCTAGATAGCTGATCGAGCATTTTATCAGAGATTCTAGTCAATGTACCGCAGTTAAAAGCTGGCGGGTAGCATCGATTAAACGTTGACTGGGCAAATTGGCCTTGCGAGGGGGGCGCAACCGGATTTGCCGACTTGGTAATGTGTGGCCATTTAAAACAAAGGTGGTTTGCTGTGGTTGGTGTGACCTAATGTGTGTAAACACATTGGCTGCAACGGAAATGTACGGGTCTGCCAATGTCACACCGTGGTAAGGTGGAAAGTCTAGTGACGCAAAGTTACTGCCAATATCAATTTTGACCCAAAGTTGGCCCAAGTGATTCAATGAGTTAAATTCTATGGTTGCTTGCAACTAAACCTAAATTTGGGAAATATTTTCTCCACTTATTAATACCAACTGGTAGTTGGTAGAGTTTGGACATTCCTGGAATGAGTAACACTGCTAAACGTGTGGGTTGCACCCCCCAAGATTTGGCAAAAATGGAAAATTCAACCCTGCTTTGAGTCAGTTTCTGAAGATATGGGGTAATAAACAGCATAAACAAAGTCAAGAAACTGACAGGACCTGTGTGCCTGGCACACACCTGTGACCGAGTGGCACACACCTGTGACTGTCACACACCTCCCAGCACTTTAAATTCAAAAAAACACTGAACACCAACAGAACACCATTTCATTTGGCAACATTTTTGTCCAATGTCCAATCTCTACATGTTATACCTTGTTGTAATGGTGACTAATACAAATTGACATTATTGAAGTGGAGAAATTAATTCCCAAGGTTTCCAAACTTATGTGAGCAGGTTTTCATGTATCTACATGGATCTACTTGGACTCTACAATCATTTGGTAGAGATAATGGCAGAGTCAGTAGTGGGTTCTGAAAGAAGCAGATTTTTTTTACATTTGAAAAAGAATGATTTTCTAGACAACAGACCTGTACTCTGCTACTCTGCAACATTCCTGAGACCAAGACATGCTGACAGCATCATTTAAGTGTGTTCATCTTCAACAGGGAGGACACACAAGTGATTATATTATTGATCTTCACTTCTTGCCACTATGTGGATAGAGGCAGACAGCCTGTCTCCCAGGGTCACAATGAGGGTCAGACAGGCCCTATTGAATCACCTGTGTTAACATCTTATTTTAATCATGGCACACTGGCAAGAAGTTCAAAATCAATAATCTCTTCACTTGTTGTGTCCACTCACATGGTGTAACGGAGACATGACTGTATCTATTCTGTTGCGATTCAATTTGATGTTCCTTAAACATGACATCTTCACTTTCTGCTTTATTGGCATACACTATAAAAATCAACCTACCGAGAAAAGGCATTAATAGTGACCTTCTACTCAAACAATGTGAGGCATACCGGATAAACACTACACACTACTCATCGCCTGAAAGGGCTACTGATTAATTACTTCTAATGTAACACTATAATTATTTGCATCCTTACTGTAATTGAATTATTGAATATGAAGAAGGTCTTGGCTGTTAGCCTGTCTTGAACTATGCCTGCAGAAAGTCTCACAAATGAAAATTTGCCTTAAATATTTTCTATTGAACCAGCCAGTAGCGTTTTCAACATATATAATATATTGTTGAATATACACATATTGTTTTGTTTAGTTTGGTTTGAACTAGGCAAATTCATTGTATTATTATTATTATTATTATTATTATTTATTTTTATTTTTTCATTTGATTGTATGAGTGTTTGGACCCCTGGAATGGGTTTAATAAACATTAAACAAGAAACTGTTTTTTCTGCCTTTTCTCTCTCACAGGGGCAACAGCATAGTTAGGCTCATTCAAGGACCAGATCACCCTGTTTCTGAGTGTTTCGAATGTGGACCAGTTATGCCAAATGTGGTGAGCTACTGAACTCTGTGTTCCACCGCCCAGAGCAATGAGAGCATGGGAAGCAATTGTGGAAAACGCGAAAAGCCTCTCTTTGGTTGTCACGATCCTTTCAGACAAAGATCAAAACGCGAGGAAAGGGACCACTAGTTTTTCCATGACTGAATGCTTAGAACAATGCTTTTGCAAGCCATGCCATAACAGAACTTAAGAGAATGGCCCCTAGGCTAGGGCCCTATACCTTGTGGTTCAGAATATAGAGCTTTAACTTTTTAAATGACTATTCTGGAAATGTTAGTGTATTTACCGGTATTCCAGTAGAAACTAGACTAGGGATTAATCTATTCTTTGCTAAAGTGCTCAGAACAAAGCAGTAGGTAAACAATAGAGTGAGAGAGGAGGCGGTAAAGAGTCTGAATACAATGTTGTATAAAATAAAATAAATAAAAACTAATGCAAAATGGTATCACAGACCCCTAGCAATGTTATGCCTTCCACTTTTTACTTTGACAATGCAAACAATGTTTTGTTATGTCAATAAAGCCCTTTGAATTGACTATTACACTACTCAGAGAGACACAGCATGCTGAGTGTCTGTGAGTGTGTGGGGGTAGGGACACAATGACTCACTGAATGACTGAATGGATCCTTGAGTGCTTTCCAGGAAGTCAGAGGTAGCGGCTGTGTATGTGGTAGCGTGGCCGAGCGGTCTAAGGCGCTGGATTAAGGCTCCAGTCTCTTCGGGGGCGTGGGTTCGAATCCCACCGCTGCCAAACATTATGTTTACGTCTTGAAATATGTAGTTTCTATTCAGAAACTGTGGGCAACACTAACTAATAAAACATTAACAAACGTTTAGATAATTAATAAATGTTTGCTAATAGTTAAGTATTGATAAAACGGTGCATTATAGATAGCTAATAAATCACTCACAAACTGGTTGTTAAATAGTTTGAAATGAATGATTAAATATATGTTATTAAGTTATTATAAGTTAAGTTAATATGAAGTTTGATCATTTTATGTTTAGGTTATGTTTAGGAATAAGATGTTATTTATATTGAGAAACTGTGGGCAACACTTTAGAATTATAATTTAGAACTAATCTAGAATTTTTTGTCATAACTAGTTAATAGATAATTAACAGCCTGGTAGATGAATAGATAATTGTTTGCATATACAGTAGTTAGTTAAGAATTTTTATAACTGTGCCTTATAACTAGCTAATACACCACTCACAAACTGGTGGTTAAATAGTTAGAATTGACTGGTTAAATGTATGTTATTATAAGTTAATATTAACTTCAGGAAATGGTTGATATATGTTATTGGAACATTTTTATTGTAAAAATATCCTCGTTTCCCATAAATTATTTTGATTGGCTTAGCACTAGACTTGAACTGGGAACAGACAACAGCTTCATAATGTTTATATAGTACATAAAATATTATGTACAGATTGTTCATAATCTATACGTATACTGTATATTGTATAATACATAGTTATAAAAATGATAAATAGTGTTTTGTTGCATCATGTTATGCTATAAATAACATGCTTTTAAATTAATTTGTCATGTATAAGTCATTAACTACCAGAATGCCTTTGATTACAATGTTATACAGCTCTCTTTACACAAACACTGTGCACTGTGCAACCTTAGATTTTTCACAATTACCATTCCAGTCCCATAAATCAACTTTAAATCATAGGTTTGATATGTCAAAAAAACAGCTCCCGTAGGATTTTTGTGCTAAAATTGATTTTTTTGCAGATCTTGGTTCTATAGGGTCCAAACTATGGAAAAATGAGGGGGTGCAAATTTTCCCGACCCCCGACCCCTTTCTGGGGGGGTCATCTATTTGGGACCTCCCATAACAGTATGCTAGCCAGTTAATGTCCAATTGTCACAATATTAGAATTGTTTTATATATTTTAAATCATTCTGAGATGTTTTCTTAAACTTCTAGAGTGATCAGAAGAATGTTTTCTGACTTTTGGTAGGGGTGTTTCCTCACTTGGGACCTCCCGGACTGACCATTTTAATTAGATAATTACCATAGTTGACTAAATACGTGAATTAACTAAATAATTATGTGAAATACAAAAATATACATTGCAGAAATGGATTCTACAGGAAAAAATACATAAGGATCAACTGAGAAAAAATAGCATTTTATATTATTTTTTATATGCACAAGTACTTTAATTGACACGTGCATATAACAGGGGAAATTATATAACTAAACTATTCAATAAAATGCTTTTTACAAAGCTTTTCACAGTTGATCCTTATGTATGTTTTCCTGTAGAATTTATTTCTGCAATGCACATTTTTGTATTGTGTATAATTAATTAGATAATTAGCATATTTTACACATGGGCGGAAATAACAGGGAAACCCCTATAACAAAATGATGAAAGGCTCTATCAAACTTTTCTTAGTTGATCATTATGTATTTTGCCATGTAAAATCCATTTCTGCAATGTACATTTTTGTATTGTGCATACTTGTTCATACTGAGATTCGACGCATGGGCGGAAACAACAGGGAAACCCCTAACAAATTGCTAAAGGGCATTGCCAAACCTTTTTCAGTTGATTGTTATGTATTTCTCCCTTGTACATTTTTGTATTGTGTATAATTGATGATAATTAGCATATTTGACACAGAAATAACAGCCTCACGCCTCACAAATATGGGGCAATGGGTTCAAACTGGTGGGTAGATGCAGGAGTGATCCCAGAGGTATCAGTGTACAAGCTACAGAAGCCTGTCACTACTGTGCAATGAGCCCTTCACTAAGTCCCTCCCCAATCAGTCCTTGTCCAATAGGCATGTTAGTAGAGGAAAGCTTGACCTGCATAGCAACAGTTGCTAAACTATTTGGATTGGCATTGGACAGAGACTAAACCGCACCTCAAACGGTGCAGTTTTGAGAAGGGCTCATTAGACTGTACAGACAGTAATTTGACGCATTGTTAAGATACAGAATCCAGGCGATAGGAGATGTATCACTTCTTTGGAGCAGATTTCAGGCATTCATTGGAATTCTGACAACAATTCAAACGTCCTTCAGCTGGTCTTACTCTAGTGCCATGCTATCCAGGTGGCCAATGTAGTGTAAGATACAATATTGTACTTGACTGTACTGTATATGCAGTATGGTATATATCTCACTATGTTACAGTACAGTATGTTACACTACACTACAGTAAGGTACAGTACATCCTGCTGCAGTACAGTACAATACAGTAAGGTACAGAACAGTCTGCAGCAGTCAAGCATGATACAGTACAGCATTATACAGTATATTACAGTACAGTACAGTGTACTAGTACAGTTCATTAGAGTATTGTACACTATAGAGTATTGTACACTACACTGGCCACCTGGATGACTAGAGTGAGACCAGCCAAAGGCCATTCGAATTCTAGTCTTGTTCTTGTGTTACATCTCCCATCGTCTGGATTCTGTATCTTAACAATTCCTCAAATTTCTGTATGTGCGGTCTAATTGCACAGAAGTAGTGACAGCATTCTACAACTACACATGATCTCTCTCTCTGTGATCACTCCTGCATCTACCCACCAGTCTGAAACCATTGCCCCATATTTTTTGTTAGGTTTTTCCCTGTTATTTCTGTGTCAAATATGCTAATTATCATTAATTATACACAATACAATACACATGTACAGAAATAGATCTATCTACAGGACAAAATACATAACAATCAAGTGAGAAATGTTTGGCAATGCCCTTTATCAATTTGTTATAGGGTTTTCCCTGTTGTTTCCGCCCATGTGTTGAAATGTTAATTATCTCATTAAGTATGCACAATAAAAAAATGTACATTGCAGAAATGGATTTTACATGGCAAAATTCATAATGATCAGATAAGAAAAGTTTGATAGAGCCTTTCATCATTTTGTTATAGGGGTTTCCCTGTTATTTCCACCCATGTGTAAAATATGCTAATTATCTAATTAATTATACACAATACAAAAATGTGCATTGCAGAAATAAATTCTACAGGAAAACATACATAAGGATCAACTGTGAAAAGCTTTGTAAAAAAGCATTTTATTGAATAGTTTATAGTTATATAATTTTCCCTGTTATATGCACATGTGTAATATAACACGTGTTATATTACATGTGTAATTATCTCGTATCTTATCAAAATGGTCAGTCCGGGAGGTCCCAAGTGAGGAAACACCCCTACCAAAAGTCAGAAAACATTCTTCTGATCACTTGAGAAGTTTAAGAAAACATCTCAGAATGATTTAAAATATATAAAACAATTCTAATATTGTGACAATTGGACATTAACTGGCTAGCATACTGTTATGGGAGCTCCCAAATAGATGACCCCCCCAGAAAGGGGCCGGGGGGCGGGAAAATTTGCACCCCCTCATTTTTCCATAGTTTGGACCCTATAGAACCAAGATCTGCAAAAAAATAAATTTTAGCACAAAAATCCTGCGGAAATACATATCACACCACACTAATCCCCTTTAAATCATATTTTTTATTTGAGAGAAAGAAAGCGATTGAAAGAAAGATAGTGACAGCAAGAGCGAGAGTGAGAGAGAGAGAGAGAGCTTGGATTGGAAGCAGCACTATGGGCTCTGTGGCGCAATGGATAGCGCATTGGACTTCTAGTCAAAGGCTTGAGATGGCATTCAAAGGTTGTGGGTTCGAGTCCCACCAGAGTCGCACTTATGCAAATAAAGCATGTTCAAAGCTTATACTAGCTCAAGAGAGGCTGGTGCATTTACTATAGTTAAAATGTGATCTACTGGGAAAATCAGTGAGTCATGTAGCTGGAAATGTATGTGTTATATGAACAAATACTGTGTTATTGATCAAAGATTTAGATAACATGCTGTGTGCCTGTAAGGTAATATGTACAGGTATATGAGGAACACTTTGTGTCATGAACTCATTAATTCCTGACTCATTATTAAATCCTCACTATTAACTTATGGTGAAGCTACAATGACTTAAGCATTTAATTAAGGCCCAAATATCTTTGCGAAAAATAGCTCACAGTAGATCTTCAAAAGTGGGTGTTCCTTTGGAATAGTGTCCTTCACTGAGGCAATATATCAAGTCGGTTAAGTCATAGAGACTTTATCATCAGTGAATGATGAGGACCTGACAATAAATGTCTTTAATTACAAGTACAAATTAGTGTGTGTGTGTGTGTGTGTGTGTGTGTGTGTGTGTGTGTGTGTGTGTGTGTGTGTGTGTGTGTGTGTGTGTGTGTGTGTGTGTGTGTGTGTGTGTGTGTGTGTGTGTTACCTCTGACAGTTTCTTGCACATGGCCTCCTCCCAGCCGTCCTCAGGAGGCATCTCAGGGATGAGCACCCAGTCCGCTCCACAGGCCAACGCACTGACCAGTGCCAGGTACCTGTGTGCACACAACCACACGTGCGCGCGCACACACACACACACACACACACACACACATGCGGATGCAACATTTTTATTAACATCACAATGCTAGTGGTAACAAATGGGGTGGACATTGATACACAAGGCTTACCCACAGTGTCTTCCCATCACCTCCAGTACGAAGGTCCTCTGGTGACTGGGAAAGCATAGAGGAGACAGGGGCATGTCACATAAATGTGTAGATCTTGATTAGCCAGTCATTTTGAAAGTAGCTCTCAAGTAAAAGAAGGGTGGGCACCCCTGCCCTAGACCCTCACTGACATAAACAATGACCACAAACACAATCTAAGTCATCTATAACCCCCTTTTCTGTAAGCTCAATGTTGTCACAGAACCGGACACCATCAATGTTTGTCTTGGACTGAAATAGAACAGATATGAACCACATTGTGGGGGTGAATGCTGGTGGAGTATTTATGGCTATAATATAAACATTGGTAATAATGTCTGCAGTGGTGGGGGTTCAGTCACAAGATATACCACCCCAAAAGTACACAAAACAGCAATGAAACAGAGTAAAGTGTCTCCACAGATTTTATGCTCAGATCCTTCCCCTTCACAGAGTAGCAATACCCCACAAAAACACGACTCTGGTGGGACTCGAACCCACAACCTTTGAATCACCTCTCAAGTGCTTGACTAGAAGTCCAATGCGCTATCCATTGCGCCACAGAGCCCTATGCCCTGCAGCTCCCCCTCCCCCTTTATAACGCTGTCTCCCTCTCCCTCTGTCTCACTTTCATTTACAAGAAGTGACTTCATTGTTCTGTTTTTATGCTGCAGCATCGGCCAAGTTTTTCTTTGGAGGAAAAAAAAGCCAGCCTTGAACGCAAACACGAGAAGCCTGATCAAATAAATTTAGATTTAGAGTTTCAGTCCTCTTTAACTGTGAGGCCACGTGTCACTGACTCATCCCCGGTATCAGATTTCACCAGCAGCCCCCTCCAGCGGAACTCCTCCCCCTGTCTCTCTGTCTAAACTCACTGTCTCTCAAATTTCAAACCATTTGGGTTAACCGAGTGAAGAGGAAAGGAAAGAGGACCCTTCCCACTCCCTCTTACATCTTTAAATGTGATTTGATGTCCTGTTGTTAGATCAACATTAGAGGAAACCCCATTAGTAAGGCATATTCAAGTGATTCTACAAAGGAAAATCCTCAGCGTTTAGAGCATATATCTCTCACAGTTACAGGTCCATTTGGTTCCATTTTATGGGAAAAAAGCATACATTTAAACTAATGTTTGTTAATTTATATCATAAATGTAATAATACATTTTTTAAGGTAAACTACACCAATGCAACTTATTGGTCAGTTCTACAACATATAATGCATTGTAATTGCTTCTATAATGCACGTACAAGACGTCATGATTGTTTATTATGCAAGTTACAAAACGGGTAATGAAGCATTTCAAATGTTGATCAAAATGCATTATAAGCTCAGTAGAAATGCACATCATAACTACCCCTATATGTTGTTATGCATGCATAATTATAAACTTGCATAATGAAGTGCACCATATTTGCATTTATATAACTTCATAAACCATTTTTAAAATGTTATTATGCATAATTATAAACATGTATAATGATTGTTATGGAGTCTTAGTAATATTATGTGCATTTTAATATGTTATAAATGTGATTATAATACTATTACAATTATAGTACTATTTTCACCAATGCCGCTGTTATATTTTCTAGCTTTAAATTAAAACGGATGTGAGTACAGTACAAAAGGGCCGTGTACCTCTGTGCGGTGGTCATGATGGCGTCCACCACCTCTATGATCCTGTGCAGGGCAGAGTCTGTACCGATGGTCATGTCTGTACCACAGAAGTCGTTGTCAATGGATCCCACCATTCCCACGATGTGCAGAATGGAGTTAGCCCGCACCTGCTCCTGATTAATCGCACCTGAAGAATTAGATGCAGGGTCACAAACATGCTCAAAGTGTCCCATTAAACTGTGACTCATACCCTAGGTGGGGTTTGCAAGAGAGCCTTTCTGTGACAGTGTGTAGTTGTTGCATGTTCACCCCGTGTCCCCGAGGTCACTGGTTCCCAAAGTGGAGTTACCCAGCTAAATGATAGTTTGGATTTACCAAATGGACCCTTATGGTTCTGTAAGCCTGAGTGTCCACTGAGAGTATAAATTGCATTAAATATTAGATGGAAGATTGATATGCAGGTGAAACCGAGGGTCCTTGAAATTAAACTGGTTGAGAATCACTGTCAGAGCTGTAAAAATCTTCTCCTATGTTTGTTTGTTTGCTTTTTTTCATATAATTTTTAATGGGGATCCATAGGCTGAATATAGTCATTTGGGGGCCGTTGATATGATAAGGTTTGGGAACCACTGCCCTAGGTAGGTACCCTAACAGAAAACATGCAGTAATCCTGGTCTCTACACTGCCTCCCACTGGCCAGCCCTCTGCATGCTACTGTATGTCCTACCTGGGAAGTTGTCAGGTGATAAAAAGCGGCCTGCTCACTTCCTATACATTGAGGGAAGCGTGACCTCAGTTGTAGAGGCCAGCTAGCAGCTTGGATTACAGTTTTGACAATTGGCATCGGGTGAAAAATGGGTAACTGAGTGACAAGAATTCCAGTCTTCCAAGTGACACAGCTCTATTCATGTTAAGATTAGTCAATACACAAGGTGACAAAGTCTCACATGGGGATGTAGCTCAGTGGTAGAGCGCATGCTTCGCATGTATGAGGTCCCGGGTTCAATCCCCGGCATCTCCACTAATCTTATGGGGGTTGCCTTAATGGGTAAAGAACCCATCCGGGAAGCAGAAGGGGCCATTCAAACCCTGTCCCTGAGCCCTTAAGTGCTCATCTGAACGATCAACATGTTTTTCTCCCCCTAAATATCAGCTTTGCAAATGTTAGCATTTTTTTCCGTGTGTGTGTGTGTGTGTGTGTGTGTGTGTGTGTGTGTGTGTGTGTGTGTGTGTGTGTGTGTGTGTGTGTGTGTGTGTGTGTGTGTGTGTGGGTCTCGACACTATAAATATTTAACTTTTAACCATTTTAATGCATATTGATGTTTGGATGTCACTGAAAACTTATAGGTCAGACCATTCCCACATGGATCCTGAGAGCCAGATGATTATTTTTTTCAAGCTGCTGTGCGTTTGTGTGTGTGTGCATGCGTGCGTATGTGCGTGTGCGTGTGCGTGTGTGTGTGTGTGTGTGTGTGTGTGTGTGTGTGTGTGTGTGTGTGTGTGTGTGTGTGTGTGTGTGTGTGTGCAACTTGTGGTAATAACATAGTTTTGTTACAGCTACAGAGCATAGCCAGATACAGTAACTAGCAACATATTTTCTCTAATAGCTTATAACAGTGCTAATAGTTTATAACAGTGCTAAAACAGGATGTTCAGGAGGTCTGGACCATCCATGCTTGCTGTGTTGGTGATTACAACGTGAACTCATCTATACTTAAACAGAAGACATTGCGATAAATGATCAAACCTGAAAATATACAGTATATATATTTTTGACGGGCATAGTGAGTGTCTAAGTCACCTTGCTTTATGAGCTCTTCCAGCAGGCCACTCCACTCCTCCCTGAACTTGTTGGCGCCAGTCAGACTTCCGTCTCCACCAATCACACACAGGTTGTTGATGCCGAGCTTCACCAGGTTCTCTGCAGCTTTCAGACGGCCCTCGCGGGTCCTGAATTCCATACAGCGAGCGCTGCCGATCACTGTGCCGCCCTGATGGGAAAACAGACGACACCATGTGGGTCTCTTACAAAGCTGCACTGCATTCCTGTGGTCTAATCAGGTACGTGGGCAAGCAAAAGAGGGTTTAAGACAGTGGCACGTTCAGAGTTTAGCACCTGTAGATCGAGCGTTCTTATTGGTAATTTAAGCGCCAGTGACTTCCATCGAAATGAACAGCTGGGGGCTGCCCCCCCTCTGGTTTATATTAGAGATGGCAGATATTGACTTTTTTACCGATATCCGATATCCCGATATTATCCAACTTCTAATTCCCGATACCGATATCAACCGATATCAACCGATACCGATATATATGCGGCCTCCAGTGGTGGAAAAATAACAGAAACTATTTACTATACAAATATTTAATATAAATAAACATTTAGTATAAATACTAATTCATGTCATAGCCTAGAAATACTCGATACAACTATAAATTCAACATGTAGCCTACTTGAGTAAAGTACAAAAGTAATGGTATAAACATGACAGTAGAAGTGCTCATAATGCAGAATATGGAATTTTCATCAAGATTTCAAATGTACTGTACATAAATCATTTGGGGGGCACCCAGAGGTTTGGGCCGCAAAGCGGCCTGAACTTCTCCTTATGTACTGGCAGTGCAGGCTGCACTGTAGGGAATGGAGGAGAGGAGGGGGAGGAGAGGTGGAAGTTTGCATGAGACATCTTGTCATTGCAGATAAGTAGCCAACAACAAGTTTAGTTTTGATCCACAACAATTCATCTCTGCACAAGGATCTATTGACACATGGAGAGGGTTTTTTTTCTCTGATGGAGCTTATTATTTAACTGGTAGGCTTATTGCTCCTCAATTTGGAAAATTCAGAACACAGGAGTTCAAGCATGTTTATATAATGCAAAATGCCTGATGGTAAAAAATACATAGGCCTAGTAGGCTTAGATCCTAACAGTATTAGCTTATTGGTCACACAGCTGTTTATAATTAACCGGGGAGTCACTAATTGCAGCTGGCTACTGCAGAAGATAAAAGGTGGCATTCTCAGTCCATATTATTTCATTAAACGGCATATAATTATACACATCATATACACCAAACGAAACCATTCAATGGACACAGCAAATGCCAGTTTGAATTATTAAAATCCGTTCAGAATTGAAGATGCATAGAAGGAATCAAATCTCAACTCTTTGCGATGCGACATGGTGAGTCCAGTTCTCTGTCTCCGTCTCCGTCTCAATAGATAGTAATTCCTTTGCTTATTACACAAGCAAGGCAGAATGAAACATAATGCAACAGAGAATTCCCAAAACCTTAATTGAAATATGTAGATTGCAGGGGTGGTCAGCTCTGGTTGTCTTTTTTTTTTTTTTTTTTTTTTTTTTGCTTTGCCAAAGATCTACTGGATCTCACTCAGAGCGCTTGGCTTGCGTGTGTGCGTGCATGCGGCATTCTCAGTCCATATTATTTAATTAAACAGCATATCAATATACACATCATATACACCCAATGAAACCATTCAATGGACACAGTAAATACCAGTTGGAATTATCAAAATCCGTTCAGAATTGAAGATGCATGGAAGGAATCAAATCTCAACTCTTTGTGTGTGTGTGTGTGTGTGAGCAAGCGAGAGATTGCGCACATGCGGTGGGGGGAGGGCTGCCGCAGCAGCTCACGCAGAGCGGGGCTGAGTCTACATCTCTGTAAATAGTCATAATTTCCAGTTTGTAAATACCGATACCGATATTTTCCGATATGAAATTTGAAAGCTTTTATCGGCCGATAATATCGGAGGGCCGATAATATCGGACATCTCTAGTTTATATGTAATCAATTCAAATGGCTTTATTCGCATGAGAAAACATATGTTTACATGCCAAAGCAAGAACAGAACAACAAGAAACTCTAATCCAGTCACTGTTACCTGAAAACCTGTATCAACTTCCTTGTTGGTCCTGCCAATCTACTCATCTCACCATGTTCTCAGACAAACTATTCAAAACCTGGAGCTTATAATTTTTTCTAGATGTTTATCATATGTGCAATTTCAGAATTTTACCCTTGGCTGCGAGCTTGTACATCTATGTACAGGATCTGCTTCAGGTATTGATGGGTTAAAGCAGTTCCGTCCCTCAGTTACCTTATTCCTGCCATGACATTGTTATTGTTTCTTTCATGCTTCTTTTACCCCGTCTAATAATAACAACACAGCAGGACACGGCCTGAAGGGTAGAATCCTGCAGAACGACAGAGTGGCATCACAGCATAAACTTATACAGGGTTTTTTACAATAGCATGAGAAAATGATTGGCATTACACATGGCTGCCAACTCTTACACAAGAGTGTGAGACAAATCAAGCTCTCCACAGACCCATCCTTTGTTTTAATTTGTATTTACAGCTTTGGACATTAAAGGGTATGTAGTACAGTAACCAATGACCATAGGTTGTTACAAGTACATTTTGTGTTGGACTATAATATTGAAAGTTTGAAATGACCTCCACATGATAATGCCACCTTAGTGGGACTCAAGATTGTGGATTGATGGTCGGTTATTGGGAAAGATGCTTGGTTATTATCACCCTTTCAATGACCTATTTTGGGGGTTAGCAGTGATGGCGTACTGGTAGAGCCTGGGGGAATTGGGAATGGGTTTAACTAAATTGGGATTTGTGTTGCTCAACAACAGAGTATTTTCATTATTTGTCTATCCTGTGATCTCTGATCTCATTATATTATCATTATCATTATATTATTATATTATATTATCAGCTCATTATATTATATTGCAATGTTATTGAACGTTGCAATGTAATATATTTTGAAAAGCAAGTATCAAATTAGTGAAATAGATATGGTACAAAAATCAAATTGTATGTTGTATATATACCTACCTGTATATTTATTTGCCTTTTTCACTTCAGACGATTCAGAACTTCATTGTTGCAAACAAATAATTAACGTTGGGCTCATGTGTGGGGGGTGGGTTAGGGTTAGGGTGGGTCGGCATTTTAGCCAATCACAGAACACAATAGAGTGTAGGTGAGTTGGGATTAGATTTTACTCTAATCTGTTACAAACACAGAGTTTGACACAAACAACAATGTATGGCGTGTAAAGTTGTTCTGACAGCTACACCAACGCAGGCCACATGGATGTGAGAATCATGCATTTCCTTGTCTGTTTTTGCATCCTCTTCGCCTACGACATGTTTCATTGCAATGAAACATGATGAAGAATGATGCTTATAGATGTGACTAATATGCATTCTGGCTTAACATTAAATGCCAGTGCAACAACAATGGATGGCATATGTGTCAAAGAAAATCGGATGTTGGTATGTCGGCTCATGGCCTTGGTCAATAAAGGACCAGCATTCTAAGGCATGTTTCCAGGTTGGCATAAGGTCAACAATTCAGTAGAGCGCAGCTCACTTCACACGGGTGTGATTTGTTTTTACACGTACCCCCGCACCTCATGAGCAGAACTGGAACAGACCTGTTGTTGATCCAGACGTCAACGCCTGCGTCACTGAAAGTACCTTTCAGTGTGTTGTTTGAAAGC
Source organism: Benthosema pterotum (assembly GCA_039105355.1). Classification (NCBI taxonomy): domain Eukaryota; kingdom Metazoa; phylum Chordata; class Actinopteri; order Myctophiformes; family Myctophidae; genus Benthosema; species Benthosema pterotum. The sequence continues at coordinate 22,878,910 of CM076976.1, forward strand.
CGATAGAGCCTTTGATAACAGATTCTACTGGAGTTACTGAAGTCCAAATGTGTCTTCTACAGCGAAAAATCAATAGTAAAAGGATCTGCGATGTGAATCACATAGATAACCTATTTTAGAATCAACACGGTGACATTGCAGGCCTGAGAATAGCATTCCTACTAGATGGGGGGTTCTACTTTACAGATTTGTGTCCACAAGTTCGGAAAGAGAAATAGAAACGCTTTTGGCCTAATCTAAAATGCAACCTACTGCATATCAATAAAGTAACTGTACAGAACATATGAAGGCTCTGCCCAAATAATACTCAGACTAGCCGAAATGCGACATTGAGGAGTCAGAGAACTGAGCTCTCAGGAGGGCTGTTGTAGCCTGAGAGAGGGACAAAAGAGGCACATTTACAAAAATGTTCTGGGAGTGGGGTCCCAGAACATTTTTGTCCATTTGGTTCCATTTGTACACTCTCAGAAGAAAAGGTTACAAAAGGAAAAATCATTAACACATCTTGATGAACTGATCGCATGAAGTGAATGAAGTTTGTGGGGACGTAACTCTGTCTATACTCAGGGCAGAGCCTTCCTGTTCTTCAGTGTACAAATAGAGATATTGGGCTCCATTTTTGTTACCGCTAAACCCCTTATCTCTTAACTTCTTTGCCTTTTTAAACTATTTTAAAAAATCATTTTCAGTAGTTCAAATGGCCAGTCTACAAGCTCACAACGTGTTAATAGATTAACATGTTGAAATATTCCAAAAAGTTTTTCAAAATAGTAAAAACTAAATAAGGGATTTGGGATAAGAGGTTTAGCATGTAACTAAAATGGAGCCAATTTTCTTTAGACTGTTGTTCTTACCACTTGCAGCATGCTGGACACGCTTTCCCATGAGGCCTCTTGAATATTTTCTCCACCATCCACCATTCCCTGGTATCCCTGTAGAGGAGATAATTCGATAGAACTAAATATTTACTGGTTAAATTAACATTCACAAAATGATACACTATCACAACCGCCACAGTCTGAAAACACACCTCTTCAGACTCCATCTCAGCCCATAGCCCTTATGACTTATTCATCATCGCACCCTGTAAGTTCTGTGGGAACGCCGACTGAGTGGCAAAAATATCTTTCTGGCCTTGCAGCCCATGCATCCAAACAGAAAACTCCTATCTGACAATTTAAACTCACCAACATTGCAGCTGTGCAGAAAGCTTTATATTAAAGGTAGGGGAAGTGATTTCACTTTTGTCAGATATCACCCAAAAAATATTTTTTTCTGCTAAAATGCTCTATTATAAGGTGTGGAAACCATATATGGAGTTTCCCCCTCCCCCACGTTAGCAGAGGAGCTAATAAAAGTTCCCCAGGTGGTAGCGAATTCTCCTCCAATCAGGATCGAGCAGCAGGCTCACATAGTGTAGCTACTGTTTGGCGCCCCTAGTGCATCAGGCTGGAACTGCAGGATGAATTTCAAATCACTTCACTTGAGTGCACTTCCAAACTCTAGCACTTAGAAAAAAAATAACAACTGCACAGAAGTGGATTTTTATTAAACACATTGCACATAGAAAGAGGATAATTCACGCTTTCTGTACAGCTGCAATGTTGGTGATTGGTGATTATGAATGATGATATGGGAAGTTGCCACTCAGTTTTACTCTAGATCAGGGGGGCATGTTGTACTGGTGGGTAAATCACGCATGTGCATAACGCTCTATAAGCAGGACAAAATCCTCCTATGAGAGATTGGATTTCAGGTCTGCCACAGGCTGGCTCTAAGGATCATACCACTGGAAGCATGGATACATGAAGCTGGCCAATAGCTGGTCCCAGTATACTATAAAAAGCCATCCCCCAATCCACCACCACAGACACCACAGACAATATGTTGGCACATGTGGACAGACACAACAGCCGCTGCTATTTATTGTACACATTCCAAAGACACATCACATCTCTCAATCATCATATATTACCATACTTTCCGGACTATATGGCGCACTTCAAAGCCTTTACTTTTCTCAAAAAGCAACAGTGTGCCTTATAATCCAGTGCAACTTGGATCGTTTGACTGCACTAGCTTCTATTCTATGTTGACTGCAGTAGCTTCTATTCTATGCGCCTTATAATCCGGTGCGCCTTATATATGAAAACTGTTATAAAATAGACCATTCATTGAAGATGTGCTGTATAATCCGGTCAGCTTTATAGTGAGGAAATACAGTTGCCATATTGCTGTGAGAATAAAAAACGTTGAGTACAGTACATACTGTACACAAATGTTCATTGAGAGATTAAATCTTTGCCATATTGGCAATTGGCATTACTCTTTCTAAGCCATTCAGCAAAACCTTTCCCTAGCCAAGCTTGAAGCCAAGCTTGAACACCTGGAACCAGTCCAGACTCACTGCCTGATTTCCTGATTCGGACCGCTAGCTAGAGATTTGTGTTTGCTGGAACAAAAGTCGTCCTTGTGGGTTCTTACCAGTTTTAGTGTTACAACAACTGGGACGCTCACCATGATGTGTGAGCTCCACATTTTAGACATGTCCAGTGTTTCCCCCAGAAAATTGTTTAGTCAAGGTGGTGAGGCTTCGAGTCTGTGCTCGTGCGCGTGCACGTCCGTGCATGTGCGCGTGCATGTGATGTAATTACAATACCGTAGGCTACGCTTTGGGGTGAAAAACAGCAACACAGCCCCTCACTCATGTGTTTACACCACTCACCTCTATAACAGCTACTTTTCACCACTATCATCATCTGACTTCAGGCCCTGACCTTTTATTCTAAGGAACCAGATAGGCCATTACGTTTTATAATTAATTTCTTTCCTTTTCAGGTATAGGGTGTCATGACATGTCTTTTTAACATTTTAACAGGCTTAAAAGCACATCCAGCATGAAAAGAGACATTGAGAGAACTTTACAACAGAATGCCAACTGTATGGGACTATTAGGACAATTGCCAACTGTAGTCTCTTAGTCACAATGTGGGACAGGGTCTCAATTTGTGGGATGACTGAAAAGCCTTTGAAATGAGAGACTGTGCCACGCAAAGAAGGACATCTGGTCACCCTGTGACTGTCCCACAGAAACGGGACATCTGGTCACCCTCAAACTCAGAGCCTTAAACTACACCGCTCCGACACACACGCACGCACGCACGCAGCAGCAGCAGCAGCAGCAGCAGCAGCAGCACACACGAGCTAAACGTTATGCTAACAATATTGACAGAGAGGCTAACGTTAACTGTATGAAGCCACATAACAGTCGTAACGCCATAATTTCAGCGTGGTTGTTGTCTGGTTAGGCTGACATACCGGGGGTCCGCGGGCTCTGCAGACACAGACGGCATGCGTTGACCAGCAACCAGACAGCCGCGCAACGCGACTTTTTACTGCTTTGGGAGCAAAACAACTTGCTCTGCTCCGCGTGCGTGCACACAAGCACTGCAGACACACTGATTGGGCATTGCGCAGCGCAGAAGTGTGAACACTGGACCAGACTCGCTCCGGTTGAATATTGATTAAATTAATCCAAAATCGGCAAACGTTGGCACGCGTGCCCTAGGTTGCCGACGCCTGGAGTAGACTGTCAGCGTGGAACAGTGTTAGCGAGCCGAGGCAGCGTCGCATGCGAAATATAACTGATCTAGAGGCTCATCATGCGGCATGCGTTGTATGAACGACACGTTTTAACTTTAACTCTGGTTTCTTGTTTTTTTTTTTTTTTTTTTTTGGGGGGGGAAACGTAGCAAAGGCGGGGGCGGGTTTTACTCTGGCGGCCGCCTTAGTATTAAAGCGCTGGGGGAAACACTGATGTCTCAGATTTGGGGACCAGAAACCAAGTGCAGATGCAATCCAAATCTCATATCAGAGAATAGCATATCTGATTTTCAACTTCTTGACCACACATTCTCAGACGTGCTCCAGAGGAGGTTAACTAAAGGGGAGTTCATGCTTTATAAAGAATGGACTTTGTTTGGTTTGAAACAAACTGTGTTCAATATGTTTGATTAAGCTAAAGTTCTCCTACCTAGTTCACGCACTCTGACTATTTACACATGATTATTCATTCAACACATTCAGTGCGTGGTCTATGTCCAACTTCATATTCACACATTATCCAGTTAGCTGAGAGACATATTGAGACGAATGCACTTCCCGTCAGTGGCAGCTGCCATGGAAGAGCCAAGGCAATCCAAATCTTTCCCCTAACACTAAACCCTTACCATAACTTCTATCCAAACCCTAACCCATACCTGGGCATTATGCGGGGTGGCCAACCGGTCACAGACTAAGAGCCACGTTTTTCACTGTGTTACTGCAAAGAGCCACATCAAACGGTCACAACGGTTATAAAACCGCCGCGACGGCCGTCACGGTCGCAAATAGGTTTCCCCTCTCCTGCCATAAGACATGTGTGTTTGTGTGCAGGTGCGCAATGCAAAGACACACTATTAAAACATATAGACATATATTTAGAAACACGGTTTACAATCCAAAAAGGTTTTTGACAAGTCAAAAAACATACACCTACACCTCCACGGTGGACTAGGAATCAGTCCTTGGTCGAGTGGCTGGGCACCACTGTATAGGGCAGGGGTTTTCAACAGGTGGTTCGGGGACCACCAGTGGTCCCTGAGAGGATTCCAGGTGGTCCCCAGGCTAAATGATGTAAAGTTGGTTAGACAGAATGTAGAAGATTAATGGTATTTTTGATCTGTATATTTGACTGTTTTGTTTTCTTTGAAATCCAGCCTGGATTTGTTAACAAAATCTTTAGCTTTGGTGTCTGTGGAGCTAAAATGTCATCAAATGGTGCTCCTCCGTGGCTCAAATTCTGAATAAATGGTGGGGCCTGGTATAAAAAGGCTGAAAACCACTGGTATAGGGAATGCATGAGTGCGCCAATGGAGCGTTTTTGATGGTTTCATGTGGAAGCACCTTAAGAGCCGCATGAAACCAGCTGAAGAGCCGCATGTGGCTCGCGAGCCTCAGGTTGGCCACCCCTGCCCTAACCCATACCTGGGCATTATGCGGCCCGGGGGCCAAATGTGTCCCTTTGGCTGACTCTGACCGGCCCGTCGACCACCAGTGGTCCTTGAGAGAGTTAAATATGGAGAGTTGGTTCACCAGATGTAACTCTTTGAGACAGGTGCCGATCCCCTTTCGCTCCTCGTGGGGCGGTTCAGCGGCTAATGCTGATGCCACAAAGTGGAGACTGAACCTGCAAAAGGCTAAAGGGCTTTTTACACGGGGGGGTATAAAATGCGACTCTATTTTCAATGAGACCTGCGTTTTATGTTGAACGGAGTCCTGTGTTGTTTGTTGTGCGCATGCTTGTTTCAGTGTTGGTAGACAGGGGCATGGTGGAATCTCTGCGATAATGTGTGCGTTTAAGACTCCCTGTCTGGAAAGGCCCTTAAGCCTGATTAGTAGTTGTAGTTGCATGCTGGTGTCAACACAACAAAAATAGCATATCTACAAGCTCACTAATGATCTGTAGCGCAATTGTCTTGGGGCTTGCAATCTGCTATTGTCGTGTGAAGCCATGTTGCAAAACCAATTACCAATCAGACATTATGTCTTCTCTCCCACCACTCTTTAGTGTTTTGCATGTACTGACCTAAAGTGTACCAGTCTGTGTGCATGGAGACGGCTGGCGCCCGCAGAGAGAGTGAGTGCAAAAGGGCCAGTCTGGCCTCATTAAGATCACTGTCAAGTACATATTAGCCTCCCCGCCCTACACACACACACCTCAGCCCACCACACCCCACAGTACACCCCCGGGGCGGCACTGTGTCTGGGTGTCTCAGTCAGCAGAGCTCTTACCTCGTGGATAAAGTACACCTTGGCTCCCACGTATATGCCCATCCGGACCACCGCCCGCACTGCCCCATTCATACCTAAGAGCAGAGTGGGAGAGGAGACAAGAACAACAGGAATGAGAGGACGAGCGAGGTGGAGGATGGAAATGGTGCATTCATATAGCGCTTTTATCCAAGGCGCTTCGCATAATAATTTTGTTAACCTGGAAAAGTCTATTTTTGTGCAATTATCATTATGATTATTACCTAATGTGGACTTGCTATTGTCAAGCGGCGATATGGCACAAAGATCATTATTTAAAATTCACATCATTCCAGTTAAATGATATTTAATTTTTAATGAGAGAAAGGAGGTCCCACACACTATTGCAGAGAAGGTTCATGTTAGGTTACAATTAATGTTATGGTTATTACCAGATATTAACACAGCCTCTGTTTATGTTCTTCTGCCTCATGTACAGATACATGCATTAGCAGGTACCAAGCAAACAGGGATCTGTACAGATACAGACAGGAGCAGTGGAGAACCCATGCCAGGAGAGCACACATCAGACTTGGGCATAACTGGGAATTATGCGGCCCGGGGGGCAAATGCGGCCCTTTGGTTCCAAGAGTTCCAAGTTAAATACGGAAAGTTGGTTAACCAGATGTAACTCTTTGAGAGCGTTACGAAACCAAATGGACCCTTGTGGGTCTATTTGGTTTCATTTTTACACTCTCAAGAGTTAAAATATTCATCATCTGAATTAGCCCAAAGTCTACACATTCAATCAGAGAATGTAAGAGAATGGTCACTTTTGTTATCCTGTTTTGTTTCCCAAATCCAGTCTGGAATTGTGGACAAAAACAAAAGAAATCTTTTTGGGATCTGTGGGGCTAAAATGTCATTTTTGTCAGTTTTTCAAAATAGTAAAATAGTAAAAAAAAAAAAATGATAAGGGGTTTAGTATATGGGGTTTAGATGGTAACGAAAATGGAGCCCAAAATGCCAACATGACACACACACAGTGGTATGTCAAGAGCCAGCCTTCCCACCCCTGAAAACAGCACCAACCTTCCACTGACGCCTGACCATAAGAAGTGGTTGGGACGTGACTGCCGTGACTGGTATATTAGCTTACATTCAGTAAACTAATTACTATACAGTATTTAGGCTTCAATTGTCGCAGTCAAATACAGACCATTCTGGGGGTCCTTGGCATGAAATATTATTAGCAATGCTGACAAAGAAACATAGATTTAGCAGAAAACTGTAGAATCTAGTGTCAATTCAAAATGGGTTAGTAAACTTGGACATCTGTGATGTTTCTGTAATCTGTATCTTAATGGTCCATAACTGCGCGCAAGTATGACAGTGCATGTCCACAAACAGAACATATGGGGGACAGGCTTGCCAGCCTCATGCTGACTGCATGAACCACAGTCGCCTTTGTGGTGAACATTAGGTGATTATGTTCTTCTCATAACAATCAACAAGGGTGTATTAAGCCAAAACCACACTTGTGATGCCTGGAAATAATACACACACCAATGCAACACAATTGTTTTAAAGGGGAACTCCACCCATTTTCAACATTTTAATATGTCAATAATATACCTTAGAGATGTTGTGTGGACTGGACATGATAAAAAAAAAATCTGTATTTCCTAAAAATGGAGGTCTGAAAAACAATAACATGGTGAAATACATCTGATGACATCATCAAGATGTATTTCACCATGTTGATGATTTTTCTTTCAGACCTCTTTTTCCTGAGAGGGTACAAATGGAACCCGCTAGGGTCCATTTGGTTCACATTTGTATCCTCTCAGGAATTTTTTAAAAATGGGTGGAATTCCCCTTTAAGGTCAACCACACCTATGCAACACAATTGTTTTAAGCTCAACTACAACGATGCAACTCCTTGCATTGCTGTGGTTGACCTTAAAACAGCTGACCTTAAAAACAGGTCCTCCGAATCAGACTAACCACTATTTTATGCATAAGCAAATTAAAATTAGCAGATATTTAAGCACACAAAAGCCTCTGGATGAAGGCCTACCAGAACAATGCTTTAAATTGAGTAATAAATTGACAGGGGAAGTGTTGTTCTACACGAACACATCACAAATTAAATTACTGCAAAGTGCAAACTGCACATAAACATGTTATATACAGTAGTCCCATTTACACAGTTTTATCTAATGAAAACAAAAACATATTTAAAAATGTTGTAAGCGGTACAATAGTCTTTGCATTCATACAAAATAGCTGATGTACAAGATATTACTACTGTACTTTCTACAACAGTTACAAACATAGTAGCCTCCAAAGCAGCCTTCAGCAACAAAGCAAACACAGACATGTACTGTATGTTGTAATTCTCGCAAATCTGTAATCTGCAATTTAACATATAACCCATAGGGGTCTTTAAAAGTATTAGCAGTGATATTGACGGCCTACACAAGGCTGAATCGATGTTGCTGACAAAATATTGACGTGAGTAAACAGATTCGCATAGAATAGATAGGTGCTGAGTAGCTGTTGCTAGGAGACCAGGGAAGCTGCTCATTGGCTAGAGGGGTTACACGTGAAATGGTTCTTAATCGAGAGCTGAGGGCAGCCCGTGGTGTGGGGTGAGTGGGGGGTTGTAGTAGCAATTGCATAATAACCCAATGGGAGTGATTCATCCATAGTAAATCAAATAAGTACAGGCAGCGTGCATGTGTATGTGTGTGCGGCTGTGGGCACACTGTCTGTGAGAATGCATGTTTCAGATCTGAAAATCTGCACCTTTAATTCTAGCTTAGAAGACTTAGATGCCCAAAGTCATACAGACCATCTTAGTGTGTGTGTGTGTGTGTGTGTGTGTGTGTGTGTGTGTGTGTGTGTGTTTGTGTGTGTGCGTGTGTGTGCGTGTGCGTGTGTGTGTGTGTGTGTGGGTGGTGTGTATGGTGTGTGTGTGTGTATGGTTATGCTCAGTCACTGTGTGCCATCATCATCCACATAACCATGGCAACCAATCTCTTGCCTGTCTTCACAGTGTTTTCTAAAGCATCATGTTTGCACACATTCACAGTCCCTATGTGCAAATGTATGTGTACGTTATGATGTTTACATGCAGCTCTGAATCACCTATGCCAGAGGACTGAATCAGCCTTATAATAAATGTTGTCAATTTCCATAGGTTTGGCTTACAGGCAGCAGCTTTTACGGATGGAACATAAATACATTTCCTTGGTTGAAACATAATAAGCACATTTATGACCCAAGACCGGCACAATGCATCATAGTTGTAATCACATTTAGTTAGCCTGGTTTATGAAATCATAGCAAGGCTCAGGACATTTCTCATGATTCCACTGTAGTGTCAAACAAACAGTCCAGCAGCAATGGCAGACTTGGGTGCCAGTGAGGAATTCCATCTTCACATTCAATAACAGCTAACAGAGGGTATGCACATTATGGATGTAAATTATTTATGACGGTTAATTGATATGTTTTGAAAACCAGACCAGTGGCCTTGTGGTTAGAGTGTCTGCCCTGGAACTAGGTGGCCGGGGTTCGATTCCCGGTCGGATCATACCAAAGACTCTAAAGATGGGACCCAATGCCTCCCTGCAGCTTGGCGCTCAGCATCAAAGGGATGGATTGGGGGTCAATAACAGCTAATGATTCCCGAGCTCACCGCTCCAAGTGATGTGTCAAAAGCGGAGAACCAATTTCGCTGTGGTAACGTAGTGACAAATCATGCCTGCCACTTGGACTTTTTTTTTTTACTTTGATAACTTGAGGTTATGGATCGATTAATCAGCTAGTTGATGAGCCGCATTTTTTAAAGCAAAATCTGTAAATCTTAATTTTGTTCAACAAAATCTACATTTTGTTGATATACACAAATAATATAAAAATGTTCCTTAATCAAATATATACAGTATTTGACAATAGACGATACAGAGCCAGGCAATTGTTGCAGGCATTGTTGTGGGTGCATTCCTCAGCCACACGTGCACACAAGCAGCATTACATTCGCAGAAAACCAACCAATGATTAAACCGATGAATTGCTAACTGTTAACAAATAACAACTCATTTCTGATCACTGTTCATTAATATCTCTAATGCACATGCATAAATGAACTGGCAAAGTGAGTTTAACAATGTTTAACATCATTTAATGCAATCACCTTCCTGCTTGGCTGCATGGAGCTGTCAACCAGATAGTTGTTTAGCATGCATTCCCATCTAACTTCCGGGAATGATGATGACTTTGCAGCCATACCCTCCATATGACCGTCATCGCTTGTACAGGCTAGATGAAGGGCTCCGAGCAGATTGAGCGGACAAACCACGTGAATGTCCACAGAACGTCATTGTTCATCAGTGTGCAAAGCATCGTTATATGCATCATTATAAACCACCCTTTCAAGCATTCATGAAACCCTACCCTTGGTTTGCTGAATGACCACTTAATTAAATTCAAGTATACATCCACATATTGAATTCATGATGATAGTGTTTATCAATAGCCTATGTGAATGCACAAAATGTAAATACATTTAGTCAGATCAGTAGTAACCTAGTTTTCTATAGGACTTCAGGGTTCCAGAGCTGGATTCCCAAAGGGGACTGTTGGGCTCAGGCCCAGTAGCACAAAGGTTAGGGGGGGGCTCTATAAAATTGGGCCAACTGATACGAACCATTCCAGAGCCTGATGCTGATCTTCAGAGGCTGAAACAAAATATGGCCCACATACATACAGAGAGCTATATTCTCAAAAGGCAAAGCAGACAACTGTCTAAAGCAGTGGTTTTCAACCAGTGGTCCGGGGACCACCAGTGGTCCTTGAGAGGGTTCCAGGTGGTCCCCAGCTGTAACCCTCCCAAGTCGTTCAACCAGATGAAAAGTTGGTTAGCCAGATGTAACTCTTGAGAGTGTAAAAATGAAAACAAATGGACCCATGCGAGTCCATTTGGTTTCATTTTTACACTCTGAAGAGTAATCGTCTGAATTAGCCCATGTCTACACAACTAGAAAATTAATGATCATTTTTGATCTGTTGTTTCCAAAATCCAGCTTTGGTATTGTGGACAAAAGCAAAATAAATCTGTAGTTTTGGGGTCTGCAGAGCTAAAATGTCCTCAAATGGTGGTCCATGGCTCAAATGCTGAATAAATAGTGGGCACCTGGTTTCAAAAAGGTTGAAAACCACTGATCTAAAGCAATAGTACCCAAAGGACATGCAGCTGGGGGTTTGAGTAGTTAGGTAACAAAAATTTGTCAAGTGTCAAGTCTGAATGTGTTTTGACTACGACAATACCATCAATACCATAATGGGAATTATTTTTAGCCACAATAATCACACATGATCCTTCTAGGAATGACTCAGTAAGGACGGACTTGCCACTATTCACCACTACTCACGTAGACCAGAGGTTATGGCAGCATCCCAAGCCTCTGTTATACTCTGTAGTACGATGATGTCATACAGACGCCGACCTAATATAGACCACTGGTTCAAACACTTGCATGTCAAGGACGCCGGAATAAGCTGGGTGGGCCCTGTATATTTGAAGGTTTTTTGTAATAGAGGTTAGATTAAGTAGAGAATGTTGTTCTCATTCTATGACTAGACTAACTTGTAGACTAGTATAATACTGTAATAGTGAAATTATTCCATTTTGGATATTCAGAAATATCTTTGCCAGATCGTAACCGCAAGGTTGCCAGTTCGAATCTGGTTCGAATCCAGTTTGAATGTGGGCTCCTGCAGAGTCTGTGTCTGCCAGACAGATCCAGCCTGAATCAGGTCAATGGCCAAGTGACACAGATCTGATTCAGGCTAGATTTGGCCGCCAATGTAAATGAGGCCTTAGTGTCCTTGAGCAAGGCACTGGATCCCCAAAAGCTCCAGATGTGCTGGTTCGTACCTTTCATGGTGTTAAAGGGTTAATGTAATGCACAACATAAACGTTGGATAACGGCGCTAGAGCCAAGGTTTATGTAGGCAATAAGTATAGGCCATAAAATACACCTTTCGTCAATGTGTTGGGGATCTCCTGGCACTGGAAGCTTGAACAAGAAGGTCCCAGTCGTATCCCACACTACTGTTGTAATATACGGACTACACTACAGTCACTACTGCACTGTTTGAAGCTGGTCCACCTCTACTCACTGTACAACAACTATATCCAGTAGTAGACTAATACAGCCAAGATGACTATTGACTGTATCTCCATATAATAAATAACCAGATATCAAGTAGACGCAAGGATAATAACATACTGATTGAGTAGCAAACATACACAGCCTGACAGACAGGGGAGAGAGAGAGAGAGAGAGAGAGAGAGAGAGAGAGAGAGAGAGAGAGAGAGAGAGAGAGAGAGAGAGAGAGAGAGAGAGAGAGAGAGAGCATGCATGGTGGACACATGGGGTGGATCATAGTACCGCAGTGCAGGATGCCAAATGAACAACTTGTACTCCTCAATTATTCATTAAGAGAAATTGCATTGGCCAGGTCACCATGCACTTGTTGATATATACCCTATAGTAGGCCCACGGTATAATATACATATGCATAGCTATCAAGTCAACAGACGTATGTGTGCATGAATAGTCTGCATCAAATTACCTGAAACGGTGGCATTGCCCGCCATGCATGCTGCTAGCTTACATTTGGTGTTTGGGGAGGATATTTGCGGTTTGAAATAACGCCCTGTAACTGCATTTACGACAGGTCTGGGCATTAGCGTCGTTATTGCTGATGCATGAGTATTTAATGAAATAACTAGAAAATGACACACAACAACAACAATATTTAGGATCAGTAGTTCCACTGAAGCTGAAGCCTCCCCCACATTATCACCATCATCTTAATTGCCTCCAACACGTGTGTGAGTGAACTACAGTCGGAGCGTATCCACGGTACCTTGAGCATCTCCTCCACTTGTTAACACGCCGATGGACTTCCCCGCGCCGGAGAGATTCTCCAACAGTTTCTTTATCGTGTCCTGCCGCGGCGGCATGCCCGTAGCCATCCTGTTCGCACTTGCGTTGCAAAGGCAGGGGAAAAGAAGCCGATTTGGTTAAGTGGAAAACTGTCTCAGTAAGCGGTAAAGTTTCGGGAAGGGATTTTAGGAGCAGGTGTGTGCGCATTTAAGGAGAGGGAGCGCGTCCTGCTGCTGCTGCTGCAGTGACAAGCACCCGCCCCCGCGCTCACTCACGACCTGGGCTCGTCACGGCCCGGCCAATAGGAACGCGTTCTGCCCGGTTTGCCGCGTGATTGATAGCCGGGGCTGTCCAATAGGCGTTAAGATCACGTCCCTCTTGACAGCCCAGGACAGCATTCGCAAGCAGGAGTAGTCGTGAGAATTAAAGAATGGGATCAGACCAGTTACTAACTCAATGAATGATAAGATTGTCGACAGCATGTGCAAGTCAAACATTGCAGGAGTTGAACCTGTCGCTCATATGGTTAAAATCAGCACGGACGGCCAGAGCATTACACAACACACATTCATTCAAGCCAATGGGAAAAATGCTGAAAACCAAGGGGACTTTTTCCTCTTTTTATTCTCTCTCTCCTCAATCAATGTAAAAGGCAGGATGAATTCAGAGAAGAGAGACGTTTTAGCCTATGTTGTGACTACACATTTTAGTATGGACCGTTTTTTATTTTTTATGTTATGTTTTTGTTTAAATATACTTAGTTTAGGCTCTGCATCTGAGCTTCTGTACCTTTTGAATCCTGAAAGAGTTTAGTGTCATCCTCTTTCCGCCCACTTTCAACATTTTATTATGCCATTATACGTTAGAGATGTTGTGAGATTAATGACATAGTACAAATGGGGGCAACATTGTAACCTGTATCTTACAATCTGAGAACTGTTCATAAAGTAATCAATCAATGTTGGTTGTCCTACACAGAGATGTAGACAGCAAATTCAGATGGGTCAACCGCAAAAGACCTTGAATAGGAAGTCAATCTGTGTCACCCCAAGAAATTCTGTGAATGTGTAGCCTAATGTGTAGGCTACTGTACATCTGTAACTGAAACAGAGGTGGAGTACGCACATCTCTAATAAATTTTTACAGGTGCTGAACTAAAAAAGTCGAACGTACAAAAAGAGGAAAATAGTTCGCACACCGTGTAGTAGCTCCCAGGAAACTTTATTTGGAGTTTCTCTACTCCAAATAAAGTTTCCTGGGAGCTACTACACGGTGTGCGAACTATTTTCCTCTTACTGTACATCTGTAGACACAAATACATGACAACATGGCTCCCGATGACAACACAATCTTATATGTGCATTTTGATCAAAGATCACCAGAAAAGATAGGTTTGAACTGCTTTTCATATAGGCCCTAATTCGAAATGGTCCACAGTCCACGATCTACGCCTTCCAAGTTTGGATTTTCATTTGAGTGCGTCAGCACAAATATCAAGCTAGAATTGCTGTTTTTGGATGAAAAAGCAAAAAAAGATGAAAAAAATATTTATACATAAGATATAAATATACCAGAGAGCCACCTGAGGACAAAAAGAGTGCATGCATCCGCCTTGGTGACGGCAGACTTCAGTGCTGGTGCTTTGGCATGGGGGGTCAGATCAACATATGGAATTATTTTTTTTTACTGGCTATATATATAGGCCTGTGTGTGTCTCGGGTGTACAGTGTTTGATGGGGCCTGGCCATAATTATATGTAGTGTGTCTTGAGTGTACAGGGTTTGATGAGGCCAGAAAAACATGAAAGTGAAGTCAACCCGGAAGGGTAGACTTCCCCTTCTAGGCCACATTGGCAAATTATTTAGTCCAGGCTTTCCTTTTTTGCGCCGAATGGATGAAAATGACAGCTTTCGTATTGAGGCTACGGGGAAGGTGTTTTGGCAATACAGGGTTTGATGAGGACCCAGGTAGAACAGATAGAGGTAGAGAACAGGTTGTTGGCAGTCTTATAGTACTGTACCGGCTAGACGGCCGTATATAGAGTGTGTCATGAGTCAACTCACTGCGTTCGTAATGAAACATATTACCAACCACAATGTGATAAAACAAATGGGAATTTAGATCTGATTAGTTTTTGCTTGCAGTTGCTCTTCTAAAGAAGCCCCTATGGCTCTACTAGGGCTTCTAAAAGAAGCCCTCATAGAGAATGTTTTCCTATTATGATCTTATACTATACTACAGCCTACCATGGTTTGTTTTTATACAAGCCTATACCACCATCATTCATTGCCCTGCCCACTCTGGGCCATTTTATTCTTTCTATCTCTCCATCTCTATTCAGAGCCTGGGGCATGGTGACATTAGATTATGAGGGCACACAGAGGGTAGGGTACAATGGAAGCTTGTGGCTAGCACTAGGTCTGTCAGCTATTCCACAATTCTTACCCAATAATAAATGATAAAGAAAGTGTCTTGGAAACACATTGCACTGTGGCTGTGCATGTATCACGTGCATAGGTGGGTGTGGGTTACAAAACAATCATATCATGTCACATTTTTGTCACAATGACATCAAAGATATCGTGGCTCAGAAATACAGTAAATTAAGGATCTCAAATGGCTATACATTTCCTCCCCCATGCCACAACAAATAAATTAACTTTCAAGGACCCTCTCACAAACATCTCACCTCAGAGTGTATATGAGCATGGAGAAGTGAATAACTCATCTGGTACTCAGACACATGCTAAATATAGAGAGCCGGAGCCCACATTACAGTATACAACTGACTTAGGTCAAGCTAGCACCAGAGGGGGGTTGCCTGTAGGCTAAGTGCTCTCCCTCCTTCTCCTTCTCCCTCTCCCCATCTCCCTCTCTCTTGTTGAGTACACCAAGGTTTCTGTTATAAATCTTGAGTAATGAGTATAGGGGTCCTCAGCAGCCTGTACAAACTGCTGGATGTGTTGAGCAATTTTCCTAATTGGAATAAGATATTAATTTTAAATTTCATCACGATTGTGATATGTCTTAACAGGGGTTTAAAAACAGCCTTTGCATTTGCTTAAATGTGCTGACTAGGCACATTTTTTGATGACTGGTATTACCATTTTGAGCCCAATGAGTGAACTAACAGATTCAGCATCATGAAAACACCCTCCCTTAATTGGGCCTGTTGAAAGGTGGAGTTTCAAGCCTGTTTTAAAAGATGCAAGCAATGTGCATTTTTGAGGCAGGCCCACTACCGATAAGCTTCCTGATAATCAGACTACTGTCCCCCAGCTGTGGACAAATTCGCTAACACTCATGT
Organism: Benthosema pterotum; assembly: GCA_039105355.1. NCBI lineage: Eukaryota > Metazoa > Chordata > Actinopteri > Myctophiformes > Myctophidae > Benthosema > Benthosema pterotum. The sequence goes on from CM076976.1 coordinate 22,894,972, forward strand.
AGACAACCTCTGCAGTAAACTACAGCAAAGGCTGCATTTCCTGCAACGCCTCAGATGTCCATGGTGTCGACCAAAAAATTATGTTGGTGTTCTATCGTGCAGTCTTAGAAAGCCTGGTCAGATTTGGCATCACAGTTTGCATATAATTTAAGCTGAGATAATTTAAGCAAAAGTACCGAAAGCATATCCAAAACTACCCAAAACTACCCCCAAATACCCCAAAGTACCTAAAAGCATACCCAAAAGTACCCAAAAGTACCCAAAAGCATACCCAAAAGTACCCAAAAGCATACCCAAAAGCGTACCCAAAAGCATACCCAAAAGTATCCAAAAGCATACCCAAAAGTACCCAAAACCATACCCAAAAGTACCCAAAAGTAGTGAGGGCAGCTTATAATTTAAGCTGCCCTCAGGGCAGCAATTTCACATTGGTCGATGTGTATCGTTTAAGTTGCCCTCAGGGCAGCAATTTAGTATTGGTCTATGCATATAATTTAAGCTGCCCTCAGGCAGCAATTTAGCATTGGTCTATGTGTATCATGTAAGCTGCGCTCAGGCAGCACTAGGGGTGTGGACATTCATCGATATACATCGCTACCCACATGTACGATGCAAGTTCATTGGTTCCGTCACTCTGTATTGATGTAATAGAGCTGTGCAGTGACGCCCCCGCCCCGGTTCTGGAATTGTTTTCCCGATTCATTTTTCTCAGACTTTTCAAAAAGAATTTATATGAAGGCGATTTCAAAGCGGACTATGCATATAATTTAGGCTGCATATAATTTAAGCTGCCCTCAGGGCAGCAATTTAGCATTGGTCTATGTGTATCATTTAAGCTGCCCTCAGGGCAACAATTTAGTATTGGTCTATGCATATAATTTAAGCTGCCCTCAGGGCAACATTTACTAGCTGCCCTCTAATTTAAGCTGAGATCATTTAAGCAAAAGTACCCACGAAAAGCATACCCAAAACCCAAAAGCATACCCAAAAGTACCCAAAATCTCACCCAAAAGTACCCAAAAGCATACCCAAATGTACCCAAAAGTACCCAAAAGCATACCCAAAAGTACCCAAAAGCATACCCAAAAGTACCCATAAATTGCTGACCTCAGGGCAGCAATTTAGTATTGGTCCATGCATATAATTTAAGCTGCCCTCAGGACAGCATAGCATACTGCATAGCAGTAGGCCTAGCAGTAGGCAGAGCAGTAGGCCTAGTAGTAGGCATGCGCAGCAGGCCTAGCAGTAGGCGTAGTAGTGGGCCTAGCAGTCGGCATAGCAGTAGGCCTAACAATAGGCCTAGTAGCTGTAGGCATAGCAGTAGGCCTAGTAGCAGTAGGCCTAGTAGTAGGCCTAGTAGCAGTAGGCCTAGTAGCAGTAGTCATAGCAGTAGGCCTAGTAGTAGGCCTAGTAGCAGTAGTCATAGCAGTAGGCCTAGTAGCAGTAGTCATAGCAGTAGGCCTAGTAGTAGGCCTAGTAGCAGTAGGCCTAGTAGTAGGCCTAGTAGCAGTAGTCATAGCAGTAGGCCGAGTAGCAGTAGGCCTAGAAGTAGGCCTAGTAGTAGGCCTAGTAGCAGTAGGCATAGCAGTAGGCCTAGTAGCAGTAGGCCTAGCAGTAGGCCTAGTAGCAGTAGGCCTCGTAGTAGGCCTAATGTAGACCTACATACAGATTAGTTGAATTTACAATTTAAACATTAAATATGGTAATATATTTGGCATCCTGCAACTGCTATCTAAGCCTAATGAATATGCTATCTAAACTACCTGGGTTGGTACCGCAAGAGTTATGGGCCGATATGTACTGCAAGTGCTATGGGCTGAGAAGTGGCGAACTGGCGATAGAGTGCAATAACTCACTCATCAGACAGTACAGTATATCATTCAACACCATCCGCATAGGTGAGGCGAACTACCGGTATATAAAGTCCACAGTGACCTCTAGTGGACAAAAATTAATGCAAAGTTCAGTTGGCTTGCTACAGCAGTCAGCAGCTAAACTACAGTGCCTGATGATTTGATACCTTGGTACACATTCTTTTGCTTACATTTTCTCACCAGCAGAGGGTGACAACTTGTAAGGAGATGTGATACAGATTAGACAAATATGCTTGGTGAGTTTAACTTTTTATTAACAAAACATAAATGAAGTGAATTTCTTTGAAACCTATAATTAGCAAGGAGCTGGCAGCTAGTTGTTTGGGTTTTTTATTTTATTATTTTAATATTTTTTTAGGTTAGTCAAGTTCACAATCTTTTTTTGCAAAAGACTACTAGACTATGACCAGAAATAGCCCAGAACAGAGAACAGAAATGAAGGAAGGAAGGAAGGAAGGAAGGAAGGAAGGAAGGAAGGAAGGAAGGAAGGAAGGAAGGAAGGAAGGAAGGAAGGAAGGAAGGAAGGAAGGAAGGAAGGAAGGAAGGAAGGAAGGAAGGAAGGAAGGAACATAGCTAGAGGTTGTAGGTTAATAAATTAATAGGCCTATTTATATATTCATATGATTCCGTATAGTGATTCAGAGGTAACCACTGTTCTAAAACAACGTAGACCTTTCAGCAAGCCCCACCCACTCTGTTCTGCCAGACTAGGGTACTATCAAGATGCAACCTTGCACAATAATGTCTTTCAGATTTGTTTATCAAAAATATCCTCAGCCAATGAGTTACCTAACAACGAGAAATGTGACATTTCAAAGTAGAGTAACTTCAAGCTCTCCTCCTGTAATTAAGATCATGTTTCATCTCCCTCATTCCATGCACCAGTTCCCCTTTGCGGAGATATCTTATCAAACTGTCTGCAAAGGTCTGATAGGGAACAAATTAATTTTAGTACAATGTTGTGCTGAGCGAATAAAAGTCACCGGTTCACCGGAGTTTGAATCTCGGCATTGAGATTCAGCTGATAGCTTACTTGAGATTGAATCATGGAACATTTTTTGAAAGACATTGATATCCAATAGCAACCAACGACCTGGTCGTGACCATTCGCTTACTTATTGCTGCTTACTTACTAGTTTACTAGTTTCATGGAGCAGTGCTGGATTACTAATGGTATCTCTAACCCTAAGCCTAAACATAACTGCAAGCATGGAGCAGTGAATGCTCAGACTAATGGAACCTCCGTCCCTACGCAACGAGGGCTATAGGCCTAGTAGGTGAGTCTTGTGAACTGGTGCCTAAACAAACATGACCAGAAGCTATAGGTTGCAGCCTGGTTGCGACTAGTAAGCAACTGGTTGAGACCTGCTCATTGGCCTAATTGATTCTATCCACTCAACCATAAATTATGTATTTTCCGGACTATAAGGCGCACCTAAAAGCCTTTAATTTTCTCAAAAATCCACACTGCGCCTTATAATCCAGTGCGCCTTATATATGGATCATTCAACTGCAGTAGCTTCTATTCTATGTTAACTGTGGTAGCTTCTATTCGCTGCGCCTTATAATCCAGTGCGCCTTATATATGAAAACAGTTCTAAAAGGTGCGCCTTATAATCCGGTGCGCCTTATAATCCGGTGCGCCTTATAGTGCGGAAAATAAATTATATAGATTAAGGGTGGATATTGCATGAATGCTGCTGGCTTGTTAATAAAGTACACCGGAGCGGTGCCCCTTGAATCCATCTGAAAATGTACCAGTATTTGTTACAGGTACAGTACCTACAACAAGCTCCCAAACTTTGTTGTGCATGAGCTTGTAGATTGGCAATTTTCAAATACCTGATGCATATAGCATTAAAGAGGTTTCCCCTTGGATGACAACTATTTTTTCCACACACTGAGGGTGTCATGTGCTGAATCTCAGCTATACAGCACACGCATGTATAGATACAGAATATGTTAATATGCCATGCACTGGACACATAGCATGGCTCTACCAAAGTTGATGTCGATAAAGCTTCCACTGCCTGAATGGCTAAACTAGATTGATTTCAGGGTTCCATGGCACTTCTAGGTTAATGAGTAGAGAATAGTACTGTACAAATTATCAGGGTTAAGGGGTGTCTTTTGGGACCGGCTGATGAAAGAAGTGGTTGTTATGTTGTGCCACTGCAACCCATCTCTAATGATTTCTAATTGCATTCCATCGTAAATGCAAACATAAAGTTGTAAACGATGCAGTAACAGTATCCCCCCATGAGCAAACCAATTTAGCTTTTATTATAGCAACGCATAACAAGAGAGTTAATTAAAGAAGCATATATAAACATATGGATGAAGTACAATATTAGATTAATAGTTTTGGAGATACGAGGATCACCCACACATAATGGGAAAAAACAGTAAATATTTAATCAGCAATTTTGTGTGCCTTTCAAATATTAATGAAATCTAATCAAGCTAATCATAATATCATCTTTATTTCACTGCATCATGAAACACCCCTCTTCCCCTTCAATCAAGCATGACCAGAATTAGCTGTGTTAACTGCAGAGTTTGGAGAGATAATAGAACTTCAACAATAACTGGATTCAGATATTTTTACAAGGTCAAAGACCTGGGAGTCGACATGAAGTTAACAGGGTCCAAACCACACATGATGAATGTTTTGTATATAGAGGTAACATTGCTACTACTCTTAGACCCCTATGTGTGGTAATAATATTAAAATATGTCTACCTACAGTATGTATTTTTGTTTGTGCCTGAGAACGAAAACATAAGAGTCAAAAGGCCCAATTGAAATAACACCACTTTAGCACCACCATAACCGTGAAAAACAAAACAAAACAGAGTAATTGGCATGAACATTTTAGAGCTTTGAATTACCTAGCATAGCAGGTAAACATTGAACCTGGTATCGGTTTGAAGAACATGCTATCTGAATATCATTCTTAGCATCTGTCGTTAATAAGTGTATGCCACTGTGCTTTTTAATTTTATTTTATTTTTAATCTAGCCAGCGATTTTGTAACCCACTTTTTTCACCCAGTGCCAGTTAACCTAATGTGACACCATCCACCAACCAGGGGAGGCAGCGGACTGGCTTCATGCTTCCTTCAATGCATGAGGACTCCAAGGGGGAGTTTCCCTGGCTGGACGTAGCACATGGAAGGAACGAGGAGTGCTGGCGGTCAAGAGGTGAGTTTTCATCATTATACCTTAGTGGTCCATACAAGCTCTATATTGAAGCCTGGTAGCAAAGAGCACACCTTCAGGGTCAAACATTATTTTTAGCCTCTCATCAGAGTGAAACGGGTTCAAGTGTATAATGTTTTACCTTAGGGAACACACATGCACAGTGCTGTGTCCTATTTTGTTCATTTTTTTAGATGGCTTCATTCTCCCTGCCCCCTGGGACCTTTGCCACAGGCTGAGACGCAGTAACCCTTGTGTCTTTCATGAGTTGCAATAATGGCCTTCTTGTTCTTGCTATACATCTGTGTTAACGTCAGAGTTTAAGATGGATAACTTTATGTATTTATCTTGTTGCAGTGATATTTTATATATTGCTACCAGAAAGCTACAACTTACATACCTGTTGGTGTGACTGGTTTCTACATGGAGGAATGATAATGAATTGTTCACTATTATAACATAGTTACAGTATATTTGCAGTCTAATCACTCTACATGACTGTGTTTCTCTCTGGAACATTCCACTGATGGCAATGAGCCGGTGATATCAAATTTAATTTGTTTTCAACTACAGGCTTTCATGGCTCTATATACTGTAGACAGTAAGCAAACACATGGTGAACACAAATGAATTCAGCTAGTTGGTTGATTGCAAAAGCATGTTTATAAGTGGGGATAGAGTGCCGAGTGCATCAACATCTTCCCTCCATTATGAACAAAGATTCTAGGTACTAATGTGTATAGGAACCCCAACCTGTTGTTCCTTAGTACTCAGGTAAAGTGCGGCAGTCTGTGAGACTACTGCAGTCAGGGTAGTCTCAGAATTAAAGTGTGGCAGTGGCTGAGGGGTAGTGTCACCGGATGGTAACCACAAGGTTGTCAGTAGGTTGTCGGTCCTTGAGCAAGACACTGAACCCCTAATTGCTCCTGATGTGCTAGTAGGTGCCTTGATTGGTTTCCGCTGCCATCAGTGTGTGAATGGGCCAGTGTGATGCACATGATCTATATGAAGCACCTTGGATAAAGGCGCTATATAAATGCACCATTTTACCATTAAGAAAAGTAGAAAGCTTTGGATATACAGTACTTATATCCTGACCCTCAATAGAACAATGTAACAATGATAAAACCTAGTAGATCTATCCTTTTTACTGGATAGGCCTGTTAGGTGTTTGTCTTTCTCAGTGACAGTCAGGAGGTGAACCAGTGACCATCTGATAACTAAATGTTATGACAGGCAAAAAGAGCAGCTTACCCTGTGTTTCCTATTGGTTTGATCACATCATTAGAAATAACAATTTGATGTTTTGGAGTTGTCTGTAATGTAAATCATGACTCTTTGTGGCAATGAGAGAGCACCAGAGTGCAAAATGTGTTTATGTGGCTGACTTTAAGGCTTTTGCCAAAAGCTGATGGATTTAACAAATGAGTTTATTCCACTGGATGGTTCGGAGAGAATGGGGTTTAGTTTGTTTTTTGGGAGTATAGCAATTCAGAGAAACTTCAATCGTAAACTAGCTTGAGTACTTCACAATCCAACTCCAGTCAGAGTGTCATCTCTTGAAATAGAATCCCAGAAATCCATCCCGCCTGCTGCCTGTTTTCAAATTGAACCACTGAAGCAAGTCGCTCCTTCAACCCAGAGATTACAATAATCCTCCAGAAAGTTGAAAAATTAGGATGACCTTAAACTAGTTCTTATACTGCCTCCTGAGTCGTTCGTACAAGGGCCCCAGCATGTAACACTCTTATAGTTAAAGATGAACATTGAGGATTTGTCAGGGTATATATATGTGACAAGAAACCGTGTCTAACCTGAGCAAGAACCCATTGGTACCGCTTGGGGAGTCAGTCAGGTGAAAATGCTGTTCCCAGGGGCTTGAACGAAAATCCGCCTGCGAGCATGGAGGATACCTGGAGCCAAGAGATAACGAAAAAGAAAGAACTACACCGTCCTGCTAATCCATTGACGAGAGACTCAGTCACCGGAACAAAAAGGAACAGGGACCAAAGCGACCCGTGTGGGGTGATGGCGGTGAGGTTCAAATAAAACACAAAGTGACGATAACAGAACAATAAAACGCAGTCACCAAATTGAAATGTTGTCGCACTATATGTTAAGATTATCAACTTCAGAACACTGATTGGCAGGGATTAGACTAAAGGCAAAGGTGAAGGCGTAATTGGCGAGGATTATGCAAAACAGCTATTATGATGATAATTAGAAGGTCTTGAATAGAGAATAGCTTCATTTGAAACAGGGCATCTCGGTGCATGTATCTACAGAAGAATTTGAGACCCTTTTTCGTGGTCTTGGATTTTAAATGTGACTTTGCTTGTATGGGCCAAGGTGTCACATACTGTAGCATGAAAGCAGACCCTGCTGTCCAAACATGAAGATGAAACCTATAATGCAGTGGTTCTCAAACAGGGGTCCAGGTACCCCCAGGGTAGTTAGTTACCAGGGACTCCCCAACTAATTTAACACAATGAATTTAACAACATTATCTATTCATCTGATGGTTATTCAAAAATAACAGATTTTCAAGCTCACAAGTTTTGCTATTTTTTAACATTCTTGGAAAAGAAATTGTAACACAGGTAAGCACAGAAAGCAACTTCATATACAGTATATGGGTGCATGCAACTGTATATGGAGTTCTGGGTCAGGAAAACCCAAATTTGTGTGTTGAATATGCATGCACGCAATGAGCCAGATAACTAGGCTATATAAGCCAGGCAGAAATGTCTGTATGTGTGTGTTTGTCTGTCCGTGCACACGTCACACTCCATAGTTGTGCATACCCAAATTTGGAATATGAGAATTTGGGAAGATGCACAGCTGGTAATTTCACTCACCGGGTTCACAATATCCCTGGTACAGTGCATTAGTCGTCTCTCACTTCAAATGGGGCTCCATGGCAAAATCTGTAAAGGTCTCTGTGTGTGTGTGTGTGTGTGTGTGTGTGTGTGTGTGTGTGTGTGTGTGTGTGTGTGTGTGTGTGTGTGTGTGTGTGTGTGTGTGTGTGTG
>CM076976.1:22905575-23205575 GCA_039105355.1 Benthosema pterotum
TATATATATATATATATATATATATATATATATATATATATATATATATATATATATATAATCCTTCTCGTTAGTTATTATATTTCAATATTATTTAAATTCCTATTTGCCTCCCACACATGAAATGGATTTATATTTTGCTGCAAAAGTAGTGAAATCAGACATGCCACTGAAACCACTGCTATAATAACATAATACTCTTACCAGAGTGTCAAGTCAATGCCATTTACTAGTTAGTACGTTTAGACATTAAATTAATATTACACAGAATTTAGTTCGGGCCTTTAGGCTTGGCCTTCCAACAATATTTTCTGTATCTCGTTTGGCCCCTTCCGCCCTGAGACTGGAAGGTCAGGGTTTGATTCCTGCTGGGTCATACCAAACACCAAAGACATGTCACTGACCTAACTGGCAGTAAGCTACTATGTGTGCAAGTGCAACAGGCTCTGGGGTTCTTCCTATATCATCATTTAGAATTAAATAAGCCTATCAGATGGTCTTCAGCTATAGCAGTTCAGGATACAGTATATCAAATTGCTGGAGGTAAATTGTAAAAATAAAATGGGACACATTAGTTCCCAGTGGCATATGAGCTAAGAGGGCAGCGGTGGCTCAGAGTGGCTGGATGGTAACTCCAAGGTTGTCAGTTTGAAACCAGGCTTCCCCAGAGTTAGTGTGGATGTGTCCATGAGCATGACACTCAACCCCAAATTGCTCCCGATGTGCTCGTCGGTACCTTGCATGGTTTCTTCTGCCATTGCCATATTAAGGTGAACCGTCTCTGCAATGAATGACATTTTGATGATATACCGTAGTTTTAGTCAACTTTCATGCAAACCTTTACTAAACATTGTCATTGCAAGCCAAACGTGACACAATGTGAATCGGCACTCCAATACAAAGTAGTGATAAACTATTGAGTGGTTGAGCTAGCCCCCCCCCCCCCCCCCCCCCAAATATGTGTTGCCTTGATGATGCATGTCTGAGTCAATACAAAGTACAAGAGAACTTCTACACAGATTTATAATCTGCCTATTAGGTATGTGTTCAAATGACTATAACTCCTATTTACATTGAGATATTGGCACCTGGTCTTTTCTAGAGTCTAGAGGAATGTTCTGGCTTCAAGTATACCAACTTTTAAGCCTCCAAGAGCTTCCATATGGAGTTCATATGTCTCAAACCCCAGACAAACAGGCTACATTTTTAGTTTGGGGTGTATAACTTTTTATATGAATTTCACTACTTTTGCAGCAAAATATAAATCCATTTCATGTGTGGGAGGCAAATAGGAATTTAAATAATATTGAAATATAATAACTAACGAGAAGGATATATATATATATATATATATATATACATATATATATATATACATATATATATATATATATATATATATATATATATATATATATTATATATATATATATATATATATATATATATATATATATATATATATATATATATATATATATATATATATATATATATATATATGTATATATATATATATGTATATATATATATATGTATATATATATATGTATATATATACTTATTTAAGATATTAAAATGCTCAAAGTGAGTAAAATAGCCTGTACCAGATATTGTCCTTTTTATGCGCATTACACCTCCCGGCCAGGGGTGGCGCTGTTTCGCAGCGGCGAAACGGTGACGTAATGGGCAAGATGGCCTCTCGTAACAACAACAGAGACAACACAACACAGAGAGGTAAATATAAAACATTTTATTTATTAAAAACTAGGACTCTACGGCCTACAATCTTTTGCCGTAGTGGAAGCTAGTGGGTGGAGGCTTATGTTCAGCCTTTTACATGTGGGACTGGTGCACCCTAAGAGCTACTAGAAGCCGAAACGGCGAAATCCGACAAGGAAATACGATAAAAAACGCTTGGACTCTCGTAGAGTGATCACGTCAGAATCGCCAACACCTCTCTACGAGAGTCCAATGTCTTGCATTTACTCAGCTGGAACATTCGTACAAATGGCTGCTGCTCCGAACGGACACGACGCCTGGCGGGACATGCAGGGAACCTCCGACGTAAGCCAGCAGAGATGCAAGTTCAAAAGGAAGCGTAGAAGAAGATGTCAGAGCAAAGGTGAGTTGTTGTTGCTTCTATATTTCTCGGGTTTTACTTGGTTAAATGATGTGAGAGTTTGGCATAGGTGTGCATTATCTCTGTCTATCTGCCCTAAGGGGAACTCCGCCCATTTTCAACATTTTAATATGTCATTAATATGCCTTAGAGATGTTTTGTGGACATGATTAAAAAAGAAGTTCCCGCAATTCTGTATTTCCTAAAAATGGAGGTCTGAAAAAATCATTAACATGGTGAAATACATCTGATAATTTGATGACATAATCAAGATGTATTTCACCATGTTATTTTTTCTTTCAGACCCCTTTTTCCTGAGAGGGTACAAATGGAACCAAATGGACCCTAGCGGGTCCATTTGGTTCGCATTTGTATCCTCTCAGGATTTTTTTGAAAATTCCCCTTTAAGAGAACTATTATTGACGGGGTCATAAAAATGGTCTCGACAGTTTGTTGCACTACAGCCGCATTATCCCGCATGCATAACTTTTATTTTATTTCGAGTGTAAACTTAGGACGTGGTTCAAAGTGTTACTATGTCATTAATAGTTAGGCATGGCTACTTTTAGAGTTGTGAGGAAATAATATTTCTCCAAGGTAGGCCACATTAAGTAAAGATTTAAATATTGAAAGTGGGTGGAATTCCCCTTTAATTGATGGCAAAAGCCAAGGCAACCGTTCAAATAATTGAATTCAAATGTTGCCTAACTTGCCTATATGGTGTTAATAGATCAAAGTAAGTGATTTTTTGATGAGTTTTAATTTCGTTCCACACGTTGTGATGACAATCTATCTATCTTAAAGGAGAATTTCAACCTTCATCTTTATTTGCAGTTTTTTTTTTAACGAAAAAAGTGATCCAGGTGTTATTTTGTGAAAATGCTCCTTAATGGCTGTTTCACCTATCCCAAAATAGGTTTATAATGGGGCTAAGGGGTCTTGTGCAAGATCACCTATATACACCTACAGTATATATATATATCGCTCCAACGTGAAGATTTTGCCTATATATTGTCTCCCCACCATGTCAGTAGTGTGTTAACACTCATACTTTCACTTTTGGTACAGCAGTGATTCAGCTGTCTCAAAAGGTGGGGGCGTGAAACATTGTTTATGGCTGAACCACTGCTGAAACAAAAGTGAAAGTGAAACTGAGTGTCAACACTCTACTGACATGGTGGAGAGACCATATATAGCAAAAACTTGCATTTTGGAGCGATGTATATAGGTGAACTTGCACAAGACCCCTTAGCCCCATTATAAGCTTATTTTAAGAAAACAGCCATTAAGGAGTGTTTTCACAAAATAACACCTGGACCACTTAAAAATAAATAAATAAATAACTGCAAATAATAAAAAAAAAAACATTTGGTGTGTAATTCCCCATTAATGTGGGATCATACTTGCGTAAAAAGTAAAGTATGTGTCCGTGTGCACGGTGCCCTTGTACCGTAGCCTACTACGCCGACCTCACATGCCCACCACATGATTCTCTGGTAGAGCAGAGACATACGGTACATACTGTACGTAATAGCATGTTCCATTAGGCTATTATGTACATTCTTGTACTCTCTGTCTGTTTCTCCTGTTAGTCTGAAAGTCTCATCACAATGAGAGCTCTGAGCAACCATAATTATAGAACTAACTGGGCTACAGGTCAGCCCTGTAGGATTACCCCCCATTGTCATCCCATTTCCAACACTAATCCACGGCAAATGCTACAGATTACTCCATGATGGCTTTTGTACTCATAAAATGCATATTCAAAGTGCCTGCCTGCTAAGCCCCATTTTCATTACCCAATGCCTTTTTTCTCCTTTATTTTTCCTCCCCCACTCACTGTACATGGTCTTACCGGCTAATAATTTGATGATTACTGGAAAATAATAAGATCCTACTTATACAATCATATTTTTTGAAAAGCAAAAGCTATAATGTGATAGTTGCCACTGCCAGCCACAACATTAAAAGGTATTCCATATCACTACACCAAAGGAACTGTTACATCTGATTCAACAGACCAGTGACATTGTCTGATAACAGTCAGATAATATCACAAATATTCAAGATAGTAACTGTCTTTCTTGGAATAAAGGTGGCATCTTTTTTCTTTTAAATGTTTTTACATTGTTACAATAACGATGCCGTTTACTACATGAGCTTCCATTGTGAGATGTCTCTGATGTTCTTGTGATGTGGAGGATATTCTGTTGGAGAGAACCGAAACTCTAGATGTCAACATCCAAAGGATTCATGCAAGGAGTTGATAGTTACTTGTTAACGTATGCAGAAAAGACAAAAGTACATGATATTGTAAAGCTGTGTTGAACATTTTGACTTTAAACGTGTGCCTTTATGAAGTTGACTAGTAGACTAGTAGTAACACCACATAGTGTCACATGCCCACCATTGTATACACATGGACACACTGTATTGCATTCTAGCAAATATTGCGTATTTGGCACCTTGGCCTTATCATAGCAACCTTGCAATTGCAAGGGGCCCCGAGCCTCCAGGGGGGCCCTCGATTCTCCAAGGGCCCCGCGATTTATATATACACGGTCTATAATGGCTTGCAGCTAGCCTATTTCTCGGTTATGCACCGTTGTACGGCGTAGTGAAGTGGCTGCATCAGTGTGCGTTCACACCTAAGAAACCAAAAGTTTCTTCAAATCGGCCATCTTGAAACCATTTCCAGTCATTCCCTGTCATGAAACCCATGCTACCACTAGTTTCATGAGTGTCTTAGGTGTGAACGCACACTCACAGCGGTGAGCAGGCTACTCCCCCCTCCACACACATACACACACACACACAGTCAGAGAGGGAGAAAAGAGATTCGCTGCGTTTGTCACTTTATGCCGGTGGTTTATGATTATCAAAAGTGGTCCGGGGACGTGGGACCACTATTACTTGGACTTTAGAGAAACTGGTTCTATAAGGCGTATAGAACCCACATGTTTTCAGGTAGGCCTACACATCTAAGTTGCCGGCGGCTTGGCGCAGTGAACAGTCTGTCCGTCTGTCTCCCCACCAACACAAGGGACAATGCCTGTTACTTCTCCAGTAACTTTTACATGTTAGATGGCGCGGTGGTCACTGAGTGTGGTTATCCATGACAAGAGATGTCGTACGAGGCGCGACGCGAGGCTCTGCCAAGACAAGCCTGCATCATGGATCGGAAAAATGTGCAGCTCAGTGCTCCGTATGTCGGAGGAGGAGGAGGCTATGATGTGCAACGTATGGGCCGCGGACCAAAATGGGCCGGCGCGGGCCGTTGTTTTATAGTTAATAAATCAATCTTTTATTTAATTATTAATATGATGACGTCATGCAAGGGGCCCCCCGATCCTTAAGGCCGCCCCTGATCATATGGCTTTGATTCATTGCTGTTGGGCATCAACCTCTTATCTTCACCTTAAAACCTTTTGTGTTTATTTGAAAATGAATCCCCTTCTTGGTCATACTGCAGCAGTGTCACACAAACATAACTAAAGTTGCACATACACAAGCTTGAAGCTTTTAGGCATGTTCCTTGTACAGCAGATATTGATGCGTTTGCATTATTTTCTATTTGAATCCCAAAAAGTTACAGTTTCAAACAATATGGATTTTTGTTGACACGACAGAATGGAAGGTCTTGTGACCTTGTAGATTGGATGTTTTGGATGAAGACATTTGGTGTAGTGAAAAATGGTGAAAAATGACACAATTTCTTGAGGCACCCTGGTCAACTATGTACCTGTATAATTGGGTTTAAATGAAAACCTAATATCTCTGCAAGTACATTTTTGTACCTGCAGTAATATTACTCATAGTCAGTCTGCTAAAGATTCTTATCAAATTCAAGTGAACAAATAACTACACTGCTTCCCAATACAGTAGGTTATGTGTTATATAATCACATTATTCTGCCCAGCACTGTGAGATAGCACTTAATTGAAAAGAACATAGTGCTACATATCTTGTGTGTGTCTGTATGGTTTACTGTGTTAGGTTGTGTTGCGTTGCACTCACTTGTTTCTTCTCATTCAAACAGGCAGTTCACCAGAATGTAGGCTGCAGTGCAGATTGTAGGTTGTAGGTTTGCAGATTTATAGACCGCAACACCCCAGTGACTGTTACTGAGTGTGGCATTGTAATGTGGCCAGTTCAGTCACCTGCTGGCCCACTAGTGTTCTGAATAACAAATCAATACGTATTGGCTATAAAATGTAGTCTGACAAATTGTTATGATCGTCATCATTTCTGAGAAGGGTGGATTTCCAGCAGAGTACACAGCTGCTACTTGTAATGTCCAAAATCTGTCAATGTTTTTCGGATGACGTATTCCGGCTTTTGGCCATGGATTTGAAGCAGTTTTGGTCTGTGAGGAACACAGTCACACACACAGTCAAAGTTAGTGGAGCACGTTGGCATGCCATTTCACTGATGGATTCTGCAATCTGTAGTAGAGCCCTTAGTGGCTTTGGGTTCATGGAAACCCATTAGCAATATGGTTTTTGGCCATTTAAGTAAATTGCAGGCGGTTATATTCAGCAATTGTGGTGTTTAGAAATAAGCATGTTGCTATAAGGTCAGGAATTAGTCGTATTTTATGGGACAGATATCTGGATAAAACTATACTATGAGGTATGAGTGGTGATGGAGTCACACACGCACAACCCTGCACTAAATGCTGTTGAATGCTGCTCACATTTCATTTGGCCGGGCTGAGATGTTGCAAGTTGTTGCAGCAGGAGATAGAGAATTAAACACACACACACACACACACACACACACACACACACACACACACACACACACACACACACACACACACACACACACACAGGGACACGTGTGTAAAAGTCACCCACAGGGTGTCTCCATCCTCTGCCGGCTTCCCTCTCTCCTCGTCGCCCTCTGACACTCTGCAACCTTTGAAGTTCTGTTTTACCAGTCTAATTAAAGAAATAACGAGTTTCGAGGCAAATGTATACTACAGTACAACAATGTGAAAAAAAAAAACACTTTTCTTTCCTGATTTGAACGTCCTCTGCCACAATGAACAGGCAACAGGGGGTTTGAACCTGTTGTACATATGTCCGGAGAACAGAGGGGGCACCGTTTCAGTTATGTCTAGCCTGGGTTCCAGTCCACTCCGCACAACTGAAATGTCACTTCGTGGATCAGTCTGGCCAGGAGCCTGCTCGACTTGCATTTCGCTGACGTCACCTGTTACGTAGCCACGTTGTTTCTGAGCGGATGCCTGGTGTTCAAACGAACATGTGAACTAGTGTTTATTTCCTCAAACAAACCACAGACAGACCAATCTGAGTCCTCAGCTGCATTTCAACCTTCATATGCCCCGCCTACCTGTGGGCAATGTCCGTGGCAGTGGCTCGCCAGCCTGGGTGGGGGTCAGGGTCCAGCTTTCGCAGCCATACATTGGAGGACAGAGGCGTGGCATGGAATAGGCATAGCTTTATGGAGAGGCAGCGAAAGCAGTCCTCAATCACAATGGCTGTTGCGACAATTTGGCTTTATGTGTTGGGGGAGATTTGACCACTCCACTCTTGACCTGCCTTACTCGCATTGCAAAAGCAAATGAAGGCAAATGTGATCTTGTATTATCGCTTTGAAGACCAAACACAGTGTACACACCAACCTGTATAGCACAGGGCTATTGGACTGACTGTAGTAAGACACTACATTCAGTCCATTTGTTGGAACAGTGATTGGGGAAATGTACCCCAGGAAATTAAGCACATCATAGGCATGCAGACTATCAACTCCAACAACCAAACATAATGTGAAATGGGCCTATATTAACCTCCGTCTCCACTCAACGCACCACTGCAACTCCCCCCACATGCACACCTCCTCTCTTTCTCTCTTTCTCTCTCTCTCTCTCTCTCTCTCTCTCTCTCTCTCTCTCTCTCTCTCTCTCTCTCTCATTACTTGATGTCAGTGCTTGGCTGGTTTTCTCTCCTTTTGACTTTGGGCTTATCAAAAAGTTATTTAATCCACAGATTAAGGCAGATGATATACACTATATATAATCTCCAAAGTAATGTCCATTAAATGATATGAGTTGGTTCCAACCTTCCTGACACTGTTTTAGTAATGCTGGATGTCTTAAACGGTGTGGACAGGAATGTACTGCTGATTAAAAGCATCACATACGCGCTAAGCTTGCCTTTCTACGAAAACCCGGTTTGTGTTTCAGCCATATCCAAAACTATGGATATGACTTCTGATGTTGCTCAAAGTCTGTCAGTTTTATGTTATGTGGTTGGGTTAATTCCACTATCCATGTGTTGCTGCTAATCTGATAGATTATTGTAATTTGGGGTATCTGTGTGATTTTCATTTGTACCAATCCCCTTTGAAAATAGTGTTGACAGTCAGTCCTAATCTAATTTTATCATCCACACTTGATCATCCTAGTGCCAGCAACAAGAAGAAAGCAATTGAGATGAGAACATTGTACTTTTTGTATGTACAATCAGGAAACAATAGTCTGCCTTTTTCAGCATCTTCTGTGATGTCTTTTTACTTCAATGCAGCAAAACTGGATTTAACCGCTTGTGGAAAGCAATTTACGTGTTCTTGAAATAGAGAAGTAGGTATTTCACACACAGTGGGGCACACTGTGTGTGAAGATCCACAATGATGGCTTCTAAACAGCAACACAAGTGAGAGAGATTGTGTTGAAAATCAAAGTTGCGCTGAGGACAAGACAGCTTCAAGACAGCTGGCATGATTCTACTCTTTGCTTCTTCCACTTTGTTTGGCTACTTTAAAATATTCATTGTGTATTTTTAATAACTGTGATATTTGATATAACAGACCTGATAATCTTTTCAAGTGAGAGTTGTTGTATTCGGAATGTCAAGTGAGGACAACCATGACACAAGTTTAATCAAAGTCACACAAAGAGATTTCAGCACAGTATGTTCAAACGTTCTCAGGGCAACTTCAAGGCAAACACCTTAAATTAGTTTCCATCCACACGCTGTATGTATTCAAAGCAGCGCAGAAAACATGCAGAACACACTGTGAGCATTAGGGTTCAATAAATGTGGAGAAACTCAATTTCAAGTCGAATGCCTTCACAGCTTGCTGATCTCAATAGAACAACAAGCAGACAATAATAGAATGTGGAAAAGTCAAAACAGAAGTGTTTTGCCTTTGCCATGAAGTGCACATTTAAAGTGTAGAGTAGCAGACACACTTTGATGTTGATAATTTACCGTATTTTCCGGACTATAGGGCGCAGCTAAAAGCCTTTAATTTTCTCAAACATCCACACTGCGCCTTATAATCCAGTGCACCTTATATATGGACCATTCAACTGCAGTAGCTTCTATTCTATGTTAACTGTAGTAGCTTCTATTCGCTGCGCCTTATAATCCAGTGCGCCTTATATATGAAAACAGTTCTAAAAGGTGCGCCTTATAATCCGGTGCGCCTTATAGTGCGGAAAATACGGTAATGATAATTGAACAAAATCGAACAATTAAATTAGATAGTATTCATACCGGTGACGGTGCATTCTCATAATACAAAACTGTAATACTGTAGATACTTTTGTCTCATTTTGAGTGATACACATGAACCATTTCATTATCACAGCTGTGGTGATGTAGCATTTCAGTTTCACTGTATGTCTGCCTGATGATGATAGATACAGGATCATAACACCAGCAGTGTATCACACATTAGCAGTGGGTGTCATCTTTTGTGGATCAGAGCCCATGTGGACACATTGAAATTCACATATAAGGCCATCAGTCAATGCCTTTCAAAAGAATTTGAATTGAGTTGCTATTTCAAAGGCACAGATAATTACTGTATTATCCTACAAAATAAAACGTTCGTTTTTGTACTCCTCACTCTACCAACTCCTCTCAAGGTGATGTTTTTTTAAGGACTGCCTTCACACCGAAAGGTTAGCATGAGCCCTTTGACAACTATGTGGTGGCACTTGAAAGCCTTTGTGCAAGCGCATGCATTTAGCCCAAACCTTTATTATAGTCTTCTATCCATCTCTCTGTCTTGCGTTGCTGGAGGCAGCTATTACCACGCTCTTCACACAGGCCTTTTCTTCGTTTCATTTCCCTAATGACTATTACAACGAGAGAGAATTACAGAGGGAAACATTTAAAACTGGAGAAAGCTTAAAGCTTGCCTGCTGTCCGTAGTAGTTTCTGCTGTCTTTACAATGATTTGTTTTAGAATATTATTGGAAGATTTGCCCTGGAATAAGCTCTTAATGACGCAGAGCATTACTTTTGTAAAGTGCTTGCCATTAAAGCAAAAATAAATAAATAAAAAGATTAAAAAAAAATAAGAGGCAAAAGCAAGTTAATAGGCACATATTGTGTGTGGTAACTTAGACAGTTTCCTAGAATAATGTCGAAAGTATGATGTAGTTCAGTGGATTTCAACCTTTTTGATACCAGGGCTCACTATTTATTCAGACTTTGAGCCACAGACCACCATTTCATGACATTTTTGCCCCACAGACCCAAAACTCCAGCGCAAGTGATAGTTTATGGAGACACGGTGGGCAGAAGGGTTATTTTATACTCTTTATTCTCAGTCAGTAATTCATTCTGTTTCTTTAAATCAGTAGTCTCTCTCCATGTCAACTTCCCTCAGTCTCATTGGCTGTCAGCAAGTCATTCACGCCCACATTCAATCAGCTGTTCTTTATAAGGCTGTGGCTACACGATAGTGGCAAAAGTCCAATGTCTTTTCCGCAATGTTTGGGGTTTTTGAATGGATGTGGTTGGGAAATAAAAATGGCTGTTGCGGCAAAGTGCCGCAAAGTCCTGGGTCCTGCGTCTTCTAGGTGCGCCTCACACCTAGAAGGTCCGCAGTTCGCAGTATGATGTGCCCAGTGCTTAAGCAGTCACTGCTCTGTCCTCAGTCTTCCAGCTAGCTGACTCCATGTCCCTGTTCAGATGTAAGCGTTCAAATTTCCTCCACCTCCCCGGCCTCCTTCCTGTGGCACTAGTTCTGAGTTGCTGTTTATGTGTTCATCATGCTTTGTGGATTGAAGCATATTGTGGTATCTAGTTCTGTTATTGGTGATCTGTCATCATTATGTGTTCTATTGTTTGTGTGTATTTGGAATGATTGTAACTATCTTGTAATGTGTTTATGAACGCATCACAGGATGACAGTTCCTGTAGCTCCGGCAATAACTGAAAGCCACTTTCACCACTGGATATGGTTGAAGTATTACGATCAAATTCATTGGTGTTAAAAACCTCTGTTGCAGCACTCGCATGAGGGCACCACGCAAGCAACAGAACGTACAAATGAGCAATACCGCAGAGGGCTCCATTTTCATCACGCGTTAAACCCCTTATCCCTCAATTCTCACAAACCACCACAAACATCACTTTAGTTTTGGCGAAAAAAAAGGCTACAAAGTTCCAGCCTAAAACAGAAGCCAGCGTACCTGTCCTGTGCTCCCAATGTGTTAAAGATCAGAACCCTTTAAGAAGGTTGGGGACCACCTGATGACCTCTCTTCCAGGCCAAAGCTTTATCCATTACAGATGGGCCGCGTATAATCGCATCTTTGATTATTTACAAACCGATTTGGCCAGAACGTGTTTTCGCTGTGTTACAGGAAGTATTTGCACAGGTGTGTATACCTTTATTCAAAATTATGGCAGACAGCAATGTGTCCTCAGGGTTTATTTAACTTTGAGAGGGTGTAAAAATGGACTGGCTATCTCACACAGTTGAATTAACATTTGCTGTGTATTTGTCTTTTGGAATCCCTTTTCCAAACCACTCACCAACTCGGCAACAATCAGCGAGAGGGGCCAGTAACATCTAAGTGAAGAGCCCAGTCTGTGGTTGATAAGTATTTGCTCAAACGAAGGTCCAGGTGGTATATTCCTTATCAGGCCAAACACAGCCCTGTCTGCATGCAATGTGAGTCTGGCAGAGATTACTGACGCAGCCGGCCATCGAAAAGCCCCTCTCCACTCAGTCAGTGGGCTACTTGGAAGCCAGCAGTGGTGGGCAATTATTATACTAGAAATAAGTAGAAATACGCAAGTATTCTCTTCTTTCTGCCTTTCCCTCTCAAACTTTCACCTCTGATATCTCTTCTGTTTCTTATTTTTATGATTTCATTATTATTATTATTATTTTATTTCAATGATGTTTTATACATTTTTATTTTCAATTTAACTCCAAAAAAGGAAAAACATGGGAATGGGAATGGTCACATAATATCATCAATGTAAAATCATCTATTATAGTAACTAAAAGTATCTTAAAGAAATGAAGAAATGATTATAGTGATGATGTAAATGACCTATATATATATATAAAGAAATACACAAGTATATATATATATATATATATATATATATATATATATATATATATATATATATATATATATATATATATATATAGATAATGTAAATGACCTATATATATATATATAAAGAAATACACAAGTATGCAAAGGCATGGTTGATCGAGTGGCGCAGTGGTGAAAGTATATTATTGCACCACCACAATGGAGTATGGAAGTTCAATCAGGCACTTTTGTGTGGATTTTGCGGATCTCTACGAAGACATATGGCCTGTGTTCTGTTCTGGGGAGAGAATCTGATATCTGTCACTACATGTATACTGTACCTAGTGTACTACCTACTGCCCGAGGAGGGGTAGCAAGGAGCAAGGAGTAGGAAGGACATTATGTCCTCATGGTGGCACATTGGCAAGTGCTTTCGCCTCACACCTAGAAGGTCCCATGGGTTTGATTCCCACTAGGGATGCTGTGGGCGCCAGTGGTATCTCCTCTGCGTCATCAGTGCCCATACCTGAGGTGGGGTTGGCGAAAGGGCCTTTTTGTGTGGAGTTTAGATGTTCTCCCTGTGTCTCCTAGGGTACACAAAAACATGCAGTAATCCTGCCTCCCCCTGGCCATGCTGGGGCGCCTGTATGATGGGAGCGGGCAGGAACTGGTCTACATGCTATGTTCAACCAGGGTAACTCCCTGCATGGTCCCCCCTGTCAGGTGAAAAGAAGGCAGTTGGGACTCCTCGTGCATAGAAGGAAGCATGAAGCTAGTCCGCTGCCTCTCCAGGTTGGCGGAGGGTATGTACTATGTAGACTAGAGCCCAGGATCACACATTGGCACTGCGTTACAAAATCAGAAAGATGAAACTTTGGGGGAAAAATGTATGAGAGCAAATTATTGGAATGTTGACTGCATCGGGGGGATAAGGGTTTAAAAAGCAAAAATAATAAAATAGTTTAATCTAATTCCGAGATTATATTTCATTTTGAAATGTACTGGAATGAAGAGCATGTGCTTGCAAAAGAAAAAAAAAAGTTTTTTTACTGTTCACTATTGGAAGCCAGGCCACCTTTCCACACATACAGAGCAGTGGACACACACACACACACACACACACACACACACACACACACACACACACACACACACACACACACACACACACACACATACACACACCACAATTAAACTAATTGCTAATTATTCTGAGCATTTGCGTTAATCTACTTGAGGTTCAAATAATCCCAGCAATGTAAATTAATTGTTCTGATAAACTCTCTGGTTCACACTAGCCTCCAGGTCAAACATGTCATTGTGTCATTGGAAAATGGAGGGGGGGAAAAAGCAAAATTACCAACCAACCATTATACCAAGGTAACTTAAAGGAGAATTCCACACCAGAACACATTGGGCATCTACCTTGATCGCTGTGACATCTTATATACTGCATTTGATTTAGTCATGGATGCCCCGTTTTCTGCATTTCCCTCTTGAGGTTCCAAGAGAAAACATTCCAACAGTTTTTATCCTAATGTGGGTATTTTAGTAGCTCCAAACCTTTTGTGTGTGTGGTTGGAGCTGCTAAAATACCCGCATTATAATAAAGACAACCTGCGGCAATGCAGGCCTCAGCGTGAAATTTAGAAAAGTGGGCAGACAATGACAAAAATCAAGGGCTCAATGCCCAATGTGTTTAGGCAGGAATTCTCCTTCAATGTGAGATAAAGTTCACTTCACTTTAACAAGAATGTTTGGAAATACCATAACTGGATAGTTTCATAATAGTTTGTTTTGTTTTGTTTTGTTTGAGGGGGACAATTCGTCATGGTCGGTAGGACTAGGACCCAATGCAGAACAGACTGGCGAGAGACAGGAGAGGTCAAATGCAGAGGGATTTATTCACCCAGAACTCAGGATAACTTATATAGACACACACACAGGACTGGGACACATACTACGGGACACTACATATACAACAACATCTAAACTCTAGCAAAGAATATAGGGTACAGAGGGTTTAAGTAGGGAGGGAATAACCACAAAACACAGGTGGTAATCAACACCGGGATTGGCTAACAGATGGAGACACAGGTGGAGCAAACTAATGTGAAATGAGATAGGTAAAGGTGCCTCCAGACTTTGCTTAGGTACAGCCCGTGGGTTTCGACCAAGCTATGGCAGCACGTCCCGCTTGTTTTAATGGGTGTCACTGGCGCTTCCGGCTTGTTTAAGCTTGTATTTGCGAGTGATGGCAGGCTTTTCTTGCAAGTGGACGAAAATGCAAGGTGGAAGTGCCCATTGACAACCATTCTAAAAAACGTGACATCACAGCTCAGCCGAAAAACACGGGCACAAAGGAAACCAGGACACTGAATACCACAAAATAAGGGAGCACAACACAACAGTAAAACAGTAACCAATATACCAAGTATATTCAGGTCTAACCATGTATTCTATTTTTGTGTTCATCACTGCACATACAAATTCATATTTTAATTAGTGAAAATACTTATTTTATATTTTATATTACAGCAAACGCTTCCCTCAGGTTATTAACACTATTGAATGAACATATTCATATGCATCAAACTTGCCATATTTTCCGGACTATAAGGCTCACTTAAAAGCCTTTATTTTTCTCAGAAAACAGCAGTGAATCCAGTCCGCCTTATATATGGATCGTGTGACTGCAGTAGCTACTATTCTATGTTGACTAGAGTAGCTTCTATCCTGTGTGCCTTATAATCCGGTGTGCCTTATATATGACAACAGTTCTAAAATAGGCCATTCACTGAAGGTGCGCCCTAAAATACGGTAATAATCGTATAACTTAATCAGACTTGGAGATCAGAGGCATTAAAAACTGTCACAAAGCCTTTAACAAATCTGGAATGCAAATTTCAGTTAGAGCATTAAAACCCACGGACCCACATAAGTATTGACCAGTAACACTCTGTGTCAAAATAACACTCTGGATTTTACTATGCAACACCAAAACATTGATAATCCACAGTGAAAACATGCAGTTTGGAGAGATCCCCCCCACCCCTCCAAAAAAGATATCTCTATTTCTTTGCCCTTGAGGAAAGGCAACGCACATTACAAGCAAATGAGAGAGCTTTCCATTAATTATGGCCAGCAAATGAGATTATCCACAGCTGTCAGAGAGTCCACACACACGCATGTGCATGTGCATGTGCATGCGGACGCGCGCGCACACACACACACACACACACACACACACACACACACACACACACACACACACACACACACACACACACACACACACACACACACAGGACAGAAAGCGGGTGCTTCTCATTTCCACTGATGCCGTGCCTAATTTCATAATTCTATTAAATCAGGGTCATTAACAATGGCTGGATGGAGAATTCTTTACTTCTGGAGGTTTGATAAACACTCATGCTTTAGAATGTATGCAGACATGCAGACATTTTCTTCTCCTCTTTTTCTTCTAGTACTATATTTATAAAAAAAACTAATTCTGGTGGTGGCTCAGGGGTAGAGTACCTGGATAGCAAATCGCAAGGTTGGTGGTTCGAACCCAGGCTCACCTAGAGTTAGTGTCGACGTGCCCCTGAGCAAGACACTTAACCCCTAATTGCTCCTGATATGCTGGTCGGTATACCTTGCATGGTGGCTGTCGCTATAGTTGTGTGAATGGGATCCACGATCTATGTAAAGCACATTGGATAAAGGCGCTATATAAATGCACCATTTACCATTTTAATTCAAAATCTGCTGAAAAACAGACATTTGCTTTGCTCTCCTCCTCTTTCTTGTCCTGTCTCACGAGAACAAAACAAGAAGACATTGAATATTGAACGACATAATGAATTATGTAAAGTAACAGTGGTGACCACGTACACATTTGGTGCTGGTGTTGGTGCTGGTGTGATAGCATCACAACACAACTGTAGTCAAGGGGGGAAAACAGAATAATATTTGTGCTACCAACAAGCACTGAATAAAACATGATTATTAGTAGCTTGTTTATGGTGTTGTATAATGTTTTTTTTTCTGTCTTTTCTTACAACCCCTGTGGCTCATATTTATGATGGTTGCTCATAATTCTGGAAGGTACTATATTTAACAAGCATCAATTCTGCAAGCACCCACATGTATCCTCAAGCAGTGCATGGTTCCCAAACTTGAAACTCAAAACAAAACTTTTTTTTTAATGTTTGAGGTAAAGTAGGGATTTATTCACATTTTCAAATATATTTTGAAATACAACGTAATCTACAGGAATATACTGGTATACATATATAAGTTTTCAAATAGAAAACGTAAAAAGCTGATATTTACATAAAAAACTGGTATTGATCAAAGGTTTGAACATGACGCCAAATTTTAGTGTGCACAAACACTGTTTGTCAACAGATTTGTTTAAAAACAAAATCTAACTCCACCTCACCTTCACTCTATTGGCTCATTATGAAACTGCTGGAGACTGCTGGTGCTGCGATTGGCTAAAATGCTGCCTCACCCGACACAATCCTCCTCACGAATTAGCACCACCTTTCCTGGGCGAGACAAATGCTTTGTTTTCATGATGTGTTGTGACAACAACAAAGAAGCAAGTGTCTGTCTGCAGGGAAAAAGCTGCAACGTCAAAGTAGAAGCAACTTAGAAGGGAAAAAAGGCCAAAAAATATATCTATTTTGATTTCTGGCTAAAAAGCTGCCCCCATTACCTTCAAGTCAAGGAGTATGTAGTGCTACATGTTTCTTGCTGACCGGCACGCGGCTTGCTGACTTATAAGAAGTGCACTTAAGCCCCTCCAAAATGCCGCAGCCCACCTGGTCTTTAACCAGCCAAAATTTCTCACATGTCACTTCGCTTCTCCGCTCCCTCCTTTGGCTCCCAGTCGCTGCATGCACAGTGTTCAAAACTCTTACGCTTGCATTCAAAGCAACCAAAGGTTTGACTGCACCTTACCTCAGTGGTCTCATAAAACCCTACAAGCCCTCCCGTACACTCCGATCAACCGACACTGGGAAGCTCGCAGTAGCCTCACTAAAACGCCTGGACAACGCCCCACGCACCCCATGCTCTTCTCCCTCCTGGCTCCAAAACTATGGAATGCACTTCCCACCGCAATCAGAACCACAGACTCACTACCTATCTTCCACCTCAGTCTGAAGATACACCTCTTCAGACTCCATCTCGGCCCATGGCACTTGCAATGACTTGATGATATAGGTTGCCTAATGTATTACAATGTTTTTAGCGCTTCATTGTATATTGTAAAATGTATTGTAAATCCTGATTAAATTGTAAACTTTTCACCATTGTAAGTCGCTCTGGATCAAGAGCGTGCCTAAATTGTGCCTAAATGCCTAAATTGTAATTGTAAATTGTAAGAAGTGATCACTTGTCTTCGGTAAGTGCCACATGATGGAGTAGCTCTTAATTAAGCTCAACTCACTCAGACATTGTGGAGCATGGCATGGAACACCTGCTGGGGGTTTAAAGTCATGCTCCTGCTAAACGCTACACAGTGTGGGTGGCAGCAGACGGCAAAGCTCTAAGCTGCCACATCACTATAACAGAAGCCTCACCAGAACAAAGGCGTTTAAAACCTGTTGAGTTACTTGACAGAAGTAAAAAAAAAAAAGTATGTGGAATGCCTGAAACCTGCGCCTTTTAAATGGTAATAAGTGCAATGTAGCCTAGCAGTAGTTAACAAAGGAGCCCTACTTTACATTTCCGCAGAATTTCGTGTGATCATCAGGCTGACAGGTACATTAGCTAAGGCATTGTCAGGTCGCATCCTGATTAACCCGTACTTATTCCGAACGCAAAGCCGAAGAGACGATGAATGCATGGATGGAGGTGCGATTGTGTGCACGCGTGCGTGCCAGGGGCGGATGTAACATTTTCCATTTGGAGGGGCAGGAGAAAATGATACTTGCGGCTTCATTGCCCGTGTCGCTTTGCGCCACGGGCGATGAAGCTGTAATGGGTTCACAAGCTGCACCCATACCATACATTTTGGTTACTGGACTTTTATCAGGCAATTAAGCATCAATAATAACATCAGTTGTTGTTGAAGTTGCAACAGAGACAGAGCATGCATAAAGCTAAAGGTCTGACTCAGAGAGTTTTCTGTTTTCAATGATGAAATGCTGTTGGTTTAGTGGTGACACAACTGTAGTTAGTCAGTAGCAGTGTTTCATATCATTTTAAATATAAGCAATTTAATTTGGCATTTAGGGGGGTATTGCCCACCCCCCCCCCCCCCCATGCCCATGCCTAGATGTGCCCCTGGTGCGTGCGTGTTTGTACTGTACCCGGTGCATTCACATTAATGTGACGGAGGCAGAGGGAACGAGTCGCATGGCGGAGAGAGAGAGAGGCAAAATAATGAGTTGGAGTGCAACGTGAAGGTGTGCACGTGTGTGTGTGAGACAGAGTGCAAACAAAAAAAAAACATAAATGATAGATAGAGGAGAGGAATCGGGGGGTTACGATGATGAAACCTGAAGTCAAAACACCATTACTATTTCTATTTCATCCTAAAATAAACAGCCTCATTAAGCCGAGATGATGCACTCCGTTCGGACATTACCTCCTCCTCCTCCTCCTGGCCAACCTACACCTGTCACCTTCAGAAAGCCCAGGAATCACATCATTACATCTACATCCCACACCCGGCCGGCCCCGGCCCTCGCACATACCAACCCACTGGCTTAATAGCCTCGTCCGCATAATGTAACAGCAAGGTGCAAGGTTAATGTCTAATAGTTTAGTGTGCAACTGTTCATTATCCCCCAGTAGCACACGCAGCGCGTCCATATTATAATTGGCACCTTTCGCTACAGACCAGATGGAAAGGCGCTAAAAAGTTCTGCCACGCCAAACTAATGTAGGCAGAAAATATATTTAGGAAAGAATGTTTTATTCAGCGGGGAATTATTGCTTTTGGAAGAAAGTTGACAAAAATGAGAAAAAGACAAAAATGTCTGCAGTTCATGGAATCTAGAAACCAGTAGGCCCAGATGTAACATTTACCAATTGGGGGCGCAAGAGAAAATGTATGGGTGCGGCTTCATGATGAAGCCACACCCATACCATTTTCGGCTGCAGGACTTGTATTAGGCAAGTAAAGCATCAATAGTAACATCAGTTGTTGTTGAAATTGCAACAGACGTGCAGCATGCATAAAGATAAAGGTCTGACAGAGAGTTTAGTATAGAGTCACGGTAGGTTATTGACAATCTTGGACATGAACTACAGATAGTCCACCGAGAACTTATATAACTGTGTAATAGCTTCAGGTAGCCTATAACCTACCAGAAATGTTTCTCCATGTATTAGCCAACAGATTTTATTCATTTTTTTAGGCCCCCACATTGTAACCCAGTTTCCACCCCTGTGTCAATTAAGTGTGTCCAAGTGTCACTTCTCCTCTCCTACTCCAACCATTTTCAGTGCCCCTTTATAGACGCATGTTTGCATTTATCAAAGAGAATGCACGCCATAGTGTGCGAATGTACCAAACACCTGCTAGTTCCATTAATTAGTCGTTCCGAGTGAATCCAAGTGAAAGCAATGATCCCTTTTAAGGAGTGCATCCTCAACATGGTAGTAGATGAGGCAAGAACCCATTACTGTGTGTGTGTGTGTGTGTGTGTGTGTGTGTGTGTGTGTGTGTGTGTGTGTGTGTGTGTGTGTGTGTGTGTGTGTGTGTGTGTGTGTGTGTGTGTGTGTGTGTGCACTGCCACTACTTCACGCTGCGGTTTAATTGCGTTCTACATGGTAGAACTGACTGTGGCATCTACAGGCATCGGGTA
Source organism: Benthosema pterotum (assembly GCA_039105355.1). Lineage (NCBI taxonomy): Eukaryota > Metazoa > Chordata > Actinopteri > Myctophiformes > Myctophidae > Benthosema > Benthosema pterotum. Next base: position 22,925,847 of record CM076976.1, read on the forward strand.
CTATAACACTCTCACAGGCTGCTCCACTTCTCGCCGTACCAAATGAGGTAGTGCTGCTAAATAGCTGCAAGGTATCAGATAAATCTAAGGGGAATTGGGGTCATTGGTTCAGGGGCTAACACTAACCCAGATTGCCCCACATGTGTGCGGGGCAATCTGTTAAATTGTCAAGGCGGAAGTGCACCGCGGTATCTCCCGGCGAAGCCCAGACCCCACATGAATAATGGAGAAAAGAAAGAGAGAAGATTAGTTTCTCTGACTCATTCGGCGAGGACCCCGCAGCGCATTACATGTCACATCTGTGGGCTATGTTGTTTTAAATGCAGAATATCACACAGAGTGAGACGCTGTTATCACCTGCATGGTACCTGTGTAACCTTATGCGAGAATTAACGAAGACAGGAAGAGGTCATTAATAAGTAATTGCAGGTATTATGTCATTGATACGCTTATGTAAAAGTCAAAGTGCTATCATAATTATCATCACCCGCAAGGGTCCATTTGGTTTCATTTTTACACTCAAGAGTTAAAATACTCATCATGTGAATTAGCCCAAGTGTTCACAACTAGAGAATGTACTGTAGAAGATTAATGGTCATTTTCATCTGTATGTATGACTGTTTTGTTTCCCAAATCCAGCCTGGTATTGTGGGCAAAAACAAATGATATCTTTAGTTTTGGGTCTGTGGGGCTAAAATATCATCAAATTGTGTTTCGTGGCTCAAATGCTGAATAAATAGTGAGCCCTGGCATGAAAAAAAAGTTGAAAACCACTGTTATAATGGGGAAAGGATGATACAATATCATCCTAGTACAAACGTATAATCATTAAACTCTTCAAAGCTAATATACACCACAGGGAGAACACACGGTCTTCTCCAAACCCTCTCGCCAGTTCTTTGGATGCTGTGAATGGCGTAGCAATGAACTGATCACGCCCTTAAACCACTGCAAAGTGGCAGGGAAAAAGTGCTCAAATGATGTACTTAAAGTATAGCAATACTGCAATCTCTAGAATATTTAAAATTTTTAAATAGTCTAGAGAAAATAGTAAATAGAGATTTTTTAAAAAGCCACAATGCGTTGGTCTTGTAGATTGTCTATTTTCAAATAGCCAAAATCGATGTAGAGCTGAAGTTACTAGACCCCATGAAATTACATCTGGCCACTAAAGTTCAGAGGATCTACTAAATGAGAGAAACTGGCATATTGTTTATGATGGTAAATAACAAGCATGGGTTTCCTCCAAGTACTTTATTAACACTTCAGGATGGGGTTCATTCAGCTTGGCTCTGTTGACAAGCATAACATGAATAATACTACTGGGCTTTCCATGAATGTGGACATGTACACACTCTGGCCATAGTATGGTGGCTGGCATGGGGCACAATAAATACAGTATGCGTAATACACCTAGTTCTACTCCTATTACACACCAATGCATCGTCCACTCCATAGTACCTTTACCTGAGATAGAAATAGCCTACAAGTATTTGAAATTGGAAATACATGCAGTAAAGTACTAACTTATACCTCAAAAATGTACTTATAGGTAAATGGTGCTTTTATATAAATTTAAGGCGCTTTACATAGGATTGTGCTCGACATTTACCCATCATTTTTGTCCACATTGTGCGGAAACGGAAAGGCTGGACTAATTTGTTATACCCACAGTGGCCTAGAAGTGGTAGTCAACCTTCCGGGGTGCGCGACTGTCGCTCCGAACGACGGTCTACGTCACTGCTGTGACATAGGTCAGCAGTGGGGGGGCCGGGGATGACGACACGTTGGTGAGATCAAATCAGATCAGCTCATCTGCCGTCCAAAGACGGACGGCTCCCCACCGCCCTTAGGACAAAATCATTTCAGGTTATAGGCCAGGCTACTTCTACCGTGGGATGTCTACCATGACCTCTATATGCTCCTCCATATCGCCATAGAGGTGGAGCGCCACTTGGCGCTCCACCTCTAGGTGCTCACACCGTCTCTCCAACCTTTCTCCTTATAGCTCTTATCAAAAGTCCTCTCAAACTATATTGCGGTTCGCTACACACAAATGTAATGAATGATATCGCAGACGGAGCTATAGCTGAATTCAGGAAAAAAGCCCCCGGCTTCTCATTTCTAATCAGGCCCCTAGATCTTTCCACGTTTGAAATCCTTGGCTCTTATCACTCGTACCTTTCAATTACCTTCAGCTCGCTCTGAGCTGCCTCCATGTTTGTTTTCCGTCTCTCCCTTCCCTTTAGAAAGTATACTGTAATAATGGCCTCGCCTTCCTCCTTCCCGGCTTCCCGTGTTATGTTTGTATTATCGCCATTAATGTGTTTTTAGCCCGAGACGATCTCATTACTTTTGCAGTCGATGGTGAATATAAGAGTATCAAGTGTCACTCACTGCACAGCGATTTCGGTACAGGTTTTACGCTTTTCTCTGCAGAGAAATGTTGAAATGTCTTGATGTACACAAGTGAAATGACAGTCTAGTATAGTTAAGGGAGCTCTGCCATGCATTGAAAATCAATTGTATCATATAAATGTTGCCTTTTAATATTTTTTATAGACTCTGTAGTCTAAACCACCACTGCTATTTGGCTGCAGTTCTAGAAATGTCCACAAAACAGGCCCCCTCCCATGGGCGGATTTAATATTTCCCAATTTGGGGGGCAGGAGAAAATGGTATGGGGGCGGCTTCATCGCCCCCATGAAGTCGCACCCATACCATTTTCGGTTACTGGAGTTTTATTAGGCAAGTAAAGCATCAATAATAACACCAGTTGTTGTTGATGTTGCAACAGACACACAGCATGAATAAAGCTAAAGGTCTGACTCAGAGAGTTTTCTGTTTTCAATGATGAAATGATGAAATGTGAGACGATTGTAGTTAGTTAGCAGCAGCAGTAGTGTTTCAAATAAATGTAAGCACTGAAATATCTTGGGTTGTTTTGCATGCCATCATGTTTGTTGGGGCAGTCTGGGCATTTTGGGGGGCATTGGCCTCCCCATGTCCATGCCTGGATCTGCCCCCGCCCCTTGCCTCCTCACTGCTTCGCTCCACCCCACCTCACTGTTATTTCCTGTCTCCTGTACCAAATGCTTGGTTTCAGTCCCTTTCATTGGGCTTCTTTGAGAAGGGGGTGGGTTCAATGGATATACCAATGACTAAAGAGGAAGGACTTTTCATGAGATCACTAAATCGGAGAATCAGAGAAAAATCACAGATATCCCAATATATGGTATAGGTCTGACTTTTCGGCAGCGTAAAAATACACCCAAATTAGCATTCTTTCGCTAGCTGTTGTCAATATCACAGTATTACGCATCATGCCCATAAGCACCCATTTAATCTGTTTCTTTAAATCATGCATACCTCCTATTAGCATTTTTGGTCAAAACCGTGTACTGTATATTCCACCACGGATCATAGCGGTGATAAAGTGACTGAGGCACACCCTGTGCGTCCATTGTAATATACGACGCAGTATCACACTACTACATTATTCAACAAATGCTGACCGAACTGTTAATAACGTGATGTTTGTGATGCTCAATTAACAGTTGGAGTGTGTGGTGCTGTTGCAGTGCGAAGTAGTGGGTTAACAACCGCCATCAACTCCACGAGGTGCGTACACGCTGGAATGATGTCTGCTGAGAAGGGACACGATTCCGGTAAGTAAATATCTTTTAGTGTGCCGTCAGTCCATCACTTTGCTAGGCTGTGCTCTGTGCTGTTTGTTCATGTCAGACGGAAACCCTGTATGTCCAAAACTGACACTTTTCAGGGAATAGGAAAAGTAACCCATCATGAGTCCAATTAATCCAACATTTTTGTCAATAGTTGGTTCATTGGTCAAATATTTATAGACCATAGGCAACGATTTATGAAAAAAAATCTAATCAGGTCAGAACTAGGTCACAACATACAATATGTAGGTTTTATTTTTTCCAGATTAAAACTCCTATATGTAATTATATGGTCAAAGAAGTCTTCCTTTAATTAGATAATCTCTCAAAAATCTAGTCTTTTTGACACATCTAAGGGCTGCAGTACGACTCCAAAGAAATCCCTATAAGCTTTATCACTGGCTGGAGGTATAGTCCCGCCGGAACTATTATGTTAGCCAATCGGAAAGCGCCTCACTGAGCTTTTAAAGGGCCACTGCGGCTCCCATGGTTGTCATAGATACTATATATTTTCAGGAAGTGATAATGGAATGGAATGGTCTTAGAAAAAGAAAAAAAGGCTGTTAAAATTCTGAAATTTATTGCTTATATATACTTTAATAGTTGCATCCTAACTCTGTTATATGCATTTGCGTTCATTCCTGAAAAGCTGATATTCAGGACGATTTTCACAAGCACGCAGCGGTTTTATACAGAGATGTACAGCGGAATGAGCTGATTTAAAAACTTGCGTTATATATATCTATATATTTTTTATCAGGTCCCGGCGGTGTGGAAGTAAAAGAGAACCAGGAGCACAGAAACCAGGTGGACTGTGAGGTACCAGCAACAACACATCACCTCGCGGGATGCTTCTGCGGGACCCTCCCCACGGCCGGGACGGGAGCCCTGAAGAGGAAGAAGCAGCCGCTGGCGGACGGAAAAGACCGCCTGCTGGACCAGAACCGACCAAAGAGGGCCTGCAGGAGAGCGGCGTGGGCCGTCGGCCCCACCAAGAACGCCCTGGTCCAGCTGAACGAGCTGCGGCCCGGCCTGCGCTATGAGATCACCTCCAAGAGCGGCCCGCTGCACGCGCCGGTCTTCTCCATGGGCGTGGAGGTGAACGGGCTGCACTTCGAGGGTCGCGGCACCACCAAGAAGCAGGCCAAGATGAGGGCAGCGGAGCTGGCCCTGCGCTCCTTCGTCCAGTTCCCCAACGCCTCCCAGGCCCACCTCGCCATGGGGAACTTTGACGCCATCGGTGCCGCCGCCGGTCACCCTGCTGTGGATTTCACCGCCGACAGGCTGGACAACCCTGCCGCGTTCCTCAAAGAGTTAGCATTATTAGCATTACTTAGCATTATTAGCAATGCTTAGCATTAACATTACTTAGTATTATCAACAATACTTAGCATTAACATTACTTAACATTACTGACAATACTTAGCATTAGCAATACTTACTTAGCATTATTAGAATTACTTAGCATTATTAGCATTGTTAACAATAGAGCTGCGCAGTGATGATACCGCCCTGTTCTAGAAGTGGATTCCCCATTCATTTTTCTCATAGACTTTTCGAAAATAATTTATATAAAGACAATTACAATTACTGCGGACAAAGCCAACTCGGGTCGTGACGAATCATGATGACACCCACAATCTTTTTGCACAATGAGATGAAGATGAAAAAAAAAGTGTTGTATCCTGCCGTTTGTCCGCTCACGTAATCGAGCGTTTTCGAGTGTTTTTATTAACCATTTTATTAACCATTTTCGAAAAGTTCTATGAGGAAAATGAACGAGGATTCCATTTCTGGAACAGGGGCGATAACGACACTGCACAGATCTATACTTAGTTAGCATTATTAGCATTACATAATATTACTTAGCATTGTTGGCATTATTTTAGCTATTGAAAAATGTTTGAAAAATCCGGCGCTAATCTCTCGAATCGTTTTTTCAGGTCAAAACGGGTGAAGCCAGAGTTGATCTCCGGCGTGTGGAAACGAGGACAGCTGGTGCGTCTCCAGTTGGACCTGCTGTCTTCGTCCAACATAAAGAGGCAGCTGCAGGGGGGCGGTGCGTCTCTTCCGGAGCCCCCCGGCGGCCCGGTGGCGCTGCTCAACAGGATTCACCCGGGGCTCAGGTACGTCTGCCTGACAGAGAGGCTGCGGGGCGGCCGGCCGACACGGAGCTTCGTGATGGTGGTCCGGGCCATGGGCCGGATATTCGAGGGCTCCGGCCACAGCAAGACCCTGGCCAAGGCCCGGGCGGCCGCGGCGGCGCTGCAGGCTCTCTACCACGTCGTCGGCCTGGGGTTGGACCGGAGGCTGGCAGCAGGCCGCGCCGCTGCCAGAGACAGAGGCCAGCTGCCTCAGGTCAGCAGCTCCTTTCTGTACTCTATGCATTTTGGTGTTCTAAGCATTATGTTACACTTTAGCTATTGAAAAATAGCAGATCTAATGTATTTTTGAAAAATCATGAAAATGTGATGCAATTCTTTGAATATATTATCAGAAACAAAAAGTCTATAGTGTCGGAAATAGAATCTAGTGTCAGAGACTAGAAATGTAGTCATTGTAGTGTTGGAAACTAGAATCTAGCATCGGAAAATAGAATCTAGTGTCAGAACTGGAATCTAGCATCAGAAAATAGAATCTAGTGTCAGAAACTAGTACAACATAGACTCTAGTGTCGGAATATAGAATCTAGTGTCAGAAACTACAACCATAGAATCTAGTGTCGGAAAATAGAATCTAGTGTCAGAATCTAGCTTCAGAAAAGAGAATCTAGTGTCAGGATCTTAGCTTCAGAAAAGAGAATCTAGTGTCAGATCTAGCTTCAGAAAAGAGAATCTAGTGTCAGGATCTAGCTTCAGAAAAGAGAATCTAGTGTCAGGATCTAGCTTCAGAAAAGAGATATAGGGTCAGAAACTAGAATGTAGTGTTGTAAACTATAATGTAGTGTTGAAAAATAGAATTTAGTCAGGACAAAATTGGTTAAAGATGGAGAGCCATGTTTTTTCCACCCTAAAACATCATCATCATTATTATACTGTAGGTATTATCATTGGAGGAGGAAGAGGAAGAATTCTTTCAGAAAAGTGTTGTTGTGATTGATTGATCAATTGATAGTTTTTTGGCAAAAAAGTACAGGTACAGGGTACAGGGTACAGTCATACATTAAATCAGTACAGGGTACAGCGAAAAAAAAAGTCCTTGCGGTCTTGTTTCCATTCAGGTCCTGTGTTCAGTTCATAGTCATGTCAACAACAATAGTTAAAATCATCAAAAGCGATAAAGAAAACCCTGTTAAAATCATTGTATGCCTGGTTTGCCTAGTGGGTGGTGATGACAGCTTTAGTTGTATAGCAAAGGGAGAATGGTTAGGGGAGGGACTGATAGTGTGATGTCACTATATATTTTTTCATTGGCATAAAAAAATATATAATTAGAACACCTCATTATTTTACCTCATCTGCCAGTGTAGTCTCCACACACTCCACACATTCCCACCTTTGAATGGGTCATTGAACTTGCACTGACTGACTGCTATGGCTTCAGCACCCCCCCCTCTCTAAATGGTCTGGATAAATGTGTCTGAGGTGATGGCAATGCTACCAAATGGACTGTGCAATGTTAACGCTAAGGCCAACGTGTCCTGAGGCTCAAGAGGGGAACAGTGTCCTGCATGCCCGACCGTGGCTTCACAACTACTTCATAATGCCTCTCTGACCGCAAAGAATCCTCCTCGTGCAGGCATCTTGCTGTCACGCATTACGAATTTAAGCAGAACCTCTCGCCACACACAGTTGAGTTCTGCATAGCAGGCGTGTGTGTGAGAGAGAGATGATGCAAGAGGTGGTTGGCGTACCCTGTCTGAGAGTAAGTCAGGAAGCAAGCGAGTGGTAAAAGTGAACTTTATTTATGAAGTTGTTACTGCACGCGGTGCTGTACAGTGAACAAAAACATGTTGTTATGGAACAAGTGAGTTTTTAACAAACTTTTTTACAGTAGACCCACTGGCATTGTATTTTTTAGAAGAGACGGTTTCAGGGTGTGCAGAGGTTTCATCACCCTTAGGTTTTAGCCTGTCTGTCTGTCTGTCTGTCTGTCTGTCTGTCTGTCTGTCTGTCTGTCTGTCTGTCTGTCTGTCTGTCTGTCTGTCTGTCTGTCTGTCTGTCTGTCTGTCTGTATCATGAGTTATGGAAGTACAGTTCATCATGGATGGCATTCTATACCTCCATAAACGGGCTGCTCTTTCCAGGTCCATGATACCAAGAAACTGAATAAGTGGCTGATGAAGTGACAGTTATGCAGGGTGTTGTGTTAGTCGAAAAAAGTGAATGGTTGGTATACTGTCAATACACCTCCTGTATAGCTTACTAATTACCAACATTCAAAGCGACTTCTTGCAAGTTAATGATAGATTTAGAACACTTCCCTGTATGTTTTTGTGTGTAATATTTAGTTTTAGATATTTTAGATTTTAGCAGTGAGCCCAGTGTCTCTGATGTCATCGAGGCTACTTCCTGGACTACAATTCCCACATTGTAGTCCATAGAGAGAGGGGCAACATGTAGTCTAAAACCACGTATTACACACACAAAGACCCCCAGGAAAATGCTCTAAATCTACTAAATGTCATTAACATATATATTTTTCCAAAAATGGTGAAATGTCTCTTTAAGTAAATTACAATAATAAACAACAACAAATGAAAGTGGTGAATTTACATGGTAACATCGGTGTAGTTTAGGATTTTCAATGATATGATCCCCTCTGGATGTCATAATGATGTTTTTCTTTCACTCCTGCATATCAGTTCTCTCCCGGCTCACTCTTCTGCTCATCGTTTAGCATCACCCCTCCACCCACCACCCTACCTCCCCAGGGCCGGATCTAGGTATGGGCATGGGGGGGCAATGCCCCCCTAAATGCCCAGTCTGCCCCACCAAACATAATGGCATCCTAAACAACCCAAGATACCCAAGAAATTAAAGTGCTTATAAAATTAAAATGATTTGAAACACTACTACTGCTACTAACTAACTACAGTTGTGTCACCACTAAACCAACAGCATTTCATCATTGAAAGAAAAAAAAAAGGTCTGACTCAGAAAACTCTCTGAGTCAGACCTTTAGCTTTATGCATGCTGCGTGTCTGTTGCAACTTCAACAACTGATGTTATCTCTGCTTAATTGCCTAATAAAAGTCCTGTAACTGAAAATGGTATGGGTGCGACCTTGTGAAGCCGCACCCATACCATTTTCTCTTGCCCCTCCAACATGTTCTCTTGCCCCCCCAAATGGGACATGTTACATCCGCCCCTTTACCTCTCCCCAACCCATACCCCCCCCCCCCCCCCCCCCCCCCCCCCCACCCAATTTGAACTGTCTATCAGCCACTGTGACGCATTAATGAACATTATTACAGCACATTAGGAGGAATCAAGGAGACGCAGGCCAAGCGAGGAGGCGGTGTGAAGAGCATATTAATTTGACTGATAATTGTTTAACACACTCATTACACATGACCTTGTGTGCCGTCACCACATCGTAGGTAGCGTCTCATGTTCTTTCAGCTTCCTGCCCAAGTCTGCTTGATGTGAATGACTATTAGCACTGGGTGAATGCTTGTAGCCGGCTTTATGATGTATACAGCGGAGGGTACACTTTAGAACATGGGTGTCAAACTCTGGCCCAAGGGCCAAATTTGGCCCGCCGTGTAATTTCATTTGGCCCTTGAGACATTATCAAATTAAAGGGGAAGACCATCCATTTTCAACATTTTAATAGTTCATTAATATACCTTAGAAATGTTGTGTGGACATGATTAAAAAAAAGTTCCCCCAATTCTGTATTTCTTAAAATGGAGGTCTGAAAAAATCATTAACATGGTGAAATACATCTGATGACATCAGATGTATTTCATCAAAATTTCCTGAGAGGGTACAAATGGAACCAAATGGACCCACTAGGGTCCATTTGGTTCATATTTGTACCCTCTCAGGAAATTTTTGAAAATGGGTGGAATTCCCCTTTAAAAGGTTCGTTCAAACTTGGCCCGCGGCTTTGTTCAGTTTTAAATTTTGTCCCACTCTGTATCTGAGTTTGACACCCCTGCTTTAGAAAGATAGATAGAACAGCCTCGCCAGAACCTGCTTGACTTACTGTACCTTTTCCTGACGTCACCTGTTATGTAGCCACGTTGTTTCTGATTGGACAGTGAACTAGTGTTTTTTTCCTCAAAAAAACTCAAGTCTTGGCAGCATTTCAACCTTATGCCCCGCCTACCTGTAGGGATAGGCTCCAGGGCAGGCCAGACTGATTTGCGAAGTGACATTTCAGATGCGCAAAACGCAGCATATCGGACTGGATACCAGGATAGATAGATAGATAGATAGATAGATAGATAGATAGATAGATAGATAGATAGATAGATAGATAGATAGATAGATAGATAGATAGATAGATAGATAGATAGATAGATAGATAGATAGATAGATAGATTGATTCTGCTCATAATAATACATTGCTTTTATTCTTGGGCTCCTACCAAGCAGCATATCCACACATTTATTTAGAAATTGGCAAGAATATTGAAGGAGACTGGCCCTTGAACCTGCTATATCCATGGGCATCAGATATGATCTGTCTCTCTCTACCCACATTAGTGGAGCAGTTGGACAGTTTTGACAGATATTATTATGGATGACTGCTGTGCTGTGGCTGCTCCCCTATGCCACATCGTCCAAGCTTTCCTGCTGCCCGTTTTGATCAAAAAGAACCAGCATGGACAGGCTCACGCTTTTCCACTTTGAAACGGATACACCTATATCGACGGATACATCCAGATACTGCGTAGATATTTCCAATGTATTCATTAGGGAATACAACTCAGTGATGGGTACTTGGGTGATTGCTCAGAATGACACCCTTCGTGACAGCGTCTGTCAAAGTATGCCAGACCCAGGGAAAATATATATGAGGAAGGACACTCGGTCTAACTCCGAAAGGAGTTCAGGCAGAGGAGAGAACTCACGACAGTCATTGACAGCCTGTCATACACCCAGGCTCTCTGCAGTGAGTCTGTGTAGTGAGTGCTGTGGTCCAGGGGCTGTTCTGACAGCACTGTGTGCACCACTGCAGACATTCGTGAGCTTTCGAGTTTTGGTCCGAGGGAATAACAAAATAAATACATACAGAATTGAAAAGCAGAGGCCTTCGTCGTGTGCGGTGGTAGCTTTAGGTTATGGAAAAAACACAGGCCGAGGCGAGTCTGTTGAGATATAACCGTATAAGTAGCCAACACTTACACCAGCACATTGACACACAACATAAACACCCTCCCGATCGAATACTGAGAAAAATATCGGAGTCATTTAATCACCACCTTGTTTGGGTACTTCCAGTAGGCATACTTGGGATTAAACCCACTAACTTGTGATTAAAAGGCAACCATTGGCAAAACAAGGGAAAACCGCACCATCTTTTGTTGTTAACAGTCACAGTCTAGTCAAACTCCGAGAAGCAGACAGTGCTAGAAACCTAAGCAAATTAATGTATTGCAAGTTTGGTAACTCATAATGTTTGCTTTCCCCACTTCACCCCCATGCTCCCCGCTAGAAGTATGCCTCCAGATGGCAATTCCTATCAGCCAGCTGCTTCGTCCAACCACTGTGGTCCCAAACAAGAAGAATGTCTTAAAAACTTTCAAACTGAATTGCTATGATTGAATACTGCTGATGTTGGGACCCCATAGCTCTTCCTCTTGTGCCACCCCTTGGCCATTTTGGCCTTGGTGTGGCGCTAGGTTCACTTTGTTTCACTCTAAAACTTTCAGGAGGGGCGAAAGCAATCCTCGACCACGGCAGCCGTCGCAACGGTTTTCCATAACAGTCACAACTGTTTTGCATAACAGTCAACCATTTTGCATATGAGTCGAGACGGTTTGCATAATGGTCGAGGGTTAAGGTTAGGTTTAGGCATAGGTTTTACTGAGGTTATATTTAGGGTTAGGGTTTAGGGTTAGGTTTAGTAGGGAAAACGGTCGACTGTTATGCAAAACAGTCGCTATTTTTCACCGCTTTCACCGGCTCTCAAAAGTTTTCAGGTAAAGATTCGATGGACATTGGCCTGGACGGGTGTAAAGACAGACACAGTCGGCCTCTAGGGGCCCAGCCGTTTAGTCGTGTACTTACTAACCCTCCCAATGGCACAATGCATCCATCTATTCATTCATCCAATTTGTCCTGCAGGGCTTTGCGGAGGCAATTTTCCACCTGGTGAGAGAAAAATACAGACAGCTGACAGACAGTTGCCGCGCCACCTCGCAAGCCTGTCGTCACAAGGTGCTGGCGGGGATCGTAATGACCAGAGGTGGGTACTACGACATGTCCCATTGACTTTTAATGCCAAAGGCAAATGTTTCACTGCAGCAGGAGGCAGTTGTAGCATTGAATCAAACAAAGTTACGGGGCACTTTTACAGGGCTCCAGGACAGTAGAAATGCCCATGTCAGGGGAAAGAATGCAAGTGGAAATCTACACTAGTATATGGTTTATAGTCACTGATAATAAATCAAAACAATTTGTTCGGCAAGGAATTAATGTTCAATTGGAGTTGGTGGCTTGTTGGTTGTTCCTGGTAGATTAAAAAACAAAAAAACAAAACAAAAAACTAACAGACAAACAGACTTTCTATGATTTTACATCAAAGTGGCAAAGTGGCTCAAGGGCTCCATTGAGACAGACGTCTTTAACAGTCCATGAATGTTTGATGAGGTGAGATTGCTGCATAACAACTTAACAAGGATCATATTTCACAGCCTTAGTCATTGTTTGATGTCAGACACTATTCGTCAGAATCTGTTTGTTGTTGTTGTATGCTGTTCTCGACTCAGGCGACGTGATGTTATGCTGTGAGAATGTCACCCGTGTTCATTTCATTAACCCTAATAGTTCAGGATTACTCTGTGAGTAAAATCACATTTTAGTAGATGTTTGTGTTACAAGATTTGTGAAAATCAAATTCTACCTTCTGTCACTTCTATCCTCACTCCCTCACATCTCTACACCTCTCTCCACTCCATTCCCCTCTCTTCAACTCTGTGATAACACTGTTATCTTTCTGCCATTACTCTCACCCACTCTCAGGGGCGGATGTAACATGTCCCATTTGGGGGGGAAAGAGAACATGTTGGAGGGGCAAGAGAAAATGGTATGGGGCGGCTTCATCGCCCGTGTCGCTTCGCGCCACGGGCGATGAAGTCACACCCATACCATTTTCGGTTACAGGACTTTTATTAGGCAAGTAAAGCATCAATAATAACATCAGTTGTTGTTGAAGTTAACAGAGACGCAGCATGCATAAAGCTAAAGGCCTGACTCAGAGAGTTTTCTGTTTTCAATGATGAAATGCTGTTGGTTTAGTGGTGACAGCTGTAGTTAGTTACTAGCAGTAGTAGTGTTTCACATCATTTTAAATATAAGCACTTTAATTTGAAATATCTTGGGTTGTTTTGGATGCCATCATGTTTGGTGGGGCAGTCTGGGCATTTAGGGGGGCATTGCCCCTCCTTGCCTATGCCTAGATGCACCCCTGCGCTCTCTTCTTCCCCTTTCCTTCCCCCATGCTTCTCTATCATATCTACTTCCCTTCCTTGCATCCATTATGTTCCGTTCTGCTCTGTCTCCGTGCAGGTTTTGACCTGTACGAGGCCCAGGTCGTGGCTCTGGGTTCAGGGACCCGGTGTCTGAGTGCTGACGCTGTCAGCCACCATGGATCAACGCTCAACGACTGCCATGCCGAGGTCATCGCCAGGAGGGCGTTGGTTCGATTCCTCTACTCTCAGCTGGAACTGGCTCTGTGGTAAGGCCTGAAGTCTGGCTATAATACAGCTTGTTTACATTTTACCGATCTTCCTTTTTTGACGTGTATTAAGGATTTGACATCAGATAATTTGATAAAACACATTGCAGCTTGAATTCAACATTTTTCTGCAATTGTGTTGTTGTGTCAAGTTGTCAGTTGATCAACAGATGCCGCTAATGAGCCTTTCTCTAAGTCCCTCCCCAATTCATCCTTGTCCAATAGGCATGTTAGTAGACCAGGAAAGCTTGACCTGCATAGCAACTGTTGCTAAACAATTTGGATTGGCATTTGACAGTGAAACCCCGCACCAAAGGGTGTGGTTTTGAGAAGGGCTCATTGAAATGAGTCATTCTCCACATATGGCATACAGTAGCAACATTTCGGTCTAAGTTCAGATCACAGTGAAACAATGAAAACTTGTTTAGTTAGCAAGGGCTCCGTCGTCCCTACCCTGAGCTCATCATCTCAAACTGAGTGAAACTAAGATGTTCTTCAAATGTCTCTCCATAAAGCACACGACCAGAGGACGTGGACCAGTCAATCTTCATACCAAATAAAGGCTCTGGATACAGACTGAGAGACGGCGTCCTTTTCCACATGTTTGTCAGCTCCTCGCCGTGTGGAGACGCACGTCTCAACTGTCCGTATGAACTCACCGCTATCAGTAAGAAAAAAAAACACCCTGCCATTTCTATTAATACTCAGATAATATCTACACGTGGGATCGGAGGAGAGAAATCATCACTTGAGCTGCAATTAAGTGCTGTTTGTCTAACACTGGTACATTTACTAAAAAAGAAACGATTAAATCATCACCTCCCCTGTAAAAATCAAATCAGAAAATGAAATAAAAACAGGCATAAGTAGTAGTATTGGGTGTTGAAATTGTGAGGATTTGAAATGAGACTCGAGACTTTCCATTCACCATTTGCCCATGTATTTATTTTGTCTTCCCCCTCTCCATTCCAAAAGGCCTACCCGGTGCACGAACATTACTTTAAAAATCAGTGTCACATCGTTGGGTGGAACTGCTATTGTTAACATTTTTTGTTGGGATTCAAATTCAAGAGCAGCAAAAATAGAATACCAAAAAAACCTCTAAATAACTGCCGCTTTTGACTCCTTTGTGTGATGCTGTCAAACTGTACATTCAAGTAGGACAGCAATGATAAGCTGCCTGTATATTTATGCATTCCATCCTAACAGGAAGGCCCGGCCCAAATAATACTCGGCCCTGAGTATTATTTGGGCCGGGCCTTCCTGCTGAGTATAGACAGAGAGTTATGGTGTCGCAAACTCCGGTCACCTCTCTCTCTCTCTCTCTCTCTCTCTCTCTCTCTCTCTCTCTCTCTCTCTCTCTCTCTCTCTCTCTCTCTCTCTCTCTCTCTCTCTCTCTCTCTCTCTCTCTCTCTCTCTCTCTCTCTCTCTCTGTCCCTCAGACACCAGCAGCCACAGGTTGGTGAGGAAGTTTCACTGTCACCTCAGAATGAAGATAGGAGGAGGGGAAGGGACGCTTCCTGTCACAGCAGCACCCAGAGGCAATCAGAAGTGTGATGTCGGACCGTTGCCGGGGAGACCCCATGTCACCATGTCCTGCACCGACAAAATAGCCAGGTCAGGAGTGTTCATTATATGCAGGGCTTGACACTAACACTTGCCCGCTTGCCCGGGTTGCCCGACTTACATTGTAAGTCGGGCCCGACTTACAATGCCTGACTTACATTGTATGCTAAAACGTCTCTCTTACCGTACATAAACAAACACAAAGTTGATTCAAACACTATAGAGCAGTGGTTTTCAACCTTTTTCATCCCAGGGCCCACCATTTATTCAGCATTTGAGACCACCAATTGAGGATATTGTTAGGCCCGCAGACCCCAAAACTAAAGATTTGTTTTGATTCTCCCCATGACCACTAATCTTCTAGTTGTGTACATTTGGACTAATTCGGTTGTGTACATTTGGACTAATTCGCATGATGGATATTTTTACTCTTGAGAGTGTAAACATGAAACCAATTTGGTTTCATTTTTACGTTCTCAAGAGTTACATTTGGTTAAACAACTTAGCTGGGGACCATCTGGAACCCTCTCAAGGACCACTGGTGGTCCCCGGACCACCTGTTGAAAACCCCTGCTATATGAGCATCACCAAAACTCAAGTGGTTTTATTTTCTTATAAAATATGTTAACTCCCCCTTGGTTCTCCCAGTCCCGGCAGAGTAGTTCTGGAGCAGTGGATTGTGTGGCCTTGGGTCTTTCCCTAGTGGACTGACCGAGAGTAGCTACTGGGACGTAAGTCGGGACTTGATCAACCCCGGCTGGGTCGCCTGAGTGAGGGGTATGATGTTGCGAGACCCGAAACCCCGATGACCTTGGGATACATCACTGAGGATACGTCCCAGTTGCATCCATGCGATGTATCTTTAAGCCTTTAGTTTCTATTTATAGTGGCTCATAGGAATAGACTATGTGACAACCGGGTATAGTCTGGTGACCACCGGAGAGACGGGTGACAGCCGGAATGTAGACGGCACCCGGGTGAGCAGTATGGGTTAGCGCCCCAGCCTGTGTCCTCCGTGAGGAGGAAGCCCAAAAACCTTGGTGAGGCCGTTAGGAGGGCCATTATGATTCACTGCTCCTGAATGAAATGTCTGGTGCTGGGAGTCTGGTGCAACGCACAGGTCCTGTGCCAACCTGGTGAGAGCAGGAGCAGACCTGGTGAGACGTAGGAGGGGTCTGGACAGGAGTCAACCCACAGAGCCTAGTCCTTCCATGTGCCAGAGTTTGGTTCTCCCAGTCCCGGCAGAGTAGTTCTGGAGCAGTGGATTGTGTGGCCTTGGGTCTTTCCCTAGTGGACTGACCGAGAGTAGCTACTGGGACGTAAGTCGGGACTTGATCAACCCCGGCTGGGTCGCCTGAGTGAGGGGTATGATGTTGCGAGACCCGAAACCCCGATGACCTTGGGATACATCACTGAGGATACGTCCCAGTTGCATCCATGCGATGTATCTTTAAGCCATAGATATATTAAACTCTAGATAAGGCATCCGGTTGAAACGTTGAGGCGAAATGGACATAGTGGCCAAAGTTGAGAATGCAGCCTGGGCCATATTCACTCGCACGCTTCACGCACGCGTATTCACACGCATACACGCGAGCGTGTATTGAAGTCTATGGCATGTACGCGCATAGGCTCCGCCCCCTCCAGAGCACTCCGCTCTGAGCTATCTCCCTGCTGCTGCTCCCTGCTGCGGTCTGAGTTGGAGCGCTTGTTACTCGCATTAAAACCAGGAAATGTTGCCTCGAATTTTCTCATATTTCTTATTAATATGTGTTTATAAAATATAGCTAACTCGGCGAATCTCTTAGGTTCATCAATATTGTTCGTATAAATTATTTGGTTTGGATTTAAATATTACGATTATGAAGGATAGATTGTGTTGTTTTGATGTCCAGGGAAATCCCATTCACTTCAATTGGCTTCTAAAAGTCCGAATTCGAAAAATGATCTTTTTAAATAGCAGCTGTACATGAAATGTTGATGGAGATTTTACACTGAAATGAATATATACTGATATAAACACATGGTTTGATAACCTACAAGTAGGCTAAAGTTATTTTCTGATAGGCTTATGCCTCTCCATCCACGCCGTCTGTAAATCACACTCCCTGGGGACAGCCAGAGCAGTTTGCCGGTGTGGTCGTGGAGCTCTGTCTCTACTGCATCACAGTCTACACGCCAAAGCAGGGGTTTTCAACCAGTGGTCTAGGGGCTATCAGTGGTCCTTGAGGGGGTTCCAGGTGGTCCCCAGGCCCCAGCTAAAGGAGGGTTAGATCTTTATTGAGTACGGGTCAATTTGGTATCATTTTAGGCTAAAATCTGCATTAGGCCTACTTAATTTCCATAAATCTACACAAGTAGATAATGTTACTGTTACTTATCAGGGCCGGATCTAGAGGGGGGGGGGGCACCCAAGTGTGCATCCTGCCCACCCAATGAAAGGCAATATCAGTGGTTTTCAACCAGTGGTCTGGGGACCACTGCATGGTCCTTGAGAGAGTTCCAGGTGGTCCCCAGCTAAATGGTGGAAAGTTGGTTAACCAGATGTAACTCTTTGAGAATGTAAAAATGGAATGGATCCTTGTGGGTCCATTTGGTTTCATTTTTACACTCTCATATATACATCATCTGAATTAGCCCAAGTTCACACAACTAGAGAATGCAGTAGAGAATTATCATTTTGATCTTTATGTTTGCAGATCAAAATTCCAGGCTATGTTTCCAGCCTGGAATTGTGGACAAAGGCAAAATAAATCTTTAGTTGGTGGTCCGTGGCTCAAATGCTAAATAAATAGTGGGCCCTGGTGTAAAAAAGGTTGAAAACCACTGCTTCATATAAAAACTTTGGAGTTGCCCAACCTGCCATTCTTCCAGCCCACACTAGAAGGCTCGGGCTGGCTAATTCCGGCCCTGATTGTTATTTTGATTGACTGCCACCTCTCCTAAATACAGTATGATAATGTGGACAAAATTCTTTAGTTTTGATTTTTTTTACAAGCTAAATGTCATCAAATTGTGGTCTGTGTCAAATACTGAATCAACAGTGGGTCCATATCAAAATGGTCATACTGCTGCTTTACTAAACAGTACTAAATTTAAATTGAAAGTTGCCACTCAAAAGAAAATATGAATTGTGTAATGGCAGATTATGGCACTGTGTTTGGAAAGAGAAAGTGCTTTTAAAAACGGTGAATCTCAATGGAGAATTGCTCCATCACATACTGTATGGGCTATGTAGAAGTGTGAATGAGAATGTGATTCAAAACAATACCAAACATGGGTTGTTATTGATGCTTTGAGGTGTAGAGATGTTAGGCCAGCCTGAGAACAATGGATTTTAATGAATATGAAGTGGCTGTGTAAAACATGTTATCAAGTTGTATTGTATAGGACTTGTTAAGAATACATATCCCCTTCATGAAATTGATTGTCCCGTTTTACTTGGGAAAAGGCCAACAAATTAATAAATGAAGTGGCACACCACATAATACAAAAAAAAAAATCATGTAGGCCTATACAGAAGGTTTAAATGTTGTGTCCCTATCCCAGCACAATTAAACAAAATTGACATCCAATTCATTCATTCATTGCCCACCCTCTGTAGTTAGCAGTGTCTACCATACGCCAAAACAACTGTTTCGGAGTGATCCTGATCTATTAATACATACTGTAACATGCCTACAAATACAACAGATTTACTGCATTAATAACAAAAAGGTACTCCAAATATAGCTGAGTAGCTCACAACCTCAGCCTAAAAGCGAAATATCTCTCCATAATCCCAGGGAAACCCTCTTGGTTTAACTTATTTTCTTCTAAAATGAATAAAATAAATCCCTTCAAATCCAATTAGCAGTCACCACAGTGACCACACAACAACACACCAGTGTGAATGAACTTCAGTTTATTGCATAAACATATAGTTTTATATGCCTTTGCATGTAAACAGTGTTTAGCGAGTAATTATCAAAATAACTAATTCATTTGCCTCAAAACATCCATGTTTTCGAGTCAAAAGGCTAATATAATAAGCATAAAGCATATCTAATGGAGGAGTTCCAGGCCACAAGCGGCGATTTTCCAAAAATATAACCCGAAATGTGTTCTCTTCAAGCGAGCAAACGACTGCAGTAGTAACCAACGGTAGGAGGAGCGCCGCGCGTTCACCGTGAGTCGCACGCACGCGCGGCGCTCCGGCGTGCGTGTGGGCCATAAACACAGAGCGCGCAGGCTCAAATCAGGAGTGAAATCGCCTCATGCGCTGAGTGAGCAACTTCATGCAAGTGGACGAGAGGGGAACTTCCGGTGTCAGATCTTTAGTTTAATATATCTATGGGTTAAGCCCGTTGATTTTAGTATTTCTATTAAAAAGAAAAAACTGATTGAATTTGTATATCCCGATCCAGACCTTAAATTGTAAAAAAAAAAAAAAAAAAAAAAGAAAAAAGAAAAAAAAGCAACATCGGTTTTTGAGCTTTTGGGAGCCATTTTAGTGTACAATGTTAAGTCAATGAGGGGCATATTTTGACTTTGAATGATCAATTTCTAATCACTGGCACATTTTCCTTGTCCACATTTGGAATTACATATTTTCAAGTTGACTTGGGTGAAAAAACAGTGGTCTTACGGATGCTGAGAATCACATTTTCAATGATGTGTCTCACTCAATTCAAAATGACAAAATACTCAAAAATACACAATGTTTCCATTGTGGTCTTTAAATGCTTCCCTCTTTCACACACTTCTCTAGTTTTCTATCCAACTCTCTATCTGAGTACAAGATGACGCATTATTATGAACTTTTCAGAGCAGAGATTTGGTGTTGCGCAGACAAGAAAAAACGGAAGGGGTACAGAGCCCTGGGGAACGCCAGTCAACGAAGCACAATAGGTGCTTTAAAACCATAATCCAACATGTCTCCACTTCATGAAGTTAAGTGAATCCAAAGGGGTAACGTAATGTGGTTGCTATAGGCAACACAGTATTGCTCTCAGTCCCAGAATCTTGCTTTTCATTAACTTTTGCAGAACAGAAAAGTAATTCATTTGGTCGTGAGTCACAAACTGTGTAATTTCTGTAATTTCCCAGCGGATTCCAGGCAGCTAACATCAAAATATGTGATATATTCTTGTTTTGTGGCTATTTCTTTTTTCCTCGATTTATTTACATTTTTATTTTTATTTACAGAAAAGATATCTTTAGCTGTGTTAGCCTGCATAACTTTTTAGCCAGAAATACATTGCTTCTACTTTGATGCTGCATCTGTTTCCCTGCAGACAGACACCTGGTTCGTCCTGCAGATGGTCCAGAACTTTGTTGTTGTCAACAAATCATGAAAACAATTCGTCAGGCTCAGGAAAGGTGGTGCTAATTTGTGAGGGGGAGGAGGGTTGTGTGGGGTGAGGCAGCGTTTTAGCCAATCACAGCACTGCAGTCTCCAACAGTTTCATAATGAGCCAATAGGGTGGAGGTGAGGTGGAGTTAGATTCTGTTTTTAAACAATTATGTTTACAAACACAGTGTACACACCAAATCTGCCTGTAGTACCTTTAAAAACACACTGCAAAGAAAAACAAAAACAAATATAGCTGCAAGCAGCAATAAAACGGGATCAAGCAAGCAGCAATAAGGAGTAAGAACAATACGCACAAATAAGCCATAGAAACATGGGAGCCTGAACTTCAGAAATACATCAGGTAATTATGGGAGCAGGGCAGGGTTTTTGAGCCCTGCCCTGCCCTGACTGACTCACACATTGTAATCTGGTGTGACTGAGTGAATGATTGGTGAGCTGTGAGTGAGTGGTGAACTGAGCTATGAACTGTCATTAGTGACAACATGGCCGAATAGTGACAGTCAAACAGCCTTGCCCAGCCATGAGGCCCATAGGGCAGGTGCCTATCTCCTGTTTCTGTAGCATGAGGCAGCTTGATGTACAAGTACACCCTCTGGACATGACGCTAGTATGACACAGGGTCTTACCCCCAATCCAACCCTTGATGCTGAGTGCCAAGCAGGGAGGCATTGGATCCCGTTTTTAGAGCCTTTGGTATGACCCGGCCGGGAATCGAACCCCGGCCTCCCAGTCTCAGGGCGGACACTCTAACCACAAGGCCACTGAGTTGGTGAATGAGTAAATGATTGGTGAGCTGTGAGTGAGTGGTGAACTGAGCTGTGAACTGTCATTAGTGACAACATGGCCGAATAGTGACAAAACACAACATGGCCGAATGGTGACAACCACCATTACATTGAGTTTTACCCTGGGTTACACATAGAACCATGAACTTAGATGTAGAAGACCACATGAGATTGTGCATGATTGACTCATATTACTAGGTGTCCGTGCCGGGATTTGAACCCAGGAACTCTCATTTCCAAGTCATGCGCTCTACCAATGAGGCTACCCAACAGACACAAAATGTACTGGAAACAACACACACATTCAGTGGACTGCTTGGTAAATGGTGCATTTATATAGCGCCTTTATCCAAGGCGCTTTACATAGATTGTGCATCACATTCACCCATTCACACACACATTCATACACTGATGGCAGTGGGACAGGGACACATCGACACTAACTCTGCAGGAGCCCGGGATCGAACCGGCAACCTTGTGGTTACCATCCGGTTACTCTACCTCTGAGCCACTACCGCTCCTTAAATATGCACAAATAAGCCATAGAAACATGGAAGAAATACATCATGTGATTGTGGAAACAGCAGGGTTTTTGGAGACTCAGACTTTGTATTGTCAGCAGTGGGACTTGAACCCTCAATCTTGTGTTCCGAAGTCAAACACCCTACCGACTGAGCTATCCAGGCACAATGATTTGCTTAGTTGTTGTCATCAATGAAACAACCCAACAACACGCCACCAAGCAGTAAGCAATATGAACAATATGCACAATTCAGCAGTCCGAGGGTGGAGCTTAGTGGTCAAAGTGACAAATGGAAACAAGTTCCACATGCTTATTCCTCTCACACAATCTGGCACAATGTACTTGCTCCAGTGTTGCCAGAGAGAAACAAGCAGAAGAAGACTCTTCACAAACGAGCAACTTTCATTGGCTTATAAAAACGTCATTTTTTGATGAAAACAAATTTGCTTCTGAAGTTTTGTCCGGATGGGGCCAAAGTTCTCATGTAGCAGGTGTCATGCAAATTGATCAAAAATCCAGGCATAAAATCAGGCATGAGCATTTTTCAAACTGCTTAAAATGGCAGACACTCTGGGGGTGGAGCTTACCAGTCGAAATTACAGATGTGTTCCACATGAATCAAGGAACATGTAGAAACAAGTCCCATGATTTTAAGCCAAACGAAGCCTGAGTTATGCTTGTTCAAATGTTTCAGTTTCAAAGAATTGCTATAGCGCCCCCATTTGAGCGATTGGAGCAAGACTGGTTTTAGTGCTATTTGGCATCCCCCTATACCAAACTGTAAAATCTCATAAACAGATTACTTTGCATGTGTAGATTAGGGATAATAGAAGAATTTTCACAAACAAGCAATTTTCATTGGCTCGTAAAAACATCATTTTTTTCACTGAAAACAAAATTCACACCCATTTCATGTTTGTATGGCTTCAAAGTTCATGTGTAGGTCATTGTTATGCATTTTGATCAAAGATTGTAGGAGAAGAGACATTTTAACTGTTTTACATATAATTCAAGATGGCGGTTCATCTAAAGGTCAGAGGTGAAAAGTCAGAATACAAAAGTTGTTTGACATAAGCAGACGCATAAGTGAATATAAGTTACATTTCTGAGAGTCGAGCAGTTCATGAGTTATGAGTGTTTAAAGTTTGCAATTTCAGTTGAGTGCTATAGCGCCACCATTTGACCAGTGGTCACAGGCTTCGCATCATCACCGTTTGGCATCACCCTCTACCAGATTACCAATTTTCGCGAAAACCGACTGCACGGTTCAGCCAGAACAGCTATTTTTGGCGGAAGAAGAAGAAGGAAAAAAGAGACAGAAACAAGAAGGGATCAAGTCCACTTCGTGGACTGCTTGATCCCTTAAATATGTGATATGTAGGCGGCATTTCCTCTGCCTCGCGTACAGACATGTAACCACACTTGCGGTTTCCCCAGAATTGCACCTTTCAAGTTCTCATCTGGATTCAGCAAAGCCAGGTGGCTGTTGATATGGTGCAGCAACAGCTTGCTAATAGACCGCAGTGTCTAGACGGTCAGATGCTGCTTAATCTCTCATGCTTCCCAGAGTGCCTATAGCTTCCATGGAGCAGAGGAACCCACTGATACATGGCTGCTTTCCATGTCCAGTTTTGTCCACTAGCCATACCGGTACAGTGACTACTGAGTCTTGGCTGGCATAGATCAAATCCCATGTCTTTTAATGCCAGAGAGCCTCACTTCGATATGTGTTAGGACCACAGACTACAGGGGCTATAACCTCGCATCACCGGGCATTCCACCAAAACCACTGTGTGAACCAGTCTGTAAACGGATGGTAATTTATGTCGTAGTGTAATCAGATTTCTAGTCATCAAGCATTGTAGAAAATGGCCATGTGCAATGTGCACATTCACCTACAGGGACAGGTGTGTAGCAGCCAGCAACCAAATGCAAACCAAATATCTGATACCTGATGAAGGTTGTTTGGACCGAAACATTGGAACCCTGAATACAACTGTTTATAAGGCCTGATTTACACTGGCAGCCAGATCCAGCCTGAATCAGATCTGTGCCACATTATCTGTGCCACATTTTCAACTGTGTTAGCCTGCATAACTTTTTAGCCAGAAATCAAAATAGATATACTGTATAGCTATATTTTTGCCCCTTTCCCCTCTATGTTGCTTCTACTTGGTGCTGCAGCTGTTTCCCTGCAGACAGACACCTGGATAGTCCTGCAGATGGTCCAGAGCTTTGTTGTTGTCAACAAATCATGAAAAAAATTCGTCAGGCTCAGGAAAGGTAGTGCTAATTTCTGTGTGTGTGTGTATGGGGGGGGGGGGGGGGGGTTAATATTATATTTTTTTATTTAACCAGTGGGGGTTGCCATTTTCATTACAAACAGAGCAGTGTATATACGTTGACGTGTTTTACTTTGCAATCATTGAACCAATGAAATTACGGGTCTGTTTGGTTTCAATTAATATCATTGGTGAATGGTGAGGGGGGCTCCAGGGAAATCTCGCCTGGGGTTCCAAATTGCTTAGAAACGCCACTGGGCTTGCTGTCACCAAATTAAAATGAATTAACATTCACATAATTCTTGCAGGAAATTATATAGAGTAAAGGAATACAATGATGCCTGAGTCGCCCACCACTGCCATTCTTCCAGCCATAGTGGGGCAGGCTGACTACGGCCCTGCACCCATGACTCATTCTTACTAGTTGTGTTGCTTGCCTTAAAAGACAGCCTGTGATGTTTCCACCCTTTTCTAACCTGGGACCGGAAAACAAACCAGAGTGAGAGAGAGTTTCATCCGCCTTCTAATTGTGTCCACGCAGGTGGAACGTGGCGGGTCTGCAGGGAGCTCTCCTGTCGGCCCTGGTGGAGCCGGTGTACCTGTGCAGCCTGACTGTGGGGACACTGTGCCACAGCGGACACCTGGCCAGAGCCATGGCCCGGCGGCTCAGACACCTCACCCACCTGCCCTTCCCCTACAGACCCAACCGCATGCTGCTGGGCTGTGAGTTCCATAGAAGATCCTCCTATGCCCAGCTTTCGGGGGTTGTGTAAATGTAAATATTAAAGATGGAAAAGTGCACAGGTGTAATTTTTCTTTCTTTCCCCATGGTCTAAGTAAATAGTGCAATAAGTACAGAATGAACAAGTGCATGTGAATGTTACTGATATCGACAGGCAGTTCAATTATCTTCCCTAGTAATACGATTTGTCTTTGCTAAATGACACAGAGCATTGCCAAGACATTCCCTCTTTAAAAAAAAAAGTCAAAACACCTGTGACGATGAAACAAGGATTAATCTCCACTGCGAAATTAAATATGCATTCTGAGTCATCATGGTCCCACGCAGTCAGACTTTGGATGACAGCGGAGAGTGGTAATTATTTAGAAAAACTGTTACCCCCCAGATGTTATTCATTTAACTGGGAGTCAGAGAGTAACTATTAGTCCGTGGGACGCCAGGAAAAAATACCGCCATCAAAAGGGACAAGACATATGTGGTATCATTACGTTCGTATGACATCCAGGAATGCAAAAATGTGTGATAGCAGTTTCAGAAGAGTAGCTGAATACAGTTTTTTGGCATTTATATCTGATAAAATGTTGTAATAACTTCATAACTTGAAATGCATTGATTTTACACCCCATAAATGTATTGAACGTTAATATAAAGTTGAGCATTACGAACGATTTGGTACCAACTACATGTCTGTATCTCCTACGGTTCTCGAGATACAGCATATAGGTACGTTCACAGATTGCGGAGAGCAAGACATTTGTAACATTGATTTTTAAGTCAATCAAATGGTGATACAGGCATGAAAATTGGTACACACACACTCTTTAAACCCCACTATTTCTAAAAGTTCTGCGTGCCCTGCAAAATTCCAAGATGGCAGCCCCCAAAATCCAAGATGTCCGTCCAAAAATGTGGTTTTTCATTCATAACTCGAAATACAAAGATCTTAAGCCCCATAAATGTATTGAACGTTAATATAAAGTTGGGCATTGCGGACATTTTGATACCAAGTACATGTCTCTATGTGCTACGGTTCTTGAGTTACAACATATACGTAGTGATGAGGCACCATAAGTGTAACATTTTGGCACGTTTCATTCTTTAACTCAAAGATCCCTTTATCACCATATCTTCTATTTTCAGGAAATGGACCTACATGTATCTGCTATCATAAACCACTTCAAGTTTTTCAATTGATGAAACAGGTCGGGAGTTATTAAGCCGATCGTGAAGGGCTGTTTCAGTGCTACATTTGCTGCGTACATAAGCGAATATAAGCCACCCAGAAATGTCTGTCTGTGCATCTGTCCTTCACAATAAGTGTATATGTGAAGTGGACGCACCAAGTGTACCATGTGTCACACTATAATTGTATAATGTGCAAAAATGCGTAATAGTGTAATATATGCAATAGTGTAATAGAGCTAATTGTGTAATATATGCAGTCTATAGCGGTATACTGTAATAGGGTAATGTATGTAATAAGTGCCACAGTGTAACATGTGTAATAGTGTAATAGGGTAATATGTGTAATAGTGTCATAGTGTAACATGTGTAATAGTGTAATAGGGTAATATGTGTAGTAGTGTAATATGTGTAATAGTGTCATAGTGTAACATGTGTAATAGGGTAATATGTTCAATAGTGTCATAGTGTAACATGTGTAATAGAGTAATAAGTGTAATAGTGTAATATTTTTGCATTAGAGTAATAGTGTATTAGTGTAATAGGAAACATGTGTAATAGTGTCAAAGTGTAATAGGGTAATATGTGTAATAGGGTGTCATGTGTAATAGTGTCATAGTGTAACATGTGTAATAGTGTAATAGGTTTATATGTGTAATAGTGGCATAGTGTAACATGTGTAATATTGTCATAGTGTAACGTGTAATAGGGTAATAGTGTAATATATGCAATAGTGTAATAGGGCTAATAGTGTAATGTCTGTGCATTATGGTAATAGTGTAATATATTACTGTAATATTGGTATAGCATAATCGCGTAATATGTGTACTAGTGTCATATTGTGACATGTGTAATAGGCAAGTATGTGTATCATGTGTAATGGTGTAATAGGACAATTACACTAGACCACTATTCAATATATTACACTATTACCCTAATGCACATATATTTCACTATTACACCATTACATATATTACCCTATTACACTATTACATATATTACCCTATTACGCTGTTACACAATTGCATGTATTACACTATTACATGATTGCGTATATTGCACTATTACCCTAATGTACATATATTGCACTATTACACTATTACACATATTACCCTATTACACTATGACACTATTACACATATTTCCTATTACACTATTAGCCTAATGCACAAATATCACACTATTACACTTATTACCCTATTACACATGTTACACTATGACACTATTACACATATTACCCTATTACCCTATTACCCTATTACACATGTTACACTATGACACTATTACACATATTACCCTATTACACTATTACACATATTAACCTATTACAGTATTACACGTTACACTACGACACTATTACACATATTACCCTATTACACATGTTACACTATGACACTATTACACATATTACCCTATTACAGTATTACACGTTACACTACGACACTATTACATATATTACCCACATTATACACATTATACTATGACACATGCTACACTTGGTGCGTCCGCTTCACATATACACTTATTGTGAAGGACAGATGCACAGACAGACATTTCTGGGTGGCTTATATTCGCAGAATGTACGCAGCAATTTTAGCACTGAAACAGCCCTTCACAATTGGCTTAATAACTCCCGACCCGTTTCATCAATTGAAAAACTTGAAGTGGTTTATGATAGCAGATACATGTAGGTCCATTTCCTGAAAATAGAATAAATGGTGATAAAGGGATCTTTGAGTTAAAGAGTGAAACATGCCAAAATGTTACACTTATGGTGCCACATCACTACGTATATGTTGTAACTCAAGAACCGTAGTACATACAGCCATGTACTTGGTATCAAAATGTCCGTAATGCCCGACTTTATATTAACGTTCAATACATTTATGGGGCTTAAGATCTTTGTAATTTGAGTTATGAAGAAAAAACCACATTTTTGGACGGACATCTTGGATTTTGGGGGGTGCCATCTTGGAATTTTGCAGGGCACGCAGTACTTTTAGAAATAGTGGGGTTTGAAGAGTGTGTGTACCAATTCTCATGCCTGTATCACCATTTGATTGACTTAAAAATCAATGTTACAAATGTCTTGCTCTCCTCCATCTGTGAATGTACCTATATACTGTATCTCGAGAACCGTAGGAGATACAGACATGTAGTTGGTACCAAATCGTTCGTAATGCTCAACTTTATATTAACGTTCAATACATTTATGGGGCGTAAAATCAATGCATTTCAAGTTATGAAGTTATTACAACATTTTATCAGATATAAATGCCAAAAAACTGTATTCAGCTACTCTTCTGAAACTGCTATCACACATTTTTGCATTCCTGGATGTCAGACGAACGTAATGATACCACATATGTCTTGTCCCTTTTGATGGCGGTAAATTGCCATTTTTTGCCTGGCGTCCCACGGACTATATCACTGGATCAGTGAAACTTTGTTTTGAGAGGTGCGACAGCCTAGAAATCAGGGTTTCGCAGAGTGATTGCCTCAAAATACTATATTTGGATTTTATGTCACTTGAACTTTTTACTTAGTGTGTTCTTTTTCAGTCTCACCAAGTCTCTCTTGAAAGAATGTGTGTGTATATATATATATATATATATATATATATATATATATATATATATATATATATATATATTATATATATATATATATATATATATATATATATATATATATATATATATATATATATATATATATATTCTTCTGCCTTTACTGTTTAAAGTAATTTGACAGGGAATGGAGAGACTCGGGGAAGATGGCACCTCACCAAGGCTCTTCATTAAATATACCTCTTAACAACTCACGTGTTGTGAGCTTGTAGGTCGGCTATTTCTGGTAAATGTTTGTAAATGTCTGGGTTGTTTTGTTAGATACTGTATGTGCTCACCACCCAAGTTTATCAAGTCAAAGAGAGGTTTTGTCACAGTACTTTAAACAGAATAGCATTTTTCCCCCCCATTTCACCATGGTTTGTTTGTCAAACCATGGTGCCTGTGTTGAGAAAAGCATGTTGCCTGAGTGAATGCTGGTGACGTGTTGGCCGTGTAGCCCTCCTTGAATTTCATTTTCATCTGTGCAAAAAAAACCCACTTTTGTACTGACTGCTTATATAGGGCACACCCAAACTGTGATTGGCCAATGAGTTAAATGTTGATGATGGAAAACACATGCTTCTCATTATGCATACAGCGAATGGGAACTGTCCACCAGAGGCTGCCGTTTAGACAGCATGGAGACAATTCATGACAATAATGATGTCCAGTCTGTACTAATGGAAACTCTTGCAAGTTTTCCTCATGATATAGACATGCTGTAACTTAATAGGGGTGCTGAATTAAGTTACTTACAGGGGTGCTCAGAGGATAAAGTGTTTGAGAATAAATGATTAGATAGCAGAGGAAAAGACAGACAGACAGCAACAGCAAATGGACCCATTAGGGTCATTTTACGCTCTCAAGAGTTACAGATCTATAAGGGTCCAATTGGTTACCAACAGTCCATCATTTAGCTGTGTGTAGCACCACAAAAATACCCTATTTTTTAAGTGCCCCCCCTGCTGGGAGAGCCTAGAATCGCCTATGGATGATTGGCCTGTCGATGGGAACGTTGCACCTAGTTTGCACCTCGCTGGCAAGACGGCAGAGGTCTGAATATGGTCTGTATTTGCCTTTCCTGTGACAGGTGTGAGCTGCAGTGAGGCTCGCCTGTCAGGCAAGTCTCCTGCCCTCAGCGGGAACTGGAGCTGTGGGGACAGCGGCCTGGAGGAGGTCAGCACCTTGACGGGTCGCGGGGCCAACTCTGGTACGCCGTCGCGACTCTGCAAGCGTTCCCTCTTCACCCGCTGGCAGAGGCTGAAGGTACGAGGCGCTCAGAGACCAGTCACTATATGTAGGGGATAACAACGCCCTTCGAACCGGTGATTTGTTTCCTAAATACTGAGCGAAGTGCAGTTGTGTAGGCTACGTTCATCCGCACAACGAGGTCTGTTGTTGAGCGGAGCAGTCTGTTGTTGTGACATACATATATAACCGCTCACCTGAACTGAACGCTGGCTTCTGGTTGGAGCATTCACTCGAGTAAAGCCATGTAATAAGAGATTATAAAGGCAGTTTCCTTCTGAAGAAGATTGAAGGTTGAAACGATAAAGCCTTGACTGGGAACTTTTTGATGAATCAGCGTAAATACATCTATTTTGGAGAAGATCCTCCTATGCCCAGCTTTCGGGGGTTGTGTAAATGTAAATATTGAAGATGGAAAAGTGCACAGGTGTAATTTTTCTTTCTTTCCCCATGGTCTAAGTAAATAGTGCAATAAGTACAGAATGAACAAGTGCATGTGAATGTTACTGATATCGACAGGCAGTTCAATTATCTTCCCTAGTAATACGATTTGTCTTTGCTAAATGACACAGAGCATTGCCAAGACATTCCCTCTTTAAAAAAAAAGTCAAAACACCTGTGACGATGAAACAAGGATTAATCTCCACTGCGAAATTAAATATGCATTCTGAGTCATCATGGTCCCACGCGGTCAGACTTTGGATGACAGCGGAGAGTGGTAATTATTTAGAAAAAGCATTTGAGTCACTTTGCACTTTGAAAAACACTCCCGACACCTTCATGTCACAATCGCACGCAACACAAGCATGCAAAAAGAGTTTGAAAGAGACACCGTTGCTGGCTATGGCTCATTACATCTCAGAGAGAGACAGTGATGAATTTAAGGGGAATTCCACCCATTTTCAAAGGTTTCCTAAGAGGAAGGAAAAAGGGGTCTGAAAGAAAAATCATTAACATGGTGAAATACATCTTGATGATGTCATCAGATGTATTTCACCATGTTAATGATTTTTTTCAGACCTCCTTTTTTAGGAAATACATAATTGGGGGAACTTTTTTATCATGTCCACACAACATCTGTAAGGTATATTAATGACATATTAAAATGTTGAAAATGGGTGGAGTTCCCCTTTATTAAGGGGGGAGAGGGAGAGAAAGAGGAAGAGGAGAGAGCAGAGGAGAGTGGAAACAGACATAGCGATATACAGTATATGAAGTGAGAACAAAGAGAGAAACAGTCAGACAGAGATAGAGGGGGAGCATTAGAATGTGCGAGATATTATTATGAGTGAGTTAAAGGGGAACTCCACCCATTCTCAACATTCTAATATGTCATTAGTATACCCTAGAGGTGCTGGGAGGACATGATAGTTCTCCCATTCTGTGTTTCCAAGAAATGGAGGTCTGAATAAAACCACTAACATGGTGAAACATCTTGATGACATCATCAAGATGTATTTTCACCATGCTAATGGATTTTTGAGAGCGTACAAATGGAACCAAATGAACCCGTCAGGGTTCATTTGGTTGCATTTGTACACTCTCAGAAAAAAAGTTTAAAATGGGTGGAATTCCCCCTTTAAAGACTTTATGTGCAAGACAGTATATCTTAATTTTGTCAATACAAGCATTAATCTATCTTTTAATCTATCCTCCTCTCAGCTGAACAGAGAAGCACCAGACACAGAGGACTGCACTGCCATAAGGACATACTCTGGCTCAAAGATGGCCTCCAGGACCTACCAGAGAGTCACACAGCAGTTTGCCGTCGCTCTCCGGGACGGAGGGCTTGGGATCTGGACCAGGAAGCCTACAGAACTCGAGCAATTCACTGTCACTGTGTGAGGGTTTGGGTTACTGTGTGTGTGTGTGTGTGTGTGTGTGTGTGTGTGTGTGTGTGTGTGTGTGTGTGTGTGTGTGTGTGTGTGTGTGTGTGTGTGTGTGCGCGCGTGTGTGTGTATGTGTGTGTGTGTGTGTGTGTGTGTGTGTGCGTGTGTGTGTGTGTGTGTGTACATGCGCGTGTTCTTCAGCAACAGTGAGTCAGTGAAGTGAATGGATGAGTGATGCAGTGAGTAGTTAATACTGCTGTCCTATGTCCAGTAAGTACCGTATAGCAATAGTAGACACCCAAAGATTAATCTATATCACTTTATCTAGTTTATATAGAATTACTTTCTTGCAAAATGTTTATTTCAAACTTTCTAAACAGATATCACACCCTTACTCACTCACCTCTGCTGCAGGTGATTTGCAGGCATCCAGTAATCTCGTTTAAAGTTTGGCTTAAAAAAAAAAAGGGGGGGGGGGGGGGGGGGGGGAGTTTGGCTTAAGATATGTGACATGCAGCTGAGCTTATGTAAACCCAAATGTTGGTCTGGTTATTATCTACAAAGTAGAGGCATTGTGATTTAGTTTCTTGTTTCAGCTTTTTGTGTTCTAGCAATGAAAACAGTGTGCATTGTTACGTAGAGCTATATCTATTTATTTATTTATTTTTTATCATGAAGTGAAGTGGCTGTATAGCCTGCAACATCACTACACAGCACCACCTAGTGGTAGAAACTGTCTGTATGTATCAGTTTGGTTGACTTTGGTTCCAGCTTATTTTTATCAGCAGCCAGCCAATGATTTAATTAGTTTAATCCCACATGATGGTGGTGTTGTCTAGCAGTTGGTTCATGCTAGAACATGTCTCAGTTCACAGCATCACTGTACCAGAAACTAACTTTGATATGATGTATGGAATGGAGCATCATGGCTATTTTTTAAATCACTGGAATAAATTTACTAATTTGTGTTGTGTGTTTTGCCTGTTTCTGCGAACCATTGCACCTCACATTGAACTTGACCAAGAGCCCTCTGGTCACATAGTGGGTTTGTTAGAAGTCAACATAGACTGCAGTAACCATGATAAATAACATTCAAACATTATGATGGACAGACCTCTGATTTGGAGAGTTAAAAGTATGAACCCACCAGACAACGGTGTACAAAAATCATGTCACTCTCCATGTCCACAGATTCTGATACCAATCTGTATGCCCCCCCCCCCCCCCCCACACACACACACACACAGACCCAGAGTAAGAAATACAACAAGCAGTAAAACTGCACAAACTTTATTTTGATTTTACAAGCAGAAGCTTGTCCCTCGTTACTCGTTACCTTGCTATTATCTAAAAGAAAAGAAACAGAAGTCAGAACTGTGCGGTTGTGTTCGTCTTTGTTACACACAATATGTCACTTCCATCACACAAAACACTGTTAGTTCAACACCTAATAGCCAACTAGGTGACACCGACAAGAGGAGTATTCCCCTGGTAAACATCTGTGAAGTAGGTTTATGTGAACAAATTGAGAAACAATTTTACTCTAGTGGTCATATCAACATTCACCATGTCAGAGGAGTATTATTCCCTTTATATTATACTGTATATTTTATTGTGTCTAGCTCAATGTGACTGGTTAAGACACCTGTGGGCCACATTAGATTTGTTTCCCTGTCTACATTAGTACACATCTTGATGCCTCCTTCCTCCCCTTTGCCTGATTCCCAAATTCCCAGTAGGATATAATTTGAAAACTTCTGAAAGCACTAAAGTATGCGTTTCATTCGCTTTTTTTCCCCCAGGGAGGATGATGTGTTACTGCTCCAACATGGCGATATAACCATCAGAAACGACTATAGCCTAGAGTACATTGGGTGACAAGTCTCCATTGAAACATTTGTGAAAACATGGGTGAATACTAAAAATATTGAATGGCTGGCTTGGTGTGAACAGACTGCATTCAGGGGTGTTCAGGTATTATTCTTTGTGAGTACAAGGAACTAATACAAGTTATTGGCCAACAAAATAAACCAGGGATGACCACTTCAAGACTAGAGCATTTAACTGTTTTAATTTCATAGTAATCTATGAAATAGGATAATGTACAAAATAACAGAAAATAGTGAATCGGAGTGAATAGTTTAAGTATTCTTAACTCTCAATCTACTCATCATGAATACGAGAACGAATAATACAAACAAGATTAAAACACCTTTACCTAATTGAAGTATTTAAATCAAAGAGGTTGATGATTTAAGACTCCTCTGGCCAGTTTAATTGGATGAATTTCAGGTAAAAGTTATTCTGGGAATAACAGTTACATATGTGCCATACAATAAACCCTGGTTTAAGAGAAAATAATTCAAAGGACTAAATTCTTTCACTGTTTGCGAATGAAAACCCTTGACGAATTAATTCATACAGTATGATAGAGCAATACAATAGTTTTGCAAAACAAAATGGAAAAATAAAACAAAACAGCAAAATATTTCAAATGCTGCAATACACTATAAAGCCAAAATGGGCCACTTTCTTTATATATTACAATTCATATGATACAAATATTATGTTTACAAAGAAAAAAAATATATAGATATATCAATTGGCAATTATTAATATATCAAAAAAGATAATAAATGTGCACTCAACACAAAGCAAGGAAAAATGTTAATGCCAATGCAAAGATCTGATGTTCTCTTTTTTGTTGTTGTTGGTACAAATTGGCAAATTACGTCACAAATCTAAACGCCAAAAAATGTGCTTGTTTTGTGTCACAGTACAGTACTGTAGTACTCATAGTAGAACCTACAGTAAGTAATTCAAAATACACTTACAGTACTACAAAGTTCAACAGCAATGGTCTTTCACGGAATGTGAAATGCCTGTCCCGTTTTGATGACATGACACAGACTCAAACACTCAAAAACATTTTTAGACACAGCTTTCCATCACCTACCAAACACACATGTACATCCTTAGAAGGTCACAATGCCATGCCCCCCAATACACCGAAACATATTTCACAGCAATCACTCATTTCTACTCACGTCTATGCGGTTGGCTTGTGTTTTTTTTTTGTTTGGCAGGCTGTATTTACTGGCAGTGGGTAAGCAAGCAGAGTAAATATATTGCATCACAACACTCGAGTGAATTCAAAGTACCATAAACACATGTGACACTGGTGTGTGTAGATCCCTTATACTAATATTTCAATAATAAAGATCAAAAGACTAAAGGGCACTGCGAGGAATAAGTTCTTAAGGTGTATCATTCAGCGGTCCGAGGACAATACCTGGTTTGTGGAAATACTGGAAATGTTTGGGGACTACTACTAACACCGATTCAAAATATGTACGCAACGCATTACATAACAGAACAATGCTTCCCTAATCCTGGAGAGACAGTACTGCTGGTTTGTATCGCTGCCACCTAATCAGGGATGTATCAACAACGAGGCGAATGCTGTTATTATTAACTAAGCTAGCAGTAAGCTAGAGCTCCAGGACAGTGAATGAAAACGTTCCATCAAGCAGTATCTGCAAATCACACCCGCTATTCCACTCAAACTCTATTCGGTTGATTTATTCTGAAAAACTCAATTAAAATAACTGATTTTACCTTACAGTGCCCACCCAAAAAACAAAAACATGTATAATACTCATTTCCCTACCTTTCTGAAACTCGATTCCCCGTTATACCTACTGTAACAGACGACTTATTAGGACTTGTGGCTTCATTTCCACACATACACAGTGGTTATATTGAAACCATTAAGTCACACATGTGCCCTTTGCACATGCATTTTAAGATGGCACAATACTGAGTCCTATATACTATATCTATACATAAGGACTCATTTTCAATGCATTGTCAGCAAGGATTGTGTCAATTTAGCAAAGGAATAGTTAAAAAAAACACAACCAAAAGAAATGAAAATGAACAGCAAATGTTTTCTTTTTTGGTCTTGGTTTTTTAAAGGTGCATAACTAGAACGCAACTCCGCTATTAACTCAATTTCAGTACATTACAGAATACGTTTTCCTCCCTAAACTCATTTATAACGTTTTGTTACTGCCGTCCCTCTCCTCCAACACGTTATTTTGTAGAACTTGCTTTAAACCAAATTCCACCATTTCTAATATATCAGTATTAAACAGATGAGTTATTTTATTCTCCAAGTTGTTCCTATATTTAACATTTGTCCCTATGTGCTCTTCTTTCCATCAGCAGCAAATTCATATAAGTAACTAAATAAAACTTAAAACTAAAATAAACAGCGAGTAAAAAGCAAACGGGATCCTTCACATTGTATACGTGGGGTGTGGTTCACTGTGAGATGTGGATGGCTCTCACATGCACACGCAGAGCACGTTGTGTATGCACAAGTGCACAGCGCTCGCAAACACATGCACGACAGACACACACGCACACACACGCGGTCGCGCACACGTACAGCTAGATTTCATGCATTCATTGTGCATATTGGAGAGAGTGAGAGACAGTGCTAGACACGGAGATGTGTATACACATATACACACACACACACATACTGTATGCACAAGTATTAGTATGGTGTGTATGCTTATAGGCAAACGACTGTATATGTTTTGTGCTTGTGTGTGAGTGTGTAGGTACAGCCGGGTTTTGAAGGAGGCTGTGGCTGAGCCTCAGGGGGACCCCGGGGTTGCCTTAGTGGGCCGTGGGGGTGAGTGGGTTGGGTCGGCTGTTTGTAGGGGAAGTGCCCTGGACTCATTTTTCCTGCAGCAGGGCAGGGATGTTGATGTTCCAGCCAATGGCCTGCCTGTCGAAGCCGCAGCTGAACAGGTTGCAGGAAGAGTTGTCTTCACACCAGGCAGAGCAACAGACCATACGCCGGTGGCCCTGAAAGCGTCAGAGGATGTGTCGATTAGTGGATGTGTCGATTAGCACGGCAGAAGATGGCGGCAACCACAGATCTACTGCGTCCCACTTTTGCAAATAGTGTTAGTACTCTTTATAACTCATACAGTAGCCCAATCAACACAGCAATCACAGGGCTTTAGTTAACAAGCTTGCAGAATGCGGAGGCTCCATGATTCCATTCTTTAATCCATCTTTTTATCGGAGCAGATCTGGTAGCCCTTCACTGTCAGTATGTTAGTCTAAATGGGACAATTTTGATCTGCGAGTGCATACCTATTCAATGCTTTCAATCACCATTATCCCATCAATCTATGTGGCTTTTCTAACATACCAAGGGTTTTTCCATGGCCGAGTTGGGTTTCACTGACTGACTATATTGTTATTATTGTACTGACATTGCCCATAGATGGGACTGTTTAAAGTGGGAATGCCTTGATTTTTGTATTTTTTCCAATTTTGTTTAAGATTTTTTCCGACTGTATGTAAATAGACCCCTTGGTGTGTTTTTTTAAGTGAACCTTTCCAGGGTGAACCTTTCCAGTCAAACGTGCCAATGAAAAAAACTTCAATATAGTGACATGTTCAGCCCCTTCTCTAACTCCTCCCCCTTTATCATGCAACTAAAGCTGTGCGTGTGGCTTCAGTTCAGGTGGATCTCCACCCATCACCACCCACCAGGCAAACCAGGCAAACTTAATGAACTGGTGGAGAGGAACAATAAAAATGACAGTTTAACAAACACTGTACACTTTTTTTGGGGGGAAAAAAAAATCGTACTAAAAATCTTATATAACCTTAACACCCGATGATCATGTTTTAGGGTAGAAAAAATTCATGGCACTCCATCTTTAACATAATCCTGCATACAGTGCTGTTCAATGTTGTGACACCTTGCGCTATTCATAACAGCAAAGACTGTTTCCTTTGCTCATATGTGCACTGCCGTCCACCTCTGCTATAACAGTGAACTAGAACAGTGAATACAAGATCAACCAAACTCTCCGGGGTATCGATAAAAGGTAGGATGCTCGGGGGGGTGGTCCATGCTGATTATCCGGTGGTTCAGATGGGAAATAGGCATTTTCTGGAGCAAGGATGGGGTCCGTTTTAGCTCAATAGCATTGATATTAGCAAGACAATATAGGAAGTGTGGCAGGCAACGGTTGGACGGTTGGATGATGCTCACCTGTCTGTTGCTGCGTGGTAGGCGAGCCAGACGCACCCCGTTCATGTCAAACAGCCGCACCTGACGATTGTCATGAGGAAGAGCAATGATTCTTTGGTTCACTGATACGCTTATCCTGAAACACAGAACAGAGATGGAATTGGGGTCAGTTAAGTACAGTATAAGCACGTAAGAGAAACCTCTTTCTGTGTAGCCTTCTGGTGCGGACACACTTTCTGTCTGTGGCAACCAACAAATCAAATCATGGTTACAGTTATTATTGTTGTTGTTATTATTTTACCAATCACATGCATTGATAGATCAGGTCAATCTGGTAACCCATTAGCAACAAAGGTAGCTACTAAATCTGTCTTGAGAGATTAGGTTGAGATTGGGTCTGTATAAAAAAGGTCTGTACAGAAAAATAGTACTATTGCAAGCTAGGTAGAGCCCCAAGCCCCTGTATTTCCATGTATCCTAGCTACCAACTTAAGGATTCAGCTTATTTTGGGTTCTTTTCCTTTTGCGTTTTAACAAAGTGCAAATTAAACTTGCCAACCATAACCCTGGACTTATGAGTTGCCAACCATGAACAATAATAGACACTAAAATGGCATGTTGCCAACACACACACAAAACAGTAAATTACTAGCATGATTATATATATTTTGTCTCAAGTTGTTATGTCAAAAAAAAGAAGAAAAAAAACCATTCAATTCCACTGGGATATAATCATCAGGTGAACGAAATCCTGTCTAAGGGTTTTCCTCTAGCCATATGATCGTTCTTTAATATATAGGTCACCATCACCAGCATGATATAATTCTCCATCTTATAGCCGATCAACAAGGCATTAGCTTAATTCCCAAGGGTGAATATTGTCAGGTTCACCTGACTAACAACCTTGCCTCTCCTTTTTCCTCCTATTTCTTCTAAACATGGCGTTGGCTATATCTTGGAAGAACGTTGAACATACCTGTTGACAGCTGAGTCGGTGCGGATGGTTGCTATGGGTGACCTCATGTTCTTCAGGTCCCACACCTTGACTGTGCGGTCGTCACTACCGGAGACCACGTTGTCTCCCACCGTGAACACCGCCGATGTCACCGTGCTGAGGACAACGGGACAAAGATGTCAACCTGCGTCTACAGCAGGGGGCCGGGGGACCCCTCGCTCAGAGGTCCACCCTTACATGCTGTCAGGTTAGAGCAAAATAAAATCTCACAACTGCCAAATATTGTTGGGCTAAACTGAAGAAGGAGGCCACACATACTCGTACTGCGCTTCATGAACAATTTAGACAGAATAGACACATACAGCCAAACAATTTACATGAGTTTTTAAAGTGAGTGAACATGTACTGCTAGTCTGACCACTTCAAATACTTCAAATTCAAATCTTGTGTGGAAGGAATTAACCTCTTGAACCCTAGCAACAAGTGCGGTATACTCGACTTTGTCTCGTTCCTAACTTAATTGCCGTAAAGCATACCATCTCATGTACTATAATAATGGATTGCATTTTTTTATAGGTTTTATAGGTATAATAATGGATTGCATTTTTTTATAGGTATAATATAGGTATATATTAATATATACTAATATTAATATTAATACCATCTCATGTACTATAATATAGCTTCATTTATCCCTCTGCTTCCCACACGAAATAAAACCAAATCAAGGACAGTCAAAGTGTGAACGCCGACTCTTCGTGACCTAACGGTGCTCTGTCCATCTTTAAGAAAGAAAAAAAAAACTTTACTACCAGGCTAATTCAACCACGGCAGAGGGCTCACATGAGACCCCACCACGTCTAGACCTTAATTGAAGCCGACACACAGTTTATTCAGGGATAATGAATGTGGTTTTATTCATTAGTGGCACCCTTCCTGGTGTGAAATCTGATTGGTCGTGGTCACATGAGAGAAGGATGGATTTCCGACTACGCTGTGTGTGTGTGTGTGTGTGTGTGTGTGTGTGTGTGTGTGTGTGTGTGTGTGTGTGTGTGTGTGTGTGTGTACACTGTACTGACTCAGTGTGTCCCTGGAAGACATTGACAGAGTGGATGGATGGGTCTCTGAAGTCCCACAGTCTGAAGGTGGTGTCTCTGGATGAAGTGACCACCAGGCGCTGCGTGGGATGAGTACAGCAGTGGGTCAGCTCCTGATCGTGACCTACGCACGCACACACACACACACACACACACACACACACACACACACACACACACACACACACACACACACACACACACACACACACACACACACACACACACACACACACACACACACACACACACCACACACACACACACACACACACACACACACCACACACACACACACACACACACACACACACACACACACACACACACACACTTTCATCAGCACAGCTCCATCGTGTTAGGATGAGTATTTTAACTCCTTTAGCGCGATTCACGCGGCCGTCGTTTTCTGACCTATGCCATGGCTCAAGAGTGCATTCGGTAAAAACCTTATTTTGAAGCGCCAGATCTCCTAAACAGGATGTGTGATGACGTCATGGTGTTTCTGGTGTCTTGACTAACCTTTCCTCTCACGATCTGAGCAAAAAGTTCCGGGTCAAAAGTCAGGAAGTGACGTTTAGCCCTAGTTGATTTACCCGTGCGCAAACGACATTCCGGCGCAGAATCGCAGGAATGGCTTTTGAATGCATTGGATTGAATGGGTACGAATGGGACAAAAAAAAATCAAAATGGCCGCGCCCATTCTGTCCCAAATGAAAGTCAAAACACAGGATGATCGTCAGACGATGCGCTCGCACTAATAGATGGATTAAAGAATGAAATCTAGAATTCGTCATGCAACACGCAAGGTGACCAAATGATCCTTACCGGTGAGCGCGTGGACCAACTCCGACGTCTCCACGTCGTACAGGTTGGCAGCGCGGTCCCAGGACGCCGTCACCGCCTGCTTCCCGCCGACCAGCCAGTCGGCGGCGATCACCACGCCCTGGTGGCTGCGCAGCGTGGTGGTGGGCAGCCGCACCGACGGGCAGTCGCTGGAGGAGCCGTCGCCGCCGCCGTCCACGCCGCCTCCCCCGCCGCCGTCCGCCTCGTCCTTGTCCGAGAAGTCCACGTCGTCCTCGCACGGGGTCTGTTGCTGTGGTAACGTCAAAGAAAGGTTCATTTCAAGGACACCCCGTTTTAAAATTCGTCTATGGAGCTTCATTAACTGGCATTTCTACCTCTGGGACACCCAATTTATTTTGTAAAATTAATGTTAAAGATCGCTAAATAAAGCTCATTTGTCTCATCTCGTTTGGAAATATAAAACATAAAAAAATGTCTGTAGAATTGTAGACATGTGTACACATCGGAATGCTTTATTGTTTTCTTTATAAGTTCAAACATAAACAGGCTAGACTAGTAAGACAAGAATAAGCCAAGAATACAACAAACATCTATTCTGTGCATGGTGGTGCCCCCACCATGCACACGCACACGAACACACACACACACACACACAACCTTACCGTGATGTCAGCCACAGGTTGTGGTGTGGGCAGCTGGACCATGTATCTCCAGATATGAGCTGTCTGATCACCTGAGGCTAGAAGAGGAAAGCCCACATAACCGTGTTAAGGTGAAGCCCACTTCAAACCAAGCTCCCATTTTATGTCCACTGGGAACTCATTCCCCTACAGTTATGCAATACCCATTGTACCGTACCCATTGACAGTCAGAGTACCCCATTAGTGTCTATAATTTGGGGCGTGTGTTCAGCAAAGATTAGCAGGTGTGCAAGCTCAAAACATTGAAAGCTTGCACTGGGGTTATTTTCAGATAAGATATTTGGTGTATAGCAGTGGTAACCAATCCGTTTAATGTCAAGGACCACCAATTTGATATATATTTGACTGCGGAACCCCCATCTGAAAATGTTGTGTGTGAAAGACCCCCAGAAGTTACAGCATGTTATGTTATAATCGATCCGCACTTTAGAATGTTGGGCATCCTTACCTGTTAGAGCCATTTGTTCAGTAGGGTGGAACTTGATGGAGTTGACTGAAGAAAGATGGAGGAAGACAGAGCTGAACGGAATTATACATACTGTACATTTCAACAGAAAGTTTTGAGTATTATGGCTGTATGTAATGTAATGTAATGCCAATTGATTCCCTGTGAGTAGCTAATGTGCGTCTTCCAGTGCTAAAACCAATCATTTCTACCAAAACCATATGAAACAATGACCAAAGCTGAAATGCCCCACAGGCCCGTGTGTACCTGACCCTTGATGGCCGACATATTTAAGGAGGCACTTCCCAGTCTCGATGCTCCACAGCATGGCACTGTGATCTGTGAAGCATGACACACGCACACACACACACACACACACACACACACACCAGAGTCACTTCAAACTGACAGCAATCCAAACAGTTGGTTCTCAATCTGAACAAGCAACATGATGAGTCAAGAGCTCAGTGTTTTGTTTATTTGCGGCTAGGAGTTGCTTAGCAACACATGCTGAATGTTGCCTCTGTAGGTTGGAAACCTCAAGCATGTTTAAAAGTGTTACTTTTCAGGATTATCCAAGTTCAAAAGTAGCAGATCTCCAAGCACCGGAATGTGGTTGTGCTACTTTTGTGTGACACTGTAGCATGATACTAAGCACTGCCGTGTCGTTTACAAATATAAATAAATCAACCCATTTCAACCTGACATTGTAGATTCTACAAAACGTTTGCTCTGAAAGAACACATCGAAGGATTTGTGCTGCGTTTTCACGATTTCCCCAAAAATAAATCTGCTATTTTTCAATAAAAGTTAAACACCAAAAGTACAGTGCAAAATGGTTTAAACAACAGATTAGAATATGGAGATAAGAGGTTTATGCCTGATAGCGATGAAATGTAGTACCTCTGAGTTACCCACATGAACTCTATCATTCCTAATCCTAATCCTTTTGGTGAGAATAGCTGATTTCAGCAATGGCATTTGGAGTAGAGCAGTGGTGTTCAACCTTTTTCATCCCAGGGACCACCATTTATTCAGGATTTGAGCCACGGACCACCATTTGAGGATATTTTAGCGCCACAGACTCCAAATGTAAAGATTTATTTTTGCTTTTTGTCCACTATTCCAGGCTGGATTTGGGGAAACAAAACAAGCAAAACATACATTCCAAAATGGCTAATTCGGATGACGAATATTTTAACTCTTGGGAGTGTAAAAATGAAACCAGATGGACCCGCAAGGGTCCATTTGGAGGACCGCGATCCTTGGA
Organism: Benthosema pterotum; assembly: GCA_039105355.1. Taxonomy (NCBI): domain Eukaryota; kingdom Metazoa; phylum Chordata; class Actinopteri; order Myctophiformes; family Myctophidae; genus Benthosema; species Benthosema pterotum. The sequence goes on from CM076976.1 coordinate 22,968,849, forward strand.
GGACTGTAGCCAAATAATCATTCTGTTACAAGTCGTTAACTCATTTCTCAGTGTTGGTCAAATCACTGCTTGGAGTGGTCAGTTCTTCTGGAATGATGCTCCTGTATCACAGAAGGCTCCAGGTTGCAGCATTACAGTCTGGTTTCTCAAGCATTTCTATTTTGCCTACAAACACTCCTACATTGGGTGAGAAATAGACCATCCGATTGGTCATTATACTGTAGATTACTTTCACCAGTACAATGGCTGTAAGTGAAACAGACAACACTAAAAACAATTCTACATGTAAACTGTATTCCATAGCACCTGCCTTGTTTGAAAACCACATTCAAAGTCATTGTTCCAGCCCTTTTGCACGACCTGACCATGCCCTCCTGTGATGGTCGACATCACAGCATGGGACAAGGGTGGATTAGAGGGATTCTATATGAAAATCCCTGACACATTGTTCTGATTGTTGGATAAACATTCCACTCCATATATACACTGCAGTGGAAGCACCTGTGTAAGGGGCAAACATTCTTGTTTGCATTCACAGATACCACTCCTCAATTCTCATATAGAGTTTGATTTAGTTATAATAGTACAAGGAAACCCACAAAGGGGAAGAAATAGGCGGGATTCAGTACAAATGTTGCACTTCCGACGTTGTGTTCAATGTTTAGTTTTCTAAAAACACAACTGTAGTAACTGAAGAATGTGTATGTGTTGTGCCTAGAGCCAGTACAGGACATATCATATGCTATGTGACCTTGATGAATGCAGCATTTCAACAAAAATTAACATCTGTGTTTTACACTCAAGGTTGCACTGGATTGCAATCCACATAAATGTACAGCAAGGTAACATAAGGACTAGTCTTGCAGTAGTACCTGCAGATGCAGTTCCCAGGACCACCGGCTGGGTCCTGGTCACGCTCAGGTCCCAGATCCCGTCTCTGTGACCCACATACTCCCTCACCAGTTGACACACGGCTCTTGACGTTGTGGCCTTGAAACTCGACACGATCTGAGGGGGAGCGCACACACAGCTACGTTAAGACCTCCGATTTATACTGTGCTTCTAGGACTCAAACAGGGTTCCTACACCTTCTTAACATTCTTTATTTTGTCGTTTTTCCTTGGGTTTTCCATTCCAGATTTATTTAATTTGTACAGTGGTTATGGATGTCTTGCTATGACCCATTACCACATACCTAAAGATATTCTATACCAATACTGCAACACATAAGCTTGTCTATTGGCCACTGCTGACAGACAGTGGTTCATCTCAGACGCAAAATTTGATTTTTGATTCAACACTCCCAAGTCTTTGGATCAGTTCAGGTTCTGGAGCGATAATGGAATTCATGAGATTTTCCAGGCGTGTGTAGGAACCCTGCTTTACGGGAGGGAAGCCGGGGTGAGCAGCAGAAGTCAGGTCATGGGGAAAAACCATCAGCGGGGTGTCCTGCAGTATGCCGGGGGCAAAGAAGCTTGGGTTTGACGGACATTATTTGCATCAAATGAACCGGTATTTGCAAACAAAGAATCTTAGCGTTTGCTTTCGCCTCGTTGTGCGCATCACATGGTTGGAGCTTGTTGTAAGGGCGGTCGTTACATTTTAATTTGCCAACGGTCAAACGGAACACACGTTTGGTTTGTCCACAGTATTATAAGTCACCTAAAAAGCAGTCATTGTCTGGCTGCTGCAAAGCCATTCGATTCTTGCACCGTGAACTTGGAAAATAAACGCTAAGATTTGTTTGCAACCTCTTATTTCTTGAGTCTTGAGTCGACTCGGATGAAAAAAAAAATGTAGCAGTACTAGGGCTGTCGGGTTTAATCTTGAGATTTGAATCCGATTGAATCCTGCACAGAGATTATTCAGGTCCTAAGTTATACTTTCAAATGATAATTGTGATTTAGGTGAAATCAATACTTGGTCAGGATGTCCAAAGCGCAATTCAACTGACGTGGGAGCATCATTCATCCATACTGTATTGAATACGGTCTCTGATGTCTGACTCTTCTAGAGGTCCCTGGCACAAACTACAGCTAGATTTGGGGGTCCTTGTCATCCCATGGCTACTGCTGGTCATACAGCAGTCTGAGTGCAATATATTAAAGACCAAAACAATTATTAGGATCGACTTGAAATTGATAATAGATCTGGATTCAAATCTGATTTTATGAGAGAATTGACAGCCCTAATCAGTCCTGCAGGTTGCATTTATCAAAACTGGATTACTTAAAGGCAAGGCTGCAAAGGAAAATGCTGGATGGGGGAGGTAAAGAACACTGAGTTATAATAAAACCAAAGACATTAAATGATAGTTGTTATCATCAACAGCCTGGCAGGTCGAGATGTTTACATTGAATATGGGGATGATACAAACAGGACTATGGGTCCGTTTCTGACATAGACCACTAAACAAGTTCCAACTGAAAAGAAGCAGGACAGAGGACAGGATTGTTTAAGCAATCACACATCTGAAATGTAACCTCACTGTACACAAGAACGAAGCATAGCATTCAAATAGTTCAACTGTCAATTTTGAAACAAACGTTAAGTAAAATCAACACTGTAGCAAAATGAAATTAATGTACGAATTAAATACAAAGTATATTATGCCAGCACTTATCTAAATGCTATTGAAATGTTTGATGCTGCATTTCTTGTCAGTTGTTAGCAGGGGTGCTTGTTGTTAGCAACTCAAGCAGCATGGGTTAGCTATTATTATTCTGTTACCCATGACAAAAAAATGATGGGATAGTCTTACATTATTATTAATTATATTGAAAGGTGATATATTTGTGGTAGAATAATATGTTGCTGTTCTTTAATTAAAGTGACCGAACGTGTAATCTGTTTCAGATAGTCTGTGACCATCAATACCTTGTGCTGTGTTTGAGAACAACTAGAAATCCCAGATTAGATCAAATGTAGTAGCATCATGGCTTGCTACATTTAACAATTAGGCAACAAGAGGTTTAAGGAAAGGCAAAGCTAACTTGGGTCACAGGGGAGAATGGCCTACATGCTTCAGGGAGTGGTCTGTCATATTGTCAATCTTAATTACACTATAAATATGGAAATACTGTACCCCATCCACACCAAGACTTTAATTTGACTTGTCTGAATATTGTGTTTGTATACATTATGCCTTTCTGCAAGCAACCCAATTCCATCTTCAATTGTGACCTCTTGTTCAACATGTGAAGATCGGGACAGATGGACAGTAACTTTCTATGGAAAATGTTTTCCTGAACAGACCACACACTGTGTAATAATAGAGTCAAGTCATCTCAAAATGCCAAACGAATGTCCTTTTTCACCTCTCCGTATTCTCAAGGTAATTAGGGGCATTTTGAAGATAACAACCACCTGAGAGGAAAGGTCCCTCCATTGTGTACAGCAGCGTTTCTCAAAGTGGGGTTCAGGGACCCCCGGGGGCATGAGGGTGCTTGCTTGCTTATAGTACGGTTTGATAGTTCAGAATGAAACAGACTCTTATGGGTCTGTAACTCTGAAGGTTGACCTTTGAGAGTGTACAAATGGACATTTGTACAGTCTCAAATGTTAAATTGGCATCTGAGATATAAACATTTTATTGCTTTTCACTTTTTCATCCTTGACATGAAAAAGCTTGAGAACTACTGGCGGATAGGGTCCCATTTTTTTTCATTAGCTCACCAGCCAAATATCTAATAGACAGAGGTGAAAGTAGGCCAGGCCGGTACGAGATTCAGCACACAATACCAGGAAAAGGGGACAGCAGCTGCCTGCCAAAAACCACACACAGCCTGTCACCATCACATTTTCCAACAGAGAACACATCTGCTAATGTTAGGCCACCATTAACAACAGTGTTTTCTTATGAATTGTGTGCTTTGTGCCTAATATAGACAGACCAGTGAGTTGTTTTTTAATCTATACTGGACACACTGCATCACTGCTTTTCCAAAACCGTTTCGCTTATTGGCTAATGCCAACTTCTGCTGCAGCGGACTGATATCGAGTGCTGTGTGTTCTTGGCAGGCGTTTGTTGCACAAAAAAAATCACCACAAATCGAACGGGTATGTTCAGGGATACGCATGAAGCTGGGCTGAGAGGAGAACAATATGAATGATGAAGGTTAGGGTAGTACCAGCAAGAACATCCCTGCTGGAAGTTGAAACATTCTGTCTTCAACCAAAGTATTTTTTTTAATTGAAAAAGTTTTAAAACAAAAATGTTGATGGGTGCATAACCGTACTGTAACACGAAGACATTGCTGTGCTGTATGTTGACGCCAACAGGAGATCTAGCCCGCCATCAGGTTTATTCATGTGCAGTAGTGCACTGTACTAGTGTATTATATGAGCCACTAAGGCTGATATTGTTACAAATATTACTCATGCTGAGGCAGCAGTTATTTTATTGATCTAAAAAGCTGCCGTACTACTGGGTTTGCAATAAGCCACCAACGCTGATATTTTATTACAAATATTACTCATGCTGACTGGGCTATCAATGCTATTTTATAGATATAAAAAGTCGCCCGTACTATAAGGCATCACTGCTGCTGATACTGGGGTATTATTGCCCTATGAGTCATCATGGATGATATTTTGTGATACGTTGAATCAACAAAGCCGATATCTTGTCGCAAAACGAGTTGGGTAGCTTCCGAAACTGCATTTGTCCGGAGTTAATTTTTGCTCTTGGATTGTGTGCCATTATGTAAATGAAAAGTCCAAGTTCAGTTAAGAACTAGAAGTGATCTCTAACCAACAAAAATTAAAAAGCACAACTTAACTTAAACAAAAAAAAACTCATTCATTAGTGAGTTGTTATTATTAGCATTGTAATTATTTCATGAACAAAATAAGGTTAAACAATACATGTGTACAAAAACTGAACTGGTACTGTACATTTGAATGACCAGGGTTCTTGGGGAGGGAGGTTGAACTCCCTGGCTGGACTGCTCATGCATAGAGGCACACGGGAGGGGAGGGGGGGGAAGAAACCAACAAAGTTACCCATGAATCTCCACCCCACAACTCCCAGCTGGTTACACTGAAGTTGCGGGTTCCACCTACTCTGGCATAGCAAGAATTTGAGCGAGGCTAAAGAGCACAGATGAAAGAGAGAGCAGGTTCTTCAAAAATCCAAAAGGTCACGGCGTTGCTTTGAAACGTTAAAGGATCATTTACACGTCATCATCATCATTATCATCATACAACCTGTTCCACAAAGTGTCACTTTGACACATATCCTCAATGTAGTGAATTGTGATGAGCGGCATTACAGACGGGGAGCAATAAATAAATAAATTGCGCCTTAAAGCTCATTTTCAATGGCACTGGCGTTTTGGGCTTAGAAAATGCCATGTGATAAAGCAAGCATGTGACGCCAGGCATTATCGCACGGCGGCCAGTGTTGTTTGTTGCACGCATGCTCATTTTGTGCATGCACCCATGTTTGATTTTAGACCAATTTAGATCAATTCTGTGAGCTTTTTTCCATGCTACGCAATTCTCGTCTATCGGCACTGAGTGGAACGGTGGAATCGTTGCGATAATGCGGGCATTTATCACTCCCTGTCTGTAAAGCCCTTTACGTTTTTGACAAACTTGTCTAAGTAAATGTGTGACAAAAACTGCCGGTACATAATTTAATGCAATATACACTTCTCTTAATGATCAATAGGATTTTAAGCAATATTGAGTGATATTGTCAGCAATATTGAGTGATATTAGATGTTACAAACATTTACAACAATGCCATGACATTCTAAAATAAACGGCTGCTAGCCAAAAGCACAATATTTACCTTGCTTGTAGATGCCTTGTAGGTGGTCTTTAGCTTTTGTGACAGTTGGCTTGTGCTATGACTTGCTGTATGCAAGAAAATCCAGAAGGAGGAAAAAGTTATACACAGTAATATTAGGCTGACAATCCACTGGTAGACAGTCGTCATGTAAACACGCAACACACCAATATCCATGGCATGGAATTCACAATCACAATTGGGGCCAGTCGGAGTTACTAGCGCACTGACAAGGCCCAATAATAACAATAATAATAATAATAATAATAAGGAGCTGTCCTACTGGCTAGATTATGTGTTTTACACACCTTTTGTTTTGAGAGCTCCTTTGGTTAAATCTCCTCCTTCAAGGGTGTGTCCCTCAGCTGCTAAACGATCATTCAGGGTCTCGATTTCCCTGCGCACTGAAAAATTAAGGCATTGTTAATAATAATATAATATACTATTTGTATAGCACCTTTCAGGACATGAAATGGAAATAACAAGATCAACTAAAAGTGTGTAGAATTACGTCTTGAACTGTACTTTAAAAATGTTGGGAGTTTGTGTGTGTGTGTGTGTGTGTGTGTGTGTGTGTGTGTGTGTGTGTGTGTGTGTGTGTGTGTGTGTGTGTGTGTGTGTGTGTGTGTGTGTGTGTGTGTGTATGAATGGGTGAATGGAATGCACTATGTAATGCGCCTTAGATAAAGGCACGACATAAATGCACAATTTACCATAACTGTGAGATCAAAATTCCATCAATTAGATTATCCAGGCCTATATGAACCTGCAAAACGGCTTACCGAGGATAATAACATAAGCTATATCAAAGCTATAAAAGGCTGTAAAAACGCATTAAAAGGAATACATTAAGGAATGGCATTAGCAAAGCCATCAGCTATCAAATTAGAACACTTGGGCTGCCTGCATTAAGAGTTAGTCAGCATAAAATAAATACAATGAAAATGCAGAAGTAACACAAACACATCAAGCCGGTGGGGCTGGGAAGCTCTTTACTTGAGGTGAAAAACAACTCAGATGAGTCACCCTGGTAAATGTAATGTCTAAAAATAAGATGCCATCTAGGCATCAACCATGAAAAACAGACAAGTACAAATGTAGAAATGTCTGGCTTAGATGTACTTACATTCAATGTTTTCTATGTAGAGGTTTTCAAACTCCCTCTCGATCTGACCAAACAGATCCAGCAGATTGGTCCGAACAGCTAGGGGCAGTTTGGAGTCCTATAAGATAAAAAAATAATAATAATAATAAACATCGACACACTGGGACCCAGTGGACTGGGAGGGTGGAGGGCGAAGAGGAGGATAGAAGGTTGCTTGTTTGAAACCTTGTACCTGCTTGGAAATATCAGGGCAGGGATTGGGCAATCTGCCTTTGAGCCAGTCATTGGTGCGGTGCTGCTATGACAACAGAATTCCCCTTGGCGTCCATAAAGGTCTATATCTCTCCATCTTAACAACCTCAGAACCAGCAGAGCTCCTAAAGTGGCTAACAGGGGACTGTGTGTGGGTGTGACCATTATTAATACTTTGGATGTGAACTGATTGTTTATTGTTCATCTATAACTGTAGGTTATAGATGTAAAGTAAACCGTTTCTGGCAAATATTTTCTTCACTGGTATTACCACCAGCACAATACAGAATACGATATTGCTGCTGCTTTTAGCACACTTATCGGCACCAGAACTTTTAGCAAAGTACCAGGATAATATTGCTCTTGATGCATTATAAAATGTTTTTATCAGAAGGGAAACAAGAGCTGAATCTATTTCAAGCTGAAATGATCTCCTGTCACAGTACAAATCCCTATGCCACCTGAACCCTAGTGTGAGCCAAATATGGTAACGATAAAAAAAACAATGTCCACAAAACTATACAAGAATGCCATAGACTGTATACACAAATTTGACATCAAGATTTGAACATGATTAAGCTGCATGTTTTTAACCTTTTAGTTGTTACATTCAGCTCATTCTGAAGCACTGACAAGTATGAGACCAATTTTGAAACAGCCACTCTGCCTTTTACACTGACACAGATTTGCCCTTGTATAGAAATCTTCCCTGGCTTTCAGTCCCAGTAATTTGCCTTCAGTGTTCAGTGAAGTGTGTGTTCTTGGTATTCATAGGATAACATTAACACAGCCTAGCGTAACAAGAAAAGAAGGACAGTCCGTGCTACAGCACACAACTGCCTTAGAAACGTTAAGCTAGCCCTGTAGGAAAAAATGCTTAGTAAGTCGGCACCCATCAATGAAAGCCAAACCCACAAGAACTGCAGGATATACCGGTACAAGAGAAAAGCCTCACGTCTCTTACAGGCCAGGCTGCTAGTGCTGACTGAACGTTTACTACATCAGCACGACACCAAATCTAGATCTAAAGGAATCTAAAAACACAAAAACAAACTTAGGCTAACATTGCTGACTCTAATAACACCAGTCACATGCAACTCACCTCCATTCTCAAGTAGGACTCCAGATTATAAAAAGACTAGGACCAAGTGAAATGAGTGTAAGACGGTGGGCAACAAGTTCGGACACACACACACACACACACACACACACACACACACACACACACACACACACACACACACACACACACACACACACACACACACACACACACACACACACACACACACACACACACACACACACACACACACACGTCATGAGGAAAACATTAAATAGTTTGCATCATGAAACGGCTCCTCACAACTGGCTGCTACCAAAACAACTGGACAGGGAAGAAACGGCCCATTTATCATTCTGATGTTATCGTATGACATGTTGAATCTTACCCACCAGTGGCATACAGAATACTTCCACATACTACCACTTCATTCTACACAAGTCTACACAATTAGAGAATGTAGAGATTAATGGTCATTTTTGATTTACTGCATGTTTTGTTTGTGTGTGGACAAAAACAAAAGAAATCTTAGAAATAGTGGGCCCTGGGATGAAAAAGGTCGAAAACCACTGATTTAAAGGCTGAGGTCATTATCTGATGTGAATTCTGCGGGCCCGGATCAATAGATAGCAGATAGACAGATGTAACTCCATGGTCCTCACCTGTCCCTCCAGTATGTCCCTGTGCAGCCCGATGCGGTCCTGCTCGGTGCTGTTGGTCCGTCTGATGGAGAGGCTGTGGGACTTCCTCTTCTGCTTGGCCTGGCGGGCCGCCTGGCTGTTCAAGCTCTCCACAGGCATGGCACCGCCGTCGGTCACACCCCAACCAAGTGCTTATCTGAAACTGTCAGCGTGTGTTGGCAGAAGACAGAAAACAGTGATCAAGGTATATGTAGTAGCAGGTAGTGGTACTAGAGGTGTATTCAATATATACAGCAACTATCACAATATATTGATTGAACACCTTGGCGTTGGATATGTCGATCGAAAGACCTTTTCTAAAGTAATCGGTTCTGGAAAATAACTTAAGACATATAACAAATTATTATGTGCCAACTGCTGTCCACCGTTTCCTGTCTTGCAGACAAATCTTGCGAGATCTTAGAGGGAGAAACTATACCTGCTGATGTTTAGATCTTCAAATAAAATCAAGTACCACCATGAATATCCAAGAGCAAGTGATTAGGAAGAAAATGTGATTTGTATTCTTTAATATTCCTGAACGGAATAAATATATGACACCATGGTTCATACTATTACATGACACAACGGTTCTCAATGGTTTATAAATAGTGTTTGTTGCTCCATTCCCTGTGCTTATTAATGTAACTTCCGGTGCGGGATTTTTGCGCAGCACAGACGCGTGTCTGTGACATTTCCTTCTGTAAAAAGCTTCCATGCACAGATAAGAACTTGACACAATGAAAGCAGATGTGTGTGGTCCATGAACAACAGCTAATTGACCATTGGGCCATGCTATCAAATGATAGAATTTATGACGTGGTTTTAATCACCAGATTTAACCATTACCCCTTGAATGTATTTTGAAGTGGGTTATTTAATGATGGAACAAACCTATAGTAAGCGAGCGAGCACTCATGTTCATTCTATTGTAAGGGCAAAGCATTTAGTGTCTGGTTCAGTCTGGTTCACCTCACATCACACAGCCAGCGTATTTGACCTTGAGTAGAGGTGAGCATTTATTTGCATTTAATAGAAAAATAATAATACAAATAATGCAAATATCCTAGTAGTAATCATCTGGTAAAACAAGCAAAAGAAAAACTCCTACTGTTGACTACCATTCATTATTAGATGCATCATGGTAGGTGTTACCGACAGTTGCTATAGTTAGAGAAGCAGAAAATGATAAATCCACTCTTACCAACGCTAGGTGGAATTACTCAGTAATAACTGCTAAAATACCGATGAATGCATATCCGTGTGTGCGTGTGTGTGTGTGTGTGTGTGTGTGTGTGTGTGTGTGTGTGTGTGTGTGTGTGTGTGTGTGTGTGTGTGTGTGTGTGTGTGTGTGTCAACGTTGGAAGAGATGTTATATCCAAATTGGCGACCTACTGAATTCTGTGATGCATTACAATACTGTGCACAAAGGGTGGCAACTAGTCACGCCGAGAGTGAGACTGTCAGTGTTGACACAGTAGAGATTTAAACCCCTCAGTTTAAACCCCACACTGACACTTTTTTGCATCGAATGTAAATGTTTTCCACGAATCTAAAAAAATAAAATACTGACGCACAGCCCTTGCATGGCATGGTGATGCATCATGACAAATGTTAGAATTTAGCCTCATTGCTACTACTATGCCATAAAAATGATGGGGAAATAAGCAGTGTCGTCGGAGTAACGGAATTTAACGGTTCACCAGCCTTGGTGTAAACAGAGCCTTAGAGCATAGACAGGGGTACGCAAACCCCGTTCACTTTATGGGGCAATCGCAATGGCGGCTTTTCTACATAAACCTCTATTGAGAATAAGTGCAACAAATTGGAAAACATGGACAAGTCCCGGGCCGTACGTAGGCTGAAATGCATTGGACTCAGCCAACAGCCCAGCTTTAATGATCTTAAATCCATTTATATTGGTAATTCTGAAGTACTGGTACAGCATCGTCGTTGCTGTATAATAGTTTGAATAGTTTGTTGCGCCGCCCAACGTATTTCCAGCTCCAGCTTGTCCCAATTCAAACTGCACAAACAGCGCTCAGTTTCTGACCCCAGAATGGCGCAACTCTGACACTAGATAGCTCTGGGAGTAAATAGGCTGTCTCGTTGTCTTGCTGTTAGCGAACACCGTTAGTTAGCATGCTAACAACGCCACAAAATAAAAAACAACTTCCCCAAATAATGTCCTTACCTGGACGTCTAAAATAAGGACAGATTTCTATCCCAAGCAACGCTGCATGGTAAATGATGTTGGAACCATTTTCTTCTGTGCTGAAATATGATGATCTGTTGGCCTTCACCACTTAATAAGCACAACCCAGATCCATTCCAGATGACAGCTGAGCTGAAACAACACCGCACGCGCGCGCGCGCACACACCACACCACATGCACACCTACACAGCCCAATCCGGTTTTCAAAATAAAAGCTTATTATAATGGACTTTTGAGTTTGACTACATTTGTAGTGTGTGTGTGTGTGTGTGTGTGTGTGTGTGTGTGTGTGTGTGTGTGTGTGTGTGTGTGTGTGTGTGTGTGTGTGTGTGTGTGTGTGTGTGTGTGTGTGTGTGTGTGTGTGTGTGTGTGTGTGTGTGGTACCCAAACTAATTTTCTCCTCATTGCCTGTACCATGACAACATCCCAACCATAGAGTCACTGTCACATATTCTGAATGGCTGTCATGTATACAAAGGGATGTATATTTCCAGGCAATTGTTGACATAATAGTTAAGGACATGCTTCTATACATCTCACCTTCTTCTATTTACACTCACACAAGGCGTTTCATCAAACATGTTTACACTGTGCATTAATAATAACAGCTAATACACCAGATGTTGTTGTTGTTGATGAAGACAGCAGAGAAGTTACCATCCTAGAAGTAGGCTGTGCGTTTGACTATAGTCTGGAGGAGGCATTTCTTGCTAAGGTTTTAAAATACGAACCCCTCAAAAAGGACATCGAACGACTTGTAAACTACTTGTGTTTATATTTGGAAGTCTTGGCCATGTCCATAGACTGGTTGTAAGGGGTCTGCAGACAGCAGGAATCCCCAAGCCGAAAGCCAAAATGTTAGCAAAATTTTGCTCAATATCTGTGATAATAGGCAGCCGTCACATATGGAGGAGACGCTGCTTCCTGTATCCCTAGATTGATCAGGCATATCAGTGAGGTTGTATGTGCATCTGTGCTTGTATGTGCATCTATCACTATTTATGTTCAAGAATTTCTGTTATAAAATGTGAACATAAATAAATGTATCAAGTGTGTGTGTGTGTGTGTGTGTGTGTGTGTGTGTGTGTGTGTGTGTGTGTGTGTGTGTGTGTGTGTGTGTGTGTGTGTGTGTGTGTGTGTGTGTGTGTGTGTGTGTGTGTGTGTGTTACCACTAATCTCCGACACTGTTAACCCGATCAATATGCCAAACTTTGTACACATGATGAACTTCTGCTCCTCTGTCCCAAATTTCCCAAAATCACCCAAAATGGCCTGTTTGTTATACACCACCATGACGCAGCTTTTACCTACCCTGCATCGATCTGCATGAAACCGTGAAACGTTGCGTGTGCATCAGTGGGCTCCAAACTTGTGTCCCTAACTGGCCTGGAGGTTTTGATGTTGGTGACAGTTGTGAATTGGAGACTGCATTTTTAGGAAAGCGGTGCTCATTCTGTGCCCCCAAAAAATCTTAATCTGTATGGATTGAATTAAATTGTGACATAATTTGAGTGTGTGTTTGCCCTTATTAGTAGTGTTTTCAAGTTCTCCCCTTTTCTCTGATGGTGAATTCCATGTGTATAGTATAGTCAAAGTTCGACTTGTACTGGTCAATCTTCTAACCCTGAAAAGAAACCAGAGAATCAACTTGGAGAAGCTTTAGGTTTACAGAGCTGTGCCATGCAGATGTCATACAGTGTCTATTGAAATCACATTGCAGTTATCACAAGTAACACAGATCAGATGGAGTCCAAGTTTCAGTTGGATCAAGACATATTTTATTACAGTGAGTATTTACAGTTCATGTGGATTTTTATGCTGACAAGTAAACTTGTTAAACCCAGTGTGTGGTTTTAAAAAGGGTCGCTAGATGGCAGCGTTTAGTCAATCTGGCTGCTTGGCGTGAACCTACAGGTGTTATATACATTTCCAATTCAAGTGATGTGTTGTGATGCTTTTCAAATATTCTCTGCAATACTCAATAAAATAAGTCAATGTTTGTATTAAACTAAACGTGCTTACACCATAGACCTGCACATGTTGATGGAATGAGTGTCTGCAGTACCACATTTTGGATTTGGAAAATATCCTATAAGAATCCTATAGGCTTGTCCCAAAAACCCTATAAGAATATTAATATATTGTTCGAAAATCTTTTCTATGTAATCCTAAATATTTTTGACTGGTGATGACGCCATCGAGTTGTTTTTCCACCATGTTTATAATGATTTTTTTCAGACCCCCGTTTTTAGAAACACAGAATGGGGGGGGACCCATCTCTAAGGTAAACCTATAGCCTATTAATGACATAGTAAAATGTTGAAAATGGGTGGAATTCTCCTTTAAATAAATACACGGTATTTTCCTCACATTTCCACAAGGAGGCGCTGCAGGGGGAATCGTCCTCTCCCTCAGCAGTGCCTCTTCCGTTTCTGAACAACAAGCCTCCATCCATCCTTTCCCCAGTGCTGTCGGCGGACCACACTGCCTGACAAAATGGCACTTTATAATTTCAAGAAGATTATGGTGGTTCCCACCGCAAAGGTACGTTTTTCTGCTCGCGATCGCGTTTCGTAAACTCCCCGGGATGATACCGCCGCTTTGGTGTTGTGATGTGAACTGTCTTTAAGTCGTTTTAAATGCCAGCCAGTGGTCAGAGTTCAGACACGTGTTGTGTACTGTTGAAATCAGACACGTTACACATAAGTCACGTAGCAGCGTGTTGTTGACGTAAACGGACATTTAAATGTGTCGAACGACACTGAAGAAAGTAGTTGCTGTGTTCTTTTTTTAACGATACGCATACACTGACTTTCCAATAGTGTTTGTTTGTGGCAGTGACAGATACAACAACATAAGTTAGGGAGCTAGACAGAGGCATCTAGTAGAGCATTTACGACATTGAGGGGTCAGATATTGAGCGCTCGTGCGCTCTTCATGCAGCTTGAATAGGGACAAACTGGAGTTGGAAAATACAATGTTTTCAAAGAAGGGCGGCGCCAATAAGAGCTATTTTAACCATGCGTGGAACGTGTCAGATGATTTAAAGTATTGTGCCGTGACAGCTAAAGTCTCTGCAATGTTTGTGTTGTACTCTTACTAGAAAACAATTTAGTGTGTGCTGTTGTGTTGCCTAAGTCAAAATGCATTTCTGCCTGCTTACGCTCCGGCCCTTGTCCCTATTTGTTGTCGCAATTCTCAATAGAAGTCTATGTGGAAGAGACTCCATTGGTTTGGCCCCATTAAGTGAACGGAGTTAGCGCAACTCTGTCTATATTGTAAGGCTCTGGCTAGGTGTAGCTCTATTTCTACTTCGGAACCAGTGCTAAGTGTAACTTCAGAAGTGTCATGCATTGCTGCCTAATCATGAATATGGTTAGTGCAGTTGGGGTAGGGACTTTTCTGTTTATAGCTAAATGGTTTTAATCTCCGATCGGTTGTTTATCTTGAGTGCACACACACACACACACACACACACACACACACACACACACACACACACACACACACACACACACACACACACACACACACACACACACACACACACTCAACCAAGCAACAAAGATCTGTGGTGTGGCATGCTGTTACTGTAAATTGTTTTCCAACATCCCACTGTCTCTCACTATTGATGATGATTCTGGATTCTGGATTGTACTTTAAATTAAAACATATACATTGTAAGTCAACAACAATCATTTTGGGTGCAATTGCCACAGCTGTCTGTTTGCGGTCCACTTATGAGCACAACCCGCTTCCAAAATGTTGCACTGTCGGGAAAACATTACCCATGTAATAACTCTTAAATCTCTTTAAAATTGATACATAACTTTGATAAAACGAAAGAGGTCACACAGCTCGTAGCCCCGATGCAAATAAGAGTTTTTGTTAAATTACTAATGTTTCTGCACAACAATGTGACCTCTCCAGGGTCAGGGACACTCAAGGGTCATGCCATGTCGGTCAACTGCTTTAATTTCATCAACATTAATGTAAACTATGACCAATGACATGAAGTCGTACCTACCTGATGATAATGCATTGCTAGGAGTTGTTCAACGGGGCAGAAGCACGGGGCAGTAGCACCATTGTCACACATGACCCGTCTAATGCTCCTCTCCTTCTTCCTCCATACAGGATTTCATCGACTTGACATTATCCAAAACGCAGCGGAAGACTCCCACAGTAGTACACAAACATTACCAGATCCATCGCATTCGACACTTCTACATGCGCAAAGTCAAATTCACACAGCAGAACTATCATGACAGACTCAGTCAAATCCTCACGGACTTCCCCAAGCTGGATGTAAGTCAAAGAAATTGAAACTCTGCCTTTTTATGCCAATACACTGGACTCTTCAGTGTCATCTGTCTCTCACTGTAGTAATGGATACAGTTATTGTTTTCTATTTTTTCAGGATATCCATCCATTCTATGCTGACTTGATGAACGTGTTGTATGATAAAGACCATTATAAACTGGCTTTGGGGCAGATTAACATTGCCAAGAATTTGATTGACAAGTAAGTGTGTGTGTGTGTGTGTGTGTGTGTGTGTGTGTGTGTGTGTGTGTGTGTGTGTGTGTGTGTGTGTGTGTATGGCATGTTTTGTAATTTTAATGTCAAATGCATTTTTATTTTTTGCTTCAAGGAATTTATAAAGAACACTTCCAAGGCATGTGTAACCATTTTTGACCTGTCATCCTAATGCATATATGCAATATAGATGAAATTGACAGTCTGTTTTATCCCCCTCCAAAATAGCACATGTGTGCACAACTCAATGCAGTGAATGTCTGTGGTATTTAAGTTGTGCCGTGTTTGCGTCTTTAATGTATTGTAGTGTGAGTTGACTTTTTTTAATGCCACTCATGTCATTTCAGTGTGGCTAAAGACTATGTTCGTCTGATGAAGTATGGAGATTCTTTGTACCGCTGTAAGCAGCTGAAGAGAGCAGCCCTGGGGCGGATGTGCACCATCCTCAAGCGACAGAAGCAAAGCCTGGAGTACCTGGAACAAGGTAATGTTTTTTTTTTTTTTTTTTTTTTTTTTTTTTTTTTTACAAAATGTCAGAGTTTAAAAATTATGGTATGGAAATAGTCACGCAAAAAAAAAAAAAAAAAAAAAAAAACACCCGCTTGTAAAACCAATTAATTTCAACGTATGGAAAAAGATATGCTTTTAATAGAAAGGTATGTTTTTAAAAGTGGTAGACCTTGGGATTCTGAAGTATTTGAAATGACATTCCATTAACGTGAGGCAGTGGAACAGAAGGCTTGTGCGTGTTTGTGTGTTGTTTATATTGTTTTGTTTAGTGTATTGAATGAACGTGTAGATACTTCCTTCCTATGTCCTGAAAATTCATTTTTCTTCTTTGAGGAGACGGTTACTGTAACCTTTCTCCCTCACTTTGTGCACTTTGTTTATTTATTTATTTATTTTTTGCTTTTGACAGTCCGTCAGCATCTGTCACGTCTGCCTTCCATTGACCCCAACACCAGAACCCTTCTGCTTTGTGGTTACCCAAATGTCGGCAAGTCCAGCTTCATCAACAAGGTGGAATATCTATGAACAATGATTCTCAGACTGGGGGTCTGTGGGATAGAGTGGAAACATTTTTATAGGGTGCTAAATTACTGATAAAGACTTAGGCCTACACATACACAGGCACATGACTTAGAGCTGAAGTATCCGTTAAGATGGTTAAATCTGACCAGCCAAAGGCGACAGCTACCCCAGACAGTCACTCATACACTAGCCATAAACAAAACAACATGAAAAACATAGAAAACATGAATATTGAAATTGTTTGCTGGTTTAGTATTGGGATATTTGGTGAACACTTAGAGGTGCTTAGCATAACCTCCTATCAGTGATAGCCTTTTGGAGACAGACATGAAATGAACTTTTCATACTCTAACATGGTGTGACCTGTTTTCCTCAGGTCACCAGGGCTGATGTTGACGTGCAACCCTATGCTTTCACCACCAAGTCCTTGTTTGTGGGACACATGGACTACAAGTATCTTCGCTGGCAGGTAACATGGTTCTTTTTGTTCTGTAAAATCATAGTGTAATGTACTCCTAAAAAGTGCTGAACTTTTGCAGTGAGGCTGTTTTTTTCTAAAACTACAGTATTTTGCTGTCTGCATATTTGTCCACCAGAGAATGTGCACAACTTTAGTGGCATTTTCACTGTAGTATAATGCAAAGTTGGAAAGAACATACAAGGACACATTTTAGGATTAGTATTGCACTCGTGTGACTAGCAATCATTGTTCAAGAGAGGTTTTGGGTAACTGGCGGAGGTGTTCAGTTGACTTTTTTTTTTTCTAAACAACACCGCATGTGTCTCCAGGTTGTAGACACACCCGGCATCCTGGACCATCCCCTGGAGGAGAGGAACACCATTGAGATGCAGGCCATCACAGCACTGGCCCACCTGCGCTCGGCCGTCCTCTACGTCATGGACCTGTCAGAGCAGTGTGGAAACACGCTGCCTCAGCAGCTGGAGCTCTTCAACAGCATCAAACCGCTCTTTGCCAACAAGGTGAGACGTCACACTACATTGAGGGTGCACCTATTAATCACGCCTTCACTTGGCGCTTACTGCTAAAATGCAAATGTTTGACAAGCTGCTGTTGTCCTGTTCCGCCAGCCTCTGCTTGTTGTGGCCAACAAATGTGATGTGAAGAAGATCAGTGAGCTGACGGAGGAGAACCAGGTGAGCACTCTGGAACTAAATTGTTACCAAGACATTTCTTCACCAATGTGTTTCTAATGGTGTCTAATAACACATGAAATGACATAAAAACAGGTCAAAGTCAGGGTGCCAGTCTCTGACCTGTAGAAGGCAAAACTAGCAAAATTTCACATTGCTTTATGTAGCATGTGTTATTGTGTTACGTCTAGGCGGTTTCATGATGCTGAATCCATTGCCATCAGAATTTTGCATGTTTTGCCTTCTACAGTTTAGTGAATGACTTTGCCTTTGGTCATCTGCTAAAGTTCCCTAACACAAGTACAGTATCTGTTTTTCATATCATACCATTTTGTTATGCGTATGAGATGTGTGTGACAGTTATGCATGTTTCATTTATTTATTTTTAATATATATTAGTGTTTTGTATAAGTGCTGTTTTGTCAGAGACCAACACCCTGGAATGTTGAACAGAGATATTTTGTTGTAAAAGATGTTGACTTCTCAGTTCAGATTAAACTGCCCTCTGTTGGTGCATTCTGTGCACTGCAACAGCAAAACACTACTACCGTAATAGAAAGAGGAGTGACGCTATTGAAAATCATCAGTGCACTAGAGCTTCCATGTTTAATTTTTCTCTGTAAGCGGAGAGAATAGAATATCATGTATTGACAACCATCTTACTACGTGTAAGGTAGACGTTTTCCCTGTCTCCTTTGAGCTGAACTGTTTTCACAGCCGTCGGCAACTCTGCATTGTCTGAATTGCTCAGAATTTGTATTCGCTATTTAAACTGGACAGATATTATGATACTAAAAGTGTCCTTTATTTCGTCAGAAAATCTTTGCAGACATCTCTGCTGAAGGTATCCCTGTTATTGAGACCAGCACCCTGACAGAGGAGGGTGTGATGCAGGTGAAGACAGAGGTAAGTTCATGTTTATCAGACATTATAGTTAGAGTAAGTCATGTTTTTATATAAGTGCCGTTCACATTTATTGATCCTTTATTGACATCCTTCCAGGTGAAGGCATTAAAACACATTAGATATGTCGCATTGCATTCAGAGATCTCAATGATAAATATTCTAACTTGTCTCTCTGTACCCCAGGCATGTGACAAGCTCCTTGCCCACCGTGTTGACAACAAGATGAGAGGGAAGAAGGTCCATGATGTTCTCAACAGACTCCACCTGGCCGTGCCCGCCAAGAGAGATGATAAGGTAACCGTAACACACCCTCTGTTTGGAAATGTCTCGTAATCAAACTCAGATTTGATGTCTCTAAGCAAATCACACATGGGAGCAGTGAGGGTGCATCATAAACCAACTTATTCTGGCCAATTGCAATTTGCATCCTCACTTTTCCATTTTTACTTTTGTCTGCAATATTTGTGTTTTCACAAACCCGGAAAGCATAGGAGGGGCTATCTGGCGGCCCATCAATAATGCACTGAACCAAAATAGCACCTCATACTAAAATTAAAAAAAGCAGTAGTTTACAAACTATTTAACTATTTAATGTCACCCAGTGGCACTGCTCACGCAGGCTGCACAGTCTGACTGGCATGTTATGTTATGAGCAACATTTCTGGTGTTGTCTCAACCAAAAGTGTTGCGCACATGCAGTTGGGCCCTGATGCTGGACCAAATGAGTACAGTGAAAATGAATTAAAGAAGTCCATGCGGCAGCTGCTGCTCCACAGACATACTGTATCTAGTTTGCCTGTGCGGTCACATGATCACAGACAAGACCATGAGAAGGCACTTTGGTTGTTCAACACACTTCTTGGTGACATAAAGTGAACACCCACCATATCAAGCAAGTCTGTCAATGTAGCAAAACCTGATGGCTAAAGCTTGTTGCAAAAACCCATATTTCAAAAGGATTTTACAATATTCAAGTATTAATTTCTCATGTCTTTTTTTATTTTCTTATCAGGTGAGGCTGCCATTCATTCCAGAGGGAGCTTTGAATCGCCGGAAAGCTATGGAGGTGGACGTACCCAAACGCAAACTGGTATGTAACACCCTTCACCGTTATATATATGAAGTTAAATATGAACAACGATTAATGCATATTCCAATAAAACATAATTTTGTGAATCTAATTTACTTACTTTAAATAAAGAGCTACTGCTTATTTTATACAGGAGAAGTAAGTTTGTCCTGTGGTCAAAATTAAGTGTGGAGTCTCATTTTCACTCAATTCAGATCTTCCATTCAGGGTTTCATGTTTTATTTATATAATTTAGATTGGACTGTATTTTAATTTCATTTGTACGGAATTTACCAACCCAACCACTGGTTTGAGTGCACTTTTTGAATGTTTTAATTGTAAATTCATACCTCTTCAAAGGTATGGCAGCTTTTTGTAGCAGTAGATTTGTCTGTAGACTTTCATTAACTAACTTTTTCTCCTTTCATTGTTTGAATTAAAACATTTTGTGTAGGAGAGAGACCTGGAGATGGAGCTTGGAGATGATTACATTCTGGACCTACAGAGTAAGTGATGATCACAAATTAAACACTAAATGCAAACTGTATAGAAGGTCTGTACAGTACCGGCAGCTGCTTATTACATTGTTTGTTTGCAGAATACTGGGATCTCATGAATGCAGAAGAGAAACAGGATAAGATTCCTGAGATCTGGGAGGGACATAACATTGCCGATTACATTGACCCGGACATCATGAAGGTGAGCACAAGATCACCATAGAACTCCTCTCCATTACTGTGCTGTGGTGTGGAAATGTGAATCGGTAGACTGGAAATGGCGACAGTATACACTACACATACTGTAACCTGAACCATTTTTTGTTTAATTTCCTTGAAATGGTAAACGGTGCATTTATATAGTGCCTTTATCAAAGTGATTTACTTTGTGCATCGCATTCACCCATTCACACGCACACATTCATACACCAATGGCAGCAGAAACCATGCAAGGCACAACCAGTGCAGCAGGAGCAATTAAGGGTTTCAGTGTCGCTTGCTCAAGGACACTTCAACAATAACTCTGGGCGAGCCCGGGTTCAAACTGGCAATGTCAATAATCACAATCCTAACCTACATTTACCTACAATTTTGTTCAAGAATCAAATTGTGAAAAGGGCATTCATAATCATATAATAATTACACAGGCAGGCCAGGATTTCAACCCAGAGGCACCATCTTGGTTCCATTTGTCATCACTGCACCCTAGTGGGCAAAATGAGAATTTGTCATACTCTCTTGAGAGTATGGCTGTTATGTTATCAACCAAGAACTCGATATGTAACTATCTAAATATGCTCTCTAGCAGGGGGGCACACTTTTTTTTTACTGATCTACTTTCAAAAACTTTTTTTTTTTTTTTTTTTTTTTTTTTTTGCATGATGGACGAAAAAAAAAAAAAAAAAAAAACATTGGTGTTTACTGCCCTCGTCCTGCCCTCTGTACAGAAACTGGAGGATTTGGAGAGGGAAGAGGAGCTGAAGGAGCGTGCCGGGGAGTATGACGACGACGAGGAGAGTGAAGATGAGGAGATGCAGGAGATCCGAGCGCTGGCCAAGCAGATCCGAAACAAGAAACAGCTCAAGATCCTGGAATCCAAGGAGAAGGACATCCATGGGCCACGCATGCCCAGGACCAAGACCAAGGTGACCACATGTCCACCCTCTGCAGAAATCTCACCAAGTGCAGAGGAGTTGTTCTTAACACGTTTTTCTTTTCAAGGAGCCTCAAATGGAACCGTAAATGTCCATTTGGTTCCTTTACATTACAGACCTTTCAACCCATTTTTGATGGGAACGCCCAAAAGTATAAACAAATAGCAGATTACAAGCTTATGGTGCTGCTATTTTCAAAACCGTGAAAATGTGGTGCAAATCTTTGAAATATTCTGTCACAGTAAACATTTTAACTATAATATTTTGCTTCTGGAGGGAGTCCCCGTGATGATGATGATGATGATGATGATAATAATAATAGTCGTTAGAGGCCATAGCCTACAGATGATTTTTGGGGGTCCTTGACATCACAATATTGTGGACCACTAGTAATGTTTATTATACTAGTGGTCATTTTATAACATCCACCTCTGTACATAATGGCGTGTATATAATCTGTGGTGCATTAGACATGCGTAACCAACCAGTTTGTTTGTGTTTTGTTTACAGGTTGAAAGAAAGACCCTGGAGAAGGAAATGGGCGACCTTGGTCTGGACATGACTAACAAAGATGATGTATGCTGTCCACACACTAGCACACTGCTACACTCCTTACACCATGATGGCTGTGTGTTGATGTTACATTTATTGTACATTGTGTTATGCCAATGGCCACATAAAATATCGATTTATGATCGATAGGTGGCTGTTACATTGGTACACCTCAAATATAATAAACACACTGTTAGTATGTGCAATTATTTTTGTTAAAATAAGTGTTTAATAGTTCTGTATCACCCATCGCAGTCGACGATTGCTTTCCTGAAAAAAGAAATACTTCCTCCTGATTGGCTGAAAATAGTAACCCACCTGAATATGTATTTTCTGTTTTTTCAATAGCACCTAATGACTGTGTTATGATTGTGCTAATAAACCCTAGCAATGATTACCAAAATAAATTACTTAGATAATTAGAAAAGTAAATAATTAATAAAGTAAATAACCACAGTCTCTCGTTTCTAATAAATGACCTAGTGCTCTAAGCTAAGGCCTCACTTAACAGTCAATTATTGCATTTATGTAAATGCATCATTATCATCATTGTTCATTTGCCCTCCATCTCGTTTCAGAGCCACTATGTTGAAAATGCCCGGCGGTCCCGCAGCGTAGTTGCTAAGAAACGCAAGCGCGAGGCCTCTGCCCCGCCCACCTCTAGGACCCGAAGTCAGAGTGCCTCCCGCCCACCTCGAGATCAGTCTGGCCTACGAGATCCCAAGGTACTCACTGACACACACAGGCAGTGTACTATGATTGCATATAATAATATGCATTATTACTATACTGTATAATTATCTTAAACTATCTAGACATAGCGTATTTAACAAGTCGTAGGTTACTCATAGAGTAATTTCATCATTGACTCCCATCACTTTGTCCTACGACAATGCAGAAAATAATCTGGTTTACTAACCCTTATTCCATTTTGAAAGGTAGTGGAGACTTGACAACTTTTTGTTTTTCTCAGATGGCAAAGAAGGTGAAGAAGATGATGAAGAAGTCCCAGAAAGGCATGAACGTTGATGGAAGGAAAGGAGAGTCAGACCGACACATCTTCGACACCAAACCCAAGCACCTCCTGGCAGGCAAGAGGAAATCTGGTACCAACGACCGCAGATAAATCCCCCCCCCCCAACCTTATCTCTGGACTGTCTGGCTCTGGACTCTCACTTCATACCTGTACACCTATGTTGTTTCATGAGCCTCACACTCATTTAGATCCAGCTGTTGTCCCAGGAAAGTGGAACATATTGAGCATGTTTGACATTCTTCTTGTGGGGTGTTTTACTGTATGTGTGGTGTTGGAGTGTCGCCTTGGAGGACTGTGGCAACTGGCAACATAACACGACACAACAGCAGCGGTTCTCTCTACCCTGGCCCTGGGGACACTGAGTGCATCTTACTTTGTTGCCAAATCTGGGAGAAAGTTAGACCAGAGATACCCGATGAAGGCAGTGAACGAACTGCAAAATGGAACGTTTTGTGTGTCCTCTGGGCTGGAGTTGGAACCTACTGCACAACAGATTCTATGGAAAACCATCAGTTATCCCCTCGGTAACTGCTTCAGCCCTTATTAAGCCCTATATATTTCACTGTATGGCAAATGGCAAAAAAGATTGATCTGCTTATTGATCTGCTTTTTCCACAAAAAAATCAAAACATGACAACAATGGTTAATCTCTTCATTTTTTGTTGTTTACTCTGCTAGTTTTCTTTCATTTACCAAGGAAATATAATGCCTTCAAACTTGTAAGTGATGTTTCCAAATTTCTTCTGTAATATTACTCAACATCTGGGAAGTCAATAAATAACAGAACTAAAATGACAGCCTGTGTCTCACAATGAATATTGTCCGAAAGGTTTGTTATTTATTTTTACAAGTCTGGGTATCACAAGGATTTTCATTTGACACAAAAAAACATTAATTGTAATTCCACACACACAATGACATGTTCTCCAGCAATACTTTCAATGGTACAAAACTATGCATACGATAGGCAGCTCTTGTGGCATAGATGAACAAGGCCATGTGTTCACAATTTGACCACTGGCTTTTCTTGTCTCCATTTCCTGACCCTGGCCTCATACCATGTGGCCGATTGACCAAGGGCACTGCCGTCAGAAACTCTTGACCTATTGATGCCGTGTGTATATGAACACCCATGAAAGGAGTACTATTGTGTACAGTACGGTGCTGCACAAGCTTTAATGTGACCTGATGTGGTGGTTTGTTGGTCAATCAATGAAGCCAATGTCTACACCCCCTAAACAATGATTGGGCTCGTCCTCCATAGACCCAGGGACAGAAGTCTGGATTTTTCAGTTCTCGGAAACAGTTGGTCCGATCAAATTCTCTCAGGGCTGCACACCCATCATGGAACACACACCAAGTTTGAAGTCGTTTGGTCAGACACTGCCCAAGTTATGTCGGGGATGGACACTCGCACACACACACACCACATATTGTACAGATGTGCTTATTGGGAACAATACTATCATCTGGCATATCTCACTTTAAAGCTAATACCTTTTTATTGATTTTGTGTGAACCCCAGATAGTGTAAGTTGCTTGGTTCAATATTTAGACATAACAGCGGTCACTAAATTGATTCACGACATTCAGCATTCTCATTCTCAATAAAAAGCAATGTATTCGAGTGACACTTTTTCCGCTTTGGTAGAATTTTGAATTACGGGCTTGTATAGGTACAGTATATTGTGTACAAGACAAAAAAAATCATGTACTGTAGGAGTGCGTACACAGTTAATATGACCTGTGTTTTAAAGTAAAATACTCCCAAAGGTCCAGCTTGTTTAAATTCCATGTCCAACTTGGAATATCAACAATCGTGGGCATTATAAACGAAGTGGAAGTGGAAAAAGTGCAAATTTGGAACTGAAGACTGAAGGAGAGGAGGAACTATAAAGTAGGGTGCAGTGATGACATCATGAGGCCAAAATCAAACAAGCGATGAAAGAGATGAAAGACTGATTGTTCAAACTAGATAGAAAACACACATGGGGCACTAAAAACACACACAAAAAAATAAAAGTTGAATTTCATGTTATTTCACCTTTAATGCATGTTTATAACTTCGATACTGGGTCACCAATGCTGGTGTGAAAACCTATTCACAACCACATCACAAGTGGATCTATGTGTCCCTGATGCTTTTAGGGGGGGGACTGACCCATGCTCTGAGTCTGACAGTTTTGACAGCTGAGCTTTTATCCCATAGTAGCCCAGAGGGCTAACCATGCTGTCATTGGCTGAGTGTCATTGTTGTGGCAAACATCATAGCGTTCAAGACACAGCCATCAGTTTTGACCAGTGTTTGAGTTTGAATGAGAGTTTTTTGCATTGAGATGCAGGCTTTGGGGGCCAGGGGCATTTTTGCCATTAGGCAGACTAGGCAGTTGCCTGGCACCACCAGACATGCTATAAAAAGGATCCCAGGCTAATACTGTAAGTCTCATATGGATTAAAAGGATCCCAGGCTAATAAGTCTCATATGGATAAATACATTATACATTATCTATAACTAGAATTGAAGGGTTTAAAACACATATAAGAACATATATGTTCTTTAGGTTAAAATAGTTCATGTTTTTATCCCTTGGGGGTGCCATTTTACTGTGCCTGTCATAGGTATGACATCACAGGAGATTTTCCCTGGAGCTCCAAATTGCTTAAAAACGTCACTGTTTGGGGCGTCTCAAGTTTTGCGGTTAGATGAGTAGCCTGCCTTGTAGCCTACCACAGAATAGTTATTTTGTCCTATAATCTGCTAATCGTGTTAACTCATCATTACATTGATGTTGTCACTATTTGTAATTAATTAAGGAAGAGTAGGCACCTCACTGTTGAATTTGCTATTTTTCTTAAAATGTAAAACTAAAGCGTTTGCCAAATTACAGTATACTTGATTTGAACATTAGTAACCCTTCAGGTTTTTACTCATGCCCAAAATGGCTCTACAGGTTTTGGAGCAATTTGTGGCAATCTCAGATAGTTGCCTAGTATTAGTAGTTCTTAATTGTCAAATGCTCAAGCATGTTCTAATCACATGTACTGTAGTTCAGATATAATTAAATATCCAATGTAACAATGAGATGCCATCTTGGGGCTTTGGGTTTGTAGATCAGCTATTTCTCATATTATTGTTTATTTTTAAGTATAAAGTATATGTGTTACATTAATTAATTTTGTAATATCTGCCCTAATAAACTTTTAAAATTAAAGTTAAAGTTTAAAATAATCACAGTAATTGTTTGAGCGATCAAGTAACATGTCATAGTCAGATTTCACAGAGTAAAGTAAAGAGTAGCCTCACAAAACAACATACCGGTATATACCTGTTTTTGAGTTCAGCTTTTTGGACATTTTGTACTGACACATTATGACAAGTAAACTAGCCTACTGTACATTACACATATTAGTTGCTCTAAGTATGTTTGTGTTGGTAATCTTTGTAAACACTGGACAACAACAGACACATATTACAATTGAACTACCAGGAAAAAAAACATGGGAATCCATAGCATTCTTCTTGATTTGAACGTCAGCTGAGGTGAGACCATATCATATAACAGTATTTTTCAACACTTCTTGTATCAAGGTCCACCATTTAGTTGGAATTTGAGACATGGTCATGGACCACCATTTGAGACCTTGAACTTTGAATGCTTTTTGGCAAGCGAAGAAAATAACAATTGTTCTACGTTCTCTAAATGTGTATACTTCTTGTAAATTAAGCAATGCAGATTTTTGTGAGTTGATGAACTAGGGTGCAACTCTTGAGAGTGCAAAATTAAATGGAACTGTACGGGTCCATTTTTTACCATTCCAAAATTTGATGATCTCTATAGGGGTCCACAGGACCAGGTTACTAACTCTCCATCATTAAAGGAGAATTCCACCCATTTTCAACATTTTTTCTGAGAGCATACAAATGGAACCAAATGTACCCGTTATCCATTAACATGGTGAAAATAGATCTTGATGATGTCATCAAGATGTTTCACCATGTTCAATTTTTCTTCAAACCTCCATTTCTTGGGAACACAGAATGGGGGACTTTTTTTTTATCATGTCCACCCAACACCTTGAAGGTACATCAATGACATAGTAAATTGTTGAAAATGGGTGGAGTTTCACCTGGAAGACCCCAACAAGGGCAACAGGTGGCCCCCTTTGGCCCCCAGGGACCACTGGTTGAAAACCAACTATGGGTGAGACAGGTGGACGAGGGAGGTCAAAGGGCAGTGAATAAAGAAGAGCACTGTAGCTAGTTTTCAAACCAAGTGGTTTAGCCTTACATTAACTAATATTTTAGATCCAAAGACATCATAGACAGACACCCAGGCATCATACTATTAGTGTAGGTAAACAATAAACAGTATTTCTATGTGGCCAAAAACAAATATTCTCTATCGCCTCTACAAATAACAGATCACAGCTATAATCTTTTGCCATTGGGATCCCACAGCTCAGAGGAACGGTCCCTGCGTGTGATTGGATAGCCGTCTCCGCGACAACAGCCTAGCCAATCCCGGCGCCGCCGTCCCCCCTGGACCATGGGATATAGACTCTATCATCCCAAAACCCGCTTTCGCTTCTCTCAGCGAACCAACCAACCAACCGACTGTCTGTCTGCTTGACTTGAGTAAAACGGCAAATTTTTACGCGAGTTTTTTTTGTGACTTTGCACGCTCGTTGTTTTGTTTCGCCGGGTCAGGGCCGGTTTTTTGTCGAACTCGGGGGAATTATTCAGCTTTGGCTTTGAACACAAGATAGCCCAGGTTTGATTTATCATCCCTCCCGAGTCCACAACGACTGGATAAAGTTGACCAGCAGAAGCTAACGTGACAAGCTAGCTCCTCTGTTGACTGGGTTGTTTACTTCTAGTTGGGGGAGCCCACATAGAAGCACATATTTGGGACCCTTGTTCTGCCGTTGCACCTCATAGATAGTGCCGGGGGACTTTGTATGACATTGTTCACGTCAAGTCCCGTGTTGTTGTTGTTGTCAAGTTAGCGTGCTCGATCGGGTAGCCCTGCTATAGCCAGCAAGCTAACTGAACTCCCCTTAGTGCGTATATTTCTCGTGGAAGAAGAGCCATCCTGAGGCCCTACCAGGTCCCCTTTCCAGCCACAGCAACCCAAATAAACTTCTTCGTCTTCTTGGCATCGCCGTGCAGAGGAGAATCGACAGGTGAGTCTTTTGACAGAGGAACCAGCCGCATACACAGCTCGGGAGAGGAGGTTTAGTGCAACACACTGTGCATATGAGCAATAGATGAGAGACTGCTTGATAAACAAGGTCGGTTAAGCCCCGACCAAGACAGAGCAGCTCTTTAGTAGGAGAGACGTTGCGACATTGGAGGGTCAGAAAGGCGAGGGCTCGCGCTGTTGTTCCATGAAGCCCAGTGGTTTTCAACCTTTTTTCCATACCGGGCGGAGGGGCCCACTATTTATTCTGCATTTTAGCCACGGAGGACCACCATTTGATGTTGAGTTTAGTCTCTCAGACCCAAAACTAAGGATTTTCCTATTTATCTCCACAATTTAGGAGAGATGACTGGCGAAACGCTGGTCAAAATAACATTCTTTTCCTACATTGTGTAAATATCTACATTCTTGAGAATTATTCAGATGTTTAAACCTGTTTAAATATGATTTCACATTTGAGAGCTTAAAATGAAACATTTTACGATCTCAAGCGTTACAGATCTATAAGGGTCGATTTGGTTGCCAACTGTCCAACATTTAGCTGGAGACCAACTGGAATCCTCTCAGGGACCACTGGTTGAAAACCTCTGATGTAGCCTGAAAGACTTACAAACTGTAGCTGGGAGAATACATTGTTTTCATGTAATGTGCAACAAGCCAACCGTTTTAAAGTATTGCACAGTAACCACTAAAGTATCTGTAATGGATGTGTCGTACTATTCTAAAAGGCAGTGTAACATAAAAGGAATTTAAGAGCATTGAAGCTCGGCTGCTCTTATCCCCGTTTGTTGTCCCCATTCTCAATAAGAGTATGTAGAAAAGCTGCCATTGGCCTGGCCCCATGAAGTGAACTGAGTTGGCGTAACCCTGGACATACTCTTATGACTCTGAGCCCTGACCAAGCTAACGTTAGCCTGATTCAAACCAAAGAACGAGGGGGTTGGGGGGGGGAAAATGTTATGTCGACATTTGTATCCCTGGCAAAATCCACTCGACCATGATCGTGATGTTGTATTTCACGCGAGAAAATATATAAGTGACACGTGGATTCATTTCTAGACGTTGGTAGATTTTATTCCCCCATCACAATGCGGGGGAGAAATTAAGACATTGGCTATTTAACGTGTGTGGTAACGGTTTCTAACGGGGTTACACAACTCTGTATAACACCTGAGGTCGCCATCTTTCACTGGATGCTGCTTGTACTGTATGTTGGCCCCGCTGCAAGAGACACATAGAAACGGGACTGCTACTTTCCCCAGCGTGAGTCAACTTTTAATGGAGCGCCCTGTCTACAAAAAAACTCGGATCTTAAACCCTAGTTATCGGCTCGTGTCGGTTTTTGTAGGAATGCGTCCCTCGGAGTGGTTTTGTTTTCAACGTTTTGCAAAGCAGCATGGCATCTCGCAGCCCAAGACATTGGACTCTCGTAGAGAGGTGTTGGCGATTCTGACGTGATCACTCTACGAGAGTCCAAGCGTTTTTATCGTATTTCCTTGTCGGATTTCGCCGTTTCGGCTTCTAGTAGCTCTTAGGGTGCACCAGTCCCACATGTAAAAGGCTGAACATAAGCCTCCACCCACTAGCTTCCACTACGGTAAAAGATTGTAGGCCGTAGAGTCCTAGTTTTTAATAAATAAAATGTTTTATATTTACCTCTCTGTGTTGTGTTGTCTCTGTTGTTGTTACGAGAGGCCATCTTGCCCATTACGTCACCGTTTCGCCGCTGCGAAACAGCGCCACCCCTGGCCGGGAGGTGTAATGCGCATAAAAAGGGCAATATCTGGTACAGGCTATTTTACTCACTTTGAGCATTTTAATATCTTAAATAAGTATATATATACATATATATATATATACATATATATATATATATACATATATATATATATACATATATATATATATATATATATATATATATATATATATATATATATATATATATATATATATATATATATATATATATATATATATATATATATATATATATATATATATATATATGTATATATATATATATATATATATATATATATATATATATATATATATATATATATATATATATATATATATATATATGTATATATATATATATATATATATATGTATATATATATATATATATATATATATATGTATATATATATATATATATATATATATATATATATATATATATATATATATATATATATATATATATATATATATATATATATATATATATATAAGGGCTGGGATTTTAACTGATTAATTGAGATTAAGTAATTACAGAAAAATAACGCAATTAAAAAAATAACTCATTTTAATCGCACAGAGATTTTGCACCACAGAACGTTTTTCACTGGATGAATTTCAGGAGTACCGATCATAGCGGTGCATGCAATGGGAGAAGAAGCCAATCAGGCAAACCGGGCTGCCAATGATCCAAACTCCCATTGGTTCGCAAATTACTAACTACTATTACTATTACTAACGCTATGTCTAACCCTCACCCTTAACCTAACATTTCACAGTATGGACACAGTTTTGATTTAGAAAAACTCACTCACACACTACCAACCTGTTTTAATTGACACAAAAAATGCTTCTCGGATCAAATATTAGCATGTGATGAATTCAGATTAATTAATTACAAAGCTCCAAATTAATTAGATCAAAAAATTTAATCGAGTCCCACCCCTATATATATATATATATATATATATATATATATATATATATATATATATATATATATATATATATATATATATATAATCCTTCTCGTTAGTTATTATATTTCAATATTATTTAAATTCCTATTTGCCTCCCACACATGAAATGGATTTATATTTTGCTGCAAAAGTAGTGAAATCAGACATGCCACTGAAACCACTGCTATAATAACATAATACTCTTACCAGAGTGTCAAGTCAATGCCATTTACTAGTTAGTACGTTTAGACATTAAATTAATATTACACAGAATTTAGTTCGGGCCTTTAGGCTTGGCCTTCCAACAATATTTTCTGTATCTCGTTTGGCCCCTTCCGCCCTGAGACTGGAAGGTCAGGGTTTGATTCCTGCTGGGTCATACCAAACACCAAAGACATGTCACTGACCTAACTGGCAGTAAGCTACTATGTGTGCAAGTGCAACAGGCTCTGGGGTTCTTCCTATATCATCATTTAGAATTAAATAAGCCTATCAGATGGTCTTCAGCTATAGCAGTTCAGGATACAGTATATCAAATTGCTGGAGGTAAATTGTAAAAATAAAATGGGACACATTAGTTCCCAGTGGCATATGAGCTAAGAGGGCAGCGGTGGCTCAGAGTGGCTGGATGGTAACTCCAAGGTTGTCAGTTTGAAACCAGGCTTCCCCAGAGTTAGTGTGGATGTGTCCATGAGCATGACACTCAACCCCAAATTGCTCCCGATGTGCTCGTCGGTACCTTGCATGGTTTCTTCTGCCATTGCCATATTAAGGTGAACCGTCTCTGCAATGAATGACATTTTGATGATATACCGTAGTTTTAGTCAACTTTCATGCAAACCTTTACTAAACATTGTCATTGCAAGCCAAACGTGACACAATGTGAATCGGCACTCCAATACAAAGTAGTGATAAACTATTGAGTGGTTGAGCTAGCCCCCCCCCCCCCCCCCCCCAAATATGTGTTGCCTTGATGATGCATGTCTGAGTCAATACAAAGTACAAGAGAACTTCTACACAGATTTATAATCTGCCTATTAGGTATGTGTTCAAATGACTATAACTCCTATTTACATTGAGATATTGGCACCTGGTCTTTTCTAGAGTCTAGAGGAATGTTCTGGCTTCAAGTATACCAACTTTTAAGCCTCCAAGAGCTTCCATATGGAGTTCATATGTCTCAAACCCCAGACAAACAGGCTACATTTTTAGTTTGGGGTGTATAACTTTTTATATGAATTTCACTACTTTTGCAGCAAAATATAAATCCATTTCATGTGTGGGAGGCAAATAGGAATTTAAATAATATTGAAATATAATAACTAACGAGAAGGATTATATATATATATATATATATATACATATATATATATATACATATATATATATATATATATATATATATATATATATATATATATATATATATATATATATATATATATATATATATATATATATATATATGTATATATATATATATGTATATATATATATATGTATATATATATATGTATATATATACTTATTTAAGATATTAAAATGCTCAAAGTGAGTAAAATAGCCTGTACCAGATATTGTCCTTTTTATGCGCATTACACCTCCCGGCCAGGGGTGGCGCTGTTTCGCAGCGGCGAAACGGTGACGTAATGGGCAAGATGGCCTCTCGTAACAACAACAGAGACAACACAACACAGAGAGGTAAATATAAAACATTTTATTTATTAAAAACTAGGACTCTACGGCCTACAATCTTTTGCCGTAGTGGAAGCTAGTGGGTGGAGGCTTATGTTCAGCCTTTTACATGTGGGACTGGTGCACCCTAAGAGCTACTAGAAGCCGAAACGGCGAAATCCGACAAGGAAATACGATAAAAACGCTTGGACTCTCGTAGAGTGATCACGTCAGAATCGCCAACACCTCTCTACGAGAGTCCAATGTCTTGGGCTAGGCATCTCGCAATGCATGGCTCTTGCCTGGGCTCTTGCCTGGGCATGGCATGTGTGCACCGCAGTGTTTGTGGCCCTGTGTCACAGCAGCTACTATCTAGGCCCGGGCCTGCATTGCGTCTGTAGGTGCAGGTTGCACCCCCGTTAAATAGTTTTCTGACCTAACTTAACCCATCTGTATTAATGTACAGATCTATTAAAAGCAACTCTTCAGGAGGACTTGGTTGGCGAGGGCCTGGCTAACCCTCTCCCCTCCTCCCCCCTCCCCATGGCTCTGGTGGTAACCCACTAGCCAAAAATAAGCTGTCACCGACCGGCCTAGTACTGCATTCTTCACTGGTGGGGTGGAACCTCTGGGTTATTTTGGAACAACAGAATAGAGATATAAATCACCTCCTGGTGAAAAAAAGGAGGGTGAAAACTGGAAACAAGTTTGTGTCTAGGGGGAAAGAGTACTCGGCAGAGTTAACTTGAAGATGGCCCTGGTCTTGTCTGTAGGATAGACTGACTGGTGGGGGTAAAAAGAACATTCTCAGTGGCTTGTATGTCGTGTTTTATGTTTGATTGAATTTATTGTTATTAAAGGATCTATCGACGGAAAGACTGGAGTGAATGCAGTTTTTTACCTGGCTGAAAACAATGTGCAGTTGTCCAGAGTACTGCAGAAATGACACATGCACAACAATTGACATGGTCATTGACTTTGTGGGTTTTTGACTAAATTGTATTGCGGAAGGCAGACTTGTGAATGCCTATTGTGTAAAGAAAAAAAATAAACAAATCCAGTGGTAGCTGCGTGTCATGTAAAATACAGTAGACTTCACCACTTCAGCTGTGGTGTTATAACTCTTTGTTGTCCTACAGTTATATTTGCTAGAACCATACAGAAGCAGAAGGAAAGTTGTGTTTGGGCCCTGACACTGTTGTTGGCAAACAATTTACTTTAAAGAGTCTGGTGTTTGTAAAAGAAGTGAGATGGCAGTTTGTCACTTTGAGAGGGACTGATGTAACTTGCATAGTGAAATTATCAGTCTTCATTTGATACTCCTGAGTGTACAAATCAACCCTTAACAGGTTCATTACTTTTAATTTGTACTCTAACCCAGAGTTAAATGAGTATTTTTTTTTACTGTGTAATTTCATGGAAAGCGTTAGTGTTGAGCCGCTATTCATCACACATGGCCTGACACACTCACATGCTGTCTATGGGAATGACTATGTGGATCAAAGGTCGCTTTACAGCCATGCCATTCTTTTTCTGCTTTGTATGCAAACACAGCGAGGGCCCACGTCAAAGACAGGCATTCGATTGTTGGGGGGGAGGGAGAGGGGGATTACCGTTCCTTTACAAATGGCTCCTAATCGCAATGGAGAAAAAAAGACTTCACACTTTCAAATCGATGATGTTATGTTGGATTCAGCATCTGTCTTAGGCTGCCTTTACACAGAAACTGGCTTCATTAAAAACATAATCATCTATAGCCGTTTGTGGGGGTCCATTCAGACGAAGACAGTGTTTTTGTGAGGTGAAAACGCAACAAAGTGAAAACTCCTGGGAAAGTGAAAAGGTTGAAAACGCTCTGCATCTCCCGCTTTCATCTAAAGACCGTAAACGATGCAAAACTCTGAAAATGAAAAGATGTGGGACGTCCGCTCACGCATGGCTCACGTTATAAGAGGCATGCTTGTTTCTTTACATCCGCGAGACTCCGGCTGTACAGACTACAGACAGAGTTAAGACAACTCCGTCCACTTCATGGGGTCAGTCCAATGGCGGCTCTTCTACCTAGATTTGAATAGAGAATGGGGACAACAAATCGGGTCAAGTCCTGGACCTGAAGTAGACAAAAATGCATTGGACTCAGGCAACAGCCCAGCGTTAATTATCTTAAATGTCTTTATTTTAGATCATTTTTAGTAGCCTATACTAGTACATAAAGTTTATTGTACAGTAATATTGTTACTGTACAATACAGTTGAAAGCATGCAGAAAATGGCTCTTCGCCCCTCTTTGAAAACAATACATTTCCAACTCCAGTTTGTCCCTATTCAGGCTCCATGAACAGCAGCTTGAGTGCTCAGCTTCTGACCCCTCAATGTCGCAACTATGACACTAGCTGGCTCTGGCTGCTAGGAGTACATAGAACAGAACTTGTTCTACGCATATGTGGCCGGTCTATATGGCAGTGCGGTCATGCCGACACGTGACACCTAGCGACCGGGCATGCACATAACTGCGTTTAGATTGCATCTTCATCTAAAGAGGGTATAAAAAATTAAAACTAAACGGCTCTTTGCCGTTTTTCGTGGCGACCATCTCCGTGTAAAAGGGGCCTTAGACTTTTACTGCTGAAGAGTGTGATTTCGGTCAATAATTAACCAATTGATTTGCCTGATGATGGTAGTAAAAGCAAGTGTATGGAATGCAAACTGTAGCTTGCTGACCAGTCATGTCCGGATGAAAGTCTGTTTTCTTCTCGTGTTCACAGACTTAATCAGGTTACCAAAATAACCACAGTGTTACAAGGTCCTCCTTGACATCTCATTGTAGAGATGGATGGAAGAGGGAGGCTGAGGCAGTGGGAGGAAACAATATTTTAAATGCCTAGAACAACCCCCCCCATCAATGCAATGCATTTCAAGACTACTTTCTCCATTTGAATGCAACATGTAACCGTGTTAACTGTCCAGGACGGAAGTGCCGTCTGGACATCCCGTTTTGGGAAATGAAAAGACAAATACCTAGTCTGATCCATGTGTCCCAAAGGAGTGTATATTGCACCTCTTCCCGTCTGGGCCAAAACGTGAGGTCTTGCCTTTTTTTTTTATATATCAATTCATATGTTTAGGTGGTGTCCACATCAATCCAATGCACACGCTGCCGTGCACATGCTTATTACTGCTTTATTGGTCCACTTTGGCCGTAGGTCACTGGTCAAGATTGAGTTAATTGTTTGTCTTCCTGTTGATGTCATCAAATGCCCCCGCCCCCTGGAGGAGGAGCAGACTGGAGGAAAAATATGCTAATAACGTTAATAGGCTATCTCTCATAATAATAATAATAATAATATATCGCAGCCGGTAGCTCTCCCAGTCAAAGTTTCAGCTAGATGCTATGCTATCTGCACAACAAGGAGTCACTGCGTCACCTTGTAAAGTTGTAAATGTCCCTGAAGCTGCAAATAGTTGGGCACACCAATTTACTGGTTCCAGCTGATGCTGGGAAGTTATTGTGTTAAACTTGACTCTCATATTGTAATTTGTCATCAATACAATTGATGACTTGACAGTCATTCAATTTCGATGGTTGCTCTGTTCACCGATCAGTGGGTGCTCACCAGTCACACAATGCTGCCTTGAAGCACATACCGAAACTGTTCATGTTGACTTTCATACCACTTAATTGGTTTAAAACAGGGGGTTTCAACCTTTTTGATGCCAGGGACCACCATTTATTCAGCATTTGAGCCACGGACCACCATGTGATGACATTTAAGCCCCACAGACCTCAAAACCCAAAGATTTCTTTTTTTTTTAATCTACAATTCCAGGCTGGATTTCCCGCCAGGGTCCATTTGTTTTCATTTTTATGTTCTCAAGAGTTAGATCTGGTTAAACAACTTACCTGGGGACCACCTGGAACCCTCTCAGGGACCACCGGTTGAAAACCCCTGGTTTAAAAGATCGATCAGGGCATGCATATCTTTTTTTTGCGAACCTGACCAGTCTACAGGCTTGAATATGAGCAATTTTAGCTGTTTTTGCCATATGTGTAAACAAAATACCAAATATAAGCAATTTCCTGCTTAAAATTCGATTGAAAGAGGTTAAATACCATTTCAAGAATCTGGAGGGAATTTTGTTGGAAGAATCTAATGAGATTTTTCATAACACCTAAAATCAAATCAAAACAACTAAAAGCAGTTCAGCCGTGTTGGAGACAGTGCGGCCACTCTGAGGCGGGCCACGCTCATATATTCTGGAGTTGCCCTAAAATTCAGAAATATTGGCAGGACATCCACTCCACCATGGAGACCATTTTGGGCTTTCAGCTACCACAGAATTGTTCCTTTTTACTGTTAGGAAATATATCTGAGGACTTACTTACAAATGACAAATACCTAATCAAGATCCTATTAGCAACAAGTAAAAAAGCGATTACTAGACGTTGGTACCAACAGGATCCACCCACAAAAGACAATTGGACTGCCATTATTGAGGACATTTACAACATGGAAAAATTAACTTTTATGCTCACACTACAAGAAGAAACTTTCTACAAAAGATGGGAGAAATGGCATTTTTTCCTTCAGCCCACAGTTTGATATTGTATAAGTAGGAGATTGTATGAAATGCTTTGTACTGTGTCATGTATGAATATTGCAGCCCTTTTTTGTTTTATTTGTTTTATTTGTTTTTTCTCTGCCCTTTTCTCAATAAAAAAATTAAGTGATAAAAAAAAGAAAGAGGTTAAATATTGCTTTTGGTTTATTTAATTGAATTTGACTGTCTATTGCAAATTCTCGTGGCAGATAAATTGGGATCCACTGGTCGCTGGTACTGTGCACATTGTTTTATTTTCCTTGTTTTTAATAGTACTGTTCTAGGCTTTAATGTGTGTTGCTTGTCCCTTCCCTCCCCCTGTAGCTTCATCTGTGACAGACTTCTCCCTGAGGAGCCAAGAAGCAGACGGCTCATGACTTCTGACCAGGACACGAAAGTTGTAGCTGAACCACAGGTGCAGCAAGTTCAAGAGGCAAAAGAGAACTCTCATTTGGTAAGATGTGCACACACACACACACACACACACACACACACACACACACACACACACACACACACACACACACACACACACACACACACACACACTTTCTCTCTCTTAGTGGTGCTCTCTTCAGCTTGTTTTCTGAGCAACGGTTGAGGGCTCTTCATTCTTACAGTGTGACCCAACCATACAGCAAGCTGTCATTCTTTACATGAATCTTCTTCCTCAACTAAAGGTGCAAGAGTACAAGAGGAAATAGAAAACTTCTATTTGCTAGTAGGTGCTCCATGCTGGTGCACTGTGCTGTCTGTGTAACTGCCATTACACAGCATTAATAACTAACCTGCAAAGCTTTGAATACACAAGGATTTTATCTTGTTTCTGTCGAATGAAGAAGTAGGGGGGGATTGGTGAAAAGGAGAAAAAACATAATGAGTGTATGTGTGTCTGTGTTCTATATACAAAACGCTGCAATTTCACTCGATTGATTTTAAATCACAAGTAAACATGCTCATGCAGGAATGACACAGTTGCCTGGGCAAACGCATGCTTGTGATCTCAGCTTGTCTTGAACCTCACAGGAAATCACAATAAAGTCAGAAAAAAAAACACCTGTTGCATAACTAGTGTTGTTGTAGCTGTAGCATGTACAAATGCCCAAATCTAGCAGCTAGTCTTGGGCAATATACCGGTATTACCGTTTACCGCGATATTGAAATCAACCAATATCGTGGAGTATATAAAAATACCGAATACCGACGATATTGTCATTATACTGTTACAATGTTACAGTTCAATCAATTACGTTCAGCAGTGATTCTCAAACTTGAACCACCACGGGACCAATAGATACTGGAATGTATTCATTCCAGTATCTATTGGTGCGAAAAAAAACAACACGCTATCGAAATGCTAATTTAAGTCTTTTGAATAGGGCCATCACATCACCGTTGACTATACAGTAGGTAGGCTACTTGGCTGGCAGCAGTGTTTCCCCCAGAAAATTGTTTAGTCAAGGTGGTGAGGCTTCGAGTCTGTGCTCGTGCGCGTGCACGTCCGTGCATGTGCGCGTGCATGTGATGTAATTACAATACCGTAGGCCAGGGGTAGGCAACCTTTTTGACATGAAGTGCCATGATTTTTTTCCTTGACACTCCGAGTGCCACAGTAAAAAAAAAGACTATAAATTCCCTTATAGTCAATAAGGGAATGACTGCATTTTCGCGGTCATCACATATTCAATGGCCATTTACTGCAGTTATGTCATTATTAGGATTTTTCTTTTACAATAGATTGATCAATCAGACTTAAGCGGACGAAAACTGTTCATATGAGGGACAGAAGTATTACTTGAGAGGGACATTTAATTGCAGGGCAGCAACACATTACAGTTGGCATTAAAAATGCCTCATGCCTCATTTGTCCATAAGTAGTCCCCAGCCATGAATTTGTCATTTATTCATGTTAGTATGTATTTCACCTGTTATTTCAACAGGCTTAAAACACATCTAGCATTAACAGAGACAGTGAGAAAACTTTACAACAGAAAACAGAAGGGGGACTTTTAGGACAATTGACCACTGTAGTCTGTCAGTCACCATGTGGGACAGGGTCTCAATTTGCGGGATGACTGAAAAGTCTTTGAAATGAGACACTGTCCCACACAAAGAAGGACATCTGGTCACCCTGTAACTGTCCCACAGAAACGGGGACATCTGGTCACCCTCAAAATACTCCGCTTCAAGACACACACACACTCACACACACTCACACTCACACTCACATACACACACACACACACACACACACACACACACACACACACACACACACACACACACACGAGCTACAAGCTAGCCTATATGCTAATTATTCAACAGACAGGGAGAGGGAGACTAACGTTAAGCATATGAAGCTGCACACCAGTCGAAACGCAATAATTTCAGCGTGGATGTTGTTTGGTTAGGCTGACATGACGGGGGTCCGCGGGAGTTGGGCAGGACACAGACGGCATGCGTTGACCAGCAACCAGACAGCCACCAATGCGTCTCTTTACTGCTTCGGGAGCTAAACAACTTGCTCTGCTCCGTGTGCGTGCACACAAGCACTGCATACGCACTGATTGGGTAGCGCGCAGCACAGAGGTGTCAACACTGGATCAGACTCGCTCCGGTTGAATACTGATACTACTGAATAATACTGAATAATCGCGGCCGTTGCGATTTGCTAATGACATGGTTTCAAATCGCACTTTCGGTTTGAAGCCTTAGTGCAGATAACTTTATTTTATAACATGCACATTGTATGAACGACACATTTTAATTTTTTTTTTTGGCAAGGCGGGGCCGGGCTTCACTCAGGGCGGCCGCCCTGGTATTATAGCGCTGGGGGAAACACTGCTGGCAGAACTGTCCAAAACAATTTATTTCCAACTCGTTTGTCACAGTTCCAGGCTGCATGAACAGCAGCGGCGAGCACTGTTTTTTTTTTTTTTTTTGCGCCTCAATGTGCCATCTCTTACAAGGGGGTAACTGGACAACTCGGGCCGCCGCAAAGTTGGACCGACTAAAAGTGCGGAAAACCCGGCCCAGGACGGTGGAAATCCTGGCCCAGGGCTGTGGAAATCCAGTTTACAATTTAAATATTTTCTTATTCTTCTACATTCTCAAAGACGTTTTTAATATAGAAAAGAAACACACTTCCACACACTTAGGCCGGCCTTTCCACACACCTGGGCGGAGTTTACTTTACAATTCAGTCCGACTTTGCGGTGGCCTGAGTTCTCTTGTATTCATGCAGCGCTACTTCTCTTTCCGTGCTATGTGTGCGAGATGCTGCGTTCATTCTGCAACACTGCTGCTTAATGCTTTTATGTGTAAATGTGAACGAACGAGGGAAGCGAAGGGCAGCATAGTTTGCAGTGATTCTGATTTCACATGCACTGCGCATCATGTAATTTCGATATCGATATCAAAAAATCAATATCACCCAAGACTACTAGTAGCTATAGAAAACTACTACACAAAGCCATTGTTTTTTCCATGTATGTTCTTTAGCAGACCTCACCATAGTAACTGTATTGATGCTGAAAAGTGCAATATAAAAATATTGACATCACAGCAACATTGTACACCCCTGCAAGAAGTCAGCCAATGTTGTCAGCATTGGATAAAGTGTAGGATGGTTAATATTGCTCAGGTCAGCGAGGTGCTACTCCCTTCACTCATTTACTGCCAGAATTGATTCTCACTGCATTTAGATTCTGCCACATCTTTTTTATTTTAGCCAAAACCTTTATTTATTGAAAATCCCAAAATTCAAGATCCCTGAACCGGAACTAAAATCGGGTATGCTAATTTAACCCAAAACAGTAATATTGTAGGAGTTGTAACGTGAACAGTGAACACCACCGCTTTGACTGATAACCTCAATCTTGAAAGATTTCCAAGATAACAGGGGTTTACATTTTTCCGATAACATTGAAGTGGACAGAGGAGATCTTGCACAGTGATCTCGCTGATAATTTTTAAGTCGTGCAAACCACCTAATTAGTGCACTTTGTGTGTCTGTCCCTGTCTGGCTGTCTGACTGGCTCTGCCTGATCACAAAAATTGCATTGGGTTTTCTTAACCAAGTTCCACTGTTGTGCAGCCTAGCACGCGCACACACTGTACATATGGTGATTTGTGGTGGTACAGTAGTCGCCCAACCTTCTTGGATGCGTGGCCACTCACCGTAATCGTTCCCGTGGGTCTGGAAGTTTCCAGAGACTCCCATACGAGTTGCACCACTTTCTTCACACGGGTGTGATTTTTGTATTTATTTTCATTTATCTTGGCAGTCGAGTGATGTCGTCCTTGGCATTAGACGTGTGTTAAATAAAACAAGAAAAACCAGCACTATTATCTGCATTATTGCCTCTGTTGTTGCTCTGTAAACATGGAATTACCTTCAAGCTGAACTAAGCCCTTTAAAACTGTATGTGGCCTTATTAGTACTCCTCCCACTCTAATGCCGGGGTAGCTGTTGGAACCTAATGGCATGTTGTCTGTCTGCCACCAAGCCTGCGGGATGTGCTAGCGGATACCTCCAGTGGTAGCCTTTTTCACTTTACCATTGTTGTCACTTTAATTAGCCGTAATGGTTACCCTAGACGAGTTTGTCAGTCCTCACTTATACTAGAGGTACAGGTTGCGATGAACACCACAATGTGAAGACCATTTATTCACTTGTCTTTCAGTGTCTTAAAGGAGTCTTGAGTTGAACCGTGTGGCAGAGAATGCCTCATTCCCCACATTCATCAAATTAGTTTCCTTAAGCAGATTGGGCGCTCTAAATGTGCTATGCAGCACAAGCACAGAAGCGAATAACATTGTACTGTTTCTTGCACCTCTTTATTTGAGTCGGGAAATGATCACATGTCTGAAGGAATCATCCTGGAGTTGTTACGGATTGACATTTAATCTAAACGTGAGTCGTTGAGCTTGTTGATGTGCAGCATGCCAGCACTTGTTTTTTCGGCGTCACTCTGTGCCCGGGAGTTGCCAGTTAGGTTTCACATTTAGCACTAAATTAATTTGAACCTTCACCCTCATTTAAGCGTAATTAATATCCTGTCGCTTAGCGTAGCAACTGCACTCACATACAATTTACTTTTGAAGGCAATGTGACAGGCAGCCGTAAAAGTAATGGTTCTCTTTTACGGCTGTACTCATAGCTAAAGGACCAATCCTTTCCGAAAGGGTCCATATAGTTTTCACCATTAGATATGGAACTTGCTTCTCACAGGTGTCACAGATTTTGTGGGTGGAGATGACAAGTTTTTATTTGACCTGAACAGCAGAGTAGAAAGCACATAGTTTAATTTTATCAAAGAACACCAATACATAGCAGTGATGTAATTAGTCCCAGGACTCTAATGAGTCCTGGGATGCAGGGAGGGTCTTTTGGATGAGTCCCAAGGACATTTGATGAGTTCCACTATTCATTTTATATGGTTATAATGTGTTGGGCTTATCTGAAATAAGTAAATACAATTTTAATCTTAAAACCTTATTTGCAAAGATTGTATATTATCATATTTTGCCCAATGTATTAAGTTCCAGTTTTAACTTAATACATCTTTACATTGCTTTAATTTTAAATACATAAAGTGGTAATAAAATAGTCTAACCTGTAGGCGGACAGCAGCTATGGTTATCAACGGTGTCATTATCAGCTGACTTTTAGTGTGTGTTGGGGCAATGACAGTTTCATAACCTGGGACCTGTGTCAGGACGCGTGCGCAGAGCAAACAACATTATTGGCATGGCATTAAGTTACTCTATTTCAGTGATAAACCATTACGACAAACGCAATTAGGCCAGCAAATAGGAGAGGGCATTGTTGTGAGATTTTACTTGTTTTTAACCGTTTCATCACTTTCACAAATGCAAAAGTTTGTTTTGAACGGGTGTATTTTGAGTTCTGC
Source organism: Benthosema pterotum (assembly GCA_039105355.1). Classification (NCBI taxonomy): domain Eukaryota; kingdom Metazoa; phylum Chordata; class Actinopteri; order Myctophiformes; family Myctophidae; genus Benthosema; species Benthosema pterotum. The sequence continues at coordinate 23,011,986 of CM076976.1, forward strand.
CTGACAGTCGGCACATCTATTAAAATTACTGTACCAGAATGGTACGATATCTTCATATCATATATAGGTCGAGTAGTCCCACACATAACTACCTGGATTTTCAGATCTGTCCAATATTTCATAATCGGCGCTCAATTGGCGCTCATAGTAGCTTCATTACAGTACAAGGTAGAAATTGCGCATATATGTATGTGTGTGTGTGTCTACACGTGCACACCATTTTATTTCACTTGTTTTATTTATTTTCCGAACTTGATTTTTGTAGCGCGTGTGACGGCTCAATTGTGGTGCGGAGTAGGGGTCCACAGGTAACTGGATCACCGATTAGCCAACTGTTAAGAATTAACAACTTTTCGGTTTTGTGGCTAATTTGCATATCAATGCGTGTTCTGGTCTTAAATAATTTATTTTATATAATTTTCTAGTAATAGCACACCAAACATCAGAGACTTACTCTGCAATATACTGTATTTGTGTTCCTCTCATTTTGAATGGGACAACTACAGCTTGTCCCACTCTGACAGCTGTTTTCTGCCCCCTCATTGGCACTACTAGGCTGTCTCTATCGCACTACAACGGCACTCGAGTGCACAACGGTAGCTCGTGGATGCGCAGCCTGCACTCGTCAAAACTAATAACTAACAGCAAGATGAGATGAACACATGTCGAGCTGCATTGGTGTGTTAATGAAGTGGAGAGACTTACTTGGAATTATTAAATCCATACAGCTGTGTCCTCCGTTTTGCCACAGTGAAACCGTTATTGGGCTATTAAAGTTAGCCACGTGCTAACTTATCATCAGCAAAAAGTTAAGCCTTTAGTCACATCTCGGAATATTGTGTGAAAAAATGTATACAACTGCTGTTTGATTTTATTTTTTTAGATCAGTCAATTACTTAATGCATATGAATTGGCACTCTAGACCAAGCGGGGGTGCTACTGGCTGGAAAGTGGCACCCAAGGAGTTGATAAACATAATAATAATAATAAAAATAATAATAATAATAATAATAATAATAAAGGCATATGTAGGTTGCTCAGAACTCTCTGGTGCATGTGTGCAGATCACAATGCGTTGTTTATTGATGCTGATTAAGCCAACTATTCATTTTGTTAAATGTTGCTTTTTCTGTCTAAATGGATACCATTCAGCTACCAATGTTAATGTATAGGCTACATATTATGGGGTGAAAATAATGATAAATAAATGACCGGATAATAACTGGATAGTGACGTCGGCTACCAGGCTGGTAAATTAACTGCTGGTGACATCCCTAGTGCAGAGTAGAGTCTTACTCTTCGCAGGCTCCTACTGCTCTAAGGAAATAATGTTAAGTTATAGAAGCAGTGGGAAGAGTGGAAAAAAAAACATGTTTCCCTCACAGCTCCAACATTAGGACATGGAAAGAGGCCCACCTTTTGTTTTTTTTTAAACTAGCGTCGTTTACATGCACAAGATTGGAGAGAAGATTGTGGGGCTGGCGTGGGGGCAGTGTTCTGGATGTCTGTTCCTGAGGCATGGCTCTACGTTCTAAACAGGCATGAGTGCTGGGGAAATGCAGTGTTTAGTGTTTAAAGTTTAAGGGATATTTTACTTTCAAAAAACCTTTGGTCCTTGTCTCCACCAGGCCGAAGGCGCTGTGGGGAGCATGTTTTTCACTCCGTCCGCGTGTCTGTCCGCTCCTGTCCGTCTATCTGTTACCAACTAATCTCCGGCACCGTTAATCTGGTCGATGCCAAACTCTGCACACACATTCCCTGAATGCCGACAATGAACCTCTGCCCCACATTTTCCAAGATGGCCTGTTATAGTGTCACCTTGAGGCAGCTTTTCCAATTCTTGCCTGTAAATGCAACCATCTGCATGAACCAAGAGGCCAACCTTTGTAAAAACACATTATTTCATATTACTCCTCCAGATTCTGTCCCAAGATCTCTACAGTCCTGCTCAAGACGTGCTCAAGACATATCTGTCTGATATATCATATTCCTTCTTAATTGCAATAATGGCTTTCAAAGTTACAAATATAATCACACCCTTTTCACGTTGGCCTGTTGCAGTGCCACCAACAGGCGTTTTTTATTTTTATTTTTTTTCAAAACACATTTTTTCCCCTACAAGAAGTGAAACAAATGCTACGCTTGCAGCGCCCCAATCCCATTAAAAACAAAAACCCTTTCAATGTTCCCACAGACATTACACTATATAGACATAGAGTTGCGCAAACATAATTCACTTCATGGGGTCACTCAGTCCGATCAATCAGTTCAATGTATTTCCATCTCCAGTTTGTTCCTATTCAGGCTGCATTAACAGTGCTCAAGCGACACTATAAGCTAGGGATGCCGCGATTCGATATGCTTATCGGATATCGACGCGATATCAGCCAAAAAACGTGATCGAGATCGTATCGCACTATGGCTAAAAATGGCGATTAATTCTGCGATAAATTCGCTCCATTCCAGTAATCCACTCCCGCTTTTCGTTGTTTCTAACCAGCATGCATTGCGGCGCAAGGCAGGGCCATCTATTAGAAGAATTGCGACATTGAGGGGGCGGAAAAACAGCCTGGTCACGTAGTTCCAGTTGTCCCAATTCAATAGAACTCTATGTAGATTAGCCGCCATTAGGCTGACCCCATGAAGTGAACAGAGTTTGCGCAACAGCTCTACCTCTGGGCACGGTACGTTCTACAAATGGACCCTAGCGGGTCCATTTGGTTCCATTTGAACTAGGGTCCATTTGGTTCCATTTGTACCCTCTCAGGAAAAAGTGGCCTGAAAGAAAAAGATATGCCAGATATACGACATCATACAGAATTAAATACTGTATGTGCTAGATCGGTATCGAATCGAAATCGAAATTAATCGAAATCTAATCGATTTTGGCACTGATTTATCGAAATCGAATCGCATTGGGAAAAGTGTCATCGAGGCATCCCTACTATAAGTCTCTGTGCTGTGCGGTGTGTGTGAACGAGCGTGATCTGACACTACCGGTGTGGGATAATTAAGTCTATTTAACACAAGCCCTAATTTTCAGTCCTTTTTCTTTGGAACTGGCATGTCAATGTCGTGTGATCTGATGTGGGATATATACATTGGAGATAACAGCTGTTTTCCTGGGCGCCGTTTGCAGCCTGTGTGTTGGGCAGTGGGCATGCATGTTTCCCCGTCACAGTTGCATGCAATGTGACAAACAAATCTGATCCTTCACCCAAACTGATCTATGAGGGATAATCAAGACATCATTGGGAAAAGTGTCTGCTGCTTGTGAGTAACATTCTGAGTGCATAATATTTGTCAATTGAAGTCATTTGAATAATAAAAAGGAAGCTTCTCAAGCATCATGCCTTTCTTCCCCGACAATCCCCTCTGTGCAAGAACTCTTATATACTGAGTTACAGTTTAAAACACTTTGTGCTGAATATCAAAGGTACCAGTGTTGAGTTTGGAAGACTGATAAATTAGTACTTTGTTTGTACATATTCTGTTATACAGATACTTTGCTTGTTGTTGTTGTTGACCTTAGGTTGCATTCGCGCCTCCATTTCGGTAGACTTGATGCGAGTGGAGAAGTTGCATCATTCTTGCATATTTAATTTGCTCAGTTTGCCTTCACACTGGCTGGTGTCAAACCACAGTAGGGTACCACCTCAGGAAACAATGTGTTCAATTCATAAACCAAACAATTAAAGCATGGTGTTTTATTTATTTTTTACTAGTCTGAGTAATAGTTAGTACTTAAGTAAGGATTACGTGGATGCAGTGTGTCATTTGGGATTGTGAGCATGTTATTTTGGGCCCTTTGCGGAGGCACAGAGGACACTAGTAAATTAATTATCCAACTTATCCTTATTCAACCGTGGCTATCCATGATGATGTGGCATCGTTGTGCTGCGTAAAAGATTCCCTCGCTGTCTGCAACTATGTTTACTCCTCATACTCCCCACGTTTCATTTCGGCTTATTTGATGCATTCACACTAGCCCAAGATTTGGACTCTCATAGAGAGATGTTTGCAATTCTGACTTTATCACTCTATGAGAGTCCAAGTGCACCTCCGCCATTTTCGCGTCGGATTTCTCCGTTTCTGCTTCTAGTAGCTCTTAGCGTGTACAAATCCAACATGTAAAAGGCTGAACGTTGACTTCCACCATCCGTCCATGACTTAACGTCCAAGAATTGAATGGCGTAGAGTCGTAGTTTTGAATAAATAAATGTTTCATTCCACTCGGTCTGTTGACGTTCAGATTCTCCGAAGGCTGCCATCTTGGAGGGAGGGGAGTGGGGAGGTAGGGGTGCGCGTAAGCAATGTCAGCTCAGCGCCCCACCATTGCCCTCCCAACTGTACCACTGTCCCTTTAAGGGGACCTTTTCATGTCCTGTGTCAGAATACCATGCAAATTCTACATCCCAACAGTTTGAAGCAGTCCGACCTCATTCTCCTCATCCTGTATTCTGCTGCTTGCCGCCCTGCCCTACACCATATGTCTACGGATGGATCACACATTATTAACACACAGCCTATTTTTAGCCTTGTGTTAAATTGTATAAACGAAGGCTGATGTACAGGGAAGTTTTTGTTTTTTCTTTGTTAAGAAAGCGTCTTATCCTATTCCTAGCTTCCTTTAACTGGTTGTAGGTCTATGGGGGGTGGCTGTAGTTCACTGTAGTTCAGTATACTGTTTGTACAAAGGTTGTGGTATGGCATCTTTTCAACATTTATGTTGGAAGGGAAATGCCAAAAGGGAAAAGCCATATTTTGTAAACGGTGAACCCGACTAGCACAAAGAAATATGCAAACTGGCTCACTGTATAGTACTAGACATGGAACAATGTCAAGATTTTGTCAGTGGCTATGGTCAAGAATAATTCTTACTATTCTACGTTGTAATACAAGAATTCTTCTCTTCAGCTTGCATATTTTGCATTAAGCATGGCACTAATTATTCGTGATTGGCACTAATTGTCATCTGATTGTGCTCTCTTGTGAACACAACAAGTAAAACACATCCTCCGAATTCTTTGCTGCCAATGTTATGACCTTTTTAAGCTCGGCTGTAATTGCTTTCAGCTCGATGTTTTGCAATTGTAAATGAAATATTTGCACAAGTTTTTGGCCCAACTTATCTAAATGAATCCTACTGCCACTTTTTGAGGTGTGTGCGTGTGAAAGTGAAAAAGGCCAGTATTTGAGTTGATCTGCTGTCACCAACGTCAGAGAAGCCTGCAGCTAGAAGTGTGCTGACATGGACACATGAACGAAAAGGGCATGTAGAATAATGGACCGATCGGGACAACAATGAGGGCAGAGAGAACACAAATGAGTGGACGATGGAGGATGGGCAGAGGTGGAACAGATGAATAGATTAGGGCTGCCTGGACACTTAACCCTAAACATGTCTACACTCTTATTTAGACAATTAAGTCTGTAATATATGATTCATCACAGAAATTATTTTTAATAAACTTTTTTATAGTCCACTGAATTGATTAGTTTAATGGGGAGAAATAAAAGGTTGAGTGATAATGACTTGACAATCATTAATCATGGTAATAAGTATATGATCACCCGACATCTGCTATGAAGCCCGCTGACGTAATATCCGTCTGAAACTCGGTCCGGATGGAAAAGATTGTGGGCGCTCTGATGTAATGGTCGCCAATGGTTCCGGGAGCTTATCGCGTTAATTGGGGTCACGGTTCACCTCGTCTCTGGTGTTTGTCTCAGGAAAACCCAGTGTTTTCCCTATATTCATGGCTTCTGGCTAGGGGGAAATACTGGGTAGTATTTTTCTCCCTGTCCAGCTTCTAGCCACTGTCCACTTTGGTGCTTCCCATGCTGTTCTTTCCTCTCTGTCACCAGGAGATACTCCGTCTCCTTCTGTCCATTTCCATCACCTTCTCTCACTCTTTTCTCTAATCTACTTCTGTCTCTCGCCCATGGTCCATCCTCCTCTCTTGTAACGGGGCCCACACACACACACACACACACACACACACACACACTGCCTGTCCTCCTCCTGGTGATACATTGTAACTCTCCTGTGGCGAATCACAGCCTCTCCTCTGCCCCTCAATTACCGTCTCTCGATCACAGACCCAGGGAGCGTATGAATGTTGTGCTTCCTTCTTGGTGGATGTGAGCAGGTTCTGAAAGGTCAAGTAAACGTGTGTGTGTGTGTGCGTGTGCGTGCGCGTGTTGCGCAGCCCAGCCCCGTAATGTCAGCTGCGGTTTCCATGGCAGCCAGGTCGGACGCAAGCGAACGGTTGGGTGTTGTGAACGCGACTGGTCTGCTGGTCCCTGCATGTGCGCAATACATATGCACACGAATGCATCATGCCTCGGTTTACTGTGCGTGTCTTATCTCATTTGTCCTTGGCGTGTTGTGTTTATTAAGGTTGCGTCTTTGTGAAGCGTCTTGTGGTTTGCTCGGCATATCAGTATATTTAGTATGTAGTGTGTGTGTAAGTCACTCAGTGTGTGCACTGCAGTTTGTGTCTGCGTGTCCCGGTTTGTTGCGTGCTGAGCCCCAATGGTGCAGCGCTGGAGAAATGAGTCAGGAAACGAGCAGGAGAAGTCAGCCTGTCTCCTCATCTGCCCCCCCATGTATCGGAGCTTCTTCTGTTGTCCTCTCTCTCTCCCTGTCTGCTTCACATGCTCGCTCTCTTGATTTTTCTGCCGTTTTGTGACACACACACACCCAAACGCGAGCAGCGAGCCTCTCCCCGGCATTTTACAGCAGAACGCAGGTGTTGTCACTGAAGTGTTGATGGAGCTCTGCGCTTCACCAGAGAATGACTCAGAGGAACTGCGTGTGTATGTGAACACGGCAGCGAGAGGTCTGAAGTGTATGGCTCTCTCTCTCTCTCTCTCTCTCTCATTCTCTCTCTCTGCATGTCGCTTTCTGTATGTATGGTAATGTCTGTCTAACACTTTGTCATTGTTTCTCTAAATATCTTCCCCTCTTGCCTTCTCTCTGTACTTGCATGCCTCTGCCTTTTCTCCCACCCTCTGCCTGCCTGTTTTTGTTTTGTTTTTTTTTCTCCCCCTTCCTCCGCCTGCCTGTCTTTTCCATTTCTCACTCTTTCATCTGTTTTCTGCCCCTCCCGCCACCTCTCCATCGGACGGCTCGGAGCTCCTCGCCTCGCAAAATTTAATGCGCCGGTAAGACGATGATGTTTCCCCCATTGAAATTGGAATCGATGGCTAAAAAAAAAAGGAAGGCTGAATTCACCAAACTTGAATGACTCATCAGACGACCAACGGCGCTAAACAAAGCAGTGAGACTTTTTTCTCCCAGTGTGACAACCAATGGTCTTGTGCCACGTCAGTGCACCCTCCAACTCCCCCACCCCCCTGTTTAAAAAAAATCATCTCCATGATTTGCTGGACTCGGATACACGTCGACCTGTCGCCTACATTTCGCCTGGCGACCAGAGTGAGTTTGACAGGGCGAGAGACGGACTCCGCGGTAGCCTGAAGCTACCACTGACATCCAGGGACCTGGGGGACAAGTGTTTGGATGACGGCGGTGGTGTGGGGGTGTAAAGAACGAGACTCTGAGCAGCTTGAAGCGCACGTAATCTATTGGGACTCTGTGCATGCATGGGGGAAAGAGCGTCTCCGTGGCTTGTGGATAACAGAGCGAGGGGATTAGAGCTTATTGGTGTATATGCGTCTGTCCACTGTGTTGTGGTGAATGGAGCATGGATCTAACGCACAGCATGAAAGACTAGTTGTTGTTTTTTGTTTTGTTGTTGTTGTGTGGCACAGATTGCCGTGTGTTTGCGTGTCTACTGTACGGGTGCATGCAAATTATGTTTCCATGAAAGGAGAAGGACAAATTTGCATGTTTTGTGTTGTATACATGATATGAAGCAGAAACGGTAAGCTTGCTGGGGATATTGTGAATTTCTCAGCCCCTTGGATGCGTGGTTAGACTGCATCTACCGTATGTTTGCGCGCACGCAGTCGGACGTTCCTTGGCCGGTGCGTGTCGTGGATACAAGCGCCCTCATCGTCAGTTGACGCGCATGAAGAAAAGCTCGCAAAAGAGTAATTCGTCTGTGAATGTCTTGACATACCTTGTGGAACATGGACTGGATACACTGGAGCCTTGTCCCGCCGCCCCCCACTGTGAATGCCGGGCGGGGTTTGCCTCAGGACTTTGAGGAAACCCTGGCTCTGACCACAGCTCTGAGCTACAGTTTGCTGGCCTGTGAGACCTGCTTGAGGGACTGGCACAGCGTTGGCTTTGAACCTGTGAGTATGTCCAGACTTGGGCTGCCACTTTTGTTGTCATGTCATTGTTTGATTCTCACTGCGTAGTGCTCTGTCCGTCAATTACCGTGCCGTATGAATGATTGTTGACAGAAAAGGGATATTTCTTTTTGCTTTTTGTAATTTTATCGTCTACTCAGCCGGTGAACACTGCTAACAGTTTTTAAGTTACTCAATTCATTATTTAGATATTTGATGTTCATTTTAGCCCACACCCTTTCTATACAAACCCAATATAACTTAAAACTCAATTTTAGCCATGACTGACGCATAAAAAAAAAAAAAAAATTCTGGTGACTGATGTTGTCCTCTGGAATTTTATTTACTGTTTTCATTTATTTGTAAAATATTGTTTTGAAAAATGTCACAGCCTCTGCACCATGCTGATGGTGCCACACAAATAAAACAATATTTCATTTAAAAATATATAGACAGTAGAAGAAAAAGGACGCCCCCTCACATATTAAAAGGACAATATCAGTCACCGGTGTTTTTGATATAGCACAGTTAAAATGGAGCATGAAGTTATATCTAAATGCTGAATCAAGTTATGTAAAAACTGTCTGGGGTGTTACATGAGCAGATTAGACTATATAATGACCAAAAAACGTCTAAAGTGTAATATATATTTTAGTGTTAATCACTTCTTTGGCTCATGAATGTGAGAAGATTGACTTCAAAATGTCTATTCTGTCTCATCAATGTTCCTGAAAAAAATAAGATGCCACATAATTAGGGATGTAAATTATCTATTAATTTCTTATCGATCAATTAATTGGATATTAAGTTATCGTTAATTGATACGCAGCGTTTTTTTCCACACACTCGATGTATAACAAAAAAGGCAAAAAGGTTTATAAAAGGGCATATTATATTCCTCAATCAAATGTATTGTACCACAATAATACAGTGCCAGGCAACATGGCATGCTTGTATGAGGAATAACGTAATGAATATTTATGCCACTGATTTTGGATTTTCAAAATCCAAAAAATATATGGATAGTGGCGGCCTTAAGGTTCTACTCTAGTCGTCTTGATTCTGAGCTGAAGCATGATGCCATACAGGGCAGGGATAATTGGGCTAGTAGCCGAAATAGCCATGCATCGCATCAGGGCTACTAGTGGGGAGACAGACTGTTAAACCCACTGCGTTGCTGGCAATGTTTAGATGTTTAATGAAGTCATATGGACCCATTTGGTTCTATATGCCTTATTGTGTGTGTGTGTGTGTGTGTGTGTGTGTGTGTGTGTGTGTGTGTGTGTGTGTGTGTGTGTGTGTGTGTGTGTGTGTGTGTGTGTGTGTGTGTGTGTGTGTGTGTGTGTGTGTGTGTGTGTGTGTGTGTGTGTGTGTGTGTGTGTGTGTGTGTGTGTGTGTGTGTGTGTGTGTGTGTGTGATAAGTTTACTCGAGCAATTTCTTGTCAACAATTACTCGAGAATCAATTAATCATTAAGATCCCAACACATAATACACTGTTCATTTTGAATACAAGAATTATGTATCCTGACGGCAGATTACAGATTTGTATTGAGTTCACAACTCCGTTCTCCTACCTTGGTCTGGGCACTCAAGCAGAAACAATGCAGGACAACAGCGGGATGAAATATGATGTATCCACAATTTCAAGTTGTAGTCTTGTCGGGTTGTTGTTTACATTTCCGTTGTGGCACAGCTTCAATAAGTCACCAGTCTCGCATTGATCCACCTCTGATCGGCGCTATATGCGGCCACGTACGACCGTGTACAGCCGCATATAGCAGCGATCAAATTTTCAGCGGAGTGCAGCATCTCTGAGAGTCTCCCGATGGAAACAGTAGGACCACACTGCTGCCCCCAGGCGGCGAACTTAGGTTAAGAATTGCGTTCTGTTTCACTGATTCTGGGTTTGTTTTCATACAACATGACTAGGTTTCACATGAGGTTCTCAAGTCAAGGTAGTACTAGCCTGAGGTCTGGGAAACCAACTTCAGTTTGACGAGTGTAGTTGGAGTGCATATGAGGGGCAGTTGATGTTTTTTTTTTTTTTTTTTTTGTTTTTTCCATGGTGTTCTCCAATACAAGCCAAAAAATGAACTTTTAAATTGCTTGTTCCTCTTGAGCTACAGGTATGTTCCTAAATATATGATGGCCACAGGAATACTGTCCATGTTGTTTTCTTTGCTGGAACTCATTGCCTGAAATCTCTGCTGACTTTGATTGTGAGGTTATTGTTCGTGATTTGTATCATTAATGTTTAAATAAACCCCAGGACAAAGAACTGTGCTTTGTTCTTGGTGAATATTGTCTGATACAGCATGTGATGGAGTCCACCCACAACAAGTGTCACACTTTGCACTTAGTCAGAATTGATGAGAACATTGGACATGGTTTTCAGATCATTCCAGAGTTTCCTTTGAGTGTACTCTGTGTATCTCTGTGGAAGTGTCCTTCCATCCCAAGTGTTTTCTTTGGTCAATAAGCTTGTTGATAATTTTAATTTTTACATTGTTTTATCGTTGCTGATGCCATTCCCGCCACTAAGACTGGGCATTTGCTTGTGCGTGCGTGCGTGCGTGTGTGTGTGTGTATGTGTGTGAGAAAAATGGGTCCCTCTTCCCGTTATTCGGATACGTGCAGACTCCAGAGATCAATCATGTGTAGCGATATATGTTTTGACAATCTATAGAAGGAGCTGTGTGTGGCCCATATGGCCTTTTAATCGTCCAATAATGTTTGGGCCTGAACACATAATTGGAAGGAAAACAGGGCTGGGTAGAACACATTCTTTTGTTTTTATTTTGTCTAATTATTAGTTAATTTGCGCTTGTTATGAGATGTTACAATCCCAATTGGCTTTGCCCTAGGCTTTAAATAAATACTTTCTGAAATGTCTATGGGAAATGTGCTTTTCCGGGGCTGTTGTCATCATGAAAGGGGGCGGCACTGCTGCGCTCTATATGCTGGTTTGGGCAACCACACTAAAAGTATTATCAGTCATAAACGCACAATCAGATAAATACGTTTGGGTTCTGAAGTGAAAAGCCAAACTACTGACGTCAACAGTGGCAGAGTACTAAATTACTTCTTCCATTCATCAACAACACTTTAAAAATATTGAATAGCTTAGAACAGGGGTTTTCAACAGGTGGTCCGGGGACCACGAGTGGTCCTTGAGAGGGTTCCAGGTGGTCCCCAGCTAAGTTGGTTAACCAGATGTAACTCTTGAGAACGTAAAAATGAAACCAAATGGACCCTTGCGGGTCCATTTGGTTTCATTTTTACACTCTCAAGAGTTAAAGTATTGACCATCTGAATTAGCCATTTTGGAATGTATGTTTTGCTTGTTTTGTTTCCCAAATCCAGCCTGGAATTGTGGACAAAAGCAAAATAAATCTTTAGATTTTGGGTCTGTGGGGCTAAATATCCTCAAATGGTGGTCCGTGGCTCAAATGCTGAATAAATGGTGGTCCCTGGGATGAAAAAGGTTGAAAACCCCTGGCTTAGAACCATTACCAAACTCCAAACCTCGTGATGGTTATCTTGTGTTTATATACAACTGCTGTGCCAATGTGACTGAACCACTTAATTAATCGATAATACATTTGAAACGTATTCGATGTTTTCAGTCAATTATGACTCATGTCTGGAGAATTGCTTACACCAACACTAAATGTTCTTGTACAGAAGGGGGTCTCTCCTTTAACCTCATTCAAGAGGAGAGCATGAGACTTTACCTGACAGTGTAAGCTAGGGAGCTAAAATATGTATTAACTAATATACTGTACATTAGAATTGTACCTGTTGACGTCCATTGTTGGATACTAGTTTTCACTTGTTGGAGTAAAAACTAATAGATGGGCATTTTGACATTTCTGGACGTTAACCGATATGATTTATTGCCATTAACCGATGTAAACTGACGTTGAGATGATCTCATTCTGTATAAAATGATGATTTTGCTCATTACGAAAAAAAGTAGTGCCTTTTTATTCCAAAACTATGTATGCAGTGTTATTGAATGTTTTCCCAGAAATTACTGATAGAATCTGTACTCATCATTTTCAACATAATCATTATGAAATAAAATATCTTCAAAGAAATCTTTTGACATCCGTTTGATGATGAAGTTGCATTTTAAAGGCAACGTCGGATCGATAAGATGACATCCCTAGTCGTAATTTTAAAAATCACCAATTTAAATATCCTCCTCTTACCATCCTCTTTGTGTGTTGTCTTCCTAGGAATCCGCCAAGGTTTCAGACCTGAACCCCAATGCGAAAGCATGGGCCAACCACATGTTTAGCCTGGACCGCAGTGGGAACACTGACACCACCACGCCCGCTGCCCTCCACACATGGAAGGAAGGCTCTGAGAGCTCAGCCGACACCGGCCCTGAAGGTCAGAACCACCGTACCTCATTATTTTTTCAACTAGCTATTGTTTGTCCGCTAAATATCCCTTATTGCCGTCGTTTTTGTGTCAAGGACACCTAAATTGACACTAATTGGCCACAGACTCAGAGTTGCAGACCTGTAACGGTCCATTTGGTTAAGCTATGATTTAGCTGGGGACCTCTGGAACTGCTTCAGGTACCCCTTGGGACCCACTTTGGGAATCTTTGCCTTAATACAAGGAACGGTGTCTAATTGACAACTGTTTACTTGTCAAAGGCATAAAGAGCAATGAAAGCTCAGCAGAAATCATTGGTTTGGTAGGACTCTGCAATTAAAGATGCTAACAATTGAGTATTGATTAATTGCTGTTAAGAATTTACCCAGTTAAATGTATTGTTTTTCAAAGAATTGAGAAAGAAGATATACTTTTTTCTTTTATCCCCCCTTATTTCCCACCATCTAGGCGCCTCAGCTATCCGACAGTCCAGAACTAATTCCTACATTATGTAGCCACAGCCAGTTCAATCATCTTAATTAGCCAAAACGTATCATTTCAAACAGCATGTTTTGCCAAGAGCAATGTGCCAAGCCTCTCATCAAGTATTTAACTAATTTCTTGGTTTCCACCAAGTAAAATCCATTTGGTCCGATACGCCACTTACTGTATCAATTCATTGATCACATTCTATCTTATACAGTGACACAAAGGCTGCTTATTGTTGCATAACCATAAATGATGGTACATTACAACAGACATTTCAGTGTTCTTTTTTTATTTAATCATGTTTCTGTCATATAGCCTAGTCCCATGGGGATGATGCCTGGCTCAAAGGCATATTAACGTTTTTTTTTATGCGTGTGTGTGACTTTAGTTCTCTCCACTCAGATGGTTGGGGAATTTGAACATGCAACCCTCCTTTTGGTTAGCAACCAAATGCATTACATGTTCTTGTCCTTTTCCTTGTCACTGTTAAAACTGTCTTAAATCATTCATACTCAATTTAGTATGAGCCATGAATATTCCTCCCACAGCCCCTATTCCCACACAAATGGGCATAATCACTCATTTTAATGTGATAAAGAGCCAGCCAAGTATAGCTTTTCTCATAGACTTAGGCTTAACAAAGATATGGTGGTGAAAGAGAAATTATTGATTAGTCTGTGTTTGACTCATATCCTGTCCACATGTACATGGGTATTTTTAAAAATACCCATGATATTTTTCACCTTCAACTAGGTACTTTAAATCCAGTGTATTGTGCAGTGTAATTTGAGTGCTGCCCAAATACTTGATTATGTCTTTATCTCATAAGCAGGCTTTAGATGTATGGACCCAGTTTAATCATAATCAGCAGCATTGTGGCCTCCACCATCGATTCATTAAAAAATACGAAACAATTAGTTAAAATGATACATGGTTAATAAAACAAATATGAGACAAACATATCTGCTCTCTACAACTAAAATAAAACATCTTACAATACTTTATTTCTTTCATAAATAGCAAATCTTTCTCTGCTTTGGGCGCACGTCGATGTCATATGCCAGTATGTTGTCTACTTTAAGTTAATATGAACACTAAAGCAAGAGTTTAATATAAAGATTGTTTAAGCAAGCGCATGCCATATTATTCCATGGTCCTGAATCACACAAGGACTTGTGACATAATCAACCTGCGACACAAAAACGGTCCCTATTGACTGAAAGACTTTCTATTTTTCAAAGAAATAAAATATTGCCAGGAATTAATTTGCCACTGTCAGGTTTTTTTTTTTGCTAATCTTGACTTTTATTTTGGGGTATGTAAACAACGAATGTCTGAATAATGGACGGAGTTTGTGTACACAATCTTTAGTTCAGCCACCTGGAGAGGGAGCAGGTTACCCCAGTGAACCACTCAACCTCGAGTTGCATATTGTATACTACTAAACGTGACACGGTCAGCAGTCGGTTACCGATGGTTTTACGCCTGTCACATGGCGGTGACCACTGACCAGCCAATCAGGATCAAGTATTGGGGCTAGCACTTTTAGAATAACTCCACTAACTACAGACCCAATATTAACCAACCAATGACAAGCTGGTTATGTCAAATAGTATTTTGGCTTTGTCTCCCAGCAACGTGAATGTTGGGATGAAATTATCCATAAAACCAGAGATGAAACTTATTGCTTTATCTCCCCTTGTGGTTGTTATCCATCCAGGCTATGAAGCCAGTGAAGACAAGGCTTATAAGGAGCCTCTACTAGCCCATCCCGATGAGCCTCCCCCGGTGCCAGTGATGCTGGCCGACAGCGCACCCATGGCCTCCGTCACCCTGGAGTGCTCTGAACCAGCCTTCACGGAGTACCCCGAGACTGGGCACGACCCCCCGCACACTGGTGGGTCCGTAGAGTTGTGTGTCCCGAAGACCCTTTTATATAGAGCATAATAATGTCATCATCTGTTTAGGGAAAAGGAACAATTTCAGGTTCCATCGCTTGATCCTGTGGTGAAAAATCGTACTAAATAAAAACAGTGGTTTTGTGTTTGCCTGAAGCTGCTGCCACTGCTGCTGCTGCCGACTGAGTGATGCAGGCAATATGCCTCTTTTATTTGGCTCAGTAAGTCTTTGTCATTGGCAGGTAAATTGCATCATGTCTTTTAGATGCATGACATTTAATGTTATAGAGAGGGCTGTGTTTAAATCTAAAGAAAAGGCTGCACACTCGTAGATGCGATGCAGGATTTATTTAAACCAGTGTTTTGACCTGGAAAGGTTTTCTTCGGGGGAATAATGAAAGAGCGCTTTCTCAGCGGGTGACACTGTTGGACCTGACCTTCTTTATTTCACATTTGTTTTAATCAACTCAACCCAGGGGTGGTACAAGGCATTCTCACACCTTGTATTTTCAGCCTTGAGTTGAAGAAACGGTCTCCTTTTATTCACTACACTCTCCCTCAGCCTGCACCAGGAACTAAAAAAGGGTTGAATGAATATAGCAAATATTTATCAATGAGTTTGCACAAATATTTTTATGTTATTGTGTTGGTCGGTTTACTGATTCAAAACACTTCCCCAAAGATGTTACCATACTGTGGTCTTAATTAGACACCACAGAGTAATACTTACTTAGTAATACTTTACTTGACAGGCCAAAAGTCCTAGTAACTTGTTTCTATTGTGGTCCTATTCAAGTGTGACTATTCTTCTGCTGCGTCATTTAAAAAAACAAAACCTTCAGATTCCAACCTTATGCCAGATCTGAATGTTTCAGTAGTAGCTACTGTCTATTTTACAAATTATTGCTCTTAACCTGTGCCGTGTGTGTGTGTGTGTGGGTGTGTCGGCAGGTGGCGATGCCCAGCCTGAGAACGGCCAGGAGGGGCTGAGGGACCACCTGAAGAAAACCCTGGAGTTCTGCCTGTCACGGTGAGGCGAACTGACGAAAAAAACGCAGAAATGGCGCATGCATTTAAAAGCCGTCGTTCCGTTTCTTAACATAGAGATACACTTCATAACAGCGTCCTGAATAATTGCATCTCCTCTCATTAACAAAATAATCAATCTCCATAGCCTCCCCAATCCCCTTGGCACCGGTAGTCCAAGCAATAGGGTTTCTGAGAGAACCCATGGAGAACTTGATTATATAGATTCTTCACTATTACGTTCACAGCTTATGTATGACTCATGATGCCGATTTTGCGTGTATATGTGAATTATTTCGTTCATGCTTAATGTAAGTCGCTCCGGATTAAGATCCTCTGCTAAATGCGTAAATTGTAACCCCGATGAAATATGCGGTGATCTTTGCAGCGGCACGGCATCCTGCATACTCATTTGCCTGTCTTGTGGCGCCCTCCGTCTCTGTCTCTGGGTCCCCTGCTGTGGGCGTGAGGCGTGCCCTGAATGAAAGCCCTATTTCATACTGTCAGAAGAGCGCTGGCGTGGGGGTGGACCAATGGGCCTCATGGATTGGTCTGCTCTCCTGATCTTTATTGACGCACACAAAGCCACATAGGGTTTACTTTACACTGTGAAATTCTGAGTGGTAAAGGCTTCACTGAACCAAAATCCCATGCTTCTGGTGTGGTCAGATCTTGTGTGTGCGTGTGCGTTAAGGCATTAATTAATATTGATTAATTAGATTAAAAATTTTAATGCAGTTAACTGCGCACTGACTCAACCACCTGAGCATTTTCTCAGTTGGGGGGGGGGGGGGGGGTGGTAGTAGAGCATGGTGTGTCTCCCTGTGACCAGAGCCATAGAAGATAGCTTGAGGGATCTGGCATTGAGGCTTGTAGATCACCTCTTTTTTTAAATGTTCAAATCATATACAGGAAAACATGGCATATTTAGCATATAGTTTGATTAATCATGATTAAATTCACTTTGAAGGTGTGAATCAGATTTTTTTTATCATACAACAGTCTTAATATACTGTATACTATATAGTGTGGCAAAAATGATCTTATACAACAGTAATGTTGCTGTAGTTGAGGGTAGATGTCTGAGTCAGAGTAGATTTACACAGACCCAGAATTCAAGCTCTGCATTTATCCAATCCTAAAATCTATTATGAGCAGATAAGTGTCAGAGAGCAAGGTGTTCTCTGATTTTTACAATGAGCAAAATTAGGAATATCCCGATACCTTTTTTTTTCAGACCTAGGCTAGTACAAGTGCTTAATTTTTTTTCTGGACAATCTGACTTGATACCGGTCATTGTACTCCTTGTGGTGGTGTGTATTATGCGCGTGTCGAATCTACAGTCGATGGGGCGGATGGTTCTCGAATTAAGTGGATTACAGAAGCACATTGTACATACAGTATGTACAGTTGTACGTACACACACACACACAAAGACTTTTGCAAAAGCCATTTGCTATGGCTCTTTGACAGCAAAGAGTCATGGTCATGGAGTATTAATCTCCATACAACTTGATGTCCTTTTTTTTTAATCATTACCTTACCAGCTCTGCCAGGCTATGTCCGCATGCGTCATAGAGGCATTGACTGGTCCCAGAAGAGATTTCACTGCATTGTCTGTCGCTCATAGAGGCTTGCTGTTTGGAAACGGTGGTTAAAAGGACAGTTAAAAATAGACGAGACATGAAGGCAGAGTCCTAGTTGAGTGGACTAACCGACTCCTCTTTCGTTGTACCTACTGTACTTTCATCTTCCTCCTTCCTCTTCCTCATTCTCTTATTTTTTCCTAAAGCCCAGTTCACACAAACATTGATGGTTTAACACTATGCGAGTATGCGTGCGCAGTCTGTGCACGGAAAAAAGAGAGAATATAATAATGAACTCACTCCTAAAACACTCGTATGGACAAACACAATCATTCAGTGTTTCATTTTAAACCAAGGGACTGCATGGAAACAAGTGGTTGGCTTTCTTGCATTTATCCTTTTTTGATAGTGGTGTCATTTTATTTTTTTGCACTATCTATATCAGTCTAAAAAACGGAAAAGACGACTCAAATCAAATAATTTCCGCCGACTTTCAGGGGACCGCCGTAGCTTGCTCACCTCCCGGAGAACTTGTATTCTGTATATGTCTTGTCCAGTTCAGACTATCGTGTTCTTCCGGTTGGTTGCCGCTTGGTCTCACCTCAAAGCGGCAGCGGATGTTGACCTGTCAACTTAGTACACTGCTTTTTGCTGTCTCTGTCTTCTCCTGCCACATTCCACTACATGGAATACAATACCGCTGTTGGTCTGTCAATGCGTACAACGTTCCATGTTGCGGGGGCCACCAGTGGACCTTTCCAGGTGGTCCCCAGCTAAATGATGGACCGTTGGTAACCAAATGGAACCCTATAATAGATCTGTAACTCTTGAGATCATAAAATGAAACCATGAAATCATTTTTTACACCCTCGAGTTAAATTATATTTAAAGGTAGGGGAAGTGATTTCACTTTTGTCAGATATCACCCAAAAAATATTTTTTTTCTGTTAGAATGCTCTATTATAAAGTGTGGAAACCACATATGGAGTTTCCCCCTCCCCCACGTTAGCAGAGGAGCTAATAAAAGTTCCCCAGGTCACCACAATTCTCCTCCAATCAGGAGCGAGCAGCAGGTTCACATAGTGTAGCTACTGTTGGGGGCCCCTAGTGCACCAGGCTGGTACTACACCATAAATTTCAAATCACTTCCCCTACCTTTAAACATCTGAAATACTTCATTTTCAAGAATCTACGCAATTAGAAAATGTAGATGAATTGTTATTTTGATTCAACATTTGCCAGTTATCTCTGGGTAAAAGGAGACTGTGGTTTGCAGTGTTTTGCCCAAATTTTTGATCTCACAGTGATCCGATAAAAAATCCTAACGCGTGGTTTGTGCACGCCGGCTCAAAATTCATGTTCACGCACTCACCAGGCTGGCATAGTGTAAATATAGGCCACTCTTATTGAAAACAATTCAAAGCATACTCTGACAGTGTTGCCAACTGCCCAAATCCAAAATGCACTTGTGGCACTTCCAAAATGCACTAGAATGCGCTAGAGCAGTGGTTTTCAACCATTGTCATACCAGGGCCCACTATTTATTCTGCATTTTAGCCACGGACCACCATTTGATGTTGAAATTAGTTTCTCTGACTAATTTAGGAGGGATAACTGGCAAAATGTTGGTCAAAATATCAATTCTTCTACATTTTCTAAATGTGTAGATTCTTGGTTTCATTTTAAGATCTCAAGAGTTACACATCTATAAGGGTTCATTTGGTTACCAATGGTCCTTTAAGGGAAGGAAGGAAAAATGAAAAAGGAGGGTTTTATCTCTGGAGCCTGTCAACCAATTTCGCCCCAACTCACCAGCAATTTTGTCATCTGACCTCCTTCTTTGTGTGTGTGTGTGTGTGTGTTTTTTTTTTTTTTTTTTTCCTCCCAGGGAGAACCTGGCCAGCGACATGTACCTCATCTCTCAGATGGACAGTGACCAGTATGTGCCAATAGTGACGGTGGCCAACCTGGACCATGTCAAGAAGCTCAGCACGGACGTTGAGCTCATTGTGGACATCCTGCGATGTGAGTGATCATTTAAATCTGTTTTCTGAAAAATCAATGTTTATGTCGGTGGTTCTCCCAGAATACAGACGGCCTCACCAGAAGCAAAAATATGGGTTTAAAACAGTTGCTGTGGCAGAATATACAGTATATTAAAGATATGCACAAAATAATTAAGGTGATACAGCATGATGCATTCCAGGTCTTACTAACAAACACAGATTATACATTCACCTGCCCGCTGCGTCACACTGCAGGATTGTCTCCTATTTTATCTGTTCTGTATTGGTGTCTCTTTACTCCAATGTTGTAAACGTCACACATCCACATCACATGGTGTATGCCAAGACTTTGGTGTCGGCAGGTTTTAAATCTGCACGCAATCCCATACTTTATACCTCAGAAACTTTGCTTTTGATTGCCTCACCAGATAATCTCTCACATTCTGAAAGGTGTTAAACATGAAAATGCCCACTCATTTGTGAAATCTTCTGTTGTTTACAGCAAAGCAAAACAAAAAAAAACAGATGTCTTATGATTGAAGTGCCCCATTTTTAAACTAGGCACAATGGCTTGTGAACTCCCAAATCTGCCTCTGACGTGTTTGTGTTACAGTAGGACCTTTCTTTGTCGGTTAATTTCCCAGGAGAATACGGTTAAGGAGAGTCTAGCAGGGAGAAAATATCAACCCTGTCGAAGTGTCTTAAAGCTGCATTCTGCAATTTATTGCAATGAATACATAACTTGCACATCAGCAATGGTTTCTCTGCTCCTCCATTGAGATATCTAATCCCAGGTGCAGCTCTCTATATCGAGAGAAGATATATACCAGAATAAACCTATTTTCTTCACCCAGTGTCAGTTCTCTAATACAGTGGTCTTCAAACTTTTTGGCCCCAGGGCCAACTATTTATTCAGCATTTAAGCCATGGACCACCATTTGAGGAGATTTTAGTCCCATAGATCCCAAAACTAAAGGTGTTTTTTTTTTTTTTTTTTTTTTTTTTTTTTTGCTGTTGTCCACAATACCAGGCTTGATTTGGGGAAACAAAACAGGCAAACATACAGTGTAGACTTGGGCTAATTCAGATGGTGACGTTTTTAATTCTTGAGAGTGTAAACATGAAACCAAAAGGACTCGCGAGGGTCCATTTGGTTTCATGTTTACGCTCTCAAAGAGTTACATCTGGTTAGGACCACCTTGAACTCTCAAGGACCTCTGGTGGTCCCCGCACCACCTGTTGAAAACCACTGCTCTAATGTAACCCTGATCCGGTGCCTTAGTGAGTTCTCACTAACGCCCTGCCAGGAAAGTAAAATGTCCAATGCTGTTTAAGCGGTCCAACTCTAATATTCAATTTGGTGGTGGACTCAATACCGTTTCTCTGCGTCTACCTCCAGCCCTGCCATTGGTCCAGGTGGATGAAAAGGGGGAGAAGGTTCGGCCCAATCAGAACCGCTGCATCGTTATCCTCAGAGAAGTCCCTGAGAGTACCCCCATAGAGGTCAGTACATTGTACTTACTGTATTTAAGTACAATTCTGAGGTACATCTACTTTACTTATACCAATTAGTTTGTACTTTTACTGCATTTCAAAGGCAAATATTGTATTTTTACTTAGTTTAGTTTCTAGTTGGCCTACTTTAGATTTTGATTATTATTACACCCTGGTAGATCTGCTATTTTCAAAATTGTCTTTCAGGGCATTGTGTATACAAGTACTTTTACTTTTGGAACTTTTTTGACTCTGGACTTTGATACATTTTTGTGCTGATACTGTGTATTGTAGTATTTATATGGGTACCTTTTCCACCCCCGTCTGACAGTAAACTCTGCCAACTCTGCCAGCCTTTGACTTTTATTCTGCTTGCTGTTGGGATTGATAATCCTGTGCCAGTCCCCCACTGTGCTATGGCAGGCCTGTTGGGTTTAAGCCTCGGGTTTTGATGGACTCAATGCAAACCTGTGTTTTTCCAACCAAATTAAAATCTCAAGTTTCAGAACCGCAGCATTTGGCCCGTCATCAGAATGAAAGTGTTTGCAGTTCTATTCTAAGACTTGGAGTGCTTGTATTTAAAAAAGGGCTGAAATTGTGACTTATTTATGTGCAGTGTTCCTGTGTCTAGTCATGTTTATTGGTCGTAGCAAACCAATTTATAGGTATAAAGATAATGGACTGAAGTTTGGCAGTGGTACCATTTTCAGGAACGTGAATCTAACCGGTTAGTTTAGATTCTAAACTAACTGTTGGAATTTAGTGTCTGACTGATGGCAGCGTGACTCAAGCTATCACTTTAATATGAGATACAATTTTATCAGCTCCACCATCTGTTTTTAAAACAGGGCTTCTCTCTGTCATCCAGTTTCCTTACAAGGGCGATGACAAATTATATCGGACATGGGACAAGAAAATGGCTTTTCTCTTGCCAAAAAATTTGAATATTTTGAAAGGGAACTGGCATGTGCAGTACTAAAGGGATTTGTGTGCTTTCTGACCTAATTTGTATGCTTTTATGTTGAAGGAGGTGGAGGCTTTGTTCAAGGGAGACAACTTGCCCAAGTTCATCAATTGTGAGTTTGCCTACAATGACAACTGGTTCATCACCTTTGAATCAGAAGCTGATGCACAGCAGGTAACAAATCTTCAAGCTTATTATTTACCGTTTATCAATTACTACTTTATTTCCTGGATAACCCATTTGGTATCACAGGACCATTTTTTTTTAGTTCACAGCAGTTTTCCTGTAATAGAGATTAATGGAGGTGTGTGTACAGGAGACATATTTTCTATTCCTGCGCTTAATGTAACCTTTTCCGGTTCCCAGGCATATCAGTACCTCCGTGAAGACGTGAAAACCTTCCAAGGGAAGCCAATAAAGGTATGTGCTCTCTCTGAGAAGCTGTTAAAGTTTCATTAGCGAAGGTAACCACCCTCATTTATAATTCAACACAATGTTGCGCAGACAAAACTCCATGCAAGGTAAGGTAGGAGAATCGCGCAACCCTTGCTGTTTTTTAGTTTTGTTCAAAGGCGACTTGATATCATGTATCACTATTTATGAAATGAATCTCCCCACACCTATGAAGGTAACTCTCAGCTCTGTCCACAGTGCCTTGACCATTGTTACATGTTTAATGTGCATAGTGACGTGCAGTATAGTGTCTTGAGTACATCCTGTACTTTCCCCTGGCATTTGGAGTGACGTTGAATGTACTGTCTAGTAGGGCTTTAACCAAAAAATCGATACATCGATGCATCGATTTGCATAACACGTGTCGACTCCAAAAAGCCGGAGTCGATAAGTTGTTTTTTTCCCTTTCTCCGAGGGAAAGGGGTAAGGAGGAGGAATTAAACATTTACCTTTGTTTTCCCCTTTTTTCTTTCTCTATGTGTGCGACGCGTGTGTATATAATTCAACTGTAATATTGGTTACTGTCACTCACGGACAGAAGTCTCCTTTGAAGTTTCCTTTGCAACTCTATCGGAGTTGCCTTAATTTAGGCTTGCCAATCTTACTGCAGCTGCATGCGCTCTCGCGCGGCGTTCCAACTGATCATTACGTACATACACGGATCAGATCGAACAGCAAACAGTGTCAGAGAAATACAGAACTTCATCAACCAACACCTCGCCTTCTACAGTGACCGTCTTGTTCTTCGTTTCGCATTAGGCTGCGCACGGAGTGACGGGACGCATGCTTCTGTCCGCGTCGTTCTCATTAATTTACTGTCTGAGTGGATCAGAAAGCGGCGCGATATGGTGGTGTTCGAGGAGGAGGAGGAGGAGGCTACATGTAAATGGATCGTATTCTGCGTTCTAACGTGTGGGCTGCTGAGTATTGATAATGTTATGTGTTTTTATGGCTGGCCTGGGAGTGGACGTTGTGCTGCGTGTGCCAATATTGTTTTCATATTAAGCTTGCCACATGGTTCATGCGTAGCCTCGCGATGTGTTTTGTATAAGCACTGTCTGCGTCGGCATCATAGCGGCACCATTTGATCCCCCCCCCCTCCCCTCGGGGAACCACCACGACGGACCCCCCCCCCCCCCCCCGCACCATAAAACGATAAATCGATACAACTTCGACTTGACTGTCTGACAAGTCGACTTGAAAAAATCTCAAGTCGTTAATGCCCTACTGTCTAGTAATGTTGGTCCCTGCACCAATGTCACAGATAAGCTCAAATAGATTTATTTAAAGGTAATAGGGGCAACATTAGTGACACACTGTGTGTACAAACACTGTTTGTAAACGGATTTGTTTCAAAACAGAATCTAACTCCACCTCACCTACACTCTATTGGCTCATTAAGAATCTGCTGGAGACTGCTGTGATTGGCTAAAACGCTGCCTCGCCCCACACGACTCCCCTCCGCCTCACAAATCGGGACTGCCTTCCCTGAGCCTGACAAATGTTTTTGTTTTCATGATTTGTTGACAACAGTCAACAGTTCTGGCAAGTGTCTGTCTGCAGGTAAACAGCTGTCGCATCAAAGTAGAAGCAACGTAGAGTGGAAAAGGGAAAAAATATATAGCTATAAATCTATTTTGATTTTTGACTAAAAAGTTGCCTCCATTACCTTTAATTTTA
The DNA here is from genome assembly GCA_039105355.1 of Benthosema pterotum. Lineage (NCBI taxonomy): Eukaryota > Metazoa > Chordata > Actinopteri > Myctophiformes > Myctophidae > Benthosema > Benthosema pterotum. Next base: position 23,036,237 of record CM076976.1, read on the forward strand.
TAAATACTAAATAGTGACATTGTCACATGACCACTTAACCAAACAAAATTAAGAGTACAATGGTACTCTCCCAAATAAAATAATTTCTACATTAAGGCTGCAGGCATGTCTGTTTAGAATGTTATTTTGTTAAATATTTTGTCAAATATATTCAACTAGAGATGCATTGAAGGAACGGGAGAGAATATCTATACCTTGGCACATTTGTATTAGTGCAGATATTTGTACAGTCAACCGAAAGACGGTGAACATCTAACTTTTCACAGCACACTCCTCTCGGTAAACACGAGGCAGTACGGTTTTATAAAAAGTATATTCTGCCTGGAAAGTCACGCCTGGACTCCAGCACTTTAATCAATTGCGGCAATGTAATCCGTCTTCCTTGCACCGACTGCACAGGGGCAGTATCATGTCTTTGGCTTTAAAGTGAGAAACTGGACTCTGGATATCCTTGCTCCTTCTTGATCGCCTTCCCTATGAGGCACTAGCTGCAATATATGACGTTATTGTTGGCTTTGTTCCAACACCACTGGTGCATGTCTGGCAAAACTTAGGACTGGAATAATGTCAACTTGGGCCTTCATTTTCATATTCTTGCTAGGTCGCAGGGTTAGTACCTTTTCAGGTAGTATGATGTTGACAGTAATCATCATTCTGCATTTCACTGTATAGTACTCTGAATTATTCTTTACTTAATAAATGCATTGATAATATTGTGGTGAGATGTACGGTAATACAAGTAGCTCAGTCAGTGTTGGACAGCATACTGTCGTGTGGTCCACCTTCGTGTGTAGGTTATGACATTAAACTATGTGCAGACAGACACAACTTTGACTTCATTAACACAAATATTTAATGTTGTTAATGCCCTAGTAGACATTTCTGACAACACCACAAACAGCAGTTGTGAGATCACAACATAGATGTTGATTAGATTAGACTATGCATCCATCCTCTCTCAGCTGCCTATGTTGAACTAAAGGTGGGCGAAGGTTTTGGGAGGTGAAATGGTTGTAAATCTGCCGCCTGTTTCCAACTCCCCTTTCCCCAGGCACGGATAAAGGCAAAGGCTATTGCCATCAACACTTTCATGCCAAAGAACGGTTACCGGCCGGTGGAGGTGAACCCGTACGCCCAGCAGCAGCAGCAACAGCAGCGATATACGTCCTACTACATCCCCCCAGTTTACAGCCCGCAGCAGCAGTTCCCCCTCTACAGTCTCATCACACCGCAGGCCTGGTCCGCTACGCACAGCTTCATAGACCCCACACTGGTAAGGATGGCCTGGTGGATGTCAACAATAGGGATGTGCCCGATCTCATATCGGTACCAGCGCCCGATACTAATGAAATAATGGGGAACGGTATTCACCTCGTTGCATACGTTATTTAATGTTCGCTGCTCTCAATCTGTCCTGCACCACAGTACAATAGAATATAATGCTACAGCAGCTGGCGAGGCTAGCGGTGAACAGAGGTTTACATATGTTGGGTTAAAATGAACTGCTGTATCAGCCATGCAGTTTTACATGGTTCAATAAAGAGCCGCTTGTCACCTTTGAGGGAGCGCAAACACACAAATGATGATCAGATGCAAGCTTGTTGTTTTGCTAGCCACTGATCATTAGGCTAGCAGGAGCTTGCCTGCCATTTCTCCTTGCCTGCCACCCCCCCCCCCTGCTATTTTTATTTTATTGCTAATTAACTAAAATCACACCTGTGTGGAGTAATCCTTTTACCTCATCTTATATCAACTGTAACATCATGTTTTTAAGCAATAATGTTTGAGGCAGGCATTCTCGACCAGTTGGTTTACGAACAATTGGTGTAATCCCAAGGCCTAACCATACTCGCCTCTGATTTGCATCTTAGGCAGTTACACGCAACCGCACATTTTTCAATTGGCTTTCCGTGTATTTTCCACTTCTCTGTTCTCCAGGTCACTCCGTTCCACAACAGCCAGTTCATCAACGGCTTCACCACGTCACACAGTTTCAAACCAGCCTCATCTCCTCTCACTGTCAGACACTACTCTCCCAGAACCAGGTCGGTACTCCTCTGTGGGCTCTGAGCTGACGCGTGTCTGCATAACTCCGGGGGAATAGTGGCATTATAGAAAATGCCACATGTCTGGGTGCTGTCATCGAGTAGTACCCGCGCTGATGATGTGTCCTTGGAAGAAATGAATGGTGAATTGTAGGATTGTGGATCTGTCAACCAGTCATAACATTTGTTTGTCTCCTCTCAGTACTGCCCTGCTGTCTAACTTGATTTAAAAAAGAAACACTCCGCCTCCATGTTTCACGTTTTTTTTTTCCTTTTCTGTAAGACTAGTGAATAGCACAGGGGATTAGGTGTTATCTGTTGCTCTGTAAGGATATTTTAACACGACACGACACATGGTGACACCTGTCTCTTCTAAGAACCCTGATATGATGTTTTTTATCATCCTGACATCTGCGATAACCAACCTCATCTCCTCCAGGACCCACAGTAAGCCACCTCACCTGAGACCCACTATCCCCACGGCTGACCGCAACACGGGTCTCCTGGACAGCCCGGGGCTCTTCAACTTCCCCAGCAGCGAGCGGTTGCTGAACGGCGTCCGCAGCAGCCCCCAGCCGCGCCTCCCCACCAGCCAGCCCCGAGCCAGGCTGGCCTCCACCGTGGCCTTTCCCCGGAGGGACGTGGTGGGCACAGGCCGCGTGGCCGAACCCATCACCACAGACTACTCTGCACTGGGCATGGGCAGAGGAAGGTGAGGCTTAAAGGAGCTTTAGCACAGTTGAGATTGTGACTAAATGATCCTTCTGGTATGAGACCCAGGGGCGGATCTAGGCATGACTGCCCCACCAAACATCTTGGCATGCAAAACAACCCAACTTTCAAAGATATTTCAAATTATAGTGCTTATAATTAAAATCATTTGAAACACTACTACTGCTACTAACTACAAATGTCACATCACTAAACCAACTCTATTTCATCATTGAAAACAGAAAATCTCTCTGTGTCAGACGTTTAGCTTTATGCATGCTGTGTGACTGTTGCAACAACTGATGTTGTTATTGATGCTTACTTGCCTAATACCTAAGTTCTTTAACCGAAAATGGTATGGGTGCGACTCGCCCGTGGTGCCCCCATACCATTTTCAATGTTATATCCGGCCCTGATGAGACCCCTTTCTCTTGTGATATCCATGGAAATCCGTTGTATCCAATTAAATCCTAGCATATTCCAAAATGTGTGATGTCACAGAGCTAATGAGCTCAGCGAACCTGACCAGTAATTATGAGAATGGTTAAGTTGCTTCCATTAGCTTATGCCATACAGTGTTTGTTCTTTCTTAAAGGATTTTTTCTTTTCTCTTTGCAGGAAAAAGAGGGACGAAAAGTTTACAGTAAGTACTTCACTTAACACACATATTTGACACGAAGTCTATGCTTATAGTTTCATGCAGAATGTAAATTACAAATGTAAAAGGTACTAGCACTCAGGAGCCCTAGATGCCCATTACAGAATGTTGATTTCTCTCTAAAACAGTGGTTTTCAAGTTGAAAACTTGAAACTTGAAAACCACAATGCACTTTTTTCGATTTGAAAAAAAGTGCATTGTTTTATTTCTCCTCTTGCCAAAGTAGTATTCTTAACTGAAACGATTGTTTTGTGCATTTGTTCATAGAACACTGACTTCAGTGTTACTGATTTCAAGGCAAAGGGCATACATAGTAGTGTTATTTCAGGATTGCTGGAGGTTCATACTTCTGTCAGGGTGGGCGTTTAATGTCTGTCATTCACTGAGAGCTTTGTGCTGAGTCTGGTCTGGGTGTGTGATTGATTGACTGTTCCTACAGAGAGTGACGCCTCAGTCGCCGCCTCCTCCCAAGCCTCCGTCTCCCAGTTTTGAGCTGGGTCTGTCCAGCTTCCCTCCCCTCCCCGGAGCAGCAGGACAGCTCAAGACCAGCGACGACGTGTTTGAAAACCGGCTGGCCAGTAGCGTGGTACTGGGAACCACTAAAGAAAGGGTAGGTTGTGGTTACAGTTCCGTCTTTGCAAGTTGATTCTGTCTTTTAGTAGAAATTTCTAGATCCAACAACACTAAACCACTCCTAAGGCTACCAAATTGTTCTAGCCTGTGTACACTAGGGCGTTCACCACAGCTGTGTTTTTATTAGTCATCAACTACTAACTAACTCACAAAATTAGTTTGAGTGGTTGATCGCAGGGTCAAAACTCAAAATGTATCAAATGCAACCATTATAGAACCGGTGACAGAACCGTGCAATGTACACTTAGTTGTTAACTGATACCAACTAACAACTCATTTCTTAGCGGGTATTAGCAATTTAACTGTTTGAACAGATTATAAAAAGGTTAGCATACCTTTTTATATTTTCTTCAAACAAAGGTATCTTTGACAACCAAAAGGTATGTCCACTTTTGGTTATTAGAAGTCTCTTTCTAAATGTATGAATAGATGCACTTGATACAGATACAATAGACCTTTAGGTAATCCCCGCCCTCTTTCCAGTTGGGCTCATTCATTTCAATGTAATTATCACAGACTTTACAAAATAAATACTGGTTCATTTTTGGAACCAGACCTTCAAAATCTCTTCCAAATCCGTCAACAAGGCATACCCTATCTAGTGGAAAAATGTGTATGTGACATTTATTTTTTTTCTAAAACAATGTTTCATCATATAGGAAAGCTATTGCCTCAGAGGATTGTCTATCACATGTTATGCTTAGCTGTGATTGGACCATAGCAGTTTGGGGAGGGGCTTACTAAAGGTCTATTGCTCAGTAATACTTGTGTCTTTCCAATGGTCAGAATGTAAGCGCTGATGCCAGTACTGCAAGGGCCCTCTCTCCAGGAGGCCCCAACAATGAGCCACTGCGTACAGCGACGTCCCCACAACCCACAAGCGTCCAGACCACGCCCCCATCCAACGCCACCCCCACGGTGGCCGCGCCCGCGCCGCCCGCCAGCATCTCCCACAGCCCTGCGCCCTCCTCCCAGCCCACAGTGTAAGGACCACAGCAATGGTGGAAATGTTAATTTATCGCCATTCAACTTTATTTGGGAAACACTATGAAGAATTTATGGATATCTGATGTTATTGTAGGCCAAAGATGTTACTTGGGATTAGAACCGGCTCAAAAGATCTACACATTTTAAAAAAGAAAGTGAATATACCATTGCTGAAAATATATTAAAAGTCCTTTCCAAGACCCCTTATGAAGTGGGAGCTTTGAAATACTGTAGCGGCAGAGTTACTTACTGTTATTCAATGTATACAAAGTATTTGGGATTAGAGAACTCAACGAGCCTGAATAGTTAGAGTGAAATGCCAATCGGCACCATCTTCAGAATAGGTAAATACAGAAAATAACTATTACTTTTACTTATAAAATAATTCAATAATTCATAGATTTTAGGCCCGGCCCTAAATGTCAGGTCGGGCCTGTTCGGGTTCGGTCCTGGTCGGGTTTGGGCAGAGTTTGAGAACTCTGTTTGGGATTTGAGATGACCGTTCAATATGGCAATATTTTATTAGACGGTATAAAAGTACAACAGCACAAGTACAGTCGAACATTTTACAGCCCAAAGGGATGACTGAAGAAAGACCTAGAGGTCTTATTTCCATTCAGGTCCCAAAAATGTACACATAAGTAGAAATAGTCAGTACAGTACATACAGATTGTACAGTACATACATACAATATATTTTAGGACAGCCTGCCTGTATCATCTACGCAACTCTGGATTAGAAGAACTCTGAAAACGTTGATGACCCATCGTTGATTAAGTGTGTGTGTGTGTGTGTGTGTGTGTGTGTGTGTGTGTGTGTGTGTGTGTGTGTGTCAGCGAGGTGAAGGTCATGGAGGTGAAACAGAAGGAGGTGCAGACGTCTGTGGAGCGCGTTCCCGGCACCCTGTCCACCACCAGCAAATCTGTGCAGGTCAACGGCGCTGCTACAGTCAGTATTCTGCTCACACAAATAACACTTTATACTCGTGTACTGTAGTTTGTGCTATAGGAACAGATCTACAAGCTTCAGAACATATTGCATCGTGTTATTAGCCGAGTACCTGTACACTGTATGTTATACTGTATGTTGGGCATTGCACTGTACTACGCATGTTTTAAATGACAGGAGAAAAGACATTGTACAGTAAAAATGGTACATTTTCCAAATGATAGACCAAGGTCTCCATTTTTGTCACATGCAAAAAACCCTTATCCCAAACTTCTTTTCCTTTTCTACTATTTTGAAAAACATATTTGAATAGTTCAAATAGCCAATCTACATCAACATGATGTGTTATAGACTGGCCATTTTAACTATAAACTATAAAAATGGTGAAAATCCTCCAAAAATGTAGGGATAAGGCGTATAGTGGTAACAAAAATGGAGCCCCAAGTCTTTAGCTTCTATGCAATCCACAGAAGATGGGGTCTGAAACAATGTACATGCTGATTAGTTGTGCCATGAGCTGAGGAATATCAGATACATCCTCTAGACCTTGCCTTCCATGCACTCGCAAATTATTTGGCCTTTAGGATCAACACTTCTGTCAGGGGCAGCTGGTCAGGTGGTTACTGCTTAATCTCCTGTCTTTGGCAGTAAGACCTCTCCCTCTCTATGATTCTCAGCCTCTGTGTCTTTTGTGTACCCCCACAGGAGCAGAGGAAACCATCCTACGCTGAGATCTGCCAGCGGATCAAGGACACCCCGACACTACAGCCACCGCACCAACAGCAGCATCAAGCGCAGCAGCCGCCACAGCCCCACAAGGAAGCCAAGCCAGTCCCTTGCACTGCCGCCCCCGCAGGTGAGGAGTGGAAGTGCGCCACTGACGCAACAGCCCCGGCGGGAGACGGCAGTTGCAGCAGCAGCAGGGGAGGTGAGGCCAAGGCCAGAGAGACATCCTCCTCCTACCCCTCCTCCTACAAGCCCTCGTTGGCGGGCATAACCCCAGGCAGGTCCCCTCGGGAACCCCCCAGGAGACCGGGTGGTCGGTGGCCCTCCCCTCCTCCATCCTCTTCCTCCTCGCATCAAGGAAAGACGCCCAATAACAGCAAAGAGCCTGTTCACCCCCAGCCTATCCAGCCCAAGTCCCCGCAGTAGGAGGGAGATGATTGCGCTCCCTCCAAGCCCTCACACTGATATACACACACACACACACACACACACACACACACACACACACACACACACACACACACACACACACACACACACAGACATGCATTCAAAAAAGAGGAATTCTATAAAGTCAGGGCTATGAAATACTTAAATATCCCAGAGAATCCACCAGTCACAAACATAGAGGAACGCTGCCTTCTCTTTTCCTGGATCAGGGCTTGCGGATGAATATAAAAGCACTTTATTGTGCATGTAGAGCACCGTTTTCATGCTTTTTATCTTTTATTTATTTGGTCTGGGTTCTGTTGTTACTTACTTTTTATTTCTCCTTTTTGAGGGGGGCGGGGGGGGTGTACTTTTATTTAATTTAAACAAATTTCCTTTTTCTTTTTTTTTTCTTTTTTTCTTTTTTTAATTTTTGCTTAGTGTGATTCTGTTAAGTTGGGTCAGATCGGCATTGATATATTTATGTCAAAACTGCCTTCCTGGATTCAAGTTAATGCAGCGTCGCACAAAAAGCAGGGCGTTGCTATCGAAGCCGCCACTCAGGTGGGTGATTTTTTTTTTTTTTGGCGGGGGTCGGGGGGGTCGGGGGGGGGAGAGCTTCACCCAGCCAGACTCCATGTTGTTCAGGTTGCCGCGGGCCGAGTGGGGGGTGGGTGTGTGGGTTCATGTGCATGCTGTCTTACTTGTCGTGAGGCAGCATGGTGCGGCCGGTGCCGCTGTACAACTTCTCATCATTTGACCGGTGAGTCAGAGGTGTATATTTTAGTTGTTTTTTTGTGTTAGTTGTTTTGTTATGCAGGATTAACACTTTTCATCTCATTACGACAAGACTGGGATCCTTCCTTGCAGAGTTCCTTTTTTTTTCTTCAGACTTTTTCATTATTCTCATTTGATTGCCTTTTTTTGCGCATTACATAATCGCAGTCTCATTTTAACACCAGCGTTGGTGTGTTGGCTTACTGTTCTCCCAGGACTGCTAGCAATTGCTGTTGTATGCGGGTGATTTCTCCCCGGTTGTATATAGAACTTCTCTTGGCATGCCCCCCACCTGTATCACTGGTTCTCAATCTTTTCATATTATGGTTTTCTAGTCGATGTGTTATTAGAGGAAGGCTAGTGGCTGGAAATTGACATTCCATCACAGATGTATAGGACATGATGCTTTCCTACCCTCTGGGGAGGTAGTCTAATAACACCTGATCCCCAGGTTGAGAGCCACTGCTACAGCCACACAAGGGCACAGATCAGTTGATCTCTCCTGGTCTCAAACCCTCGGTGTCATGTCCTCTGCTCTGATGTACTGATCTGGTCCACTGGGTAATGAGTCACCAGGAGGAGAGGATGCAGCCTGTGTTGACATCCCACATATAATGGGCATTTAAAGCGGCTTGCGAATTTGTGAGGCATGTCCATCCGGGGCACCTCTCCAGAGCTGGTTGTTATTTGAAATGGCAGAGATCTGTATTGGAACGTTTTGGACTGGTGGTTTGGCCAATGGTTGGAAAAGGTACATGTTGCCGTGCTGGGGGGGGATTGACAGCAAAAGGAATGGCCATAATTTTGGTCCTTGATACCAGATTTTCTAATGACTCATGTAATTTCAACTATGAAGATTTGCTGTCTTTTTCCCCTTTCTTCCCCATTCTTCCAACATGGTAGCATGTCGTTTGTAATAACTGCTATGCAAACAGTCCATGGTTTATTACAGCTTTGCAGCATCATTGATGAGGAATGGCCAGCAGGCAAGAAGTGACCCTGTTGGACCCGATGAAATAAATGGTGAATGTGGCCAGTGAATTCTTCCTTCTACCGGTTACAGTAGCTGGTGGATAAAACAAAACAAACAAACATGCTCTTCTGTAACAAAAAAGAAAACGGGCATGGCTTCAGTTGGGAGCATATTAGCCGCGAGGTCACTTCATTGAGACAGTGTGACGTTTCTTTCAAGTTAATTCTCTTGGTGCTAGAAGTTTGAAACCCCGGAAACCTGTTATTTCAGTTAATCCGGTACTGTAAAGTAGAAAATACTTGATTTCTATCATTTAACTGTTGCACTGTTTGGTGTAGTTTTGTGGCTTGCAGAGAAAAAATCATAGAATACTTTTACATGAAGTTAAAAAGGGAAGATGCTTTCAAGTCTAGTATGTAAAGATACAAATCCACCATACTACTCGAAACATTTGAAGGGGAATGAAACCGTTAGCCAATTTTGTGGTTTGATATCCTGTACTGGTGTGATTCTACAAAAGGGATGGGAAAAACAGGGTGCAGATCACTGTACATTGTGATGTGTAACTCAAGCTACTAAAAATGAGTGTCGGATAACTTTAGGCTTTAGGTGTGGCAATGTGCAAACATTGACAGTAGTCATTGTAAATGCTCGGACATTGGCACAGCAAAATCCAATGCAGACATTTCAGTTAAATATAAATATGCTGTATTTTTTTTTGCTGCGTAATCCAAATAAGTGTACTGAGATTATACCCTGCTGTTTTTACCTTCTGTTCTTCTAAACCCATAACCAGAAAACAAACTACAACATTGGCTTAGGGTTACAGCATCCTTTGAGAAAGGAAACCTGGCTATATTCTCCTCACTATGGGCTTGTTTACTCCCATTACGAAAGGGGTGGAGTTTGTGTTTACGACCATTTGTTTGCCTCCGTGACACATTTTTGCTGCACTGTAGTGTATACACCGGTACAGTACGTTTGCGTTTTTCTAGCATACTCACTGTGCGCTGCCTGTAGAGTTGTGTACTGATATTGAATCCAACCACTTGTTGTTATTTTTTTTTAAATGGCAGGTTTAGTTGCCAATGTTGATGTTTAATTTTTCTTAGAAGGGTTTGACATGTTTGGCCTCTATTTAAGAGGGATTTTGACAAAAAAAAGAAACGTAATGGTTTATTTGGTTGGCTTTGAAAAGTTAGTGTGGTGGAGTAGACTTGGGTATTGTTCCAACATTTAATTTAAGTTAAATTATGAGTATATACCGTATAGAATGTAAGCATGGCCTAGCTGTCGCCATGATTGAAGATGGACTGAAGGAAGCATTGAAAGAGAGGCTTTTTATTTTGTTTTTTTGCTTGGCTGTTTTGAATGGTCGATGCATCGATCATTGCGATTTGACTGTTAAGTGGCGGGAATGTGAGCAGCAATGGGGATGAGGATCAGGAACTGGAAAAAGGAAAAAAAAGTTTATTTTGTTTCACCCATTGTAAATAAATGGGGAAAAATGCATGTCTTAAAAAGCCTTCAAGTCCTGATTTAAATTCCCATCCCGGCGTGGGTTTGTCCACTCCTTCCCCAGGCATTTAGGGGCTTTGTGTCTAGAGTTGCATGTCTCTCTCTCCCTATCATTTTGTCTTTCCTCTCGGCATGCTTCCTCTTCAGATGTTCCAGGCTCTCACTTTAAATTATATAGTCAATAAAACACATAGTTTTGAGGCTATAGGGTGTTGGAGTAAAATTTGAAAAGGAAACACCCAAAGCACATTGGGATTCTTGTTAAGATTACATTTATGTGAATAAAAACAAAGCAACACTTTGGTATAGCACCTTCATTGGGGACCTAGTGAAGGAAATGGAAGCCAAAAAAAAAAGAATTTCATATAAATGTGAAGGAGAATACCTACAGTATGCCTGGGCGACACCAGTTACTATAGCAGACACAATAATCTGAAGGTCTTTTTTGCCTCTGATTCAGCTGGCTGTCAAAACAATGAAGGCGGCTGGTGATTTTAAGACGTAGTGGCTGCCATGGCCTTTCAGGGCAAATGAACTTCAGCTTCCTCCCCCGGTAAACACTTGATTGATTTTCATTTTTAACCTAAACGGCACTGCTAACGATCCACTGTACTTTACGTGGTGTTTGTCAGCGAATCAAACGAGGCGTTTAAATGCAGACCTTTTTTGTGTACTTGGTGTCTCTGAAGTTTGTCCCACGTCAAGGGGAGCCACTGGGTATCAAGCCCAGACACGGGGATAGTCTCAGTGGGAGGAACGTTAAAAGAGGAATGGCTGGAAACCGATCATTGACGATAGCTGCTGCGGATTTGGATGAACAATAATTAAAAAAAAACAAAACAAATCTTTTTAATGAGAATTTTCAATTCTGAAGGACTGAGGTGCACTCGGATGGATATTTTTTGTTGTATGTGGAAATGGTCAAAATGAGAGAATGCATCATATCCACTTAATTTATAAACCAATGCTGTTTATTCCATGAGATATCATTTAAGTTTTCATCATACGGACAAGATTAAAAAAATATATATATCTATATATATATACACATATATATACACACACAAAACAAACACGCAATGTATGATTTCCATCCAGTGTTTGAGAAACTTGAATTTTATTTAAACTTGAAAAATGACTTTGCCTTAACTTTTATACGAGACAAGCATAGAGTTTCCTCCTTTTTCAACCCCACCCCCCCACCCCTACCCCCTTCCCCCCCACCCCAAAATGTTACTAAGGGTGACACGGAAAATATTTCGCCCTACCAAAAGTCACCAGTCTTACTGAGAAACGTACAAATCTAGCAGTGGTTTTCCTCTCTCCCCGTTTTGTTGTCTCCTTTTATTTTGTGTAAAATGTACGGGGAAAAAAAGAATCTCGTTTGAGCTGTCCTCTTGCTTCCTCTTGTCATTTTTTTCCTTCCGTGGGGGGGATATAAATCCTTGTAAATGCAAAACTAGTCAATACTGTATTCAATATGTGCACTTTGAAGTGTGTGCTTTGCTTGTACAGTTGTAAATATTCAGAAAGATATAAGAGGTACCTTAAAATGATATAAAAAATATATTGATCTTGTTGAATTGTTAATGTCGCTATTGAGCTGGATGTAGGATTATTAAAAAAAATACCTTAATGTGGTTTGAAAATGTTTTTGTTTGTTATTTTTTGCTTTTTATCTTTTGTTGTTCCTTTTGTTGAATCCTGCCTGCAGGATTGCATTGTGGGCAGGTTGTCTGATTGTAACATTTTTAGTTTAATTTCTAAACTGTCTCATTCCATTTTTTTTTTTTATTATTTCTGTTTTGTGACTCGCACCTGGTGTACAGGTGTCTCTCTTCCAGTCATCAAACACAACACACACACCCCCATACATGCGCACACACACACACACACCACACACTGTGCACAATTGAGAGGATTGAACCTGTGGTACTGAGAAGCATGTATCATTTATTCTTGTGTGGCCGCTTGTCCACCGTGACTGCGACCTCTTGGTTTGAGCTCTTTCTTGTTGCTTTTTCCTGGCAGCACTCAAGAGCTTAGCATGACTTATTCTGGTGCTCAGTGCATAGACTGCATAGGGTTTGATGTATCTCAACATATGGCGAAAGAGGGCGCCAACCATCAGACATTGAAAAAAAATAATTTCAGCTGCTGGCGCTTAAGGGAGCTTTCAGCTGCATCAATATGGAAGCATTGACCAGCGCTTGGCTTAAAAAAAAGTGGTTTGTGGTGTTCACAGGTCGTGCTCTTGTCGATCATATTTGGACATCGAAGTGCTCGGGCGATCTCAAGTGTTGCCCATGTATGTACAGTGTCAAACTGGACCACAGTTAACCAAATTTTAAGCACAGAATAACGATGATATGGAACCATACACATCTCTTACGCGTTCTAGTCTGCAATGTATATCCTTGCACGTACCAGACAAAACATCGGACTCGGTTTGGAGCAAAAAAGAGAGAAGGCATTTTGAACATTGTCAATGTTGAATATTTGTTTTTGTTTCTCTGTGTCAACTTTGATTTGATGGTTATTGCTCATGAAAATGTATGTTGGCTGTCATGGCCTTCCACCTGATAACTAATTAATGTACAAATTATTTCATTCATTTTGCTAGACATACCAGTGTTTAGGCTGAAATGGAATCATAGTTTAGTGGTTATTTTTACATTTAACTTCAGAAAGAGTTTTCTGGCACATAAAGCGTGCATTGTCTTTTAATCATTTTTGGTAATGTGGACTGCATTTGACGTGGCAAATGAAACCAATAACTGTGCCATTAGTTTCTTTTTTTTTCTTTGTTTTTTGACTGGGCAGTTTGACTTGTGTGTAGTTAAACGTTCAACATTTGTTTTGTTTTGGAGATGTGACGACTTGTTACTGGCATAAAAAAGTATTTTACAACTTGGAAATTTTCTTTTTCAAATGTTATACCACTGACGGGACAAAAGGAAAAAAAACTCAACTGTTAACTTTGGAGCATGGAGGTTTAGTGCTCTCTATATATACTTGGACTCTAGCATACCCTCCAATGTGCTTGGAAGATTATCGGGCGACCATGGATATTCCTGAGAGACCATGTGTGCACATGTGAAATCGATGCACCCAACATGAGGCAGCAAAAGACTCAAACCTATGGTAAATGAAACCCTATCCATGCTCACAAGGGGAAGGCGGTGCCAGCTGCAACAGGACATTGCATTACATTTTATAATGTAGCAATGATGACGAAAAGACTGAACGCAGGTTGTTTTTCCGTTTCTTGTCCGCACTATTAATAGTCTCCGTTGGTGTTGATCCCCCCCTTCTTTTCTGGTAACATGGTATTTCATGTCTGCCTGTCTGTCTCTGCCCAGTCTGCCCCCAGCTTCCTGCTCACCCGCAATGACAGTGCCATCCAGCTGTTTGGTTTACAACAGCTGAGGCTCATAAAAACTTTTTTTTCCTCATTTTGTTTTGTTTTTCTTCTCTTGGTTAAAGCAAAGACGTTCTGATGAACTGACTGGAACGAGACCCGTCTCCTCTCGTTATCAACTCACTGTGGTTAACTTGTTAACACTCTTTATGCCATGATAACTCTTAACGGCAACGGACAATCGATGACTGATTGGGTGTGTGCATGTGCACGCGCGGGAGGTGGGGTGTGACAGGAGAACTTGCCTAAAGACACCTGTAACAGCTGTTGGAACGGAAGTTACTTTAGAGATGGCTTTTTGATTTGATTCTTTACTTTTTTTTCTTTGGTCTTACCTATTCTTCCATTGAGACTGGAATCAAGCGTACGTCAGCTGTTGATAATTTAAGTTACTCTTGTGTCATGATGTAAAATGGTCTAATTTGGAGACAAAAAAAACAATGTAGCTTACTGAAAATAAAGATTTAGGCACTGTTGAGGAGCTGCCAATCTCAGTGTCAGTTTGTATGTGGTCAACGGGCATAAAGCCTAGAATTTCATTCTAGGTTTTCATTCGAGGCAAAAACAATGAGGAAGTAAGTGTACAGGGCTTTAGGAAAGCAGTATTGAAAGGCCAATTGAACAACTGAAATGTTAAATATTTTATCTAGACATGTTTTCTGAGGGTTTTCTTCCCTGATCCTTCTGTCAACTTGGGATTCAGAAAGTTCAAGGGGCTTTCATTGGCTCTGACAAGTTGCTAACCTTGTTATTGACTGCATCTATCTTTGCACCGCAAATACCCAATTGGAAATGAGGTATTTATTTCCACATTGGAATGCAGCCCATGTCTTGATGTCTAATGCATTCAGTGGCCAGTTATGCAGACTTACTTGACTTTATAAGATTAAAGATAAAAGTGTTATGAAGGCATTGAGTATTTTAACCATGTACCGTGTTATAAGCAGACTACAGTCCATTTGCACTTGGTAATATAATAATAAAATGCCTGTTAAGATTATTGGTAAAAGCAGTAAAATATTTGACTTATGTATGTACAATATATTTACAACACACGGGATGCGTAGCTAAATGAGATAACCGTTGCATTGTGACAGGCCCATTATGAGTGCTGCAATAGCTGTGTATATTAGACAATTTGGCCACAGTAGGCCTACAGCTAGAATGGCATGCATCGTGATTTATTTATTTGTGCTATGATTTAGGCATACTGTGGGAATATTCATAGCCAAATGGCACTCGATTCCAAACAAATTGTGCTTATGAACCACTTAATCCCTCTAAAGATTCCGTAAAGGGCATCTGACTTGCATCCGTGAGGTCTGTTTTTGACATTCTTCCCCTCTACAAGCTCACAAGCTTGTAAATACTAGGCTATTTGTGGCTAACAAATGGGCAATTTGGAAACTAAAGATCCACCTACCTCTCACTACCTCCCATGCTGAATGTAGCCACAAGATGGCACTGTTTTTAAAAAATGACACTTGTCCTAGTTATCCTAGTCACTATCCCCAGATTCCCCACCATAAAAAGATACTGTTTGTTTTGTCTCTAGACGTATAAAACTGCCTGTTGTAAATGACATTCACATCTTTGGGTAATATTCAGAGTGATCTGCTTGAGTAAGTTCCAATCTAGATCATTATCTACAAGCAGACAGTGGAGTTCATGCATTAGATGCTGCTTATAAAAGAAACTGTGTGCGTGCTTGTGAGTGCGTCATGCTTTAATAGGTAGTTTCAAACATAATTGCCTTTTTAAAGTGATTTGTCAAAGGAAAAGAAAACTACAAATATCTCTAAGCAATTGAATAAAGTATCAAAAGCCTCAGGCCTAACCCCAACCATGAATTCCCTAATCAGGCCTGTTATATAAGGCCCCTTGAAGTCTAGTTCTAGTGTGGTATTTATAGACCATATCAGAATGTTTGCAAAATAATGTGCATTTCTGGGTATAAGGTCTACTATATGCTGGATGCTTAGCCAAAGTGTCCAGAACATTAGCAACGTGTATTTAAAAAATAAAATGTATATAGTATCTCACAAAAGTGGGTAGGCCTAGGCTACTCCCCTCGCATTTCTCCCAATATTTAATGATATAAATTCATGGGACAACAGTGACGAAATGAAACTTTCATAGCCTACAATAAAAAGTATAGTCATTGTACAGCTTGGATAATAGTTTCATTTTTTCATCAAAATAACTAAGACACAGCCATTAATGTCTAAAATGTACTCACTTTTGTTGCCTGCAGTTTAGACATTAATGTCTGTTTTGGTTATTTGCTGGGAGAATGAAATGTACACTGTTATCCAAGCTATACAGTGACTAGGCCTACTTAGCCTGGTCTAGCCCTCAATGATTTTGGCCTTGGGGGGCGGGGGTGTCGTGGGATCCACACGGCGGAAGTGCTGCGCTCTGATTTGATCTCACTAACCTGTCGTCATCTCCGGCCCCTCCCACGCCCGTCCACTGCTGTTCTACGTCACATCATTTAGAGCGACGCCCACCCCGGAAGGTTGACACGCCCCTCAAGGCCACTTTCCAACGCGCGTTAGTCCAGGCTTTCCGTTTTCGCGCAAGGCGGACGAAAATGAAAGCCTGGGTGTCGAGGCTATACAGTGACTAGGCCTACTTGACATTAGGTGACAGTTTCATTTCGGTACTGTGAATAGATATCATTAAATATTTGGAGAAATGTGAGCGGTGTACTACTTTTTTGGCGACACGTGCATCAGATTCATGCATCAGTATACATGTACCTTCAAAAACAGGCTTTTGAAGGTAGTGTTGGGAAGCCACAAAGCAAAAGTAGTGTAATGATATTGACATTACTTACGTGTTTCATGATGCTAAAATAGAACAGATTTACAAGCTATTAACAGATAACAACAGAGATGTGCAGTAGTTTGTATATCCTAATCCACAACACTAAACAGCTTGTGTTGTACATCTCTATTCTTTTGTGGGTGGGAGGAACTTAGTAATAACGTAATATATAACATATTACTCTTTGCTTCAAGTAATAAGCATCATAATATTCCTTCTTCTAAGGGGTCAAAAGTAAAGTAAAGATACCGTATTTCTTTCAAGTAATAACACTGGGTACTGTGCAAAGAATAACATGAGATTGGAATATTGAGCCACTACACCATAAAGTTCACATGCTAGCAGGGGTGTAGTGGAGGGGGGACGCGCCACTTCTCACAAATATTTTTGGGTCTGAAAAAAATCATTAGCATGGTGATATACATCTTGATGACATCATCAAGATGTGTTTCACCATGTTAATGAGTTTCCTTTTTTCTGAGAGTGTACAAATGGAACCAAATGGACCCTCTAGGGTCCATTTTGTTCACATTTGTACACTCTCAGAAAAAAAAATCAAATGGGGGAATTCCCCTTTCAGAGCCCCCCCTCCACTTCTAAAAGTACCACTACAACACTGCCAGGGCCCACTATTTATTCTGCATTTTAGCCACGGACCACCATTTGATGTTGAGTTTAGTCTCTCTGACTAATTTCGAACAGATAACTGGCAAGATGTTGGTCAAAATAGCAATTCTTCTGTCCCAAATGTGTAGATTCTTGAGAATCATTCAGAATAATTCAGAATTAATTAAATACAATTCAACTCTTGAGAGTGTAAAATGAAACCAAATGGACCCAAATGTATGTAGAGTTACAGATCTATATGAGTCTTTGAAAGTCCCTAACGCTATAACTAACTAACTGGTCAGATAGGACAGATGATGTGTGGTGGTAGCCTACTTGTGAGGGCCATGAAGAGGCTGTCCTGTATTCATATGTGTCAGTTGCATCTTTATTAGTGGCACTATATTTATCAATAAAGTTTTTAAAAGGGCTGAGAGTAGGCCTACCCTCCTTGACATGATGGACCAATTTAGCACCACTCTTGACTTTTCCCCTTATTAAACCTTGAACACTTCAATCCCTCTCTCCTCCTCCTACAACTGCCACTGCATTTTTACATTCCAGTTCTGTTTCCAATTAGAGACCTCTCACACAGCTGTCGACAAACACACCGGAGTGGAAGTATGGTGTGGTTTGAACATACTGTAGATGTAGGTTGGTGAATGTGCTACGGCTACACTACAGGAATACCCAAAAGACAATGAGAGAGACTTTCTATTAGGACTGACACACACACACACACACACACACACGCACACACACGCACGCACGCACGCACGCACGCACGCACGCACGCACGCACGCGCACCCCCCCCCCCCCCCCCCCCCCCCACACACACACACACACACACACAGGCTTGTGACCAGCTGAGTAGGGTACAGTTTTATTAACATTAAAGGTAATAGAGGCAAGTTTTTAGCCAAAAATCAAAATACATAAACCGATATAGCTATATATTTTTTGCCTTTCCCCCCTAGCCGTCGCTTCTACTATGAATCTGCAGTTGTTTCTTGGCAGACTGACAATTTCCCTGCAACGAACTTTTGTTGTTGTCAACAAATCTTTTTTGTCCACTCCATCAGGTATGCATTCATTTTACAAGAAGAAAAAAAAAGGATAATACTACTAATAAAAGGGAGATACATGATAGCAACAATGGCCTGTGAAGGGGTCTTGTCCGCCCTAAAGGGATGATTTGTGCTAAAGGAAAAAAATAAGAATATTTTTGTTTTGTTTTAAAATCTATTTGCAGTAATCACATCCAGTGATCTGTGGGTCGACTCGGCCTACTCTCCCCCTCCTTACCTCAGATGCACTGGTCAAGCCGCTGTTGTCTGTGAACACTGTCACTGTCAAACAAAGTCAAGTTTGCGATCCATCATCCACATTGGAGCCATGCAGTTCCCAGTTATAGTTAACTAAAAGACAAAGTGAAGTAATTTAATGCCGTCTCTATTGCAATTTCAGTCGAGAGCACAACATGATCAGAGCCACGGTTAATGTTATTACGGCCAATGAACTCAAAAATAGTCAATTTGTCGAAATTATATTAGACAAGGCCCGGCCTGCCCTGCCACAATGTTACTTTCAGATGTGCAGCAATTGGACTGTGAGCGAGATATTAGTGAACCCAGTGGCAGTAATGACCCAGACTGGCCTTCACGATCTTGAATTTCTGAGCACTTTAATTTCCTTCAGGCCAGCATGAAGTCAGAAGAGACTCGATATGTTGATACCGCCACTCAAAAAGGGGATGCTTTAACCAAAGTTTATGTGAGTTCATCCAGACACTACTGATTCAAAGTGTACTCTCTAGGCCCACACTTATTGGAGCATGCCTACTTTTTGGTACTTTTTGGTTATTCTCCCTCTCTCCCTCTCTCTTTCTCTCTCTTTTTCTCAATTGGCATGTTTTACATTAGGGATGGGCAAATATATCGCCCATACAGATATTATCGGCCGATAAGGGTTTAAAAATCAATATAGGAAAATATCGCTATAAAAAAAAGGTGAGGGCAGTGGAATTTCATTTAGAGGTTTCATTTATTTATTTATTTTACCTGTGAATGAAATTCCACTGTCCTCTCACGTATTAGGAGGACAATATCAGTCACCAGAAAAAAGATGGGTTGTTTTTGAATAATCTATCATGGTTAAAATGGAGTTTTAAGTTATAATGGGTTTGTATAGGAGGGGGCAGGGCTATCACTCCATTGGAGCCTATGTATTCTATTACTTTATGAAATTAAACATATTTGCGCAACTGGGATTTTTCGGGACTTTTAATATGTTGTTCTGGAGACCTCAAAGAAATGATCTGTGAAGAAAAATCCCATGTTACAATTTATTCCAATTTTAGGTAAAACATGAGCTAAAATTACTGGCATATATGTATGTCTTCTTCATACATTTATACATTTATGCCATTATGAAAATTAATAAAATGATTTGAAAAGATTATTTAAGTTTAGAAATTAGTAAAACACCATTTACAGGTATGCATAGAGCCACCCAATCCAGAGGAAATATATGGGGGACCTTCCTCCAATTATAATCGAGTGGAGGCAGGCCTTGGTGCACGTGCTGTTGGTCTGTTGGGGGGGGTTCAAATCACCCAAATCACTGAATGCTCCCATTATGTATTTTTTGTCCACCACAAAAGCCTGCATATATTGGTGCTGGTTGATTCAAGTTGATATTGGTTTCGGAAATTAAAAGTTGGACAATATCGAGATATCGGATATCGATAAAAAAGTCAATATCGGATATCTCCATTTTACGCTGTACAAAAATGGGGCACAGAAAGTGACTTTTATCTGATCTATAATATAGATTATTACAGTTCAAAATACAAACGCATAACATATGTAAATATTTAATCAAACTCTTAGGCAGCACCTAGCTTCTACTTACAAGCCGTTTGATCACATATCCCAGAGGGGCGATTGATCTGTGATTGGAAAGTTAATTGTTGGAACCAAGGATATATTACATCCCACATCCTGAAGCAAAGAATGGTAGTTAAGGTAGTATAATGCCCTGTGTAAATTCCGGTTCATTTGTGATAGTATAGCCTTAAAACCAATGCGAATAATGAAAATATATGCTATATGCGGTTTAAAATGCTGAAAGCCCAACTAACAATGGCTTATACTGTGAAAGTGAAAATAGAAACATGCTAGTATACTCGGAACAAAGCAAGTACTGTGTACCTAATAAGGGACGTAAAAAAAGAGTCACAGACAGTCAGACACTAATGCAGTAGGAAAGCTTTTGATTATTTATTTTATGATTTCAAGACTGTGTAATAAACAAGAGGACAATAAAATATAAAATATTGGGAACACAAATACATGTTTTGTGTCTATGTTCCATGAATGTTTTTTGTTTGTTTTTTTGTTTTGCTGTGAGCTGAAAGGCACTAAACCCAAACCAAAATGTTAAAGTGGTGCCAGGCTTGGGACCTGTAACTAGTATAACATATCATCCCTGGTCGTATTGGTGACATAGTTACCAATATATGCCAAAATAAAGGAACACAATTGGATTTATTGGCACACTATGCTGTATCAAAAGTCCAATCTTGATTGTCAAACAAAAGCTTGAGGCTCCATAATGCCTCTGCCCAGTATGAGCCATGTCTCTCCCTCTCCCTCACCACTATGAGTTGGCACAACAGTCTGGGGTTAAGGCTAGGTTTAGGCATAGGTTTTACTGAGGTAATGTTTAAGGTTAGGGGTTAGGATTAGGTTTAGTAGTAACCGGTGAAGAACGGTTACGACTGTTGCCCCAACGGTCATGTTGGGGCAACAGTTTGGAATTTGTAATTTACTTAAATGCATAATATGTCCTGTCAAGTTTTAAAATCTTTTGAAAATAGCAGATCTACAAAGCTCACAACACATCGCATCACAATGTATTGTGAGCTATTTTCGAATGACCGAAATATACTGTATATAGGGCTGAAGTAGTTTGTGTATGTTTTGCAATAATAATCAAAATGTTTTCAATTTATATAGTGGAGTAAAAGGTGCAATATTTGGATCCTAGATGTAGTGGATTATAGAAGTAAAAGTACTGGAAATACTCAATTGAAGTACAAATACTCACGAGAAGTACTCAAGTACAGTACTTACCATAAGTAAACTGAAATTTACTTTCCAACACTGCGGATGGGGAGCCGTTAAAGACGTAGAGAGCAGAGACATCCTCAGAGCAGACCTTCTGGTGTGATTCTAATCTCTCAAAGACAGATTCTGCTAAAGGGATTTTTTTTTTTTTACCAAATGGATCCCTAAATTGATGCGATTCAGCAATGGGACACACAGGTTCAAAGGCATCGATTACTTTTTATTACATCATCCCTCCACACACAGACTCTCGTGCATTCTAATTGTCACATAACTGCATTCTGAGTCGATGCTGCTGGCCGATGTTTCTTATAGTACTCTTACCACTCCGTGGTGATGAATACGATGCTCAAAGCCTCTGGCAGGGATCCCAGTCTCCACTGCCAAGCTACCTGGACCAGTAATGGACAATTAATGTCACTGCATGCTGTTGCTGGGGACAAAGCTGATGGCTGGGATGCTGATGTTGGTAATGTGTTGTGGAGGATGATGATGAGGGCCGTTGATAATGAGGATGTTGACAACACATGTTAACTAGAACTGCACCCTGACCAGTGCCAAGTTGCGCTTTGCACACAAGTAGGCTTTGGCCTACTTGTGAGTGTGCAGACCGCCAACTGACCACCAACTGACCTGCGCTCAATGACATTGACAATGACATTGACCTAAAGGAAACTCATGTAACCAATGTGGTTATGTGAATGTACTGGAGATAATACATTTAAAATGGTCTTTGTGGATAATGATGGATATCACAAATGCCCATATGGAAACTATATTCCATATAATTAATTCCATATAGTGGCACGAATACTAATAAGCCTACAGTATATGACTCAGCTCACACACTAATATTACTATTACTACTAGTAATAAGAATAAGAAGAAGAGGAAGAAAACTTTATTTGTATAGCACCTTTCATGGCATAACATGCAGCTCAAATAAAAAAGAGGAAAAAGGAAAAAGGCAAGGT
Source organism: Benthosema pterotum (assembly GCA_039105355.1). NCBI lineage: Eukaryota > Metazoa > Chordata > Actinopteri > Myctophiformes > Myctophidae > Benthosema > Benthosema pterotum. Next base: position 23,058,603 of record CM076976.1, read on the forward strand.
GCAAAACATTAAAAATGCAATACAGTGAGGACATTAGATAAGGCATGTAGCGGTGCGAATATCAGCAGACAGGACAACTTAATTCTTGCTTGCAATTAAAATCAATTTATTTCCTATACGTTTAACAATACTAAAAACAGGGGAAAGGGGAGGTGGAACAATGCTGGCAAGTCCAAGTTCAAACAATTCAATCTCAATCTGAGTGTCACTTCCTGTCTATAAGCACTCACATGGGCCACTGACTATGGATGACACTAGGGGCGCGATTTTCATTCCCCCCCTTGTCCCTAACGTTACCCGATACCCGCAGCGAATTCCCTTATTGCTATTTTGGTCACCTTTTCTCTTCCCTTAGCCACTATTCTTTATGCCGACACCGTTATTTGTGGCTGGAGGTGTGGTCATGGGCGTGTTTGTTGCGCAGTCCCTTAAGTTGCTAATTTCGTCAAATAGATTAGGGAACTAGATAACGCCACATCAGACCACCCCTTAACCGATCCACGAAGGCAGAGCCACGTGCGCACAGTGCGTGCGTCTGTGCGCCTTTGGAGATGTCCACAACTCCACGTGGAAACTCTGGAATTCGCGGCAAAAAGTCGTTTTTTTGATCATTGATTTCTCGGTCAATTCTGGACCATTTTTTACATTTCAAAGTGCAGCGTGACGGCAAAGACCTCCTCTCTCAGATGCTGTATAGTATATGTGGGTAGGTCTTCTCTACGATCCCGCATCGAGCAAAATGTAAGTGTCGGGGATTTGGTGGACCGTTTCCACCAAAATCCCGACACTTACATTTTGCTAGATCCCGCATCGTAGAGAAGACCTACCCACATATACTATACAGCATCTGAGAGAGGAGGTCTTTGCCGTCACGCTGCACTTTGAAATGTAAAAAATGGTCCAGAATTGACCGAGAAATCAATGATTAAAAAAAACGTTTTCTGCCGCGATTTGCCGACTTTTTTTTGCAATTTACTTTATAACATTTCGCAGACTTGGGATAAATGCACGCCACATACAGCAAAAAAACATGGAACATGTTTTTTCAACATAACATGTTGAATGGTAAGAAATGATTGAGAATTGACCGAGCAATTGTTTGAAAATGAGAGCATGATCTTTGAGAATAGGCGTCTGTCCTAAGCCCGCAGCCAGGCTGCGTGCTTCGGAGGGTCAGACATAGCAGTAGGGATAAGGGAAATAGATAAGGGATGAATTAAAGGGAATGGCAAGACCAACACGGATTGGATGAAAGCTAAAAACGCCCAAACCACACCTATGCATAATTTAACGGGTAAAGGAGGTATTTAAGGGAGATGGCATGGTACGAAATTAGCGACTTTAGTGGGGGAACGCCTCTTCCCCAATGCTATGTGCGTTAATTGCGCATAAGGGCTAATGTAACCAAAATCGGGCCCTAGGTATGAATGATCATTGTCCAATTGTCATGTGTAAAGTGCTATAAACAGTGCAATTCAATAAAGCTATTTCAAAACCATTCAACAAGGCATAGCACTGGCCTCATGAAGTCAACATCCCGACCTATGGCACTTCTATAAAATTGCTCAAGGGCACTTTGTGTGCACTCTGTGTGCACTTTGTACAAGACACTGGAACGGACTCAGGCCGTGACACATTGCAACTTCCAAAAGACGCAGATGCAGTCACCATGTTTTACCGTAGAATGGCTGTGGATGGGAAATAAAAATGCAAAGTGCCGCAATTCCCTGCTTCCAGAGAATGCACGGCCAGGGGCGGATGTAACACTTCCCAGTTAGGGGGGGCAGGAGAAAATGGTATGGGAGCGGCTTCATCGCCCGTGTTGCTTCGCGCCACGGGCGATGAAGTCGCACCCAAACCATTTCCGTGGAATGACTCACTTACTGTATATTAGGAAAGTAAGCATCGATAATAACATCAGTTGTTGTTGACGTTGCAACAGACACGCAGCATGCATAAAGCTAAAGGTCTGACTTCGAGAATTTTCTGTTTTCAATGATGAAATGCTGTTGGTTTAGTGGTGCCACAACTGTAGTTAGTTAGTAGTAGTGTTTCAAATCATTTTAATTACAAGCACTTTCATTTGAAATATCTTTGAAATTTTAGTTGTTTTGCATGCCATCATATTTGGTGGGGCAGTAGAGTTCTCAAACTCTGCCCGAACCCGACCAGGACCGAACCCGAACAGGCCCGACCTGACATTTAGGGCCAGGTCGGGCCTAAAATCTACTCTAATCAGTAGGGCTGGGTAGTTTGCAGCCATCACGCGCGCACACACAGCGTGCCCACCCTGAATTGCTCGTGCCCACTCTGAATTGAGTTTCTGGCTACGCCTCTGGTCCAATGTCTCTTTTCATCCAGTGCCTGTCGTCCTCGTCAGGTAGATAGATAGATGAAAATGTTTCACCATGTTAGTGGTTTTCAAAGTGTAGTGTGTGTGCAGCTTTAGGGAGAGCAGGATAGGTGGGCAGACTGGGCACTATGGGGGACCTCAATGTTAAAATGGCTATTTTGTAGGTGTAGCACCCAGCCATGAGCCAGCCACAACAGCCCCGCTAATCGGGCTCAGCCCTATTGGCGCGACTGGTTGTGCGTTAGACTGGCGAGTGGGAGTCCCGGGTTCGATCCCCACTTCCATGTAATACTACATAGGGAAAAAACTCTCAGCTGTTATGCCACCCTAATTAGACTATGTTCAAATCTACTGTATGTTCAGATTTTTTTCATATATCCTACTGTAGAATGTGTTGTTATTAGTGGATTATTATTATTTATTTTTTTTAACTAGGGACAAAATAACCATTAGAAAGTTCTCAACTGTGATTAGATCTGTTTTCCACCGCTTTTTCGAGTCACTTGTTCAAATACTGGATTGTGATTGGCTTAAAATGGTGGAAAACAAGTCAGAACTGCAGAATACCCGGCAGACTTATCAGTCTCAAAGTGTGCTAAAAGGTAGAGAGTTGGAACACCTTTTCCAACCAAACCTGACCTTTAATGGTGACCGGTTACCGGACTACATTTTTTAGGGTTGCAAAGACACGCAGCTGCACTTTGCAGGGGAAGCAGGTGTGGAGAAGAAACATGCAGGGCGGAATGTGAGGAAAGGAAAGAACCAAAGTGTGTTCGTTGTGGTGGAGGGCACCATGCAGGTTCAGCCCAGTGCCCAAGGATGGAACAGGTAAAGGTCAGCAGAATAAGAAGTGAAAGGAACGACTTGTAATATGTGGAGGCAGTGGAAAAACTGCTCAATGAAGTATATCGGTACAGTGGAAAACAGCAGGGAGGAGCCATTTGGTTTCATGTTTACCCTCCAGAGTTAAAATAGTGATCATCTGAATTAGCTTAATTAATGGTCGCTTTGGTCTATGTTTGACTGTTTTGTTTCCCCAAACCAGCCTGGAATTGTGGACGAAAGCAAAAATAAATCTTTAGTTTTGGGGGTCTGTGGGGCTAAAATGTTATCAAATGGTGGCTCAAATTCTGAATAAATAGTGGACCCTGGTATCCAAAAGTTTGAAACCCACTGTACTAGAGATAGATAGATAGATGGTTGGTCTATATATCTATCTTCAGACCTCCATTTCTTGGGAACACAGAATGGGGGAACTTTTTTTATCATGTCCACCTAGCACCTATAGGGTATACTAATGACATATAGGTAGTAGAATGTTGAAAATGGGTGGAGTTCCCCTTTAAATGGCACGCGAGTGGCCGAATGGCGCCCTCTACTGGACTCCAATCACAACACACCAAGTCAGAGTTACAGAGTCACCGCCGTGCGTGTGTGTGTTTGTTACAGTCCAAGATAGAGGGAGAGAGAGAGAGAGAGAGAGAGAGAGAGAGAGAGAGAGAGAGAGAGAGAGAGAGAGAGAGAGAGAGAGAGAGAGAGAGAGAGAGAGAGAGAGAGAGAGAGAGAGAGAGAGAGAGAGAGAGAGAGAGAGAGAGAGAGAGAGAGAGAGAGAGAGAGAGAGAGAGAGAGAGAGAGAGAGAGGGAAGGGACGGAGGAGGCAGCGCTCTCTGGCAGGCTAAAGGGAGCAAAGAGTGTGTATTCCTCGGCTCCTCCAGACAGACCTGTATGCGGGGACTATCCAGGGGGAGGCTTCAACGGACAGCCATGGCGGCGGGACTCGACCGTTGAGGCTCGGATCGTAAAGGGACCCGAACTTCTTTACGCGGTTTTTACATAGTTTCCAAATCCTTGCGCAGCTACTTTCTGCGGCTCGTTCCTCTCCTCCGATGCGTCGCTGGAGCTCTGCAGCGAGAGACTGACTGACTGACTGGCTGGCTGGCTGGCTGACTGGCTGGCTGCTGGGCTTGTTTGTTTGAGGAGGACAGGAGAGTGGAAAGAGACGCACCAGTAGTGAATTACTATTCTTTTTTATAGAAGAAACGGAATGGCCGATCGTGACACTAGCACCGTACCGATCCCACTGGAGGTGAGAGCCAGACTCGCAGAGCTGGAATTGGAGTTGTCAGAAGGTAAGGAACTGGGGCTGGGGACTCATAATTTGAAATAATAGCCTACAACGAGCGTGCGTGCGTGTGTGCGTGCGCGTTTCTTCAATGACTGCTGATTGTGGATGAAGAGTTTGAGCACCTTCCTTATGGATCTTGATTAAAGGGGAAATCCACCCAATTTCAACATTCTAATGTCATTAGTATACCCTAGCGGTGCTGGGTGGACATGATAAAAAAGTTCCCCCATTCTGTATTCCCAAGAAATGGAGGTCTGAAGAAAACCACTAACATGGTGAAACATCTTCATGACATCATCAAGATGTATTTTCACCATGTTAATAGATTTCTTTAGATGCTTTTTTTCGGGTTCATTTGGTTGCATTTGTACGCTCTCAGAAAAAAATGAAGTTGAAAATGGGTGGAATTCTCCTTTAAGGACACATTGTGTCACATTCTCCTCAGTGGCAACTGAAGCTGTTGTTGTGCAACCAATCACTGCTGGTCCACTGGTTGGTTATGGAAAGTGGAGACATCATAGCATTTCTTGTCATGTCCAGAAGTTACTCAGAGGCAGTGCTATAGTTTGACAGTCAGAGATATTTTCTTAAAGGGGAATTCCACCCATATTCAACATTTTTACTGTCATTAATATACATTTGAGATGTTGTGTGGACATAATAAAAAAGACCCCCATTCTGTGCTTCCCAGAAATGGAGGTCAGAAAAAAAAATCATTAACATGTTGAAACACAACTTGATGACATCATCAAGTTGTGTTTCGCCATGTTTATGATTTTTTTTTTTCTGAGAGTGTACAAATGTGAACCAAATGGACGTGTTATAGGGTCACAGTCAGAAAAAAAAAAGAATTATTATGTCCACAGCTGGAATGCAGCCTGCAATGGGGCTGCATTTTATTCTACTTTTTATATACAAACTGTGCAATCCATCCTCTTATTATTGTAAAGAAGATGGCAGCAGCCACATGGAAAAAAAGACGGTTTGAAATGCAGTCTTCTTGGTATCGATTTTTGCATTACTCTCTCCCTTCAAATTGATATGTCATATTATTGCCAACGTACTCTCTCTTCTCTCTTCTCTGCCTCAGAGATTGTCAGTGTCAGGTTTCAACAGCACTGAGTGCTGCTTTGCTTTTCTCATGGAGTCACTCAGTGCAGTCTGAGTCTGACTGGGATGATGATGATCATGATGCTGCTGCGTCTCGGCCATGTATGGAAAATAAAGAGAGAGAGAGAGAGAGAGAGAGAGGGAGAGGGAGAGGGAGAGAGATTGCACATCTGAGTGAAATTGTGCACATGCACGCACGCACACGTAAAAATGCACTGTCTGCCAATGACACACACACACACACACACACACACACACACACACACACACACACACACACACACACACACACACACACACACACACACAGTAGGCCTATGAGTACACACATTCCATTGCTGCATTTTTTCTCCAAATCCTACAGCTGACATTCTGACTACAGCTGAGGTGACACACACACACACACACTACAGTGGGTGTAGAGTTCTGTATCTGTTATTCATTATAGATACTAGTGTTTATTTTGAGTTTTATTGTGTGCCTTTCTTTCTTGCCTGTGGACAGAATGAGCTGTCTATCTATCTAACTATCTATCTGTCTATCGATGAAAGTCATGCCTTAACAGTTGAGATGTGCTGCCATGTCATGGTGTGTGTGTCATGGACGACAGACGCTGTACTGTAAACAAAGAGGGAAACGGGGTCACATCATGTAACACAACATCCCCCACTATTTACATGCTTAGTTGACATCTTTAATGCAACTGCTGTATCAGATGCAAAGCTTTAGTCCCCCGCCCCCCCCCACACACACACACACATGACCTATTTACCCCACATGCACACACACGCATACGCAGGGCTTTGTATTGCTGTACTTGTGTGTAATGTTTTTGATGAATGACAATTTGAGTTTTCTTTTTGATATCCTTAACTGTAATGTCTGAAGCTACCTGACGTGTTGTATGTTGTAGACAGCATTTTTAAAATGTAGCCTCACCTGGGGTTTTGTTTGTGTCGCTGTTCTTGTCGTTTTGACGGGTTGTAGTCAGTGAATATATTTCATACTTCCGTTACCCTTTGCTAAACGCTCCCTGTTGGTGGGTCCATCAGCCAGCACTTGGAAATGATTTGCTGACCGTCCCGGGCGTCAACCTGCCTGCAGGGCCGGATCTAGGCATGTGGATGGGGGGGGCACTGCCCTGACTGCCCTGACCAACAAACATGATGGCATGCAGAAATAACCCACATTTCAAAGATATTTCAAATTAAAGTGCTCATAATTGAAATTATTTGAAACACTACCCTACTACTGCTACTAACTACAGTTATCTCACCAGTCACCACTAAAGAATTTAAATGAAAATGGTATGGGGGCTGTTCGCAACACAAGCGATGAAGATGCCCCCCAATTGGGAAATGTTACATCCGGGCCTGCCTGCCTGCGGACAAAGATAGTAAAGTAATGTGCACTGAACACTGAACATAATTTAAAGCTGGAGTTGAGGGTGGTGTGTGTGTGTGTGTGTGTGTGTGTGTGTGTGTGTGTGTGTGTGTGCGTGTGCGTGTGTGCGTGTGTGCGCGTGTGCGCGTGTGTGCATGCGTGCGTGTGTGTTAATTAGTGAAATGATGCTGAGAGGCTTTGGCTCTGAGATGTATACACAGTGCTGCCTTGGCACGCTCTACCACCTTATATGTTAATCTCTCTATCACTTTAATGTCTCTCCCCTAATTCCGTTTACCTTTCTTTTGCCCTGACCTTTCTCCTCCCTCCTCCCTCATATCTCTCCTCCTACCAACCAATGTTTTTGACTGGGATAACCACCTGCCCGGTCAGATATTTAATGGGGGACCTTTTGTGGGACCTTTTCATTATTAGGGATGTATTCTGATATCAACCGGTAACAATATGTCAAGGCCAAAACAAAAGGGCTGCTATCAACATCACATGTCTCCACATCGTGGAAATTAAACGCATCATTGTGGTGTCCGGCTGGCCTGCATTCATACTGTAGATGCAAACAGGACTTTCCACATTTCCACACAATAAGAGAACAAAGTTACTTAAGTTATGGAAAGAAATTACTGTATGCCCCCAACAATGCCAAGCCTGTCCATGACTTCCCTGGCTGGTCTGGGCTTGAAAAACAATGAGCCCTTCTCTAAACTCCACCCTTTAGGGTGGGGCTTGTTCAATGTCCAATGCCAGTCCAGATACTTTAGCAACTATTGCTATGCAAGGCCTAATTGACACATGTAGCACGCAGAAAGTAGCAGAGCCCTCAATGCGTTGTGTCCGTAGCGCGTTGAGAGCTTGTAGGTCTGCTGTTTTCTGCAAGCAAAACTGCAGTGGCGTTTCTAAGCAACTTTGGAGCCCCAGGCAAGATTTTCCCTGGGCCCCCCTTACTAAATGCACCTGTATGGGTCCATTTGGTAAGGTGGGCTCCAGGGAAAATCTCCTGTGACCTCATACCTATGACAGGCATAGTAAAATGGCGCCCCCAAGGGATAAAATTATGAACTATTTTTTAACTAAAGATGTAATATATAGAGGACAAGTATAATGTATTTATCCATTAGGCTTATTAGCCTGGGATTCTTTTAAAGCATGTCTGGTGCTCACCCTGGTGCCCCACCGCCCCCCCCTTCCCTCATGGCGCCCCAGGCAACTGCCTAGTAGTCTGCCTAATGGCAAAAACGCACCTGCGACACTGCCATGTGACAAAGTATGAATCAGCTTTTACTCTGAACTTCCTAATGTCGTCCCCCTGACCCCTCCTCTCCTCCCCTCTTCTCTCTCCCCCTCTCTTCTCGGTCACATCTGGGCTGGACCTGATGCAACTGTAAAGACTTCTGTGACCATCTGTTATTTTACACTCAATCTCTGTCCCTCTGTCTCTCCATGGAATGGTGACCACAGCCACAACATGGCTCCTCACGTCCTCTTTCTGCCCTCTCTCTCTACGCTGCCACTTCTACCACTGCTAATTACAGCAGCGTCTCTAGACCGTCTGAGAGGAACCAACGTCGTTGTATGATTTACCGAGGCCTCGGCTTTTGGGCCGCCGAATTACATGTCGGCGGTGTAGAGTAGACTAGAGTCGATGTTCTTGTTGACCGTGTTTTTGCTCCGAGAATAGACTGAGAATGTTGTAATGCGTATTTTCGTAATACTGTGTGACAACATGACGTGAGTCGGGGCGCCTCGGTTGGCCGATGTACAAGTTCGCGACGCAGCGCGTTCGCGAGGTTTTTGGGGTTGTCTCTTTTTCACTGCCTGACGCCATGGTGGCGTATGGATTCTTAGACTTAAGTCTTTGTTGCTGGTTTTCTCAAGCACAATTTGAACAAGATTTGGCCCCATGCGGTGCCTTGCAATGGCTTAGTCATAGTAGTAAGAGTATCAGGCATCTCTAGAGCATTGTATTCCAACCAGTGGGGACCACCAGTGGTCCCTGAGAGATCCCCAGCTAAAAGATGAAAAGTTGGTTAACCAGATGTAACTCTTTGAGAGCGTAAAAATGAAACCAAATGGACCCTTGCGGGTCCATTTGGTTTCATGTTTACACTCTCTAAAATATTCATAATCTGAATGTGCTAATTCAGATGACTTAAGAAGTCACACAATTAGATAATCCATGTTTGCCTGGCTTGTTTGCGAAATCCAGGCTGGTATTGTGGACAAAACCAAAAGAATTGTTTAGCTTTGGGGTGAAAATGTCATCAAATGGTGCTCCGTGGCTCAAAATGCTGAATAAATAGTGGGCCCTGGTGCCAAAATGCTCTTATAGTCATACTCTGTCTCTAGTGAAGACAGAGTAGAGACTGTACTCCACATTCTACTAAACACTAAAATAAATTCAGGTACCTTAAAGGTCTCAGTAATCTTCTCTTACAAAAATAACACAGGCTATCTCCTTCATCCATGACCATGCCTCCAGTCAGTCCAGGCAGTTTTCTGCATCTTACATAGGGCCGGTCATCCTAGACTCCCTGAGACCTGGCTGTGTCGCAGCCTGCAGTGCAGGGGCTGTTGGATTTAGGGCCTCTCTGTCTAGCAAGTCAGAAAAGCAGAGCTGTCCTCATCCCCAAAAACCCCCTGCTCATATGGCCACTGTTGCACACTGCGGTACAAAGAATCCAATCTAAAACGAATCCCTATGGGAAAAGAAGAATGTGGTTGAATGTCTGTGTTGATTCTCGATCAGATTTAAAAGAAAGGGAAAGAGAAACTAGGTTTGTAGATTTAATCTGAAATGGTACCACAAGTTTGATGACACACTTGATGTCTTTCACCCGGCCTGCACACACGCACACACCCACACACACACACACACACACACACACACACACACACACACACACACACACACACACAGGGGTGTGGCCGTCACCTGACCTTTGGAGGCTCAGAGTTGCTCTCCTACCAGATACAACATAATGGCACAGTTATGGCTTACTGTTATCTGTTACACGATGCACACACACACACACACACACACACACACACACACACACACACACACACACACACACACACACACACACACACACACACACACACACACACACACAGTGTCTCTGACAGTTGATTGAATGCTAGTTTGATGATGCTGTTATAACACACTGTTCAAACAGTGAGTCATCACTTGGTCAGAGTCCACATCCACGTACAGCACTATGTATGCACTGGTAGGTGGAATGTTCACAGTGTGTGTCCTGTGGTCCTGACCGGTTACAGACCAACCCTGGGCAGACTGAGCCTATTGGCTACACCTGGCCAACAGGGGCACTGCACAATGGCCTGTAGGGCAGGTGTAGCTAAGAATTCAACAAACAATGTGCAACCCAGTTTTGGCACAAACAAGTGAGTTAATTCTTTTCGCTCCTATTCCACCCAATTGTGGAATGCCCTACAAACAGTCATTAAGACACGTGAATCACTTGTCTCCTTCAAAACCACTCTCAAAGGGAGTCACCCATGGACATCTGCAGTTCAAGACTGACCTCCGTAAAAATATAATCCCCCCCCAACTTCGGGGAGTATGAGAGGGAGAGATGAGCTCGAAGGTGATTACTTTATTTATGAAAGCATCAATTAACTTCCTAACACTTGGCTACTACGGTGGATCATTTTGAAACTACGTGGAAAGGGAAAGAGATAGGACACACACACACAATGTAAAGTAGAGGGAGAGAGACTGAGAGACCTAAACTAGATCTCCAGGTTCTCTCATTAGGAGCATCATGTCTGCTCACATTACGTCCTCACTGACCACAGCTCCTCGGATTCCCTCAGCCTATTAGAGGGTGATGATGACCATTTCTCATAGTGCCCCCAGAGGGGAAGGTTTTCCATTTTAAAGCGTCACACACCTTATTGGAGTGCTTTTGTGTCTTTGTTTGTGGAGTTAACATTGCTCAAATACTGTATGTCTTCCCTATGTATTTTGGTTTCTTCCTGAAAGCTCCAAGCCTCAAAAGGCACAGTCAAAATGGCACCGTTTTAGTGACATCATAACCTTAACTTCTCCCACAGCAACAGCTGTGGGTGATAGTGCGGCCACTGGCCGCATAAAACATACTTTTTAGCATTTCCTGTACTACCTTTTTTGAAAGAAAATTCCCCTGTATAATGATGGTACCTGATGTTCATGTTTTAGGAAAGGGGGAAAAAATCACAGCACTTCATCTTTAACAGCATGTTGCTGTTGGCAGGCAGAAATCTTTGCTTGATTGTTTTAGTTATTTTCTGAAATGAATACCCTGCTATTGTCACCCCCAAAAAACCCTATGTACGGGTAGTCAAATTTAAGCTCACAACCTGTTACAGGCTTTCCATGTGGAAACCTATTAAAATACATCACTAGATCCACTTTGGAAAATCATAGTCATCACCTGAAGTTCATAATCTCTAAACGTTTTGCCCAAGCAGGACTTCATCAGGTTTGACGGTAGCGACTCATCACACATCAGCCCAACCACAACACCTGCTCTCCAACAAACCTGTGTGTGTGTGCGTGTGCATGCATGTGTGTGACATGCACTTGCAGGAGAGCTGACAGGAAAGAGCAAAATGCATAGCGATACAAATGGCCGCCGCGGTCGGTCGCTGACATTTTCAGCCGGTGGACGTGGTGAGCTGCAGGCTGGCAGACAAGAGGGGATGAATATGTATGGAGAGGCTACCGCCTGCAACGATATGACAGCTGATGACAAACATGTGGACAGACTGCCTAGGAGGGTGAGGAGGGGGTGTTGCGTGTGTGTGTGTGTGTGTGTGTGTGTGTGTGTGTGTGTGTGTGTGTGTGTGTGTGTGTGTGTGTGTGTGTGTGTGTGTGTGTGTGTGTGTGTGTGTGTGTGTGTGTGTGTGTGTGTGTGTGTGTGTGTGTGTGTGTGTGTGTGTGTGTGTGTGTGTGTGTGTGTGTGTGTGTGTGTGTGTGTGGTGGAGGGGGAACGCCACTTCTCACATCTAGAATATTTTTGGGGCAAGAGTAGGCCTATGTTTTTGTCTTGTCATTTACTTTTATGGATACAATTAGGCACAATTAGGCTTTCTCAATATGCTATACTTGTTTTAATGCAAGTGTGCATGCACGTGTCTTAAAGGGGAATTCCACTCATTTTCAATATTTTACTATGTCATTAATATACCTTAGAGATGTTGTGTGGACATGGTAAAAAAAATCCCCCATTCTGTGTTTCCTAGAAATGGAGGTTTGGGGAAAAATCATTAGCATGGTGAAATACATCTTGATGGCATCATCAAGATGTATTTCACCATGTTTCCTTTGATGAATGAAAATGGGTGGAATTCCCCTTTAAGAGGTGTCCCCCCCACTTCTAAAATTCCCACTACAACACTGTGTGTGTGTGTGTGTGTGTGTGTGTGTGTGTGTGTGTGTGTGTGTGTGTGTGTGTGTGTGTGTGTGTGTGTGTGTGTGTGTGTGTGTGTGTGTGTGTGTGTGTGTGTGTGTGTGTGTGTGTTTGCGCGCGAGAGACAGACAGAGAGAATGAAGGAGAACACGGTGTATAATTTTGTGTGAGTGTGTGTGTGTGTGTGTGTGTGTGTGTGTGTAGCTACCGGTTTTTCCACGTTGTACTGTTGGCTACGTCTTGGCGTCCGTGTGAGGATTTGGAATGCCTCAAACATCAATCCCGCCCTAACAAGTAACTTCCCATCAGCCATATGAGCTCTTTTTTTCCCCCTCCTTGATGTTCTCCTCGTAAAATTTTAGAATTAGTCTTATACAGTCGTTTCATACAAACCCTGTGCTGTGCTTATTTAAGGGAGAGAGATGCGCAGGTACCTGCTTTGGCCAAATTGCCACGTCGCAGGCATCAGGCTCTGTGGGTGTGGACGCTCGGTTGGGTTCGTTTCATATGCAGTAAAGTAAAATCCTCTGTGACTAATTTAAGTCAGAGACTGTGCAATTGCAAATTCTGTTTGAATGCTCTCCGAGTTACCGTACAGACCACTTTACGGGTCCGTTTGTTCCCGTTTGGGGACCCTTTGGCTTGGCCCCTGGCTAAGGAGCCAAATGAACACTCTTTTTACAGTGTAGTCATCCCATCCAGGAAAGGTTTTCGTACGAGGCACGTGTGTGAATGTGGATTCAGTCACACAAGTATAGGCTGACAGTATCCGAGCATCCTTCTTCAACTCATTAATTATTTTTTACCCTGAGTTTAAGGTAGGCTACAGTAAGTGATTTCACTTAATTCAAGTATTGTTATTTTGGTCTTCTTTTTTTGGATAATCCTCCCTGTGGTGACTATAAGGAATTCCTCCAGGTCCCCAGGAAGCCCCTAGTAAAAAAAAAAATAGTTTCAGTTCGGGCTTTGGCAGACAAGCCTTTCATCCAATCAGGATGAGAGGCCTTCCTCCAATCATGATCGAGTGGGGGTGGGCCTTGGTGCATGTGCTCTTGGCCTGCTGCACTTTCCCCCCATGGTAGAGTGTATGCATGTGCACATCTTGTTATGACCATCCCCACGTTTCGTCAGCGTGGGGAGGTTCTTCCAAATCACTGAATACTTAAAACAGTCATTAATACCTCCCATTGCTGTTATACACTACTGGCTCCACCACATAGATACATGTAGGGCTTTTCTCTTAACTCCTCCTGTTCAGAATTAGGACCCCTAAAAATGAGTTTGATGTGTGGTGTCTGAGGAAATGAAAGATAAAATTGAAGCTGAAGAAATAAAAAATAAATAAACAGGGAGAGAGATTTCTTTGCTTAAGAGCCAGCCTGCAGAGCCTGTATCCTGTTATACAACTCTGGTTTTAAGAGGGAATTACATCAGTGCTGATGCCATGTGGGCCAACAGCAGCACGCGCTCTATACAATACCCAGTAGTAGAGTAACTCTGAGAGTGTAAAAATGATCTACGAGAGCTCATATCAGTGAATGGATGGTCCATTTACGGTGGAAATGAACCCTATTTTACTGTGAGAATCAGTGATGGATTAAACTGACAAAGTACGTTTCCTCCACCTGGTCAATTTAGTGGAGTATTTCAGAATCTTATACTTTGCACTGCATTTCAGAGTCAAATATTGTAGTTTTAAAGGCAATAGAGGCAACTTTAGTATGTACATACACTGTGTTTGTTTAAAAACAGAATCTAACTCCACCTCGCCTCCACTCTATTGGCTCGTTATGTATCTTTGTTTTCATGATTTGCTGACAACACCAAAGTTCTGGACGTGGAGTTCTAGAAGTGTCTGTTTGCAGGGAAACAGCTGCAGTATTGAAGTAAAAGTAGAGGGGAAAAATGCAAAAAATATAGCTATATATCTATTTAGATTTTTGGCTAAAAAGTCGCCTCTATTACCTTTTTAAAGTTGTTTTAGTTATAGTAGTTCTAAATGTAAAAGCTCACAATGCAATGCAGTGTGAGTCAACTTATAGATTTTACCTTTGGTACACATTTTGAATACTTTTTGTACTTTTGCTCAAGTACACTTTGAATTCCACACCTTTTTTCAGCAGCAGCACAGCAGAAGCATTGACCCTTTTACTTAACTTAAACACATGCAAGTAGTTTCAGTTTTTCCACCACTGAATGGGCATTGTGCAGCGTGACGTGTCGATATATATATCTCCCCGGCAGTGCTAAATCAAATTCCCGTACTGTGTAATACACTTTGAGGGGCCAAAGAGACGAGCTGAGCTGTCCACTTCGGCCTCGCACGCCAGGCTCAATACTGATCCGAACGGAGATGACATTAATGCTTGCGTTAGGGAAATCGCGACGACCAATGGATGCTTAACGTAATGGGCTCCGGCCGCTCCATCTGCCATTAAAGCAATCCTAAGCCCCCCCACCACACCCCACCCGCCCACCATCATCAGCAGTTTGATTCTGCTGGCGGCTGCCGCGTCAGTTCAATCAGCGTCAGCCTTCAGAGGTGCTTTCTCTGGGCTCTGCTGGAGCCGGACAATGCCTCCGGCTCCAGCAGGATGGATGCCTGCTTTTTTCCTAAATTGGGACAATGAACCTGAACATACCAAGTGTGGATCAGGATATTATAAGTGTGTATATTATTAGTATTTACTAGTAGTTTGAGCCACGGACCAGCATCTGAGGACATTTTAGCCCCACAGACCCAAAACTGAAGATTTATTTTGCTCTGTCCTGCAAGGGTCCATATTGTCTCATTTTTACGCTCTCAAAGAGTTACAACTGGTTAATCAACTGTCCATCATTTAGCCTTGGGACCACTGGTGTAGTTGATACAGGGAAAGCATATCATTTACTATCCCTGAATCAAACCAGGCTACTATTACACTGCGCTTACACTCGCGCAGGTCAAGTCTGGGAGCAACGGATGTTTCAAAGGGTCTGCAATTGTCTATTTTAACCTCTTTAAAACCCGAACACCTTCTCCTAAGACCGTGGCGATCTCAAATGGCCCGATCTGCAAACTTACATCCCATTGAAACTTAGTACGGTGTGAGCTTGTAGATTGTCAAATGTCAGTCTATTTTTACCTTTTTATGACATGCCCAGAATAGGGCGTTCACTTGGGATAATTAGTCTTTTCCCACCTGCTGTTGGCAGGCGGGAAATGCCTGTCTGTCTGTCTGTCTGTCTGTCTGTCTGTCTGTCTGTCTGTCTGTCTGTCTGTCTGCCTGCCTGCCTGCCTGCCTGCCTGCCTGCCTGCCTGCCTGCCTGCCTGCCTGCCTGAAGTCTGTCTGTCTGTCTGTCTGTCTGTCTGTCTGTCTGTCTGCCTGCCTGCCTGCCTGCCTGTCTGCCTGTCTGCCTGCCTGCCTGCCTGCCTGCCTGCCTGCCTGCCTGCCTGCCTGCCTGCCTGAAGTGTTTCTGTTGATTCACCTGATACTATAGTCCAGTGGTTTTCAAGCTTTTTGATACCAGGGCCCACTATGTATTCAGCATTAGAGCCACGGACCACCATTTGAGGACATTTTCACCTCCACAGATCCCCCAAAATTGAAGATTATTTCTTTTGCTTAAGGGATCAAGCAGTCCACGAAGTGGACCTTGATCCCTTCTTGTTTTTGTCTCTTTTTTCCTCCTTCCACCAGAAATAGCTGTTCTGGCTGAACCGTGCAGTCGGTTTTCGCGAAAATTGGTAATCTGGTAGAGGGTGATGCCAAACGGTGATGATGCGAAGCCTGTGACCACTGGTCAAATGGTGGCGCTATAGCACTCAACTGAAATTGCAAACTTTAAACACTCATAACTCATGAACTGCTCGACTCTCAGAAATGTAACTTATATTCACTTATGCGTCTGCTTATGCCGAACAACTTTTGTATTCTTACTTTTGACCTCTGACCTTTAGATGAACCGCCATCTTGAATTATATGTAAAACAGTTAAAATGTCTCTTCTCCTACAATCTTTGATCAAAATGCATAACAATGACCTACACATGAACTTTGAAGCCATACAAACATGGGATGGGTGTGAATCATGTTTTTAGTGAAAAAAATGATGTTTTTACGAGCCAATGAAAATTGCTCGTTTGTGAAAATTCTTCTATTGCCCCTAATCTACACATGCAACGCAATCTGCTTCTGGGATTTTACAGTTTTGTAGAGGGGGATGACAAATACCACCAAAACCAGTCTTACTCCAATTGCTCAAATGGGGGCGCTATAACAATTCTTTGAAACTGAAACATTTGAAAAACCATAACTCGGGCCTCGTTTGGCCAAAAATCATGGGACTTGTTTCTACATGTTCCTTGATTCATGTGGAACACATCTGTAACATTGACCGGTAAGCTCCACCCCCAGAGTGTCTGCCATTTTAAGCAGTTTGAAAAATGCTCATGCCTGATTTTCTGGCTGGATTTTTGATTTGCACAACAAATGTTTGTTGTACAAGCCGGTTTGCATTTTTTGTACACACCATCACTGTGTTTGTGTGTGGACGTAAAGTACTTCTGTGGCCTGCCGCACCGAGGACAGCCATCGTCAGTGTGTTAATCTCGCGTTAATTTTTTTGACGCCATTAACGCACGGCTGTGTTAACACGAGATTAATGCATTAATGCGTTAACGCATTAACGTGTTAACGCCAACACCTTTAATATATATAAATATATGTGGGGTTTTTTTTCAGGCTAGCTAGATTGCATTGCATTGTGGGTCCTTTAGGTCGTGGGCCGTGGTTTCAAAAAGGTTGGAAACCACTGCTATAAAGCACAAAGCACTGCATCGTTCTAATCTTTTCTGACTGAAATTCGAACAATTTAGCTGTATCATTCCAATTTCAAACTGTATCGTTCCATTTTTAGTCTGAGATTAGTAAACTGTATTGTTCTAATTTCACACTGTATCATTCCAATTTTACTCAGAGAGTAGTAAACTACATCGTTCCAATTTCAAGCTGTATTGTTCCAATATTAGTGAGAGATTATTAAACTATCATTTCAATTTTAAGATGTATCGTTCCAATTTTAGTCAGAGAATAGTACACTATATTGTTTCAATTACAAACTGTATCGTTCCATTTTTAGATTAGTAAACTGTATTGCGACAATTTCAAACTGTATCATTCCAATATTAGTCAGAGATTATTAAACTGTATCGTTCCAATTTTAAGCTGTATCGTTCCACTTTTAATTAGAGATTATTAAACTATCATTTCAATTCCAAGCTCTATTTTAATTATATTCCTCTGGTTGTACAACAATGGGAACTGATGTAGACACACACACACACCAGAGATGGAGCACTCATTAGAGCTGCATGGTGCTTGCTATACAAGCAGGTGTGAAAACCGTTTTGTACAACGCTATGTACCATGGTGTAGTTGCCAACGGGGTCGGGAGTTGGACGGAACGAGGGCGCCTGCTGGCTGAAGCCCATACTGCATCGCAGTGTGCAGTATGGGGGGGCCATACTGCACCGCAGTGTGCAGTGTGGGGGGGCCATACTGCACCGCAGTGCGCAGTGTGGGGGGGCCATACTGCACCGCAGTGCGCAGTGTGGGGGGGCCATACTGCACCGCAATGTGCAGTATGGGGGGGCCATACTGCACCGCAGTGTGCAGTGTGGGGGGGCCATACTGCACCGCAGTGTGCAGTATGGGGGGGGGCATACTGTACTGCAGTATGGGGGGGGGCATACTGTACTGCAGTATGGGGGGGGGGCATACTGTACTGCAGTATGGGGGGGGGGGGGGGGCATACTGCACCGCAGTGTGCAGTATGGGGGGGGGCTGCGGGGGGCAAGTGACAATATGGGGGGGAGCTGCGGGGGGCAAGCAACAACGGCAACCACACTTTGCAATTTTTAAATTGCAAATATTCTAGTTTCCATTTGTCACTTTGACCACTAAGCTCCACCCTCTGACTGCTGAATTGTGCATATTGTTCATATTGCTTACTGCTTGGTGGCGTGTTGTTGGGTTGTTTCATTGATGACAACAACTAAGCAAATCATTGTGCCAGGATAGCTCAGTCGGTAGGGTGCCTGACTTCGGAACACAAGATTGAGGGTTCAAGTCCCACTGCTGACAATACAAAGTCTGAGTCTCCAAAAACCCTGCTGTGTTTCCACAATCACATGATGTATTTCTTCCATGTTTCTATGGCTTATTTGTGCATATTTAAGGAGCGGTAGTGGCTCAGAGGTAGAGTAACCGGATGGTAACCACAAGGTTGCCGGTTCGATCCCGGGCTCCTGCAGAGTTAGTGTCGATGTGTCCCTGTCCCACTGCCATCAGTGTATGAATGTGTGTGTGAATGGGTGAATGTGATGCACAATCTATGTAAAGCGCCTTGGATAAAGGCGCTATATAAATGCACCATTTACCATTTACCAAGCAGTCCACTGAATGTGTGTGTTGTTTCCAGTACGTCTTGTGTCTGTTGGGTAGCCTCATTGGTAGAGCGCATGACTTGGAAATGAGAGTTCCTGGGTTCAAATCCCGGCACGGACACCTAGTAATATGAGTCAATCATGCACAATCTCATGTGGTCTTCTACATCTAAGTTCATGGTTCTATGTGTAACCCAGGGTAAAACTCAATGTAATGGTGGTTGTCACCATTCGGCCATGTTGTGTTTTGTCACTATTCGGCCATGTTGTCACTAATGACAGTTCACAGCTCAGTTCACCACTCACTCACAGCTCACCAATCATTTACTCATTCACCAAATCAGTGGCCTTGTGGTTAGAGTGTCCGCCCTGAGACTGGGAGGCCGGGGTTCGATTCCCGGCCGGGTCATACCAAAGGCTCTAAAAACGGGATCCAATGCCTCCCTGCTTGGCACTCAGCATCAAGGGATGGATTGGGGGTAAGACCCTGTGTCATACTAGCGTCATGTCCAGAGGGTGTACTTGTACATCAAGCTGCCTCATGCTACAGAAACAGGAGATAGGCACCTGCCCTATGGGCCTCATGGCTGGGCAAGGCTGTTTGACTGTCACTATTCGGCCATGTTGTCACTAATGACAGTTCATAGCTCAGTTCACCACTCACTCACAGCTCACCAATCATTCACTCAGTCACACCAGATTACAATGTGAGTCAGTCTCACACATAATTACCTGATGTATTTCTGAAGTTCAGGCTCCCATGTTTCTATGGCTTATTTGTGCGTATTGTTCTTACTCCTTATTGCTGCTTGCTTGATCCCGTTTTATTGCTGCTTGCAGCTATATTTTCTTTTGCTTTTGTCCACAATTCCAGGCTGGATTTGTGAAACGACACTGGCAAACATACAGATCAAAAAGAGCTATCTTCTCTATAGGTGTGTGGACTTGGGGTAATTCATTTCACATGATGAATGTTTTAACTCTTGAGAGTGCTGTCAATATGAAACCAAATGGACCTGCAAGAGTCCATTTGGTTTCATTTACGCTCTCAAAGAGTTACGCCTAGTTAACTAACTTTCCATCATTTAGCTGGGGACCACCTGGAACCCTCTCAAGGACCACGGGTTGAAAATCACTGTCCATTTGTCAACGTGGTTTCATGGCAGATCCACTGTCCGATTTTGGCATCCGTCTGTTAATCCTTGTATGCACTGAATCTGTCTGACTGAGGAACTGCATCCCTTCAGGCAGTGGTGCAGACTAACTAAGTACATTTTAATTAATTTACTTGATTCATTGAGTATCTCTCCAATGCAGTTACTTCAAATATTTATACAAAACATAGAAACTTCATAACTTTATGTTAACTAACATTAACATTTAACTTCATGATACTGTAGTTCGGTAGGATCGGTCACATACAAACAAAGCCTTCATTAACCCAGCGGTATGTAAATTTGCATTGTACTACAAACGTAGTTAGGGTACTGTAATTAATAACAGCGTACATGTGTGGATTTGTGTTGCCTTCACACAGCTTTGTAGTTCAGAGACACGCAGCCTGCATGTGTGCTGCTTCATGCTTACAGCTGTCAGACTCACAGAAACCCAGAGGGTGATGATGTCATTCTTTCAGCTGTAGGGGAGGGCTGTGTCAGGGAGGAGAGGAGAGGTGCGTGTGTGTGTGTGTGTGTGTGTGCGTTGTGTTTCTGGACGATTGCATCACGCCGCTAAGAAAGACAGACACTTTTCCCCGCATTTTCCCTCCATTTGCTCTTCTCCTCCCCTCCTGTCGCTTTCTCTCTCATTCTGTTTCTCTTTGTCTATCTGTTCTCTCTTCTACCCACCACACCACCCTCCATCCCTCTGTTTTTATTTCAGCTTCCTGTCTATCTGTGAAGCCAGAGTGTGTGTTTGTCGGGGAAGGGAGGTGGGTTTTGACAAAGCGGAGGTCTCCTGGGTGAAATCTCCCCTCCCCTCCCCGCTGTGAAAATAAATGAAAGCGATATGGAAACTCTCTCCCACTCTCTCATCCTCTGTTCTGTTTTGCCTCGTCCAAGCGTTTAGCGTCGGCTTTTTTTCCCCTTTCTTTTTTTAAACCCTCCCCAAATGGAGCCAGACAAATATTTACCTCAGATGATGATGATGTCTTTCCTCTGCTTCGCAGCAGCACACACACACAGTCCACACGCACGCGCTGGCTCACGCACACGCCTTCATCGCCCGTGGCGCGAAGCGACTCGGGCGATGAAGGCGACCCATACCATTTTCAGTTACAGGACTTTTATTACGCAATTAAGCATCAATAATAACATCAGTTGTTGTTGTTGAAGTTGCAACAGACACGCAGCATGCATAAAGCTAAAGGTCTGTTGGGCATCTTGGGTTGTTTTGCATGGCATTGTGTTTGGGGGGGCAGACTGGGTATTTAGGGGGGCATTGCCCCCCCCCCCCATGCCATGCCTAGATCCGCCCCTGCCCAGTATTGTTCCGGATAAAACGGCACCGTTTGTTTCTTACCTACATAGTCTGTGTCTCATAGGAGGGCTGTGGGCAGATCAGAAACCTGTCTTCCATGCGCATCATTGATAGGGAATCCCAGCTAATAGAAACTGTAGGCTTTCTATTCTTGGAAAGTTGCGAAAATACGAAAATGGAAGCTATCGCCCCCACGATAATGTAAATAGAAATAAAGAAAATTATCTAATTCTGTATCAATATACAGTAGATTGAAAAGTGTTGAAGTGACCCATTAAGTATATCAATACTGTAATGTAGAGTAACGGAGTATAAGTACTAAAGTACGGGTATCACAATGTACTTAAAGTAAAGAATATAGTACCAATTTCACTAATTCAAATTGTGTGTGTGTGTGTGTGTGTGTGTGTGTGTGTGTGTGTGTGTGTGTGTGTGTGTGTGTGTGTGTGTGTGTGTGTGTGTGTGTGTGTGTGTGTGTGTGTGTGTGTGTGTGTGTGGGTGTGTGTAGCTTGTTACAAGTAGCTAAGCTACATAGCTTAACTACATTTTCCCTTAACTTGTAGTGTAGCTTACTACATTTGTTCTGGGAATAGCTTGTAGTGAAGCTACACTACTTGTTTCGAGTAGCTTGTAGTGAAGCTACACTACTTATTTTGAGTAACAAGGATTGTAGCTTACTACATTTTCCCACACACATTTTCAAATTCCGCCCATTTTTAATGGGTAGAAAACCTCAAATATACAGCCCTCTAATATACATAATACACATTTATTGATATTTTATTATTATGATTATTTAGAAAATTGTACATTAAGTTGAGATACGTATATATATTTATATATGTAGTGTTGATGTAGCAAGCTACATCAAGCTACTTTTGTCGTGTAGCTTGTAGTGTTGCTTGCTACAATTTACTAGGGATAGCTTGTAGCTTGTAGCTTGTAGCTTGTGTGTGTGTGTGTGTGTGTGTGTGTGTGCAAATATAACTATACTAACTGTAATAATGTAATTAGTAACTAAAGTAATAGGTTGAAGTAATAGTAAGTAATAGGTTGATTTGTGGAGTAGAATTAAAAGTATTGGCAATTATAAATACTGCAGTGAAGTACAAGTACCTCAAAACTGCACTTAAGTAAATATGCTTATTGACTTTACACCACTGTTAAGGGTCAGGTAGAGTTTACAGTCCCAGTATTGACCTGGTGACCCCTCTAGCGCACTGGCCGTGACTGACCCATGTGTGGAACATTTTGGTTTCCTGGTCATGCAATGACTTTTGTTGTGTGTTCCTCCGATTCGCCGTATTAGATTGTTATCCTCGAAAACCCAGTTTTCTTCAGTTTAGGCAGTTAATTCCAATTTGGCCAACTGGCCTGTTGTGTGGGTTTTCAGGATAACAATGTTAAAGCGCATAAAAAGGGCTGGGAAATGTACCAGTAACTGCCGCTAGCCAAATGCTTGGTTACCTTTGGTGAGTCTTTTTTAGATGTGGAATGGATGGTCGCCACAGAGGTTGCGTTCTATTCTAAAACCCTGGTGTGGGCTGGCTGGAGGAATTAGTGGGCGACAGAGTGGCTTCCCCACCAAATGCTCCCAGCTTTTGCATCTACAAACAGAGGTTCCCAAACCTTGGGGCGCAGCCCATGCCAGGCACGTAATATTCACAATAAGGCAACGAAGGCTATAGCTCAGATCTCAATCCAGCCTGCTCTGATTCAAGAAAAAGAAAGCGACAACATTGCCAAGCTTAAGGGGGAATTACACCCATTTTCAACATTTAACTATTTAAATCAGGCTGATCTCACCCCAAGTCGTATGTATAGCACGGAGTGACACAGAGACATTCCGTACATAAATAGGAATAGGTCCCTAAGTCTGTTCATATCCTACTAAAGAACCTACCATTGAAATTTGTAACCTAAGCCTGTTCATATATTGCTGTTGTGTGAAGGAAGTCTGGCTTTTATGCACGTCACAAACCCGGAAGTCTCGGGCTGAATGCATTCAGGGATTAAAATATTTACTATTCTGTCCTTAACACATCGTAACTCGGCTGCGGCTGAGCCGGCTCTACCGAACTTCGCAACGCTCAGCGCGGCAATTCGCTTGGCAATCACCTCGCTCAGTGGTGCTTCATGATGCTCAAGTTCGGTAAACATGGTGAACCGTGAAACACAACTTGATCATCGTCATCAAGTTGTGTTTCACCCTGTTAATGATTTTTCTTTTCAGTGTATTGTTTTTCTGAAGGTGTCCCATGGTTGCTCCGACTTGCTCGTTCATTCACACCTCACCCAGGGATTCACGGCTGTGTTCATTACGCGGCGACCCTCCCATACACATGCAAATACAACGCCTTTTTTGTTCAATTTTTAACTTTTCAACGAGGTGTTGCTTTCTCATCACTACTAATTTATATTGTAGACTGGCCATATGCAATTCCTGCATACGCTTCCATGCATGGTTGGGCTGTGAAGATATCACTACCAGCGGTCGTCTGTCTCAGCTTCACTGCTTTCGACACAACGTTGGTGGGAGGTTGACCTGTCAGCTCTGTTTCAAGAAGATTTAGCGAGACCTAACCAGTTACCCAACTATTATTTATTAGGAAAGTCACTCTCCTCTCACTCACTGTCAAAAAGCTCTGCTCTCTGTGTGTGTGCACGTGTGTGTGTGTGTGTGTGTGTGAGAGTGTGTCACCGAACTTTTCCCATCGCAGCCTTAGAGACCCTTTTGTGTGTGCAGACAGTAGGCCGACTGTGTGGGACAATGCGGATCACTTAATGGGTGTAAATGGAACAGCTTTATCAGCTGCAGGCAGGGTATAGGAGCATGCACTGTACTCCTTGGATTGATGGCATTGGCATCGTTGGCTTTTTCGGACACTTTTGTGGTTCCTTTCTTCCTTCAAATCCTGCACTTTTATTTCGTGCAACCACCCAACTCTTTCTTGAGACGCTATGTGAAAGGGGCTTGGTTCTGAATCTTTTCTCGTTGTGACTCCCCTAATCCTGACCGTCCAAAATCAAGTGGGGTCCCTCCCAGGGGGAGGAGGGCCCCACGGGTTGAGAACCTGTGATTCATTTCTGAACCGGAGGGGAAGACGAGGGTAAAAAAAATGACTGAAAGAAGGGTGGAAAAAATGATTGAGAGATATTTCTCTTGTCCTACTCCCCAGTTGGTCACATTCTTCATCTCAGCTGGAGAACACTGAAGCTTTGTTGTAAGATCTCTGTCAGTGTTGGAGGTACTTTCTTCCCTCTCTCTCTATCTCTGTCTCTCTCTCTCTCTCTCTCTCTCTCTCTCTGTTCTCTCTGTTCTCATATCCCTGTTGTGTTGTTCAGACTGCAGTTATGGCTCCGTTCCGCTGCTGTTCCCAGATGCTGGGGAGATCATTCCGGTAGCCGACAGTTGTACGAGAGTTGCACGCAGACGTGGGTCTTCAGTTATGTGAGCAGGCAGTCAACAAGTCCTTAAAACAAACAACAGAGATGGCAGGCGGATCTGGCTGGCCGACTGTCTAACTGGTAATGCGTCCTCCCTGTTGCCAAGCCCGCAGCAAACACTTGTTTTTACTTGAAAAATCCAATGTTTTCGTCATACGCCACGGTCCGTCGACCAAGTATCAGGTCTCAAATGACGCGGTAAGAAGTCTTCAAAGACCCGAGAGGAACAGTGAGTAACAGAAACACACGCTAATGATAAAATCTATCTGGCCCTCCTCGCCTACTACTACTACACAATAAAAGCTGGCGCCTCCCCCCGTTCCTCTCTCTCTGTTTTATCCCAGAAATCTGCCTCCTCGTACTGCTCTCATCCGTGAAGACATTCCTCCTCCCTCAAAAAAAAAAAAAAAAAAGGTTCAAACCACTCCGAGATTAGAAAGAGGCTTTTGATGGAGGGGGAGAGAATTCTGGGAGGGAGTCCTCGAGAGAGACAGGGGGGAAAGAGGTAGAGCGGCATAAAAGTATGGAGGGAGAAATGCAATAGAGAAAGGAAAGGAGAGTTGAGTAAGAAAAAGAAGGACAAAGAGATTGGTTAGATACATTGGCAATTTTAGGGGGGTTCCATGGGGGCACTTGCCTCACTTCATACTCATTTATACAAATGTATGTTTTTCATTCCATTCATGCTTTGTAATGAATACTTGGCTATAGTTGCTTATATTCAGTGGTTTTCAACCTCTTTTCACACCAGGGCCCAATATTTATTCTGCATTTTAGCCACGGAGGACCACCATTTGATGTTGAGTCTAATCTTTCGGATCCAGAACTAAATTTTTCTGTGTACAATTTAGGAGAGATAAACTGGCAAAACGATGGCCAAAATAACAATTCTTCTGATTGTGAAGACTCTTAAAAAATACGTATAGCAGATGTTTAAATTATAATTTAATTATTGAGAGCGCAAAATGAAAGCGAATGGACCCTTACGGGTCCATTCGCTTTCATTTTACACCCTCAAATTACGGTCCTATGTATGCCCCCCCCTGCTGGGAGAGCCTAAAATCGCCTATGGTTACAGAGATTCAGACGTAATGGTAAGGAGATGGAATGAGCAGCGCTTTGGGAGAGAGACAAAATAGGGCTAAAATAAGCATCGTCCTCTCTGGGCTGTAAGCTAACAATACTCTGAACCGGGGTCTTGTAAACAATACTGTTTGTACTGGCCTGGCCTGGTCTGGTATAATAAACACGACTTTAAACTGCAGGGTCTCATATACTGTTAACAATACTGGCCTGGATCTGTCTGGTATACAGAAAAAGGCAGTTCTCTGGTGTCTGTTTCACCTAACAATAGTCTGGGGTCACCTATAGAGTACTGTTGTGGATAAAAGGCATTTAACCCACTCTATGCTATGTCTCATTTTTCTTGTGTATACTATGTTTGTGTGCCATTCACACGGTACACGAGATCTAATTGTGCTATAATGGCGTCTTGGTTTGGAATGTCTTTCAGTCATTTCAGTCAATGGATTCCATAAGTCAGCATGTCTGCCATGGAAGCAAGTTGTGGTTATTGTATTTCAAGATTAGGGAAAGTGGTCAAACTAGCAATTCTCCTTGGATATTTCATATGATTTTTTTTTCTTATCGGTACTAGCCCCTTCTATAGCCAGCTTTCTGTGTATGTGTGCAGTGTGCACCACTGAATTGCAGGAGTACTGCTGAATTGCAGGGTTGGGTAGGGTAAGGGTATGGGTTACTGGATAACGCAGCACTGACTGTTCCCTGGCTGCTGCCACCGCAGGTTTTTGCACTCGCTATCTCTCCTGCATTGACGCCAGTTGTGATTGTTGTGATCACACAAGTTGTCAGGGGTGGATCTAGGCATGGGCATGGGGGTGCGATGCCCCCCTATATGGCCTGACTGCCCCACCAAAGAGGATAGCATACAAACAACCCAAATTTCAAAGATATTTCAAATTATTAAAGAGCTTACACAGTATATTTAAAATGATTTTGAAACACTACTACTACTACTAACTAACTACAATCGTCTCACCACTGAACCAACAGCATTTCATCATTGAAAACAGAAAACACTCTGAG
This sequence comes from Benthosema pterotum, assembly GCA_039105355.1. Taxonomy (NCBI): domain Eukaryota; kingdom Metazoa; phylum Chordata; class Actinopteri; order Myctophiformes; family Myctophidae; genus Benthosema; species Benthosema pterotum. The sequence continues at coordinate 23,085,463 of CM076976.1, forward strand.
TCAGACCTTTATCTTTATGCATGCTGCGTGTCTGTTGCAACTTCAACAACAACTGATGTTATTGATGCTTACCTGGCTAATATACACTGTAAAGTCCTGTAACCGAAAATGATAGGAATTGCACATTAGGGGCTCCATTTTCGTTGCCATCTAAACCCCTTATCCTAAACCCCTTATCATTTTTTCACTATTTTTTTTATAGTTCAACGTGTCAATCTATTGACACATGAGCTTGTAGACTGACCATTTAAACTATTGAAAAATCTTCTTTTTTAATAGTTTAAAAAGGCAAAGAAGTTAAGGGATAAGGGGTTTAGCGGTGATGAAAATGGAGCCCCAGGACTTTGTTTGCTCTCTCTCCAGTCCAGTTGTGACATTTTACTTAACTTTAAACCATGTAGTCTACTCTGTGCTGGGCTCTGGTATGCGGGTTAACACTGGGTCTGATATACACTGTATAGTAGTGTAGTTGCAGGTCTGTTTGTTCTCTGTCCATGGGAAATGTTAGTGGAGCGGAGATGTCAAAAGTCTGCCAGGAATACATCCTACTGACAGATCAGCAGGCAAGAAAACACACGCACGCACACACACACACACACACACACACACACACACACACACACACACACACACACACACACACACACACACACACACACACACACACACACACACACACACACACACACACACGCACACAGTCACTTTAGGGAAGTCCAAAAATTCATTTCCTAATCAGGCGCGGATGTAACATTTCCAAATTGGGGGAGCAGGAGAAAATGGTAAGGGGGCGTCTTCATCGCCCGTGTCGGTTAATGGAATTTTATCAAACAATTAAACATCAATAAAAACATCAGTTGTTGAAGTTGCAGCAGACACGCAGCATGCATAAAGCAAAAGTTCTGACTCAGAGAGTTTTCTGTTTTCAATGATAAAATGCTGTTGGTTTAGTGGTGCCACAGCTGTAGTTATTTAGTAGCAGTAGTAGTGTTTCAAATCATTTTAAATATAGGTACTTTAATTTGAATATCTTAGGTTGTTTTGCATGCCATCGTGTTTGGTGGGGCAGACTTGGCATTTGGGGGGCATTGCCCCCCATGCCCATGCCCATGCCCATGATCCGCCCTGTTCCTAATGTTGTTGTTCAGTCTCAAATTCCTTTTTTTTAGATAAAATATGAATGTGGCTGCAGGCAGAAAAAGACGTTACATCTTGTGTACAGGACAGGTATCATATCATACTGTACGATTTAAAACGTAAACTTTTGTTTGGCTTCCTTTGGACAAAGCAGTGCAGCACAATACAGTAGTAGTCTTATTTCATTGCATTAACCTGTGTAACCTGTTCTCCAAGCAGACATAGTGCAAACTTATAGAGGCTGTATAGCAGTGCTTCCCAAAGCTTTATCCTGTTAGCCAAAAGAGACATTTGATCTCTTCCCGGGACCCTAGCTATTGAAAATAGGAGATCTACAAGCTCACAATGTGTCACTTTGTGCCGCATTGTGTGCTTGTGTATTGCCTATTTTCCCTACTACCTAAATACTGTATGTGTGTTCACTGTGTTGTGACTTCTTAACTATTGAATCAAAAACAGTAATTCAATATGTTTTTAATTCTTGAACATTTTTAGTTTTTTTTGTCGTAAACCAAACATTAAGGGTGTCTGGGATAATGTTGTAAATCACACCCATCATGGCGATTCGATTCAGTATCGATTTCCTGACCCAACGATTCGATTTTTTTTCCGATACTCAAGAATACACCACGATTCGATTCGATTTCGATTTTTTTTTACCCTTTTTTACCTTACAGACTAGACAATGTTTCAAATTCGAAATAAATCAATGAAAGCTGTAATACGTTATACATTTTATTTGAGAAACAGCAAAGTTGTACTTCACCTAGGCCTAGTCTGAATTACGTCCAGGAGCAAATGGATAAAATAGACCAGATTTTTATTCATTTATTTTTAAACATGAATCGATACTCTTGCGGACGTATCGATACATTGTATTGTCGGCTGTTGGATCGATACATCGATTCAAAATCGATTTTTTTTACACCCCTAGTCTGGGTTAATGTTAAATGCTAAATAATTGCACCAGTTGCGCGTGTGTGTGTGTGCGTGAGCGTGTGCGCGTGCGTGCGCGTGCGCGTGCGCGTGTGCGTTCGTGCACCTAATAGCTATTGAATCTCAACACACCATTCAGCAGTACTCTTCTGGGTTAAGGCCATTGTAAAGTCAAGTGCCACCTTCTATGCCTCTATAATCTCAATAGACTTAGGAGCCGAAAGCATGAAATCACACAGTCAGTGTAGCTGTAATGGAATCATCTCCACAAGGCTTTTTAATAGGAGGACATGGCATTGAGCAGTGTTCTGTCCCTAAGGGACACGCGCACTACCCTGGGAAACGCGCCAAAAGCCGCTGGAAAGCCTTCTTAATGCTGTCAGCTTTACATCGACCCCCACCCCCCACCCCACCCCTCGCTCCCAAACAAAAAGTCTCGGCCGGGCCGTCACATCTCTGTCCCTGACCAAAGCATCTGGCTCAGAGTCAGCATCTTCTCACACAGGACTCTCTCTAAAGGCCACTGGACTGACGCTGTGGGTGCTGCTGGCAGCGTTTCTCCTCCTCTGTGCCATCGGTGCCCATACCCTGAGGTGGGCTTGGCGAAAGGGCCTTTCTGTGTGGAGTTTGCATGTTCTCCCCGTGTCCCCTGGGGTAGATACCCTCACAAAAAACAGTAATCCTGGTCTCTGCTAGACTGCCTCCCCCTGGCCAGCCTAGGGCGCCTGATGGAGGAGGGGACAAGTTGGAAAGAATACCGTGTTTCTTCCACGCGTTATATGTCCAGCCAGAGAAACCTACCCCTGTCAGGTGAAAAGAAGGCAACTTGGACTCCTCATGCATTGAAGAAAGCATGAGGCCAGGTTGGTGGAGCCCAGGATCACGTTAGGAATTGGGACTGGGTGAAAAAAAAAAGTGCAAGTACAAAATCATTGAATCATTCATGACTGACCTCATGAATGATTGCTGTTTATTTATCTATTGCTTTATGTTGAAATTCATCATTCACCTGATTTGTGATAGATGTGATTTCATCATGCCTCCTCGTTATTTGACTTGTTCATTTCGATTCCCTTTCTTGGAACTGTAAATGTTGAGTGCTTGCACACTGGCTCTTACACCTGTAATGTGACAATGTAGTTTATTCAGTCCCAAAGATATTCCTGCTCTATTCCGTTTCATTCAATGCCATTTGTTCAGTCAGGGCACTACTAATAATCTCAACGTTCCGGATGAGCGTTTCAAGTTGAAATACTTAAAACGTAAACATGTATTTTGTGAGTCATACATACGTCCTTGTCCCCCCCCACCTGTCTGTTGGGCTGTTGGGGAGGGTTGGCTGGGTGCCAGGGGCTGCTGGTCCGGGGCGTTGGAGGTTTACAGTATCCCAGATGGTATCTTTTCCATATGTAAATATGGCTGCCTCTGTGACAAACAGAAACGCCCCAGCCGGCCGGCCGGCACTTCAGATGTGTGTGGACCTGAGATTGTGACGGGACCAGGTGTTAATCGTCTTTGGCCGTTTATAGAAAAGAACGTCCTCGTTTAGGGTTTTTTGCTGTTGTGTGTGTAAAAGTATGGTGATAACTCTTGTCAGGGTTTGTTTCGCTGTTGGTTACACCATGGCTCAGATTTATCTAATCCAGGTTGAATTAAGGGCTTTGTTTGGTTTTGTAGTTAAAAGGAAATCCAGCTTGAAAATGTTAGAATTTAGGCATTTAGCGGATACTCTTACTCCAGAGCAATTTACAGTAAGCAAGAGCAACACATGGTAATACTGTACAATACATCAATACATGAAAAATAGTCATCAAGAAACATTATGGAAGCTAATATAAGCACCTAGTGTCTGTCTAACAGTAAAAACTCTGTACTGTACAGTAAAGCTACAGTATGCATGAGTATACCCCCTTTAGAGCTAGCCTAGGTTCCAGTCTGAATTGCTTTGTTCCGCAGATCTGAAAATGTCTCTTGGCAACTCGGTCTGGCCAGGAGCCTATCCTCTCCACAGGTAGGCGGGGCATAATGAAGGTTGAAATGCAGCCGGGGTTTCTGATTGGTCTGTGTTGCAGGTTGAGGAAAAAAAACAGCAGTTTGACGTTGTATCAATGCGCTCGTTGCTTTTACTGTTGTTGACCAGCAATGTCCAGCAATGTATTATTTAGATTATTTTGGTTTGTTTGTATGTGCTGACAGAGCAGGGATATTGGCACGCTGTTTGTGGTCTGGGGCAAATTCGTGGAAAAATGGGCCGGTCTGGGCCAAATTCCCACATAAAATGACTGGGCCGAATTTTTGTCCCAGTCCAGCCCTGGGCTACATTAACAGGTGACATTATGAAATGTGAGTCAAGCAGCCTCTGTCCAGACTAAGTTATGAAGTGACATTTTCAGATCTGTGGGATGGAGCACTTCAGGCCGAATCTCAGGCTTACAGAGTGCTATGTCTATATAAAATGCTATCTAAAGGACAAAGGGAGACGTCCTCTTCTGGGATTCAGGGAGATCTACTCGGCTAAATATAGGCCTACCCTTGTGATACCACATGGTACTGTACTTTAGATAAAATCATTCAAATGAGCAATATATTAAATGTTATTGATATGCTGCGTGCTCGGTCTCGCTCTCTCTCCAATCATCAACACCATCTGTATCACAGTGCAGGCAGGAACATTTACATCCTTGAACGTTGCGTGTTTTCTTTTCCTCCCCTCCATGGCACTAGCCGCATTTGCATAGATTCTGTTGTTGTTTGCTTTGCCTCTGTGAACTCGAGTGATGTTTTGGTGTGCTGAACAGAACACCCCGGTACGCTTGTGCGAATCCTTTATTCACAAGCGTACCTGGGTGTTCAGCACACCAAAACATGCCCTTTTGGAAGTGACTGGAATGCATAGCGGACGGCATATATTTTATTTTTGAGACGGGGGTGGATGTAACATTTCCCAATTGGGGAGGCAGGAAAAAATGGTATCGGGGCAGCCGCACCACCCCCTCCCCCCATGTCCATGCTTAGATCCACCCCTGTTTTGATATGAGACTGAGTTGAGACTGAGGAAAACATGTACTGTAAAATCGGGGGGGATTCAGGAATCTAACACTTGCCTGTCGTTCCACACGTAGATGAGAATGACCTGCTAATTGCATAACCTGTGATTGTACATTTTAAGAAGCAAGGTTGTAATACAATGGCCTTAGTAGTCAGATGGACTGTATTGTACCAAATATTGAACAGGTACAAGTTCTGAGACGGACAGTCTGCAATACAGTACATGTGTCCTTGGGCAAGCCATTGCACCCAAACTCACCCACTTTCTTGTACTACGGGTTACAAGTTCATCTGGAGAGTTGTGAGTTCTTCTGGAAAGGCTAAATGCCTAAAAAATGTGAAATATGAGATCTGTGAGTTTTACTGCTCAGTGCTTTCCCCTCACTGACCAAATATTTCTCTTTCAATCTGTGTTTAAATATTGAATGTCAATACTTTTTTTTGTCTTTAGAACCCTCAACCCCGGTCACATAATGTTAAAAAACAAGAAAACAAGGACATCAAGTATTATTGAGAAGATTGAGAAGAAAAGAAACAGAAGATTGTATTTTTATTCCTCCTGAACACATCATGATGTTGACAGTTAGATGATGGGGTGCCTTTTTTAACCAGATGTAACTCTTGAGAACATAAAAATGAAACCAAATGGACCCTTGCGGTTGGTTTCATTTTTACACTCTCAAGAGTTAAAATATTCATTAGCCCAAGTCTACACAACTAGAAGATTAATTATCAGGGACAGAAGCAAAAGAAATCTTTAGTTTTGGGCTCTGTGGGGCTAAAATCCCCTCAAATGGTGGTCCGTGGCTCAAATGCTGAATAAATGGTGGGCCCTGTTATCAAAAAGGTTGAAAACCACTGGTCTACGACATCTACGAGAAGATTGAGAAGAAAAGAAACAGAACATTGTATTTTTATTCCTCCCATACACATCATGATGTTGACAATCAGATGATGTGGCGCCTTTTTTTTACTGAAAGTCTTTTATTGGCCCATAGAAATCTAATTGTGCCGTGGTGTCTGCCGTCACGGTTTTGCCGTCAGGCACAAATCAATCCTATGATCCTGGCAGGGTTCTGATAACAAATGGAACAAAGTTATTGCCTTTGTTCTATAGGCCCGAATTTAGCCAGCCCTACTAGGGTGGGCAACTCCAGTTTTTCATATGAAGCAGTGGTTTTCAACCTTTTTGACACCAGGGCCCACTATTTATTCGGCATTTGAGACACAGACTACCATTTGAAGACATTTTAGCCCCATAGACCCCAAAACTAAAGATTTATTTTGCTTTTGTCCACAAAATACCAGGCTGGATTTGGTAAACAAAACAGTCAAACATACAGATCAAAATGACCATTAATCTTCTACGTTCTCTAGTTGTGCAGACTTGGGCTAATTCAGATCATGAATATTTGAACTCTTGACAGTGTAAAATTGAAACCAAATGGACCCTTGCGGGTCCATTTGGTTTCATTTTTATGCTCTCAAAGAGTTATACCTGGTTAACCAACTTTCCTGGAACTTTCTCAAGGACCACTGGTGGTCCCCGGACCAGTGGTTTACAACCACTGATATTACCTTTCATTGGGTGGGCAGGATGCACGTTTGGGTGGGCTCTGCCCACCCCTGCCCCCCTCTAGATCCGGCCCTGTTGGTCTAACCCATTGATAATTGAACCCTGAACCTAGCCCTGGGACAGTACTAGTCTTGCTGAAGTCCCCTGTGAGCAGCAACACAGACAGGGCCACCATTTATTGGCTCTGTATAAAATGTGTCCCTTTTTTATTATTTACTTGCTCCCTGGCCTCTATACTTTCACAGAGCGCTCCTCCTTCCATGTGCGCATCGTTGGTTTCATCCTTCCGTCTTCCAGCTTTTCTGAAGAAGACTATTAGGGCTGATTTATGCGACACTACTATCACGCAACCAAGTATAAATCAGGGCTTTCGAGGAAGGAGCGGAGACGTGTGAATGGTTCTTTTAGACTTTGAGAGTGGTCTCTCTCTGTGTCTCTGTGCTGCTTGAAAGCCTTTAGCTGGGGAGAGAGGTTCAGCTTCTGACCCTGGAGGAGAGAGAGAGGACCTCACTGACCCACATCTGTTGTTAATGTACGCTTGGCCCGTGTGTGTGTGTGTGTGTGTGTGTGTGTGTGTGTGTGTGTGTGTGTGTGTGTGTGTGTGTGTGTGTGTGTGTGTGTGTGTGTGTGTGTGTGTGTGTGTGTGTGTGTGTGTGTGTGTGTGTGTGTGTGTGTGTGTGTGTGTGTGTGTGTGTCGAGAGAGAGAGAGAGAGAGATGGGGAGAAGGACAGAGAGCGTGCACACTTCACACACTGTGTGTGTGTGTTGGTTGGTCTTCTGGAGAGATCTTAAAGATATTAGAGGCAACTTTTTAGATAAAAATCTAAATAAATATATAGCTTTACCCTTTTCCCCTCTATGTTGCTTCTACTTTGATGCTGCAGCTGTTTCCCTGCAGACAGACACTTGTTTTACCCTGCAGACGGTCCAGAACTTTGTTGTTGTCAACAATTCATGAAAACGAAACATTCGTCGGGCTCAGGAAAAATGAAACCAAATGTTGGTTTCATTTTTACACTCTCAAGAGTTAAAATATTCTTCTTAATTAGCCCAAGTCTACACAACTAGAAGATTAATGTTCAGGGACAGAAGCAAAAGAAATCTTTAGTTTTGGGCTCTGTGCCTGTGGGGCAAAAATATCCCCTCAAATGGTGGTCCGTGGCTCAAATGCTGAATAAATGGTGGGCCCTGGTATCAAACCGGTTGAAAACCCCTTGTCTACGACATCACCCCCCCCCACGCCCCCCTAGCACTCTCTTCTCCTCTTCATGCTATCATCATGTACCAATCTACAGCGTCAGGTGACCAGCTGGCGCTGTGAAATCCCAAACAAACAGACGTTTTTTTTTTTTCCTGAGCCCGCTTGAAAAGGGGGAGTCGTGGCGAGGGCGTGTGAGCGAGCAGACGGGCGTCTTACGTTACATAGACCCCCATGGACCCCCTTCCCTTGTTTTCTCACAGTAGCAGGTGACCCAAGTGTGTGTGTGTGTGTGAGAGAGAGAGAGAGAAAGTGCAACCGACCTTTAATTTTGCCACCGTAGTCTGATCCACCCATTAGTCCTCATACCCCCCATCATTACCATCATAGTCATCACCGTCATTATCATCATCAGAGCAATGAGACTCCTCACTGGCGGTGTTATCAGTTGGGTGTTTGGTGCTGTTTCGCTCTGATAGCCTGATAGACAGTGTATGACTCCCACCCGGCTCACACATTAACACGTACGCTTCAATCAGGCTCCACCGTCTCTCTCTCAGACATAACAATCTGCTGTGTGGAAGGAGGATGTGTGTGTGTGTGTGCGTGTGTGTGTGTGGTGTGTGTGTGTGTGTGTGTGTGTGTGTGTGTGTGTGTGTGTGTGTGTGTGTGTGTGTGTGTGTGTGTGTGTGTGTGTGTGTGTGTGTGTGTGTGTGTGTGTGTGTGTGTGTGTGTGTGTGCGCGTGTGCGCGTGCACGTGTGTGCGTGTACGTGTGCGAACAGTGTTACTGTCCTCTTTACATTGTAGTGCTATAGTGATGTCTTGTGAATTAGGTCAGTGCCCATGCTGTCGTTGTATTGTTGTGTCTTACTGGGTCATAACAAAGTGTGGTGTCATGTGAGCTTTTTGTATGCATTTCTGCTTCATTAGACGTAATCCAGAGAGTGCATAGATTGTTAATATCAAATGCTGCATAAACATTATCGGAAATAAAATTCCACACTCGCCACTGGCATCATAACTGTATGCTGTACCCTAACTCTTCACTGTCCTTCAGACAGCCATAAAAACAAAATGTGTACTTTAATAGAATATAGTTTTGTTGTCAGGCAGAAACCTCTGCCTCAAAGTATAAAAAGTAGCTGATATAAGATTCACAAGTTTGTTTTAATCCTGTAGACTCCACTTCTCTGCAATTTTATACATAATGATTTCAACACCCGACAATATCTTTCTATTTTATAATGACACGTACTCACAGTATGTTTTCCCCGATACTCATTCATCTTCAGATTGTTTTTCTATTAAGATGCACGCATTATGTTAAATTGCATTTCATTGATTGTATTTCTCTTTGGTTCTCACCGCAAGTGAAAAAGAGTACTTAAGGACAGATGCAACGTGAGCGAGATACACAAGCCGTGGTCGGGTGGGGTTTGGTGGGGGGGTGGGGTGGAATGGGGGGACTAGCTTTGACCTACATTTAGCCCAAATCATTTTCTGCCGCCATGACAGCAATGCTACGCAAAGTGAGGCGATGACATCGCCTTGACCTGAGGAGGATGACACTGGATGTAACATTTCCCAATTGGGGGGGCAGAAGAAAATGGTAAGGGGGTAGCTTCATCGCCCGTGTCGCTTCGCGCTTCGCGATGAAGCCGCACTCCCATACCATTTTCAGTAGTGTTTCAAATACTTTTAAATACAAGCACTGAAATATCTTGGGTTGTTTTGGTGGGGCAGACTGGGCATTTAGGGGGGCATTGCCCCCCCATGCCTATGCCTAGATCCGCCCCTGAAACTGAGAGAGCTGTATCGGACACGACACACACAGACAGAAGGACAGACAGACAGAAAGAACCAGGGCTGGACTGGGACAAAGATTTTGCACGACTTTGGCCCAGATTGGCCCACCACCACATCCAGTGTGATGATAGCAGAAACTCCACCACCTGCTCTATCAGCGCACACACACAACAAGCCCTTAATACCACCATTTTCACAGAACCACAAACGATACAAACCAACAGACACCTACACAACCCTTTGTTGCTCTCACAAGAATGATGATGGCAGAAGAATCCAAGATCTCTGCAGATTGCAGAAACAACACGGACTGAGACCCTGACAGAGAGAGGTCCAGAGGAGATGGAATGTCTTCCTCCTCTTCCGGACACATTGTTGTTGTCCTCCTGGGTGGTTCATTCCGTTTAGAATATGCGCAAGTGCATTTGTGTGTGAGAATGTGTGTCTTTGAGAACCCCCCCCCCCCCAAAAAAAAAAATCCCCTGCTGAGGGTGCCGTGTTTTTCAAAGCCACAGGGGCTGTACTAACACACACACACACACACACGCACACGCACACACACACCAATGACCGGTCCTAGTGGATCGACAAGCTGCGCAACGCTTCACTTTTATATTTTTGGTTCAGGATGTATATGAATTATGAACATGTTTCATTCAACATGGATTATGTAAGACAGGGTGACAGACAGTCCTACTGCTGCTGCCAGGCTGGATTTCCGGGGCTCCAGATTGAAGGAGCATGGTGCAAGACTGTGTAATTAAACCTATTCTAGCCAAACCCAGTGCACTGCCACTGACTGACTGGCTGACTGAGGACCTCTGCCATCGGCACTGCTGCTCGGCTTGCATCAGGTTGCCAAAGACTTGCTCCAGAAACCCGGTTAAACCGCTTTATTGTTATTCTATACAGCAATGAATGCTCCTCTCGACTGCCCTCTTTTTTTATTTGAATGTTGTCTTTATGGAGGCAGATGGTGGGAAAATAAGCTGAACCGGGTGTATGAGAGAGACAGACAGACAGATGGTATGAAAGCTGACAGGGCAGACACAGTGTAGCAGGAGGAGAGACAGGCATGGGCTGACCTGAGGGTACAGAGTGAGTAGAGGTGAGACAGTTTAGAGCACTGATGTCAAATCTATGGTGTTGGAGAGGGAGAGAGCGACTGAAAGTGAAAGGGAGACAGGTTGGAATTTGAATACATATTGCATCCCATGGGGCAACTTTTCATCATTTATACTGCAACCTTTTGTAACAAAACTGTTACAAAATGTTATTAGCATTACTTAACAATACTCAGCATTAGTAGTAGTACCCTATTGGCCTGAATATAAGACTATGTTTTTTCCCAATGGAAATATCCCAAAAATGGAGTCGTCTTATATTCAGGGGCTATACTATCTGACATTTAATGTTCTTTTTTCTGTAAATGGGTCTTGAAAAATGAGGGTCGTCTTATAAACGAGTCGTCTTATATTCGGGACAATACGGTACTTAGTAGTACTTAGCATTATTATCATTACTTAGCATATTTAGCATTATTAACAATTACGACAATTACTTAGCATTATTGGTCAATACTTTAGCTATTGAAAAATATCAATATTTACAATCTCATAGCTTGTAGATCTGCTATTTTTCGAAAATGGTGAAACTGTGGCACAAATCTTTGAATCATTTTTCAGTTCAAAAAGGGTTAACTTAAAACAGAAAAAACACTACACGCATAGAACCCAATAAGACACTAGAAACAAAATTTCTAATAAATTTTACTGTGTGCCTGCCACTCGCCAAGTGTGTGCAAACTTTCGTGGGAGTTGGCATGCTAACATGCTAAGCTAACGTAGTAGCAAACCCTAAATAGTATCAACCAATCAGAATAGGGGGCGGGGCTAAGTTACACCAATCAACGTCAGGGACTCCTTACCGAGTCCAATGATGCCACCCATATGTCTCTATGACATAGCATTGAGGAGTTATGGCAGGAAATAGTATCGGCCAATCAGAATAGGGGGCGGGGCTAAGTTACACCAATCAACGTCAGGGACTCCTTACCGAGTCCAATGATGCCACCCATATGTCTCTATGACATAGCATTGAGGAGTTATGGCAGGAAATAGTATCGACCAATCAGAATAGGGGGCGGGGCTAAGTTACACCAATCAACGTCAGGGACTCATTATGTGTGTGTGCGTGTGTTGCTGCATGCATGGATAACCAGTCGTGGCCCATCAGGTGACCTCAGAGAGGACCCGGACTGTGTGTGTGCATGCGTATGCGTGCATGCGCGCGCCCGTGTGTGTGTGTGTGTGTGTGTGTGTGTGTGTGTGTGTGTGTGTGTGTGTGTGCGTCACACACTCCATATTTGGGCAAAGCATAGACTGGAGAGGAGAGCATGTGTGTGCGTGTCTCTGCGCGCGTGTGGCTAGTGGCAGCCATCTAATTAGGGCCTAATCTGTTACACCTGTGAGTACAGATACTATTGTCCATTAGTTTAAACAGGGAGTCAATGGCTAGCACTCTCTTGGAACGAAGGCCTCTCACGTGAAAATTAAAACTCGTAAGCGTTTACTTTTTTCGATGTGGGCGTTACGACTTCGCAAGCTATGTTGTGTGCGATCGTGGTATTGGTACGATAAAAGACGTGGTCGTGAGAGCGATTTAAGAATTTGCGTTTGCAAAGAAACGTCAAACGCCAAAATGCAGCACATTATAATGTAATTAATATGGAGACGGGAGGTTACGTCATCTCGCTCTGAGGCCCGTAGCACCGGTTCTGTAATTGACTGGGCTTTAGTGGTCACATTGGGTGAAAGGCGAGAAGTTTGTCTACAAAATGTCCGAAAACCACGCGTGTAAAGCGAATATTGTGGCCGTGAGTGCGATTTGTTCGGTCATGACCGGAACCTCGAGACACTGCATCTCGCACTCTGTTTCACTCGCTCACTGGTCGTGCGAGCCTCTAAGCTCCGCTAAATTCTCGAACCATGCACACTTTGAACTGCGATAGCGGACAAACCGTGCAACATATTCGAATACGGTCTGAACCGTGACGAAGTCGAGGGCCGCGTCTGCTGTTTAAAGTTAAAATCGTGTTTCTACGCCACAGTGTGCCAGAGTAATGTGGCTCCAAATAAGCGCTTCTTTTTCTGATGTTTTCGGTGTGCCCCCATTCATTTCGAATGGGGATTTTTTGCGTTGTTTATTGCGAATTACGTTGGCACGGTAACGCGTATCGGAAAGAAAAGCACAAGCACATCTTTCCCGGCCGAGCCGCACGTTTCGATGTCTATATTGCGGGGATTGTGCAAACCGTGCGGCCGGCCATAGCGGTCAAAATTTCGGATAGATAGACGAGTGATGGATGGATTAAGTTGACGAATCACAACCTGTGTGCTTCTGCCATACTGGCAGGCACACAGAATAAATAAAAACACAAGACAATTGAAGGGGAAATCCACCCATTTTCTTTTTTTTTTCTGAGAGTGTACAAATGCATTGTACGCTCTCAGAAAAAAGAAGCGTCTAAAGAAATCCATTAAATACATCTCGATGATGTCATCAAGGTGTTTCACCATATTAGTGGTTTTCTTCAGACCTCCATTTCTTGGGTACACAGAATGGGGAAACTTCTTCTATCATGTCCACACAACATCTTCAAGGTATATTATTGACATAGTAAAATATTGAAAAATGAGTGGAATTCCCCCAACAACACGAACCAGCGACTTCACACCCCATACATAACATCTGCTGGCTTTGTTCTGGTCCTGTGCAGACCCTTCCTTCCTGTGGTGACACACACGTGCGCTGGGCTGGCCCCGCTCCCCTCGCCGAGAGAGAGAGAGAGACGAATAGAAAAGAAAATAGCCCTCGTTTTGGCTTCGAACTGATGGCCAGGAACTGAAAAACACTCCTCCTCTCTCTGACTTCGGTTGCCAGTAGAGCGGCAGTCGGGCCCGGATGTAACATTTCCCAATTGGGGGGCCAGGCGGGGACAGGCGGGGACAGGCGAAAATGGCATGAGTGCAGCTTCATCGCCCGTGTCGCGAAAGGCAACATGGGCTTGTACAGGACTTGTATTAGGCAATTAACCATCAATAATCAATAATCAAGTTGCAGTAAGCATGCATAAAGCTAAAGGTCTGACAGAGAGTTTCCTGTTTTGAATGATGAAATGCTGTTGGTTTATTGGTGCCACAATTGTAGTTAGTTACTAGTTAGTAGCACTAGTAGTGTTTCAAATCATTTTAAATATAAGCGCTTTAATTTGACATACCTGATATGTGGGTTGTTGGCATGCCATCATGTTTGGTGGGGCGGTCAGGGCATTTAGTGGGGCATTGCCCCCCCCCCTCCCCCCCATGCCTGGATCCGGCCCTGGCGGCGGTGCTCTGCTCGCTCACACTATCTGCTCCAGAGCTCCCCTTCATGTACACTGTGACTGCTTATCTGCACACTGGCCGCGGGCCCTGCTAGAAACCTAGACCTATCTCCGAGGGAACGCATGCCTCGCAGCCAGCCAACGTAATCAAATACAGATTCATTGTAAAGGGGGAGATATTCATTATGCCAGCGCTTTAGAATATCGGCGCTCTCGGGGGCTAGGAAGCTCTTATCTCGACGTTTTATTTAACGTTTTGTGTTTACTTCGTAAGCAAATGCCCTGCTGCTACTATATCATCATACTAATATGGTGCCACACAAAAGTATCCATAAATAGCGGTAAGCTTGTTTTTTTGCTATTTTGTGCATATGAGGTTTCCACCCGACAGAGATGACATGTTCTGCGATGAAATCTGCGAACATTTAGCCCCAGATTTGACCCCTTAGAAATGTTTGCAGCACTTGGAAAAAATATCTTTTGAATGAGTTGTATTTCTGGCGACGTTGTCGCCACTACGCATTGGAAAGAAAATGCATTGTTTATGTTTTGTGAAATCAGGTGCACTTCTTTTTTTCCTCCCCTCTCCTTTTTCTTTTTGTTTGTATTTCTACGTTCTCTGAACTATGCCCTGAATGAAATGAGTAAAGTGATTTTTCACTGGAGGAGGCGGCATGGCCTCCCGGGACATCCTCTCTGCTGGGAGCTGGGCTATCGATGTCCTTCGATGGGAGCGAGGCGCCGCGTGATTACGCTGACCGTTGTTCTTGGCCAACGAGCCGTGTGACTTCATCTGAGGAGAAAACGGTGCCCGCTGAGGGGGAAGGAATATGTGTGCGCGCACACACACACACACACACACACACACACACACACACACACACACACACACACACACACACACACACACACACACACACACACACACACACATGAACGTACGCACAAGTGCACACACGCATGCTGCTAGTGCTTACAAAGCATAAACATAAATGATGAACTAGTCTTAATTGACTAATCAGCATCAACGCCTTACAATAAAACTGTGGCTATATTTAGCATATGCTGCCGTGTGACCTTTAGTGTTGTATTCAGTGGGTGTTTGTTATTAAAGAGCATCGTGGCTGAATGGACGCGTTGCTTTTGTGCCGCTGGGTTTTCGGGGTGCAATTGTCAGTACAACCAAGCGCCCCCCACCACCACCATCACACAGTCACACGCACACGCACACACGCACACACACACACACACACACACACACACACACACACACACACACACACACACATACACAGACGCACACAGACACTGCTGTCTCTATGCCTAAGATGTTGACTGCAGCTCAAACCCAGAGCTGTGTGGTACTTCTGAAACACTGGAAGCACTTCATTCCTTAAATCGCTCTCTGGCTCTCTCTCACACGTGCACGTGCGCATACGCGTGCGCACACACACACACACACGCACGCACACACAAACACACACACGCACAAACATACACATGCACTCACACATTTGCAAATCACCAGAATTGTATTATACTTTTCTTTAATCAAGTATACCAACACATTCATAATATTGAGCAGCCCAGCAGCCTCTACCCAGCTCCGGGGTTAAAAACTGATGACACCACATGAATACAGCTGCAGCTTTTCCCTCAGAAAATCTGCATAATTTCCTCCGGGAAGTGAAACCGAAAATAAAAAAAAGAACATAAAAAAACATTTAGTGTTCCCGAACACCACAAAAGAATTTGATGAATTCACATGCACCACAGACTGTTGGTGCGTGTGACTGTGACAGTCACCGCGGAATACAGTATTTTGCCACGTATACACAAGAGTCGACATGTCATAGGCTGTAATTGTGATATTTATTTTGTTTTAAATGAACTACAAGCAGAACAATTCAGTTAATTTTTTGTCTCATGACAGTACTCTACTTGCATTCATCATCATGCAGCACACACAAGACTAAAGGTTAACTACACTCACTGGACTGTTCCAAATTTACTCCACTGCCTCTCAGAGGCAAATATTGTACTTTTACTCCACAACAATTATTTGAAAACTTTATAGTTGCCTTGTAGATTTTGTCTGCTATTACAAAATATACACATTGACCAATTAAGCCTTTATAGCCTACATTTCCAATAGGGAAGTCCCGATACTGTATCGGTATCAGAAAATAGTCTTGGGCAATATACCGGTATTACCGTTTACCGCGATATTGAAAATCAATACCGAGTAATATCGCAGGATTTACAAAAAATACCGAATATCGTATTTTACCGTCCCCTCCAAACAATATCGTCCAAAAAAAGAAAAACAACCACGCATAGCCCACTCATGCAGAGCCCGCTCATGTCGCATCGCAAAGAGTTGAGATTTGATTCCTTCTATGCATCTTCAATTCTGAACGGATTTTGATAATTCAAACTGGTATTTGCTGTGTCCATTGAGTGGTTTCGTTGGGTGTATATGATGTGTATAATTATATACCGTTTAATGAAATAATATGGACTGAGAATGCCACCTTTTATCTTCTGCACATAGCCAGCTGCAATTAGTGACTCCCCGGTTAATGCTACTGAACACGTGAGAGAGAGAGAGAGAGAGAGAGAGAGAGAGAGAGAGAGAGAGAGAGAGAGAGAGAGAGAGAGAGAGAGAGAGAGAGAGAGAGAGAGAGAGAGAGAGAGAGAGAGAGAGAGAGAGAGAGAGAGAGAGAGAGAGAGAGAGAGAGAGAGAGAGAGAGAGAGAGAGAGAGAGAGAGAGAGAGAGAGAGAGAGAGAGAGAGAGAGAGAGAGAGAGAGAGAGAGAGAGCATGTGTTGCATGTAGTTGAGTCTACGGGGTTCTCACCCTCACCACGTGGCTCTCCTTGCCACGTGTGTCAGCTACGAGTTTCCATAGCAACCACACAACACACAGAGAGACGAGAGAGTGTAGGAGCACTGTGTAGGAGTGTAGGAGTGTAGGAGCCTTATGGATCTGTACACTGAAGGAGCTTGGATTTATTGACTTTTGGATCTAATAGCGATCTTTTCCCTGATCTTTGGTGGTTGACCTGTTATTTGGAGACAAGGTAAGGTTTAAAAAATGCCTTCGTTGCTGTTTTTTTTTTTTTGTAATGGCAGCACTGATTGTTTGAGGATCGCTAGTTAGATCCAGCTAAATGATGGATCCTTTGTAACCAAACGGACCCTTATGGATCTGTAACTCTTGAGATCACAAAATGAAACCAAATGGACCTCATGCTCTCAGGGACCACTGGTGGTCCCTGGACTACTGGTGTGCTGTGATCGTCTGCTGTGGTGTTGTCCTTTGATGTAGATGTTTTATATCCACAGGGTGGATGCACAAGGGTTTAATTTAACATATAATGGGGGAAATGGTTATCGTCGTGATTGCGCTGCTCGTCGTGATTGACAGGGGGGACGGACAGAGAAGATCACGAGCCCGCGTGGACAGCAGTCGGTGGTTTGGCCGCTAGACTCGGTAATATCGAGAATACCGGTTTTAATCACGTTATCAATATCGATATTAAAAAATCAATATCGCCCAAGACTTATCGGTATCAGAAAAAAGTATGGGATCGGCCCTTTGTTGACATATCGGTATACTATTGTTTATCGGTTTTGGAAAAGTATCAATATCGGCCCTTATTTGTCATTATTGGATCATATATTGACAAATATGCCAGTCTGACCACAGATCCGACACAGGTGTAAGTTGACACTATGACAGTTAAATAAAATGTTGGGGCATGTGGAATTTGCTTTGGAGTTGCCTAAGTTCACATTTGCCTAAGTTCACATTTAAGTGAGGAGTCCTGGTTGGTGAACTTCATATGGGATATTTATTTTTTTTTTCTTTTTTCTTTTTATTATTATAGTGTATATATTATTCTCTGGTATCAGTATTTGGTATCAGTATCGGCTAACACAGAAATTGTGGTATCGCTATTTTGAAAAATAGCCAATCTACAACTTGCAATGTGCCACAATCTGACGCGTTATGAGCATGTACTGTATATTCGTTATTTTCAAAAGATTTGAGTACATTCCAAAACTTCTGCACAATGAGTACTTTTGTGTTTGATTTGTTCGTTTTATGCCTTTTGATAGTTGACAGTAGTTCAATATCAATCAGAAGTAGGAAAGGGAGTGACACACAGCAAAGGCCGTTGGGCTCGGGAGTCGAACCGGCGGCACACCGTCAGTCTGGTGCTCAGATGGTTGGGCAAACCGCCTGCGCCAGTATGTATTCTATTGCATATTGCAGTATTGATACCTTTGCTTAAGTAAATCCTTTGAAAATACTTTTTCTCCCAGCACTGCGCTTCACAGCAAACACCTTCAAATGAAGTTGTTGACAAGCATGGAGCTCTCCAGCACACTCAGCCATTCTCTCCCTGCATCTCATGACAGTCAGGCCTGTTTGTCACGCCATGTCTCTGGGCTACTGTTGACCGACCCCCCTCTGTGAACGCTCCTTGGAGCTTTCACATGGAACTCAGATTTAGTGGTTGGTTGGCGGTGGCTCAGGAGGGGAGATCGGCTGGATGGTAGACCACAAGGCTGTCACTTCAAACTGGGACTCCCCCCAGAGTTAGTGTGGAAGACATGTCTCAGAGCAAGACCCTTACCATCTCCCTGATTGCTCCTTTCATGGTGTCCGCCGCCATTGGTGTGTGAATGGGTGCCACAAAGTAAAGCACATTGGATAAAGGTGCTATATAAATGTACCATTTACCATGACTCCCCCTGGTAAAGTTTATAGATCATGTGTCCCAACTTGTTTTAGGATTGTGGGTGGATTAGATTGACAAGCTCACAACGCATTGCAGTGCAATAATAACAAAACGGAAAAATACACTATAGTTTAGATCAATGAGACACTCCATGATGTAGTAGTTATTAAATCAGTTATTAATTAAGCAGTACAAAGGTATTGTAGGCAACTTTTGGCACATTTTTGGAGGGTGCAACCCACATGTTTATAGCAGTGTTACTCATTCAAGCAATGTCTGATCTCTGCACGACATACCTTGTCGTAAAGTTGACTAATCAATGGTTAAAACGATACCAATTATTAAGGAGGAGAAACTATATCCTCAGGTCAAATTAGCTTTCCGAAATTTAGTTGCCAAGTTTATTTCCTGGCAAAATTAAAGTGGAATTACACCCATTTTCATTTTTCTTTCTGAGAGCGTACAAATGCAACCAAATGAACCCTAACGGGTTCATTTGGTTCCATTTGTACGCTCTCAGAAAAAAAGAAGTGTCTAAAGAAATCCATTAACATGGTGAAAATAAATTTTGATGATGTCATCAAGATGTTTCACCATGTTAGTGGCTTTCTTCAGACCTCCATTTCTTGGGAACATTTTTTATCATGTCCACACAACATCTCTAAGGTACATCAATGACATAGTAAAATATTGAAAATGGGTGGAGTTCCCCTTTAACTGGTGTAGAAACATATTGTAACAAAATGGAAATTCAATCTGCTTTGAAGTGACTGCAGTGATCTCACTGTGGGAACAGATCTGCTGCAGAGTGCTACAAACTGCAGGCCTTGGAGTTTAGTATCTGAAACAGAGCATTCTTCTTTTTAGTCCATGTGATGTTGTAACTGTCGTCATCAATAAGTCATAACCACACACACACACACACACACACACGCACACACACACACACACACACACACACACACACACACACACACACTTGTATTGCTTTCAAAACTTGCGTTTAATCTGCTTCACACATTTTCTTTCTTCTCACTTCGTCTGTGACACACAGCCATGCGGATGGTTTGCAGAAACTAAGTTCTACAAGGTCACAAGAATGAGACTAACAAACACAATGCCTTCGCACGCTGAAGGTTCCTTTCAGCACATATTGCACCCGCGACATTTTGCAACTCGCCGAGCATCGCCCGCGGATGAGGATTCATCTCCTCTCATTTCTGTAATCTCCCGTCAAACATGCCACGGACAGTTTAGAAGAGAGGTTGAGCGAGGAGGTTATAGGAGATACGACGAAACCTCTAATCCCCTCTCTGATGGACGACAGACACGATTACTTCACAGAGAGAGAGATAGCACACAGTTTCCCCAACCGAAGAATGTCTGTTGGCAGAAATGGCGAAAAACCTCCTCGAACAAATTATGTCAATGCGTGTCGTAAGCTAATGCAAACCACCTGTGGAGAACCCAGGTCCAAGCAGAGGAGAGCCGCCATCGGGGTATGAAACCTTTTTAATCTAGCAGAGCGTTTGCTCGGTTTTTCGGCGAGCCAAAAAAATCTAAAAAAAAAAAAAAGATCTCTTTCTTTTTGGAGAATGCTGTCAGCATAACTGAACATCCATCCTGGACGACATGTGGTCCATTAACGAGCCTGATGACCGCCCTCGGGCTGGGGTGGTCCGTCGCTCATCAAACGCCGTCTTTGTTGACAGATCCGGAGTGTGTGTGTGTGTGTGTGTGTGTGTGTGTGTGTGTGTGTGTGTGTGTGTGTGTGTGTGTGTGTGTGTGTGTGTGTGTGTGTGTGTGTGTGTGTGTGTGTGTGTGTGTGTGTGTGTGTGTGTGTGTGTGTGTGTGTGTGTCTAGATGCTAGCCTAAGATTTAAAAGGCATTTCTCAATTCTGACAAATCACTCTATGAGAGTCTACGAAGTATGCCTCCCTTATTTTTTATGACGGGTAAATGACCATCTCTACCTCAAAGTAACTCTTATGTTCTACAAATGCAACATCTAAGACCCAGAACATGGAGTTCCACATGTCTGGTAAATAAAAAAAAAACTACAGTGCATAGAGGGGTAGTTTTCAATAAAAATGGTGTTTTGATCCACTCGTCTCAGAAATGTACTTGTATACCCTGAATAGTTCCACATCTAGTTGGACTATTAGTGTAGGATCAACAAACACCTTTTTATTTACTACGGCTCTCCGCATTGTAATTTCTTAGCAAATAGTGATCTTAGTCTATCTGAGATACATCGAGGATTTAGGTCCCAGAGAAGGAGAAAAGGAAAAAAGCCAGAAACCTCTAAATGAACGTGTACCCTGATTGATCATCCTACAACGTTGCAAAAGCAGCAAATGTCACAGATTTGCAGAGGTGTTAGGCATTTTGACTTGAGCTGGTCGATCTGCTACTTTTGCTGTCATTATTTTTGAATGCATTGCTGATATGAGAACAGTTCTGGACATTACGGGGTTTCTTTCCACCCGGCAGGGAGAAGGTGGTTATTTATTGCCGTTATTGTTATTGTACACACAATCATTCTTTCAAGCCGTGCTGTAAAGGTCTCTGGCATGCCGATGTTGTGTTTATCATTATTTCTGAGGATCTTGTCAGATGTTTAGATTGTCAGTTCTTTGAGTTCAGTCTTTTTGCGGCGCAGGTCTTTACAACAACAACAACCAAAAATACTACGTTTCCTGTGTGTGTGTGTGCGCGTGCGCACGTGTGTACGCCAAAGGTGCTCCAGTCCATGTATGTGTATGTGCTGTGGCTCTGTGATGATGAGTGGAACATCTGGGAAGAAGACAAGCGACTCCTCCCCTCTCTCTCTCTCTCTCTCTCTCTCTCTCTCTCTCTCTCTCTCTGTCTCTCTGTCTCTCCTCTCCTCCTAGCTTCTCTTCTCCTCTAATCCTCCTCTTCTCTCTGCTGTGCAGACGTTCGAAGGAATGCGGTCATGTGCCTGGACCTTCCCTCCAACACACGCCAAACACACACACACACACACACACACACACACACACACACACACACACACACACACACACACACACACACACACACACACACACACACACACTCCTACTCACTCTTCTACCTTCTGTCGTCCTCCTCCCCTCACTCACCCTTTCTTTCATTTCTCTCCACTTCCCTCTTTTTCCTTTTACCTTCCCGCCTCTCTCTCTCTCTCTGCCCTCCCTCCCTTCACTCTCTGTCTGCTGTCACACACACTCACGCACACGTGCTGTTTACTTCCAAGTAGGGTGACCACATCCAAAATGATCATTTGAGGGACAGAAGTGTTGCATGCGTGGCACATGTTGCAAGAGTGGGGAAACTGGATAAAATGTGGTTTAGCAAATTATGAACATCTTGATGTAAATATTCCAAAAATAATTCAGGAATACAGAGTAAAAGTAGCTGAAGTAGAGCCATAACCAGAACTACATTAGAGATTCTAGATCATCAATCCAATGGCGGCTCTTCTGCATAGACTTCTATTGAGAATCGGGAGCATAAATAGGGACAACATGCTGCACGAACAGCTCTCAAGCGCTCAGTTTCTGACCCCTCAATGTCGCAACTCTGACAGTAGATGGCTTTGTACGTCTGACTGGAATAACACTAGATTGTTGTTCACCACAGTTTTTATGTCAAACTAAAGTGGCATTAACTCCCTTCACAATACTGTTGAAAGCAGAAGCATGACGAAAGTAATTAGTAGGCTTAATATTAGAAGAAGTAACTTATATTACCTGTTACTCGTTACACCCATCTCTGAATACGATGTGGTCACCATGGAGTGAATGTGGAAATATAGTGTCATCATGGGGGGAATACTTCTCAGATTATTCTAAAAACACATCTCTTCTTTCCAAGGCTCTAGAAAAGTCTTGCAAATGAGGGATTACTGTCCCACACAAAGAGGGACATCTGGTCACCGGTGTACCTCCAGGATGGGGGAGACTTGTGGGCTGCAGCTACAGCTGGGCTGAGGCTGCAGAGCCTGTTCCTGCAGCCTGCCAGCCTGCTCCGCTTGCCTGCAGCTGCTGCCGAGGTGTAAAGACGCTTCCAGGGAACACGTCAGGTTTATGTGATGTCCTCATCGCTCTTCATTTAACTCCATGGCTTGTCTACACTCTCAGCTCACTCCCTGGAAGTTTATCCCCTGCCCTGGATATTCAAAACATTTGTGTTTCAAACTGGACAAACTGCCACATGTTTGCATAGTTTCCAGTTTCTGCTGGAGACTGCTGTGCTGTGATTGGCTAAACCCACCTCCCCTTCACAAATTAGCACCGCCTTCCCTGAGCCTGACGATTGTTTTGTTTTCATGGTTTGTTGACAACAACAAAGTTCTGGACCATCTGCTGGACAAAGCAAGTGTCTGTCTGCAGGGAAACAGCTGCAGCAAGTAGAGGCTAAAAAGTTGCCTCTATTACCTTTAAACCAGACACTAGTAATTCTAATCTCCTTGTCTGAGTTCCTTCAGACAAGGCTATATTTATTTTTATTTTTTATTTTTTGGGGGGGGGGGGGGGGGGGGGGGGGGGGGGGGGGGCTTTTCTGCCTTTTTATTGAGAGATTGAAAGTAGTCTGTCAGGAAATGGGGAGAGAGATAGTGGGTGACACGCACCAAAGGTCGTTGGCATCGGGAGTCGAACTCACGCTGTCAGGTTATAGAATTAACAGCCTATAGTTGCCCAGACGGCTATATGCCAAATAGCCCGGGCCTGTGGTGGTGACAAAAATATTTTGAGATGTGGGGGACCGGAAAGCAATTTGAGCACCACTGATAAAAGCAACAACATATTATACGTCTCCCAGAGAACTGTTTTTAGAACCGGTGCCTGGTACTTCTTAATGGGGTTAAATTAACACTCCCAAGCCGGATGTTGATGCGTCTCGTTCTACATACTTCGACCAAAGCTGAAATAACTTTTGGGGCTGCACCGCGGACAGAACTCTAATGGTGGCAACAGGAAAGGAGCAGAGGAGAGCGATGAAAGCCGATATGGGACTGCAGGGCTCTGGAGGTGTTTCCCAGGTCACTTCCTGTTGAGCAGGCGGAGCAGAGAGGAGTGGAAACTCCCTGCAGCTCATGCCAGCATGTTGGACGCTCTGGAATCCCATCTGGGTGAGAGAGAGAGAGCATGGGGGCAGAGAGACTGTACTGTAACAGGGTTGCCATGTACGGTCACTATAAGCAGCTTTGGGCTTGTTTATGTCACTGTCGTGGTCCTCAAATGTTTTCATGTCAGTGACACCCCAGCAGACCCCCCTCCCCCCCTCCCCACACACACACACCTCAACCCCACCTCAAAGTGTTTTGTTCGGTCCTCTCAAAAGATTTGAAGTGAAGTTTTTCTCCTGTAAATCAATGCCCTACTTCAGTGGTTTTCAACCATTTTCATATCAAGTCCCTCTATTTATTTAGCATTTTAGCCACGGACTGTCGTTTGATGTTGGGTTTAGTCTAGAGAGAATTAGGGTAGATAACTGGCAAAACGTTGGTCAAAATATTTTTTTCCCTGCTTTTTCTAATTGTGTAGTTTCTTGAAAATTAAGTAATTCAGACCTTTAAATATAATTTAACTCTTGAGAGCTTAAAATGAAACCAGCATAAAATGAAACCAAATGGACCCTTACAAATCCATGTGGTTTCATTTGCCCAAATGTTGTCCCACATTTATATTTATTTATCTGCCAAATCCCAATCCCCCCAGGGCTTACCACATTTTTTCCTGAAACATTCTGCATTTCACAACAAGAATTTCATTGCCTCTTTTGGGCCTGTTTCATAGGCCGAGTTCCTTGTTCCTCACACAAACTTTGGCAACACTGAAGACTACATAACGCCACACCAAATGCCAACAGGACAGAGACGGAGAGCATTCCCAGAGGGCATTTTCAAAGTCATTTGATATGCCACGTTCCCTGCTGAAGTTCCCATTCACCTCATTCACTGTTTTAAATTAAGATCCACAAAAATGTCACCCAAAAACAGCGGGATTTATGGCACGCATGTTCTGGATTATGCTTTAACAAGAGACGTTTTCATTCACGCTGGTTCTACAAGCCTTATACGCTCAACCAAATGTTTTCACAGCGACCCAGTTCTCTTCCCCAACCGAAAATTTATTCTTTAACGATTCCACATTCCTGGAGAGAGCTGACATTTTTGGAGATGCATTCCATGGTCAGTGTGTGTACTGTTGGTCCTTGTCTTGTGCAGTGACGTAATGGGAGGCCTAATGAATGCTCAGCATCCATCCAGTTGAAACTTGAAAACACGCATGAGGAACAATGGCTGCAGTCATGTGCACGACAGGTGCAGGCACTCCCCTGACCCCGTACTGATACACTGAACACACACACACACACACACACACACACACACACACACACACACACACACACACACACACACACACATATACACACAATGAAGTGATTGTTGTCGCATCCAGCCCAATCACTATGCTCTACATTCAAGTCTGTACATTCAAATATCAAAGGTTTGATTTTTTCAAAAAAATGCAACACATTTATTACCTCACTTGTGTACGGGCGTGTGCGCACACACACACACACACACACACACACACACACACACACACACACCACACACACACACACACACACACACACACACACACACACACACGGCTTTGCTCCTCCCTCGCTCTCTCACTCCCTCTTTCTGTCTTTCTCTCTCTGTCTGGGTCACTCTCTCCCTCTTTCCCTTTCACATAGAGTACTAGACACTTTCTTCTTTGCTTGTGATCATGAAAAACAGGCACACAGTAAATTATACTATGAACAAACACCATTATAACCAGTACATTGGAATCTGGCTGCGTGTAAGTGTAAGTGTGTATATGTGTGTACGTGGCTAAGAACAGCTATAAATTATACAAACAAACAAAAACACTCTGCAGCTTTGCCACGCCAATATCTGCAGCATGGAAACTACAATGGGTGAATCTTGATAGAGATGTTACTTACGGGACTGTGTGCGTGTGCGAGTGTGCGTGCGTGTCTGTGTAAGTGCAAGTGCATGCAGTACTATATGATGCATGTTCAAGTGAAGTGTGTGTGCATGATGAATGCTGTGTGTGCGTGTTGGCACTGGAGGAATGTTCCTACTGTGTCTCTCTGATGACCAGTGACAGATGCCCAGATTTTCAGAGGGGTGGTGTTAGCTCACGCATCTGTGTGTGTTGGGGGTGGGTTGGGGTGGGGTGGGGGCGATCCAAGGGGGTAACAGAATAGGCTCCTATGTGTGCCGACGCGGCCACATGGAATCAGGGGCGGATGTAACATGTCCCATTTGGGGGGACAAGAGAACATGTTGGAGGGGCAAGAGAAAATGGTATGGGTGCGGATGAGGCCGCATCCATACCATTTTCAGTTACAGTAATAACATTAGTTATTGTTGTAGTTGCAACAGACACGCAGCATGGATATACTGTAGCTAAAGGTCTGACTCAGAGAGTTTTCTGTTTTCAATGGTGAAATGCTGTTGGTTTAGTGGTGACACAGCTGTAGTTAGTCAGTAGTAGTGTTTCAAATCATTTTAAATATAGGCACTTTCATTTGAAATATCTTGGGTTGTTTTGCATGCCATCATGTTTGGTGGGGCAGTCAGGGCGTTTAGGGTGGGGCATTGCCCCCCCATGCCCATGCCTATATCCACCCCTGCATGGAATGCTGGGAAGTTTTGAATGAGCAGGGCTCGTAAATCTAGAGCAAAGGGAACGGGGCAGAGGAGCGGGTGATTTAGTCCGTGTGACGGCGCGGCGTGGCAAACCCTGAAAATAGCAGATCTCACGGATGCGTTGCAGCTTTTTCCGCGTTGCGAGCTTGTAAATTTGCTGTCCTCGGTGCGGAACAAAGTCGTAATCGAGTATAAGTCAGACTTGACGGACTCTCTGTGGCGCGCCGCACACGCCCACACACACACACTTTAGCTCCTTCCCTCTCTCACAGTCGCTCTTTCTCTGTCTGGGTCACTCTTTCCCTAGATCACTCTTTTCATATACTTGACACTTTGTTCTATTTGTCTCTCTCTCTCTCTTTCCCCGTCCCTGTAGACGTAGTCCCTCGCTCTCTCCTGTCATTTTATTGCTCTGTCTCCATCATTCTCTATTACACAACCTGTAATTCTGCCGCTCTTCGTCTCTTCTCTACTTTCTCCTCTCTCCTCCCTTCTCCCCCACCCAGCCCTCTTTTTTCTTTTCTTTCTTTCTTTCTTTCTTTCTTTCTTTCTTTCTTTCTTTCTTTCTTTTTCTTTCTTTCTTGCTTTCTTGCTTTCTTGCTTTCTTGCTTTCTTGCTTTCTTTCTTGCTTTCTTGCTTTCTTTCTTGCTTTCTTTCTTTCTTTCACTGTCCACTGTTCCAGTGCACTTCGGGTGTGCTTGACTTTAGGACATACTACTATTATCTTGTGCTATCCCTCCTAGGCCTTATCCCTATGCTTTTGAAAAACATTTTAAAATGGTTCCAGTACCTGATCTACAAGCTCACACCATGAGTTGATGTAGATGATAGATGAAAATGTTTCAGATTCAAAATAGTAAAGGGTTTAGGGATGAGAGGTGAGGGTGATATCGTCGTAGTATGATATGTCCTGTAGTATGTAACTTTGCCCAGTGTTTACATTAAACACTGGGTAAAGTTACATGGTTGCCATGTATCTCTGTCACAACCTCCCAGCTGTTGGGTTTTGTTCGTTTACAATGTTGTTTTGTTGATGCAATCACTGTGTTTTGTCATGCCTAGCTCCATGCTGCAATGTTACAGACTCTGTGTACAGACAGACCATAGAGTTATAATATATCTCTACTGTAAAGTGCATGAGAAGCAACAGGCGCCGCCCCCCCCCCTTCAATGGATGTCTGGGAACTTGGTTGAGAGCATAGAGTAATAAAATATAGAGAGCGGATTGGAGCGATAGCCCCGCCCCCATTTCAGTACAAGTTGCACAGTGGCGCTTTGAAGCACCCGGAAGACTGCCGGAAATTCCCATTGGAATAACATTGTGGCCTACTTCCGGACACCAAATGTTGGTGTCCACATGTGTGCCGCCATGACACCTGTGACGTCATGAAGCCCGTTCACTTCCATTATAGGGCTGCACTTCCACTTTTCGCCACTAGGGCCTGCAGCTTCAACACTGGAGAGCTTCTCTGGGGATTTGGTTGAGAGATCCTCGTGGCATTTCAGAGTATGGGGTCAGACCTCCATTGGCTTAAGCAGCGTTTCAGAGTATGGGGTCAGACTCGGACAGCCAATGATGAATGTTAAGGTTGCGCAAAAGTCGCCATAAGTCATCAGCCCAAGCCAACAGCAGCATTCATAAGGCCAGGTTTCACCTGGCAAAAAAAACGTATGAATTTCCATTCATAACAGTAAGGTGGTTACACACAGAAACACATTGCCATCCCACTGTATTTTGGGGTATTTTCCACTGTTTGTTTTTGGTGGACGGCTACCAAATAAAGATTGTTTAGTTGTGTAAACACAGAGCAATGTTACATACATATGCCTTTAATAAATCAGCGGTGGCTGGACATCCTGTGTGTGTGTGTCTCAACAATGGAAAGAAATAATAAGGGAGCGTCTGGCTTATGAAACGTCCTTCACTTGGTCCCTCGCCCAGAGAGAGAGAGAGAGAGAGAGAGAGAGCGCCAGGCTCTCAGCTCTGTGTCTTCAGGCCTTAATTTATGTCCCACTTCGTCATACGAACCTTGTACGCCTGAGGAAAATAAAACACAATCAGGGTTATTTTTGTGGAGTGATGCTGTCGTTGGACATGAGGCTGAACACACAACAGCCTGGCACTGACTCTGAACTGGACTGTCACGCGTGGATGCTGGCTGTGGTTCTCAACCTGTGGGTCAGGACCCTCCCAGAGAGATCGCCACATCATTTTGGAGGCGAAATGAGTTTTCTCTGACAGGAGGCGACGGGTGTCGCCCCCTTAGAGACGGGGTGAGAAGTTGGGTGGAAGAAGCCTGCTTAGGACCTCCCCCTAGGGAGGTCCTTGAAGCACGTCCCACTGAGTGAAGACAGACCAAGGCTTAGATGGAGGGATTACACCGACTCCAGGTCTTAATGTTCTCAGTCCTGGGGACGGGTTTCTTAGGGCTCTTTTAATTTTAAATTAGCAAATAAGAGTTTTGGAACTTTTGGGGGCTTTATTTAAGCTCTGTGAATCTCTGGCCTTGAGCCGTCTCGGGAGGTTGCTGACATGCGTAGGACAGGGAAGTCTGGAGCTCTCTGGTGGAGCTGTTACCCCTGAAGATGGGTGGATGAATGGATAGATGGTAATATACTTCACTATTAATCGAAAAACCTGTCAAAACTTTAAGAGAAATTTGAACAATGAAAATGGCTGATGGATCTGCAAGCTCACAAAGCATTGCAATGTGCTTTCAAAATGTTTATCTGTGAATCCTGATTCAGTACTGCCTCAACTTCTACAATTCAACATGTTTGCCAGGGTGGGTCAACAGTTAAAATAGGATCATGCTGGGTGACTCTTTGGGAGAGAGACAGACAGACAGACAGACAGACAGACAGACAGACAGACAGACAGACAGACAGACAGACAGACAGACAGACAGACAGACAGACAGACAGATACAGCAGAAAAGTCCTGATGTGCTTTGCTTGTTCCCTAAGTATTATCTCTAGGGAGAATAACATTGGGTTACTTAAAATCGTCTCATGTAAGCATTGTGGTCATAGAAATAAACAAACTATCTCTGCAATATTGACTGCACAGTTTATGTTTACATAATTTGTAGCATTCTGTTTCTAATGAAAATGTTGCGGATTCTTAATATTCATAACAGTAAAACCGCTCAAAGATCATTTGATTATTTTTTGAAATAACTATCATTTGATGAGATGTAGGTCTATGGGAATTTATAGTGTGGTGGATGCAAAACCAGGTAGGATGTGTAACTTATGTCAGAGTTTGCTGATCTATTGAAGAGAAAGAACATTTACAATTAAAATGAGACAGGGCTGTAATGTGTATGAGAGAGAGACATTGGCGGATCTAACATTTCCCAATTGGGGGGCAGGAGAAAATGGTATGGGTGCGGCTTCATCACCCGGCCGTGACGCTTCGCGATGAAGTCGCACCCATACCATTTTTGGTTACAGGACTTATATTAGGCAAGTAAAACATCAATAATAACATCAGTTGTTGTTGAAGTTGCAACAGACACACAGCATGCATGAAACTAAAGGTCTGACTCAGCGAGTTTTCTGTTTTCAATGATGAAATGCTGTTGGTTTAGTGGTGAGACGATTGTAGTTAGTTAGTAGCAGTAGTAGTGTTTCAAATCATTTTAAATATAAGCACTTGAATTTGAAATATCTTGGGTTGTTTTGCATGCCATCATGTTTGGTGGGGCAGACTGGGCATTCAGGGGGGCATTGCCTCCCTGAATGCCCATGCCTAGATCCACCCCCTGGAGAGAGAGCTGCTCTCGCTGGGATGGATGACCTTTCCCTGGGTAGAATTGAATCTCAGAGGTGCAGTATTATTGCCTAACGTTTATTGACAGGGTATAATTGTCTCATTTTGTAATTCTAGCCGTGTGTCTTCAGGCGGAATGCAGATGCATCATCACACACCAGCATCTGTGCGCTGCCGTGTGTGAGAGAGACAGAGACAGAGACAGAGGGAGGTTTGTGGAAGGACTTTTCTTTGGTGACAACTGAATGGAAAATGATTTATGGAGGAGTGTGTGCTGACATTAATCAAGCGCCCCATACAACCATACAACCATACAATCCTCAATCTTAACCATGCTGAAAACGCTCTAAAGACGGACTGTGCTAATTGTTTCCCCTCTACAACAAATATATCCACCAAAAATAGCGGATCTATCATAAGCCTATAGATCTAAAGCAGGGGTTTTCAACCTTGTTGATACCAGGTCCCACCATTTATTCAGCATTTGAGCCACGGACCACCATTTAATGACATTTTAGCTCCACAGACCCAAAAACTAAAGATTTCTTTTGCTTTTGTCTACAATTCCAGGCTGGATTTGGGAAACAAAACAGGCAAAACATACAGCCCAAAATGACCACTAATCTTCTAGTTGTGTAGACTTGGGCTAATTTAGATGATGATTATTTTAACTCTTGAGAGTGTACAAATGAAACCAAATGGACCCTTGCGGGTCCATTTGGTTTCATTTGTACACTCAAAAGTTACATCTGGTTAACCAACTTAGCTGGGGACCACCTGGAACCCTCTCAAGGACCACTGGTGGTCTCTGGACCACCGGTTGAAAAACAGTGATCTAAAGTCCTCTTCCTCAAAGTCTACAATTGGAAGCAAATGGACCTGTGTTTCATTTCGTTTCTGCGGTACACTCTCAAAGTTACAAACGGATATCGCTGGGGATTCGACTGTGCACTGTGCAACAGGTCACAGTAGATCGGATGATCATATCCAATAGGTGCAGATTTCATCTATTTTTGACAGAGAACTGATGCCATTTGGTGGTTTCAGAGAGACACTGATTTGTTGCCAGTTCAGTTGAGAAAGTAGTCCGGCTCTTCGGCAAGGCATTTCATCATCAGCCTGTTAAATCCGAACTTTCCAATTTGATATCTTATATTGCGTGAAAGGGAAAGTCTGGTAGGGATCAGTGAAGCGTGTGTGTGTGTGCGCGCGTGTGTGTGTGTGTGCGTGTATGTGTGTGTGTGCGTGTGCATGTGCCCTAACTTCACAGAGGTGGCGCTGTCAGGGACATGATCTATAATGATAGTCCACCTGTCTCAGACCGTTCATCATCATTAGTGGGACTGTCATAGAACGCAATGAAATGTGTTGCTTCCACTCTGTGCCGATGCGCACACACACACACACACACACACACACACACACACACACACACACACACACACACACACACACTGAATCACGCCACAGTCTGACTGACACGCAGTCAGACCCTGTGTGTGTGTGTGTCTGTCACATTGAGCTATGAGTTGCTACAGCCAGTAAGTGTACATGATGACATGTTGGATATGAAACCACACTGTGAGCAGAGGGTATATAGGGGCTGCTGGGACCCCCCCCCCCCCCCTTCCCCCGACCTTCCTCCAAGGCTGTTAACTTAATATTATTACCTCACCTCACTGGAGGTACAGCGGCCCCCGACTCGGCAGCTCAGGGGAACAGAAAGTTACATATTTACTCATCGTTCTCATATCTCTCTCTCTCTCTCTCTCTCTCTCTCTCTCTCTCTCTCTCTCTCTCTCTCTCTCTCAAAGTGGTTTTCTTTCCGTTTCATCATTTTTTATTTTGTTTGCTTTCACTTGAGATTCACTTTCCCCCTTAAAAAAAAACAGAAAATCAGGATATTTCTTTTATCTCGGCATCATACTGTAGGCCTAAATGCAATTCTGGGTGTTCAGGCTATATAGATATATTGTAAGCATATGCGACTGAGCATTGCGACTGTACGTTGCAAGTATAAGATAACAAGGCTTATATAGGTACAGTAAAAGCCCAAACTCATCATCACAGTATTACCGATAAAGTGCCAGACCGTATCTAGTCTTGCGATCATGATATAATATGGATATACAGGTATATTGCCTATTAGACTTTCAGTATTTGATCCCATGCAGATAAATTCTAGCCTGGGATCCAGCCTCCCCATTGCTGTTACAATATTCAACTTCTGAATGTCACTGAGCAACTGAGTCTGGCCAGTGCCTGCATGATTTGAATTTCCCCGACGTCACCTGCTGCGAGCGCCGTTGTTTCTGATTGGATGTTATTCTAGCGGACGTAAACAAATCACAGACCAATCAGAAGCCTCGGCAGGATTTGCGACCTTCATAAGCCACACCCACTCGTGGAGTTAGGCTCCTTGCTAGACACAGTTGCGAAGTTGAAGTTCAGCGTATTGCAATGAGGGCTGGATTCCGCATTCACCCAGCTGATTGCTGAGTAACCCCCCCCCCCCCCCTACCAAACCGGCTGGGTAGGAGGGGTGGAGGTTGGAGAGGTTCACGACACCTTTCTGTTGCTGACGGAGACTCGAACCTGGGGCATTCTTCTTCCCCCAGGCAGGCAGACATGCTGCCTCTCCACCCCACTAGTATCCAGACCCATGATTGATGTTCTCATGATGAACGTAGAGACAGCCAGTCTGGGATGATGTTCCTACTGTCACATCATCATGTCACCATGATGCAGAGAGAACACAACGATCTGATACATCTCTGACAGAGACCTTTCTCCTCCCTCTCGCATGAAAAGCGTCTTTCTAGAGAGTCTTATTAGTTTAAAAGGCTGCGAGTACAAACCGAGATAGCTTGGAGGTGACATCACAAGGCCTGCGTGTGTGTGTATGTGTCTGTCTGTGTGTGAGTGTGTGTGTTTGAGGAAATACAGCACTCTTTGTACTGTACATGTGTCTGTGAGCCTCGTACTTTGTTTCTATGACTACCTCCACAACACGAAAGGCACGCATGTGTGCATGCATGCGCCGCACACATACACACACATACACACAGTGGCCGTTGTCCGTCACATAGTACATGAGGGAGACCACCCTCTCACAGTGCCCGCTGTGCGCACACGTGCACACAGACACGGTATTGTCCATCCAATAACCTAGGAGGGCAGATACACACACACACACACACACACACACACACACACACACACACACTGGAAAACATGCAAACAATCATCTCCAGTTTCCTGGAGAATGGCAGTTATACAGATAATTCTGCTAGACAGCCGTTTGAACACACACACACACACACACACACACACACACACACACACACACACACACACACACACACCCATACCCACACCCCCCCCCCCCCACACACACACCACACACACACACACACACTCACACACACACACACACACACACACACACACACACACACACACACACACACACACACACACACACACACACACACTCGTTTGGGGGTGGTATTCGGTCATGCATTCCAGTTATATGAACAGCATAGTTGCAGAAGAGACCCTCAGCTGTGCCTTGAAGGACACAGGCGCACGCACGTTGCACGTGCACTCTCAGACTCATTAGTGCGCGTGCGTGTGTGTGTGTTTGTGCGTGTGTGGTGTGCAAGGTTATGTCATGTCATCATCGCGTCGCACATGTTACCTTGTTTACAAAAAATGTGTAGTTGTTTGTGTGTTAGGTACTATAATTGTATTAGAGGTTAAATCATAGGTTAATGGGGAGAGAGAGAGAGACAGAGAGAGAAAGAGAGAGAGGGAGAATAATTGTCACACCCTGGTTAGTGCTGCAGTTACTCATTCCTTCTCCAAATTCAACTTTTCTTGTCTACATAGCAGTGCAGGGTCCTCTAGGGTCTTCATGATGTCAATTTAATCACCATCTCTTCCACACACACTCGGCGATCATTATTCTCCCAAATGTGGTGCGTGTGTGTGTAGTAATTTATGCACAGACAAGAACGCCGACTGCATACATATTTGAACAGGCTTAAACAAATACTGATGCTCTGTCGGAAGAGCTGGAGGTTGAGTGAGGACATGGCAGAGATCCTACCTGCATCTGTCTGAATGGATACAGATGCTGTGTGTGTGTGTGTGTGTGTGTGGGGTGTGTGTGTGTGTGTGTGTGTGTGCGTGTGTGCGTGTGCGTGTGCGTGTGTCTCACAGATGGTCAGTAATATCTAATCTGGTCTGTGATTTCATTCTCACATAATTAACCATTTTGACCTCAAAACCGATTCGGTGCTGTAAATCCTGACAGTTTTCTGTCACCTGTCAGGAATTCTGTCCTCAATATTTCAAGTCAAGGACCTCCAAAATCATCTGTATATTGCCGCTAGTTCACAGAATATTCAAAATTTGCACTACATCTTTACAATTCTTCAAAAGAAATAACAGCCGTTGCCATAGCGGCTGTGACCGTTGGCATAGCAATCATGACCATGGTTGCGGTTGTAAAAAATGATTTTGTGGCAGTTGGAAAACAGCAATTACTCCAGTCGCGCGTACACACACGTATGCAAACTATTTTTTCTTTTTATTTATGGACAATGGGTTCTCAGATTGATCTAAATATAACCAGCCAAAGTTATCCAAAGTTCTATGACACTTTTTAGACACTTTGAGTTCACAGCACATGACTTACTTACTACAGTATAAAGAGAGAGAGAGACTGCGTGATCAAGAGAGAAATGGATACAGAGAAGATTCGCTGATTAATTATAAATAAATACAAAATCTTGACAAAGACTTCCCTGGCTAATACAGACAAATATCCCGTAAAGCATTATGCTTGCCCTCTATCACTAAAATTATAAAATAAAAACACCCTAAATATTTTCTTCCTTTCAAGAATAAAGGATATTTCACTCAATAGGGACTGTCGCAAGTTGATGATGTCATAAGTTCATGAGTGGTCTAGCTCCATGGAATGTTTGAGTTGTTTTTTTGTTTTCATTTTTTCGTTATGCAGTAGATGTCAAGTATAACATTTGAGGCATACTTGTCTTTGACGCTTTTCGCCACATCATATAGAATAATAACAACATAATTGAGAGTTGTAGACATTAATAATTTCGAAAACTATAGAGGCAGATAGATAGACTGACTGTACTGTATATGACAAGTGTGTGTGCATGCGTGTATGTGCACATGTGCGTGTGTGTGCGCGCGCGTGGTGTCCAGCTGTCAGTGGTTTATTTAGCCGACCAGGGGAGCCAGCAGTCTGTTGATTCTCATGACCCTGTGACCCCCTGGCTCAACATAGATGACCCTCACCACACCCTAATGTGTCTGTGTTAACCATAGTGTGTGTGTTAATAAGTAGGGCAGTGGTTCACAAACTGTGGTGCTGGGACCCCCATGGTGCTCATCAAACTATTGTGTGTGAGGTCCCTCGACCATTTGCTTGATGTACAGTGTTGTTTTAATGGTAAACAAAGCAACATACAGCGTACTGTATTTGTATATGGGTTTCTGCATGTCTCAAGTGGAAATTAATTACTTTTAAGACTCCAGATTTAATACCACATCATCAAATATTACATAAGAAAGAGGGAAACATTGTGACATTACTTTTCGCAACATTTCAATACTCATGTTGATGTCAAGACAGACACCCTCTCCATGTCATTCTACAGTGCAGTGCACTACAGTAATAGCTCACCTATATTTGTATACAATGTGCTGGTGTATACTGTGACTATGTACTCTGGATTGAGTGCTGGCACATCAAAAGGAGATCCCCCCCCCAAAATGAAAAGCTATTTGACCCCTTAACGCTATGCCCCTTGCCCCCCTGGGTCAGCCTGGCCCTCCTCTCTTATTTTAGCGTAGCCTCTCTCTGGCTACAGACACGCTGCGCCGCCTCCATGACCCCCTCCTCAAATAGACAGAGTGATTGTCTCTAAATGGGACATCAGACGTCTCTGTCTGGGACAGCGGTGGCTCAGAAGGAGGCAGAGTGGCCGGCTTGGGAGTCTTGTAGGTTCTCGTTTCGGATCCCCTTCAAAGCCAGTGTCCTTGAGCAAGACACTGAACTCCTAACTGTTCCATATGAGCATTTTGGTGTCTGGTTTTCTTCCACTGTTGCGCCGCTGTGTGTGTGTGTGTGTGGGGGGGGGGGGGGTGGTTAAGTATAATGCACGCTGTAAAGCGCTTTGGATAAATGTGCTATTATTTACACACACCATGACGCCCGTCCGTCTCTTAAAAGTAATTAAAACAGTCAGATTTAGATAACGTATTTCACTCTTGATGTTTTAGCCTGGAACCTTTTTCATCTCGGCGAACCGCTTTCACTCGCTCCTGATTCAATTTGACAAATTAGAGATGATTTCCCAATTCCCTCGTCCTGTTTGCTGGAAACACACCAAGCTTTGTGTTTGCATTATTACTGGAACGGTCCTCCTCCATTAAGCGGTATTAGTACGCTCCGGTGGTTTCGGTATTGAATAATCTCCTCCGTCCGTCTGGGATTTCTTTGAGAGCGTTCCAAGACGCCCTCCTCCCTTCTTTTTACAGGAAAGCTCTCAGGTAATGTAGGTTTCTCGCAACGCACCTGGTTGGTACAATAATGGTAATACCAGCTAGCAGATGGGAAGCTGCTTGCACAATGCACACGCATGCTGAGTGAATGCAGAGCAGCGTTTGTGCAGGATTTGACTGTTGAGCTACACCAGTGTTTTGCTGTTATGCTCTTGCTTATTATAAGCAACTTGGTGTCTCCCAAGTAGGGCGAAATCCACAATGGCTTAGTTGTAACAAGCCTTGGTAACCCAGACGTTTGTTCCTAGTACACGGTTAAAGTTGCATACTTGTAGTTTTGGGTTTGTCACTTGCATTTGCTTTAGCTTGTTTCTAAAGTGAACGCACCCTAGTCTGTGCAGGACCCCACAGATTTGTTAGCTGCTATTAGTTAACATTACCTTTAACCATGACACAGATATATACCCCTCTGAGCTTTATTAATTCAGTTGGTCTTCCCTCTAACACACCGTCCATCACTGAGTGCAGACAGAGGGACGCTTGTCTGAGTGACGTAGGGTTAAGTACCTTTTACCTTGGACAGAGCACTAGTGAAGAGATGAGTGTTCTATGAATGAATTTGTAAAAAGTCACTATTGTGTCAACAATACCATACAATATCTAGAGCAGTTAAAAAGATTATTTGATAGACAGACACGGCGCACGCGCCTACAGGTCTCCATTTAATTACGTTGTAGTTTGAAAGGTCATCTGCAGTCATCTGGGGTCGAGGGCTTTCCCTCTCAGCCAAAAGGGGTCAACTACGATCCATGTACAGGGAAGCAAATAAGTCAGTGAAGAAAAGCATCAAAAGGGACAAGATAAATTACGTAGAGGCACTTGCAGGCAAGGCAGAAGAAGCAGCTAGACAGGGGAATCTGAAGGACCTTTATGCCACCACCAAAAAGCTGTCAGGAAGGACCAGCAAACCGCAAAGACCGGTAAAGGACAAAGAGGGAAAGCCGATAAAGGGGGAGGAAGGACAGAAGAGAAGATGGATACAGCATTTTGAAGAGCTGCTAAACAGACCTGCCCCGCAGGACCCACCACACATAGAACAAGCAGACAGGGACTTACCAATTGATCTCAGTGCCCCGACAAGGGAAGAAATAAGGAAAGCCATCAAAAAGCTTGGAAACGGCAAGGCCGCAGGACCGGATAACATCCCGGCAGAGGTGCTAAAAACCAACATGGAGACCATGGAAGAGATGCTCCACCCTCTCTTCAAGGAAATGTGGGAACAGGAAAACGTCCCATCGGAATGGAAGGAGGGCTATCTGATTAAAATTCCTAAGAAAGGAGACCTGAGCAATTGTGCGAATTACAGGGGAATCACACTCCTATCAATCCAGGAAAGATCTTCTATAGGATCCTACTGGACAGGATGAAAGATGTGGTGGACCCCCAGCTAAGAGACCAGCAGGCTGGTTTTCGCAAGGATAGATCTTGCATAGATCAGATTGCCACTTTACGAATCATTCTGGAGCAGTCACTTGAGTGGAACTCACCTTTATTCATGAATTTCATCGATTATGAGAAGGCTTTCGACAGTGTGGACAGGGAGACCCTCTGGAAGCTTCTTAGACACATTGGCATACCAGAGAAGCTAACCAACATCATTAAGAACACTTATGAGGGAATGACCTGCAGAGTGATCCATGAAGGCCAACTCACAGATGCCTTTGCCGTACAAACAGGAGTGAGGCAAGGCTGCCTCCTGTCGCCCTTTCTGTTCCTACTGGCTATGGATTGGGTAATGAAGCAATCCACAGCGAATAAGAAGAATGGTATACAGTGGTCGATGTGGACACAGCTGGATGATCTGGACTTTGCGGACGACCTTGCGTTGCTATCTCACACCACCAACAAATGCAGGATAAGACCACCATCATCGCAGCAAACTCCGCCCGCCTTGGACTTAACATACACAAGGGGAAAAGCAAAGTCCTGAGAATAAACTCTGCCAACACTGTACCCATCACGCTGGAAGGAGAAGCGCTGGAGGACGTAGACGAGTTCACCTACCTCGGCAGCATTGTCAACAAGCAGGGAGGAACAGAGGCCGACGTGAAGGTCAGAATAGGCAAGGCTAGGGTAGCATACCTCCTTTTAAAAAACATTTGGAGCGCAAAAGACCTCTCCATTACAACAAAGTTACGGATTTTCAACAGCAATGTAAAGCCAGTCCTACTGTATGGTGCAGAGACATGGAGGACAACAGTGAACAACACAAACAAAATTCAGACCTTCATCAACACCTGTCTTAGACGAATCCTCCATATTCGCTGGCCAAACACCATCAGCAACAAAGACCTGTGGCAACGCACCAAACAAAGTCCTGCTGAGGAGGAGATCCTCAAAAGGCGTTGGAGATGGATAGGCCATACTCTCCGTAAACCAGCCTCAAACACCACAAGACAGTCCCTCAAGTGGAACCCCCAAGGGAAAAGGAAGAGAGGTCGGCCCCGGAACACCTGGCGCAGAGACTTGGAGGCAGACGCAAAGAAGCTGGGGTACACGTGGGACAGCTTGAAGTGTTGGCCCAGGATCGAGATTCTTGGAGAGCTCTTGTCGACGGCCTAAGCCCCAGAAGGGGTGATAGGCGTAAGTAAGTAAGTACGATCCATGACCTGCTAATTCTGTCCAATTAGAGTGCAGTCCCTCCCTGGCAGGGCACAACTTACTGGTGGTGGATAGTCTGCTCCACAGCAGCACTCGTTTCTCAATGCCCTGCTCAGGGGAGACACGCAAATCAAAAACGTCATGGCGTTTGACAAGTAGAGCTGTTCTGGGTGAGAGTGTTGGCACAAAAAAAAAAAACAAGCACAGCATCATGGCCGATGTTGATGTGTTGATGTTTCAGTGGCACCAGGTTCACAATGCTAGCGGCCCAGCTTGCTTCCTGCAGTCACTGTGATGAATGTGCTCCCTTTTAACTGCCCATGAACCGCTTGTACCATAGCTCAATGTCCATCGACGGGATAGATTTATCCTCCTTTCCATTCCTGCTTTATCCCCTTCTTCCTTCTCTCTCTCTCTCTCTCTCTCTCTCTCTCTCTCTCTCTCTCTCTCTCTCTCTCTCTCTCTCTTTTCCTCCCCTCCCTGGACCACAGTTGAAAAAACTGCTCTGTCATTCTCAGTTTGCACCAAGTAGAACTGAATAGATGTAGATGAAGTCCCCCCTCTCCCCTCCACACACGCACGCACGCACGCACGCATGCACACACACACACGCGCACACACACACACGCACACACACACACACACACACACACACACACACACACACACACACACACACACACACACACACACACACACACACACACACACACACACACAGAACAATACAGCATTTATGTATCATCATCTTTCTTTTCTTTTACACTGATGTCTCCATTTACTATAGATGTTACATCTCCTTGCTTCTTTATGTGCATCTATTTTACTTTCTGGATTTACACATCCCCCTGAACGCTGGATGGATTGGGTGGCAAACATTACCATACATGACATATGAGTGCACGACAGAACAATACTATTTTTTTTTTCTTTTTGGGGAAATATTTAACTTCAACTTCACAATGTGGCAATGATCCTCTGAAACCCTCCTCAAATTGGAGTCATACAGTCATGCTGTAGCTAGACCATAGACGACTGACGTCATATATGACTGAAAATGATATGGTTGTTTAATATTAACATTATTTTGTAATAAACTAGAATCTTGTGCACCATCGACGTGGAGCTCCTGTGTGCACGCACGACAATGCAATCTGAGTGAGACACACACACGTCGCACCCACACCAAACCGTACATTTTGTAC
This sequence comes from Benthosema pterotum, assembly GCA_039105355.1. Taxonomy (NCBI): domain Eukaryota; kingdom Metazoa; phylum Chordata; class Actinopteri; order Myctophiformes; family Myctophidae; genus Benthosema; species Benthosema pterotum. Next base: position 23,126,202 of record CM076976.1, read on the forward strand.
GAAGGCAGACATTGATTTATCTTTGGCCGCTGACTGTGTTTTTTTGCTGGGCAGGTTGTCTCGGCGCTCTGTAATCAGTTCCATCACAGGGAGACTGCGAACACCCACAAAGCTGGGTTGAAAATAGTATAGACATAACCCTTACCCTAACACTAAAAAATAATGTGGGTGTTTACAAATCAATCATTAGAAACATTGTGTTTCTACAATGTTGTTTGTAATGATTGATTATTCTGCAATTGTTTGGCTCTGTTTTCAGCACACACCTTTTCAGTCTAGCTGTTTTGTATTTGTGTTTGTTTTCTTGTCCGAAAGAATCAAATAAATTATTCCTACGTTCAGTTGTGATCTCAAGCAGGTCGGTGGTGAGAGGCATCGACACTCAGGGGTTGTAACGTTTGATAGACACGCCGCTGATGCCAAAATGTTGCTCTCTGCGAGTTCCACTCACTGCTACACTACATCAGTGCACTCAGCACTCTGTATCAATGTTTCATGTGCAGTGATGAACATCAGCAGAGAAAATAACTGATTCTCAAGCATACCTTTGGGAAGGTTAGAAAAAAAAGTTGTTGCTAGGAAACCATCGTGTGTGCGTGTGTGAAGACTTGGTAAGGTAGAGTTTTGGCTAGGTGTCACATGTCAATCTTCAGAGATGTGACTGGTGGTTGTCTGTCTGCAGGGCGGTTCAAACTGTAACCTCAGAGATCACACGTTTAAACCCACTTCCCAGCGGCTCCGCAAGTCCCTGAACTTTGAACGTTTGGCTTTGAAGTTTCCCTCATTTGAGAAGTGCTCAGCTTGAGGGAACTAGATAGAAGCAGCATCATTCATTTATTCTTATTCCACAGACTCTTGGCAAAATCGCTGGTGGAGACTGGAGAGAGACTACAGGGTTGAGTTCTTCGCAGTGCCTCTGGCTTGTCAAGGGCGTTCTGTAGATGCACTCGAGCTACGGTTCTCAAACGATGCCACAGGGGGCTCCCTGATAAGAGAGTTATGGCCGCCTTGGCCGGTGATTCTCAACTGCTTGAAATTCAAGGACCCCCAGCCCTGTTTGATATGCATTAAGCTCTCGTCCCCTACATGCTAATACATTGAAACATAAACATATATTTTTTTGCAAAGGTACGGTACTTCCCTGCATCGAGTGGCAGGCAGGGTTTGTAGGGTGCATGAGATCAGACTTTCAAGATATGGCTGCCGCGCCATACTGTACTTTTTGGTTGCTTTAAGTGACAGCATCAGAGTTTTGTACTCTGTACAAACTCTTGGGCAGTAACCAGGATTCATAAGGGTACAATAGACCTTTAGGTAAGCCCCTCCCCAAACTGCTATGGTCCAATCACAGCTAAGCATAACATGTGATAGACCAACCCCCTCCACCAATAGCTTTCCTATATGATAAAACATTGTTTAAAAAAATAAATGTCACACACATTATTCCACTGCATAGGGCATGCCTTGTTGATGTATTTGGAAGAGATTTTGAAGGTCTGGTTCCAAAAATGAACCAATATTTAATGTGTAATGTCCATGATGTTTACATTGGAATGAATGAGTCTGGCTGGAAAGTGTCCTAGGGTGAACTAGAGGGCGGGGCTTACCTAAAGGTCTATTGATTCATACTTCCTAACTATCAATCATATAAATGGATAAAGTTGTTGTAAAGGATCGTGATGCTACATTACCTACTTGTGATGGAGACTATTCAAACTTTGTCCAAGATTGAATTGGTGGTGGGGAGAGAGAAAAATAATCAAAAAAAGGAACATTTTGTCCAGCTTAATGTAGTCAGAGCAGATCTGCTGACGGAGTAGTGCAGCTGTTCTATCACAGCAATGTCCTATGCACGGACACACTCACTCCCTCCCTCCCTCTCTCACACACACACACACACACACACACTCGCACGCACATGCATATGCACGAGTACAGTTTACTTTACCCCTCCCGGGAGCAGACCAGTATGAACTGTCCCTTATGGCTGACCTGAGGTCAGCTCCACTGTGGGCAGTAGGAGAGTTAGTTACTCATGTTGCTCAAGGGTACATTGATTCGGCCGGGTTGTGACGATACTCGGATTGTGCTGTATTGCCGAGGGTGTGTTGTGTTGTGTTTTGTTGTGTGTTTAAGTGGTGTAACACTGGGGCCAGCTCTAACTTAGCAACCTGAAATAGTCCTGTGCTTTTCTGGGCATAGAGGGGGCGGAGCAAACTAGTGCTGGGGACCGCCTTTGACTTCCAATTGGCTCTCCAACCTTTGAGCCCTCCCCCAGTCCCCTCCTCGCCCCTTCCCCAGTAGACTGAGCCAGAGAACCCTGACGTCACCAAATTTGGAGCGTGCGGTGCCTCCTCTCTGCACTGTTGTTGGGTTTAGTAGTGAAATCACTCCTTATTCTTCTTTTTTTCCAGATCCCCACTAGCTTCCACAAAATAACCAACTGGGGCGATTTCCTCTTCTTCTCCTTCTTACCCGTTCTGCAAATCCTCCTCACACAAATATAGTTCATTGACACACTTCGGCTCAGAATGACCATAGACCGTTTATTGCAAAGCGTTTGCATGTTAGCATGGCGGTGTGGCTCTGCGCGTGTTATATCAAATCTATGTAACGAGACATACCTTTGATATCTCAGATTTCTGTGTCTCGGCACCGAGACGCAGCTCTGATATCAACAACCCCCCCGAGCAGAGCCTAGCATAAACACATTACAACATAGACACAATCATTCCAAATACACAACGAACATATCACAGACCATAGAACACATAATGATCACAGATACCCATAACAGAACTAGGCACCACAATATGTTACAATCCACAAATCATGATCATCTCATAATCAGCCACTCAGAACTAGTGCCACAGGGAGGAGGCCGGGGGGGCGGAGGAAATTTGAACGCTTAATTTGAACAGGCACATGGAGTCGACTAGAAGGAAGGCTGAGAACAGAATGACTGCTTATAAAGAACACCTGATGAATGTGGGCGTGAGTGACAGCCAATGAGTGTGAAGGGAGTTGACATGGAGAGAGACTGCTGATTTAAAGAAACAGAATGAATACTGACTGAGAATGAGGAGTATAATACAATAACCATTCTGCCCTCCGTGCCTCCATGAACTATCGCTTACGCTGGATTTCTTCCTCAAGTAAAGGAAGAAACACTAATAATAATAAAAGAAGGAATATGCATCATTTAATTGGTAGTTTCTGTATTATTTCTGCAGAATAGACTGTTCAGTAAGACCTCTTACCAAATTGCTATGGTCCAATCACAGCTAAGCATAACATGTGATAAACAAACCTCTCCACCAATAGCTTTTTAAAAAATTGTTTTAAAAAATAAATGTCCCACACACATTTTTTGCCTTGTTGATGGATTTGGAAGAGATTTCGATTGTCTGGTTCCAAAAATGAATCAATATTTAATGTGTAATATCCATGATATTTACATTGGAATGAATGAGCCCGCCTTCAAAGTGTCCTAGCCTTGAGTGGACACTGAAAAAAGTCTATTGTTCTCCGACCTATGAGCCTTGGGATGTTTTTTATACTGGCTATCTGATTGGCTATCTGGTCTCTGGGCAACGCCACGACTTCTGATTAGATGATTGTCTCTCAGCAACCCTTCCATCTACAAAGTCCACTGTGCCACTGTGCCAGTAGTGGCTCAGGGGTAGAGCAGTGGGATGGTAACCACAGTTCAAAGCCGGGCCAAACAGTCCCAATGTAAGGAATACAGACTGACAGAATGCAACGTATTATTGGCTGGATTCAGGTTGAAAGCCTTGTGTTTGAGCTGTGTGTGCAGAGCACAGTGGCTGTGTCACAGGCCAGTCTAATTAACTTCCTCATTCATTTAGAATAAAGTGGCTACGCCACAATCGTTTCTCTTTCTCTCTCTCTCTTTCTCTGTCTTCCTGTCTCTTTCTCTATCTCTCTCTCTCCCCCTTTCTCTCTGTCTCTCATCCATTTCATAGCGCCTGCTGTCATTAACACTGTACTGTCTGTTTATGGTTTATCACAATGACCTCTTGAACTGTGAGGAACTAGAAGATAACAGACAATTCATTCATCATTCATCGCAGCACACGTACGCCTGCATTGTGCACGCACGCACGCACACACACACACACACACACACACACACACACACACACACACACACACACACACACACACACACACACACACACACACACACACACACACACACACACACACACCTCCCCTGTCTCTCTCCCTCTGTCCTCACTTTCTCTGTGACTTTGCAGTAAGCATTAGAGGTGATGAGGATCACATAGCAACTGCCTCCCACGCCTCCCGTGTGTCTGTGTGTGTGTGTGTGTGCGTGTGTGTGTGTGTGCATGAGAACATGCATGTGTGTTATTTTTTGATTGACTTTGTTCTCAACTACCTACTGCAATGTCACCTCTCTTTCTCTCCCACATCTCAAAAACACACTCTCTCTCTCACACACACACACACACACACACACACACACACAACACCACACACACACACACACACACACACACACACACACACACACACACACACACACACACACACACACACACACACACTTGCTTATTATCGGCTGATGCTTTTTTCGAAACATACTGTAATATGAATGGGACTGTCCTGTAACAGAAAGGTCGCCAGTTCAAGTCCTGCCACAACCTAGATTGGGGCATTTACCCCGAAAACACACACATATGCATGCCAGCGCATTCTGTTTTCATTACCATATGTTTTAGGCACCTGCACATGATTGACGCTTGTAACTAGTTCATGTGTCGTACATGAACTCTTGTTTTCTCCATTCATTCAAAGCTAAAGCGACGCGCGCGCGCACACACACACACACACACACACACACACACACACACACACACACACACACACACACACACACACACACACACACACAGACATGCAGTGAATGTAGTGGTATAAATAGAAGTGTCAACATGGCAGTAATCTATCATGGCAAAGAGACATTCCACTGTTCTGACATCAACTCACAGTTCGGTTCAGAATGCAATCTCACACTGCCTGCTGCCTGTGCGTGTGTGTGTGTGTGTGTGTGTGTGTGTGTGTGTGTGTGTGTGTGTGTGTGTGTGTGTGTGTGTGTGTGTGTGTGTGTGTGTGTGTGTGTGTGTGTGTGTGTGTGTGTGTGAGAGAGAGAGAATTGTGCGTGTGTGTGACTACTCTTGGTCTTTTGTGAATGTGTATGTCTTCATTCTCAAAGTAAATAAACAATGCCATTGAATCCAGCTCAGTCCATTCAGCCCCAATCCCTCTGTAAGACCAAATTAAATCTGCAACAACAACAAAAATGACTGTGTGGCATTTTCTAGCCGAGAGGATTAGAGAGGTGTTGGGTGCATGCGTGTGCATGTGTGTGCATGCGTGTGCGTGTGCGTGTGTGTGTGCGTGTGCGTGTGCGTGTGCGTGTGCGTGTGTGTGTGTGTGTGTGTGTGTGTGTGTGTGTGTGTGTCGGGGAATTAACAGTATTCAAGAGGATGATAACTCAATGCTTGCTCTATACTAGATGTATTGCTTTGTAAAATGAACACATGGACATATGGCTACTACTGTGAGAGCCGCAGGCTGGGGAGTGTATCTCTGATGCTTTTATTAGGGGTTTCTTGGTGTGTGTGTGTGTGTGTGTGTGTGTGTGTGTGTGTGTGTGTGTGTGTGTGTGTGTGTGTGTGTGTGTGTGTGTGTGTGTGTGTGTGTGTGTGTGTGTGTGTGTGTGTGTGTGTGCACACACGTGTGCATGCACACACAGTGAGCTACAGCAGGGGCGGATCTAGGCATGGGCATGGGGGGGCAATGCCCAGACTGCCCCACCAAACATGATAGCAAATTAAAGTGCTTATATTTAAAATGATTTGAAACACTACTACTGCTACTAACTAACTACAGCTGTGGCACCACTAAACCAACAGCATTTCATCATTGAAAACAAAAAACTCTCTGAGTCAGACCTTTAGCTTTATGCATGCTGCGTGTGTGTTGCAACTTCAACAACTGATGTTATTGATGCTTTACTTAACTATTAAAAGTCCGCTAACCGAAAATGGTATGTGTGTGGCTTCATCGCTTCGCGCCACGGGCAATGAGGACACCCCATACCATTTTCTCCTGCCCCCCCAATTGGGAAATGTTGCATCCGCCCCTGAGCTACAGTATGTCGTTGAAGGCTTCTCTAGATTGGAATAGCACAAATGCCTCTGTCCAGGAACGCAACATGTCTGAAGTGCCATTGGTGGAATGAAGGGCAGTTTCTTTTTGACTGACTGGGTTTACTGGTTGACTGACTGGTTGAGTGGTGTGTTGACTGGCTCCCTGCTGACTGACTGCATTTTTGAAGCATGTGTTCACATTCACAGCCGGCAGCAGTGACACAGCAACCACCAGGCTCCCAAGTCACTTTCGGCGGAAGCCTCAAACTGGTGCCCAGACACTTGACTACACGTCAGTGGTCCTCAAAGCGGGGTGCCTCAAGGACCCTCAGGAGTCCTGGAGGGGTTAGGTAACAGCAACACTGCATCACAATAATGTTAACCCCTTATAACTCCTGGTATTCAAAAATGGTAGCCCTACAAGCCTACAACTTTGTGATGCTTGCCCAGGGCAAGTAAAAAAAATGCTTGGGCAAGTGAAGACTGCTACCTGGTTGCCCGATCGGGCAAGTGTGCGACTTAGTTGGCTATAACACAACACAAGATATACGTATTTGTCTTGAAGGTGGTCATTGCGCTCTGCGTCTTTCCCTGCTTTCTAGCTATCTCTCCTATCTCTCTACCAGGTCCATTTGGTTCCAAACTATCATTTTGCTGGCGTCACAGAGTCCATGACCACATTTATATTTTTTTCTTGCATTTTTCCCCCTCTACGTTGCTTCTATTTTTTATGCTGCAGCTGTTTCCCTGCAGACAGACACTTTGTCCTGCTTTGTCCTGCAGACCGTCCATAGTTATCAACAAATCATTAAAACAAAACATTTGTCGGGCTCAGGACAGGCGTGGCTAATGTGTGTGTGTGTGTGTGGGGGGGGGGGGGGGGGGGTGAAATGAGGCAGCGTTTTAGCCAATCACAGCGCAGCAGTCTCCAGCAGTTTAGAGTGGAGGTGAGGTGGAGTTAGAGATTCTGTTTTTAAACAAATCTGTTTATAAACTGTTTGTATACTCTGAAGTTGCCTCTATTACCTTTAAAATTGTTTTGCAAATCTTGCAACCTCATTTTAGGTTTGCAGAGACCTTGACATTAAATAAGTTTGAGAACCCACAGTTCTACTTGACAGGTACTATACCAACAATATGTTGAGCTGACTTCAACCTTCTTTAGCGCTCCAATGCCACGGTGAAGCATCATCAATCAATCAATGTTTTTACTTCCACCCTTCCACTCCCCCCTTCTCTCTCTGTCTCCCTGTGCGGTTCCTACCTCATTCCCTAAATGGAAGAAAAAAACTCAGTCCTGCCATTAATCAGTTCCCTGTGCTCTACAGTAATAGGTTCTTTTACAACTGCTCAGTGGCCTTGTGGTTAGAGAGCGGTCCGCCCAGCAACTGGGAGGTCAGGGGTTCAATCCCCGGGCAAGTCATGACTAGGACTATAAAAATGGTACCTAAACCTGATGCCTCCCTGATTGGCACTCCGCATCAAGGCTGGGTAACCAAAGTCACTGCGACATACATATACTAGAGCCACTTCAAGGGGGTGTACCCCATGCTACAGAAACCCGAGATAGTCTCTGACCTATGGACCTCATGCCTCTCAAGCAGGGGTGCCCACACCCCTGCCCCTGACTTGAGAGCTACTTTCAAAATGACCGGCTCAACAAGATCTACACATCAAAAATGTGATTGTTCCATTACTGAAAATCCATTTCAAGGCCCCCTAGAAAGTTTGAGCTTTGAAATAGTGGTGATGGTGTTACTTACTGTTATAGTGTTTAAGAATAATGCACTGAAACAATGAAAAATAGAGGGGGAGAATTAGAAGGCTTTCCTGTATACTACTGATGTTTGAAAACAGTATTTGAGGTTTGAGTTGACAGTGTTGTGTGGACTCTTGAAAGTTAAGTAATTTAGATGTTTAAATATAATTTAACTCTTGAGAGTGTAAAATTAAACCAAATGGACCCATACGGGTCCATTTGGTTTCATTTTAACGCTCTCAAGAGTTACAAATCTATAAGAGTCCAAGTGCTGGGGGACTGTCCTGTGATCTACCTGTGCACGGCCTGTTTTGGGCACCCCTGCTCTCAAGGCTATGCACTTTTCGTTTTGGTTTGAGCAACACTTGAACGGCATTTATGTGGCCGACTGGGCTTGGTTGTTTAGCTTTTGATGTTGCTATGTGAAATGGTAAATGGTGCATTTGTATAGCACCTTTATTCAAGGTGCTTTACACAATTAACCCATTCACATACTGTACACACATTCAGGGCAGTGGGAATCATGCAAGGTACCGACTAGCACATCAGGAGCAATTCGACGCTAACTCTGGGGGAGACCGGGATCGAACCAGCAACCTTGTGGTTAGCATCCGGTGACTACCCCTGAGCCACTGCCGAACGAGTTTCCAGCTAGGTGATGTCATCACTATAAGTGACGGACTGGCCCTTAATGTTTAAACGCACCTCACTAACTGCAATAGGGTCGCACATGCATACACACAAAAGCCTTGTGACTGGGAATAAATGATCAACTGAGTACAAATGTGTGTGTGTGTGTGTGTGTGTGTGTGTGTGTGTGTGTGTGTGTGTGTGTGTGTGTGTGTGTGTGTGTGTGTGTGTGTGTGTGTGTGTGTGTGTGTGTGTGTGTGTGTGTGTGTGTGTGTGTGTGTGTGTGTGTGTGTGTGTGTGTGTGTGCCAAGACTTGTGGTCTCATCATGGATGGGTTGAACAAGGACAGCATGCTGCATGATCTACGGAGTACAACAAGAGCATCACACTTAGTGGGTCAGTGCTCCCTGTGTGTTCTTGGGCAGCCTGACAGACGCAGTGGCTGGTCTGCAGGGTGTCACAGGCTGGCTGCAGGGTGTCACAGGCTGGCTGCAGGGTGTCACATGCTCGCAAGCTGCAGGATGCTGCAGACTGGCTGCAGGGTGCTACAGGCTGACTGTAAGATGCTGCAGGCTGGCTGCAGGGTGCTACAGGCTGACTGTACTGTAGGATGCTACAGGCTGGCTGCAGGGTGCTACAGGCTGACTGTAAGATGCTGTAGGCTGACTGTAAGATGCTGCAGGCTGGCTGCAGGGTGCTACAGGCTGACTGTAAGATGCTGTAGGCTGAGTGCAGGGTGCTACAGGCTGACTGTAAGATGCTACAGGCTGGCTGCAGGGTGCTACAGGCTGACTGTAAGATGCTACAGGCTGGCTGCAGGGTGCTACAGGCTGACTGTAAGATGCTGCAGGCTGGCTGCAGGGTGCTACAGGCTGACTGTACTGTAAGATGCTACAGGCTGGCTGCAGGGTGCTACAGGCTGACTGTAAGATGCTACAGGCTGGCTGCAGGGTGCTACAGGCTGACTGTAAGATGCTGCAGGCTGGCTGCAGGGTGCTACAGGCTGACTGTAAGATGCTGCAGGCTGGCTGCAGGGTGCTACAGGCTGACTGTAAGATGCTGCAGGCTGGCTGCAGGGTGCTACAGGCTGACTGTACTGTAAGATGCTGCAGGCTGGCTGCAGGGTGCTACAGGCTGACTGTAAGATGCTGTAGGCTGACTGTAAGATGCTGCAGGCTGGCTGCAGGGTGCTACAGGCTGACTGTAAGATGCTGCAGGCTGAGTGCAGGGTGTTACAGGCTGACTGTAAGATGCTACAGGCTGGCTGCAGGGTGCTACAGGCTGACTGTAAGATGCTACAGGCTGGCTGCAGGGTGCTACAGGCTGACTGTAAGATGCTGCAGGCTGGCTGCAGGGTGCTACAGGCTGACTGTACTGTAAGATGCTACAGGCTGGCTGCAGGGTGCTACAGGCTGACTGTAAGATGCTACAGGCTGGCTGCAGGGTGCTACAGGCTGACTGTAAGATGCTGCAGGCTGGCTGCAGGGTGCTACAGGCTGACTGTAAGATGCTGCAGGCTGGCTGCAGGGTGCTACAGGCTGACTGTAAGATGCTGCAGGCTGAGTGCAGGGTGTTACAGGGTGCTGCAGGGTGCTGGCTGCTACACACTTGGTGATGTGGAGAGGACCCAGACATGTGACTCAGCAGCAGCACACATAGTCACATCTATGTATAATAAATATTGAGCTATGCGATTGTGTCCGTAAGTTTGGCCCCGGCACTAATGTGGAGTGGTTGTGATTGTGTGTGTCTGTGTGTAACCGTGGTACCGGTGGAGGGAAGTGGAATGCCGTCAAATGACCTACATAACTGCGTGATCGCTATGGGAATGTCAGGACGCTCCTCTCAGCTGCCTTCTGTTGTGCGGTTGACAGACGAGCAAGTCACACGCGCGTAGCGTGGATACACAGTGAAAACAAACACACTTTGATGTGTGTGTGTGTGTGTGTGTGTGTGTGTGTGTGTGTGTGTGTGTGTGCGTGTGTGCGTGTGTGCGTGTGTGCGTGCGTGCGTGCGTGCGTGCGTGCGTGCGTGCGTGCGTGCGTGCGTGCGTGCGTGCGTGCGTGCGTGGACAGACATGATGCAAGTGTTTATGCACCTAATGTGTGATGAATACTTGAATTTTTTTACCCATCCCACATGGATTAGCCTTTAAGATCAATTAAAATAAACATTCCAACATTCCTCTGCATCAATTCCAATAGCCATGAAGTTATAGAAGTAAGTTCATGAAAATCTGTTCATCTATCATCCCACACTATAGATATATTTTGAAATTTCTAAAATGTGCATGTGTGTGTGCATGCACGCGCGTACGTTTGCATCCAGGCAATTGACTGATGAACAGAAATATGATAGCAACATCATAAACAACAGTAAATAGATTGCTCATAATGTAATGTCTACTACTACTACAGTATTACTGTATACTACTGCGAGTCAGCACAGCGCAGTGCTATTAAAACATCAATGCTGTTGAATAAATGTCAGTTTTTAAGTGCTTTTAAAAAGAGTTCTGTGTCATAGTTTTGAATTAATCGGCGGTCCTCAATTCTGAGAGCTACAGTAAATCCTAGTAGTGATCGGCAGTCATTACACTGTTTACACTGTGTTTATAAAGGTGCTATATAAATGCACCATTCTGGTGTGGTTTGGCCCATTGAATTCCATGTGTTTAGTCACTAGGGGGAGCGACGCGTGTCAAACGTCAATGTGCAACGGGACATATCACACTGCAGGGACAGTGCTAAAATTGTCTCGATTGTGCGGTTTTGGTTAAAGGGGAACTCCACCCATTTTCAACACTTTTAATATGTCATTAATATACCTTAGAGATGTTGTGTGGACATGATAAAAAGTTCCTCCAATTCTGTATTTCCTAAAAATGGAGGTCTGAAAACATGGTGAAATACATCTGATGACATCATCAAGATGTATATCACCACGTTAATGATTTTTCTTTCAGATCCCTTTTTCACATGTGTACCCTCTCAGGAAAATTTGGGTGTAATTCCCCTTTAAGGCTTTAGAACCGTAAAATAAATAAATTAATAAAAGCAATTCTCCCATGGCACTGTCTCGGTTCTATTATCGATAATTAAAATAACTGAAGAATAAAAATCCGAAAGCCGGATTGAAAATGGATAAAGGCAAGTCCCTTGAGCCACTTTCAAATGCACTGATTTAAAAAAAAAAAAAGTAAATGAGGAAAAAAATCAGAGAATGATTTACTAGATGAACTAGATGAAAGAATGTGAGGAATGTTTTAGCTAATAGAGATGTTTTATAGTTAATACCAGGCTGTAAAGTAAGTGGGCCACTCCAGATCACCATGTACAACAACACCAGCGTAGCTCAATGGAGTCTTTGTGTTTGTGTTTGATTCCCCCCATAGGAAATATGTATATATCACTGTATCATAATTAACTCTGGGAGTTCAGAAATCCCCCTGTGTGTGTGTGTGTGTGTGTGTGTGTGTGTGTGTGTGTGTGTGTGTGTGTGTGTGTGTGTGTGTGTGGACGTGCGTGCGCGAGCAAGCAAGCGTTGGCTCAGCTGCAAGCCATGGCAATAGTAAATGATTTCAAAATTCTCGTTTTTTAATTAAAGTTGCAGCGGACTGGTGGTGTGATTGATACCGAGGCTTCATGGGGTGGCTTGGAGGGCGGGCGGCTCTCACTGGGCACTGTGGGCACGCTGTGAGTGTGTGTGTGTGTGTGTGTGTGTGTGGTGGGGGGTTATAGATCTCCTTAGAGACCGGCAACTCCTCCAATCCCCATGCCAGGCGTGTTTTCAGCCAATCGGCTCGGGCGCTTTAATGTGGTGTGAAGAGGGGGGAATTTGCGCACTCATTGCCTTCTACTTTAGCAAGGCCGTCTTTATTATTACTGCGTTTTTAACGAGCATATCGCTGCTAATAATCACATTTCATGAGAAGGCACTATAAAATAGGTTTTTCATGTGGTGTACAGGGAGGGGTTATGTGAGTGATGTGCATATTACTTTATGTTGGGCCTCGATTTAAAACGCATATCCCTGGGGGGGCACTAGCCTAGAAGTCCAGGCGCATGCCACATAATATAGGCTCTGGCTTGACAGTGTGTGGCTTGTTCGAGTCCCGTTGATGACTGCCTTTGCTCTATGTAAATGGTGATGGTTTATATAGCGCCTTTATCCAAGGCACTTTACAGACAGATAGTAGATCCCATTCAGCCATTCACACATCCATGGCGGCAGAAACCATGCAAGGTACTGAACAGCACAGTAATTAGGGGTGAAGAGCTCCATTTTCGTTACCATCTAAACCACTCATCATTTTTTTTTTTTTTTACTATTTTGAAAAACGTTTTGGAATGGTTCAACGTGCCAATCTGTTGACACATTGAGAGCTTGTAGACTGGCAATTTAAACTATTGAAATGTTTTTTTTTCATAGTTTAAAAAGGCAAAGAAGTTAAGGGATAAGCAGTTTAGCGGTGACGAAAATGGAGTCCGAATTGTCTTGCTCAGGGGCACATCGACACCACCTCTAGGGGAGATCGGGTTCGAACTGGCAACCTTGCGGTTACCATCTGGTGACTCTACCTCTGAGCCACTGCCGCGCCTTCTATTCTATTCTTTCCTGTCTTTCTTCCTGTAACTATCAACAAATGAACAAAAGTATAATGCACATCCTTGGTTAATAACAGAAAGGGGGTGGGTTTTGCATGCCACAGCGATTTTACCAAAGCAGTGTCGGAAAGAAAGCATCTTATCTCCATCTCCGCTAATATAACACCCTCCTTGACCATACTGAGATTCACAAAAGCATCACAAGTACAAGGTCAAAATGCAGTGCGCAGCTGTGCGCTTGTATGTAGATGCACTGTTGTTACATGCTGTTTTTGAATTGGAATCCTGAAAAGAAAAGACACTGTTTTGGGCATTCCGGCAGCAAGTGGTCAGTCAGTGTCGACTGTAAAGGTAAAAGGCAGAGTTGTACCCGAACGCGTTCAAAGAACGAAAGTTCTTTGAACCGTTCATATTTTTAAGGAACTTGAACGGAACGGACCCTACATCTGCTTGAAGAACGGCCATGTGAACTCGTTCATTTCTGGCGTGAGTGAACGTCACTTTTCTTGCGTTCGATTTTGTTCAAGAGCGGGGCTCGACAGGCTCGCATTTGTGACTAAAATGTTCATAGCACCGGTGCGAGTATTTATATTACTGTAGTACGTCGGTGTTGTTCGCTAAAATAGAGCAGATATACAAGCTAACAACGTGTTGAGGCTCGAGGCATCCTTAGCTTGAAGATCTGTTCTCCTTGCCCACCGCCCCGCCCCTCCCTCTGCTCTGTCAGCAGCGCACAGCATCAGACAGCCAACACACTGACACACAGCACCAAGGGAGGACGCTTCTCTCCAACACGTTGAATGAGCTTCTAATGCTGTTCATGTTGGTAATAATCTTCCTGCGCTATGCGTGTATTTAAATCATATACTGTCTGCGCAGCAACCTTTTGCCTCACGCACGTGTGCCGCCTTCCCGTGATTAATCATAAACGCACCACATGCGCGCTCGGACGCACAACACTTGTGTATTCTTATCATCATTGCCTGATTTGCCGTCGGATCGTTTTCATTTTTATTTACCGGTAGGCTACAATTAGCCTACTACAAGCAGAGGCGGCCTTAAGGTTTGGGGGACCCTTTCACATTGTTATTAATATAACAATATGGGCTATTGTATAGAGTTGGGATACCCGACCGAAACAATAGCCGCGACAGCCCGGGCTCATTTGCTTAAAGGAGAATTTCACCCCAAAACTTTTTTTTATCTTTATTTGCAGTTATTTATTTAGAAAAAAGTGGTCCAGGTGCTGTTTTGTGAAAACGCTCCTTAATGGCTGTTTCCCCTATCCCAAAATAAGCTTATAATGGGGCTAATGGGTCAAATGCAAGTTCACCTATATACATCACTCCAAAATGCATTTTTCTGCTATATATTGTCTCCCCACCATGTCAGTAGTGTGTTAACACTCACACTTTCACTTTCACTTTTGGTTCAGCAGTGGTTCAGCCATAAACCATGTGCCACGCCCCCACCTTTCGAGACAGCTGAATCACTGGGGCTTTCAGTCGACCTGGCTATGTTAATAAATTGATATTGTAAAATAGTAGCCAACTTGGAAAAATGCTAAGCATTGAGCCCTGTTCAAGAGTGAGACTAGAATGAGCTGAAAATAGAGCAGATCTACAAACTCAGTGACGCACTTTGAGCTTGTTGATCTCTATTTCTGCTGATATTTTCTGCTCTATTTTCAGCACACAGAGATGCACAGGGCTGGACTGAACTGAGCGCCTTCATAATAAAATCTTCACAAATCAACTAAGGACATCTTCAGTTGTATATGGCTATGGGCTGCAACCATTTTGAACAAAAAAAAGAGGGAGCGGAAAAAAGAACGAAAAAGAACTATAATAGTTCTTTTTTTGGAACCATGAACTTTAGTTCTAAAAATTCAACAATGAACTATGAACGGAACTAGTTCGTTTTTAAATGTATGAACTATGAACTGAACTATTTCAGAAAAAAAGAGAACTTTCCCAACACTGGTAAAAGGTACTGTAAAGGTAAAATAGGGAACTTGAGTCACAACACCTTGAATCTCATAACAAATAATTTGGCAAAAGCAGCCCTGAAACGTGACTGTCATTATCATGACAGTCATGCAGTGACTTAATTCAATTCTACGCGGGTCACTATGTTTACAGAAAAAAAAAAACATGTACATAAGGAATCCGTTTTCAAATATAAAGTACTCACACATGTTTTTACGGATGTTAGACAACTGCAGCGTCCGGAATTAGGAATGCAGTGTGCCGTGTTGTTTAATAAAAAAGCATTTTACCTCATATCAGCTCTCCAGGCTACTTTTCTGGGTTAGGGTCAGTTTGGTAAACACACAGATGCACACCGGAAGCACATCCCCCTATTAGCTTGTATTGGCAGTGCAGTCAGCATGAATAAATCGAACACTCCCAGTGTTCAGAGTGCCACGCTCCTCCCCACCGGAAGAAAATGTTGGATACAAATGCTTTTTATTAAGCAACACAGCATGCAGCATATTGGGTGCTGCAAGAGTCTGAACACCACGGGTGAGTACTTTATCTTTAAAATCAGAATGTACTGTATGTACATGTTTTGAATGTAAGTGTAGCGATCCGCGTAGAACTCGATTAAAGATGAATAACATAAGACAAAAGTTAAGGTAGGATAAATGCAAACATAATGATAGAATATATCTAATTAAATTCCACTACAAGTCCCCAAAGTCTACCTTTCAGTCCAGCGTTTCAGAATATTCACAGCCTTAAAGTGGATTGGATTTGATTGAAGTGGACGTAGAGGACGTGGCACAAGGTCTTTGCACTTACACACTCCTCCCTGCCATCATGCCGCTGTCAAACCACTCCAGGCAGGAATTCACTCAGCAGTCAACACCGGCCTGCCCCAGCCGGCACATTGGTGCAGCCGTGCAGCGATGCAGTGATCTGTGTCCCTCTGGTCTGAATGGTGTTACATAATCTAAACGCGGGCACTTTATGTTGTGTGCAGAGCTCCTTTTTTTTGTGTTCTCGGCCCGACCACAGCACAGCAATAATAACGCTATCTTTGGAACCGACTCATTACTTTTTACCGTGCAGAAACCTATTGTAGTTGAGGAATGCGCCGTTTCTACGCTCCCAGACATCCAGAAGTGTTCTGTTGTCGACCACAAGGGCTTTGTGTGCAGCTGGGAGTCTGGGCGAACAAAGAGCAGACTAGCGCTATAGTGCTCAACTCAAGCGCATATAACATACAGTACATTCTGAAAATGACTTAACATTATACGTAACATTAACATTATATGTCCCTCAAGCTTATTTCTAATGGTTTGGGCCTTAATCACCACTGATATAACCAGTCCTTGCCATTTCTTTCTGTATTGAAAGTAGATTAGCTGCAGTACCAAAATTCCCTGAGGTGTTGGGGGGCGTTATATACAGATTATTTTATACTATAATTATAATACCATCATTATAATACTGATGCTAGATAAAAAAAAAACAGGCTTGTTTCCATGCCATGCCAGATTAGAAAATCAACAATGGTGGACATTGTGAACAAAGTGGAAATGTAAAATTGAAACTTAAGCATTCCAACTTGGTTATTTGTGGGAGAACCAAAAACACATACACAAAGAAAGTTGAATTTCATGTTATTCCCCTTTAACAATCCCCTCCTCCCTGGCCTTCATAAAAATCATGATAAATACAAATTCAATCATACATATAGTATTTCATACTGTAACTGTACATATTATTGTGACAGAAGATAGCAGTTAACTATGTACGTAATTGTACACTTTTTAGAGTCTTTGAGATAAAAATGCAGGCTGGTATTCATTTGTTCCTAATTGTTTATAAGACGTGAAGCCCACAGCGTACCAGCTCTGACCGTGTGATCAAAACCGTTTCGAAAACCATTCGAAATGTAATGGAACCGATTCTGATTGCTCAACAATGGATCTAGTTATTCTGGTTATTATATCGACGGGGGTATTCAGATGGGATTCAGATCCCAACCTTACCCTACGTGTACTGTTATGAACCAGGGATAGTTTGTGTGATGATGCTTGGATGAAACAACAAAAGAAAAAGCACAGATGGCATTATAAGTCCTCTTTGATCCAGTACCAATAGGAACAAATTGATATTTTTTCAGGTTATTGTTTTCCTATTTGAAGTTTAGTGTAGTGTGATGTTTCATGAGAATGTTATTAAGACAGTAGGCAGGGGATCTTTGACGTCACATGAACTAAAAATGTCACATTCGAGGGCTTTCCCCTGCACAAAAGAATGAATTATGCATGAAACCTTGGCGTATATTTCTTTTTCATAGCTTTCATGAAGATGAATAATGAAATCAAAATCTCTCTGTACTGCTGTCGTATTTTAGGGGAGAGCCCTCAACAAATTACTGGCCTGATGGATTGTGCACAGTGACACACACACACACACGCACACACACACACACACACACACACACACACACACACACACACACACACACACACACACACACACACACACACACACACACACACACACACAAACTTGAGTATAAATCCAGCTTTATCCTCTTCTTTCAGCCAAAAGTCCATATCCCGTACAATAAACGGGCGAAGCCTAAGCTCTCCTCCGCTGGACGGCTCTGTGTTGCTGTTCACATTTTTGAAATAGGATTTCTAACTGTAAGAATGACCATTGTGTTAGAAACGGCCCCCGAGCAGACGCTAATCTGGATTAGTGTGGTTTGCGGGCGACGGGGGCTGTCAGTGGCCATTCTCGTCCATGGCCTCAAAGTTGGCTTTGGTATCACACAGTATATGCCAGCCATCACAGTCTTTGTGTTGCAAATGGTTGGGGTTCGGCACAAAAAAAACTAAATTAAATTAACGCTCTACTTTACACAAAAGCGGCCAAAAAACTTGCAGATCTGCCAGCTTGTTTTTGAGCTTGTTGGTTTTAGTTTTTTAAATTCAATTCCTGAACAGTTTTGGACTGAGTTTTCCAATTCCACCCGATAGAGATGACTCACTTGAGTAGCCTAGTATACAAGTGCATGTTTTGAGAATGTGTGGCATATTTGGGTATTTGCATTTTTGAATACTATTATGTAATACTTCCAACCATATTCCAAACATATATTATCATCTTTTCTGGTGGTCCCTGTCATATGTCCATATAGGGGTCCTTAATGTGGAAAAGGTCTGCTGACCACTGATGAATAACTAAGGAGGTTGCTCCATCATTCATTTACTGATTCTAGATTGAATGCTTTATTTTGAATGAGAATCACAGAACTTATATTCTGTGCTTATTCTGTTTTAACGCCACAACACAAATTTAATCTGACCTACCTGTGCCTCCATACTTCACGTTGAAGGCTGCTTCGTTTCAAAGAGCAGTTTGTAGATAAATGCGAACTGAGTGAGGTTCATTTTGTTGGAATATATTAGCATCTCCATTGGTGGTGTCTTAGGGTTTCAACATCAACATACTGCAGGAGCCTCCCAACGTTTTACATGCTAAGGTTTTGTATGTAGGAGACTGTGGCTCCTCCTGTCTACATGTCAATTAAGTGCCCTGGCATCAACTGTATGCCTCTTCACCTCCCAATGTAAGAATGAATGGATCATTGTAAAGCACTATAAAAATGCAATCCAATATTATTATGTGAATTGAAGGTTCCTTGTAGTAGGCAGAGTCTCCTTAGTATAGCAAGCCGAGGCATGTAGACACCATAAGGTCATGGATGTAAATCCTGGCTTGGCTTGACCTCATTGTGTGCGGTCAAAATGGGTTCCTAAAATGCCAGCAGTTCTCATAGTGTGGTCTGGGAACCCCCAGGAGTCCTTTGGCGAGCCCACGGCTCAGTTTTTTAATGCAGAATTGCAATCATTTCATCATATTTCATCATCACATTTGATATTGCACTTAATCTGTTCAAATGTAGCTGGATATACAAGCTCACAGCCACAGCGTGTCACTTTGCACTGTGCCTGTGCCCGCTTGTACATCTCCTGTTCGTTCATTCATTCTGTTTTTACTTCCTCTTCCTGGTCATTGTCTCGCTCTGATTTACCTTGTTCTCCTCACATCCTGTTCTTTGTCTTCCTCCTTCCCTTCCCTTCTCTCTCTTTCTCTCTTTTTCAATCCATCTCTCTTTCACTCCCCCAAATGGGCATAGAGGCACCATCAGTTGCCGTGGAAACTGTTGACTAAGACACCATCACCCCCCAGTTAAATCTGAGAACCCCTTAGCAAATAAACTAGATCAGCACTCGGCAGAGTGCAAACTTGCATGTTGCGCACAAGTAGGCCATGTTTCGACAGATCGCGAACCGATGGCCTAACTTGCGCCTGCTCCACAAAAGTAAAGAAAATCAGTGGCTTTAATTTGCAAGTCTGTCTTGAGAAACTGCCAATCTAGTCTTGCGTTGTCACACTGTTGCCTCTCACAAGTTTCCAAATGTTTCAGTCATACAAGCTCTGATCATGCATACTGTATAATATAAAGCAGAAGTGAAGCCTCCTCTCCACTCTGTTTCATCGCAACAGCGCAAATTTATCCTAATTCAAATTGAACTTCAAATTGTACTCCTGTGCTTGCTGCATAACAGAAAGGGATATACCGGTAGATGTTTTTGTTTTTAATTTAAAACACATTTTGTGAGCGGAAATGACAAACAGATTATTCATTTTTGAGCGATATAGTTCCAGACTCTAGTCTATACTGTAACATTCGGAGATTGTTGAATAGTGACTATCCGACTATCCCTAACCCAAACACGTCCTCCCAAAGTCAGTGCCGAAAACTCAATTCGATCCAGGAAACTCGTCCTATTACTCTCCTATTACCGTCTTTTGGCAGCAGGGGCTTCAGAAATCCGAACAAAATGTTTCTTGTCTTATTGTCCCTACATCCATTCATATACTGGCAACGAGTGTTATTATCCCAGCCAGTGACAATGGATATAGGGAGTGGTTTTTATGTAGGTTTTGTTTGTGTGAGAAATGGAAATGGACATTTTTCTTTGGAAATTCTTCTTTTTCATCTAACCCTAACGAATTGAATGACTACGAACCCTATAATCCACAACTCGTAAGCAAGTGGTTGCGACCTGTTTGCTAGTGGAGCTACTGGTCGCGATAGTGGATTTGTGGCCTGGTCTTTAGTGGAGCTAGTGGATACACTATGTGACCTGGTCGCTATTTCTTTCTATGTGTACTTGCCTGTCAGAGAGATGGAGGCAAGTTGATGCCATTACAGTGGCAGCAGATTTGTGGAATAAGAAATGCAACGCATTGCAAGCTAAAGCTCTTGCAACTCACATCAGACCGACATCAGCCGACCTGCAACAATGCCATTCAGACACCAGTGATTGCACTTTCACGAAAGTGTTTGCACTCTCTATTTACCTGCGCGAGCACAAGTAAAGTGATCTGTTCTCGGGCGTCAACCGTCTGTCGTCTATGAGTATCTCTTTAAGAGATGTGTGTCTCTGGTCGCTCGCTCTGCTCTCACACAAGTAGGCCATGGCTTAATTTCTGTGTTTCTGTGTTCCATTTGACTGTGGATGTGTATTACTAATAAAAAATAAGTGGTTCCTAAACTGTTCTATGACAAAGACCTCCATATAACCTCCATCTCTTACTGTCATCCCCCTATTTTGAAATTCAATGAAAAGATCAGACCTGTGAGCTACCATTACATCTGTACACCTACCATTTAGAAAAAAAACTTGTTTTTAAACTGTTATTATTTACTTGAATTTGAATAGAAATAGCCCCCCTGGGGCCATGTGACCCCTACTTTGAAAACCTGTTTACTAACTAGCTCAAACAATGGCGCAGGCCAGGTGCAGCGTTGCTGTATTTGTGTTTCTCGCTCCTTTGAGCGGCGGAATAATGCGTGTTGACACAGTGATGTCAGTCAGTCTGTGGTAAACATATCTTTGGACGCACCTGTTTGCCAGGATAATGCGGTGTATTTATTCATGTCTTCAGTAAGAAACCGCAGGTACCACAACAGAGGGAAGCTCAAAAATTACAAATGAGACACGTGTCACGTGACACGATAATGACATCCAGGGAGGGTTATCCAATGGGCACGTTGCGCCCAGGCCCAGGGGCCCCTGAGCTAGGGGGGTAGGCATGAGTTTGAGTGTCTGTGTGATAGCTAAGAGGTTCAAGCTCAGCCCCCCCCCCTCACACAGTGATTGTCTCTGTTATTAACAAAAAAGCAATCCCTTGCTGTGAGCCCTGCTGAAATGCAAGTGAATATCACACTCAGGGGGGGCCCTTTGGCTGGCTGCGGCCCAGGGCCCCATCATTTCTAGATCCTCCTATGATGACATTGTACCGTCTCGGTCGGGTCGGGAACCTCATGCGTCCAATACTTTAACTTGTCAGGATTCACACAGAAATAGTAGCAGCTTAGTCTGGTAGGAAGGTAGGGGTCCCATGCACCCGAAAGATATATTTTTCTAACGTAGTTTTTTATAATCCCTAAAGTGTCTAGTTATTGAATTTTGATGTTCCCCAATCAGATTTTTGTCCCACATGTGTTTTTTTTAATCATATATTGTATCCGTTCTGGATTTTCGGCAGTGAAAAAAGAAAACTTTAAACGAGGATATCTCCAGAACTGTACATCTGACAGAAACCATTCACCCCATGCCATGTTCGTCTTTGCAAGATGAATTGATTGATATGAAGTTTGCCATGATTCCATCATCCATAGTGCATACAAACCCAAATTAACACAGAATTTGTTATAATTCGTCTATACTGCAATGACAACAACTCCTCCCCCATGCACCCGATTGATATATTTTTTCAAACCTTTGCATTTTTACAATCTTCAAGATGTATAGTAAACAACTGTTGATGTTACCCATTCACATTTCTGCCCCATATGTGTTTTTTCAAACCATATGTGTATCCATTGCGGATCTTGAGCTGTGAAACATGAAAACTTTAAATCAGTATATCTCCAGAACTGTACATCTGACAGAAACCATTCACCCCACGGCATGTTCGTCTTTTGATGATGAATTGACTGATATGACGTTTGCCATGGTTCCATCATGCATAGTGCATACAAACCCAAATTAACACATTTTTTTTATAATTCGTCTATACTGCAATGACAACAACTCCTCCCCCCTGCAGCCTGCACCCGAAAGATATATTTTTTCAAACATTTGCATTTTTACAATCTTCAAGATGTATATTAAATAACTGTTGATGTTACCCATTCACATTTCTGCCCCATATGTGTTTTTTCCCCCAAAACCATATGTGTATCCATTCCGGATCTTCAGCTGTGAAATATGAAAACTTTAAATCAGTATATCTCCAGAACTGTACAACTGACAGAAACCATTCACCCCATGCCATGTTCGTCTTTGCATGATGAATTGATTGATATGAAGTTTGACCATGGTTCCATCATGCATAGTGCATACAAACCCAAATTAACACAAAATTTGTTATAATTCCTCTTTACTGCAATGACAACAACTCCTCCCCCCAGCAGCTGATTGATATATTTTTTCAAACATTTGCATTTTTACAATCTTCAAGATGTATATTGAATAACTGTTGATGTTACCCATTCACATTTCTGTCCCATATGTGTTTTTTCAAACCATATGTGTATCCATCCCGGATCTTCAGCTGTGAAATATGAAAACTTTAAATCAGTATATCTCCAGAACTGTACAACTGACAGAAACCATTCACCCCATGCCATGTTCATCTTTGCATGATGAATTGATTGATATGAAGTTTGACCATGGTTCCATCATGCATAGTGCAAATTAACACAAAAAATGTTATATTTTGTCTATACTGCAATGACAACAGCTCCTCCTGCATGCACCCTATTGATATATTTTTTCTAGCATTTGCATTTTTACAATCTTCAAGATGTATAGTAAACAACTGCTGATGTTATCCACTTCAAATATGGGCACAGGTGTGTTTATTCTGGGATATTGTTTGCTATAGGGCCTAGTGAATTTCCACAAATACAAAAAAGAGAATGGCCAGCTCAATTACCATCATAAGGACAAGCTGATATAGAACAGCAGTTTGTAGGGGGTGGGGACAATTATATACTGTACAGTATCCTATATATTCAAACTGAATCATCAGCACCTGTATCATGCTCCAGCAACAAAGAAATCCAAGAGAGACGATGGTAGAAAATTCCAACAACATGCTCCTGAAATACCTGTATTTGTTTTACATGTGCCTGGCTTTGAGCATCAAAACTTTCAGCATTCTGTCAAGGTTCTGCAACTGACAAGCTTGCCCAGCTACACAGTATCTGTGATATACGTCTCCACAAAGCTGCTGATTCCCTTTTTCGCATGGAGGATGTATGTAATCTTATTCCATAGAGTTGTGCTGGTGTCAATTTAGCAACAACTGGTTATCATCAAGCCTGCTACCAAAAGTTTACAATGAACCAGAAACACTTACAGAAGAGGTCTAGTGTGGTACATCCTCTAGTAGTGTCACAATCACCTCATAAACAAGCCCCTACCAAACAGTTGTTTCCTCCAGGGTGCATCTTTTGTGGAAAGCTTGACGTGAAAGTGTTGTGAAACACTAAAGATGCATTAAGTGATTTTAACCCAATGTGCAATCACTTCCTTGGCCTCCTACAGCTGATAGGCTGATCTGATGGATAAACTCATCCCAACTGATCTCCTAAAGTTCCTGACCCTCATCATTACTGGTGATGCTGACGTGGAGAAGTGGGCTGCGATGGAGACGGTGAAGTCCAAGTTCCAATGCTCGAGGCTCAATCAGTTTCCATGTAGGCTTGTTCAATCCTTGTCCACTATTCTTATACAGGAACTTAATGCATCTTTAGTGTTTCACAACACTTTCACGTCAAGCTTTCCACAAAAGATGCACCCCGGAGGAAACAACTGTTTGGTAGGGGCTTGTTTATGAGGTGATTGTGACACTACTAGAGGATGTACCACACTAGACCTCTTCTGTAAGTGTTTCTGGTTCATTGTAAACTTTTGGTAGCAGGCTTGATGATAACCAGTTGTTGCTAAATTGACACCAGCACAACTCTATGGAATAAGATTACATACATCCTCCATGCGAAAAAGGGAATCAGCAGCTTTGTGGAGACGTATATCACAGATACTGTGTAGCTGGGCAAGCTTGTCAGTTGCAGAACCTTGACAGAATGCTGTAAAGTTTCGATGCTCAAAGCCAGGCACATGTAAAACACATATTTTTGGAGCATGTTGTTGGAATTTTCTACCATCGTCTCTCTTGGATTTCTTTGTTGCTGGAGCATGATACAGGTGCTGATGATTCAGTTTGAATATATAGGATACTGTACAGTATGTAATTGTCCCCATCCCCTACAAACTGCTGTTCTATATCAGCTTGTCCTTATGATGGTAATTGAGCTGGCCATTCTCTTTTTTGCATTTGTGGAAATTCAAACACACCTGTGCCCATATTTGAAGTGGATAACATCAGCAGTTGTTTACTATACATCTTGAAGATTGTAAAAATGCCAATGCTAGAAAAAATATATCAATAGGGTGCATGCAGGAGGAGCTGTTGTCATTGCAGTATAGACAAAATATGACATTTTGTGTTAATTTGGGTTTGTATGCACTATGCATGATGGAACCATGGTCAAACTTCATATCAATCAATTCATCATGCAAAGACGAACATGGCATGGGGTGAATGGTTTCTGTCAGTTGTACAGTTCTGGAGATATACTGATTTAAAGTTTTCATATTTCACAGCTGAAGATCCGGAATGGATACACATATGGTTTTGGGGGAAAAAAACACATATTGGGCAGAAATGTGAATGGGTAACATCAACAGTTATTTAATATACATCTTGAAGATTGTAAAAATGCAAATGTTTGAAAAAATATATCAATCGGGTGCAGGCTGCAGGGGGGAGGAGTTGTTGTCATTGCAGTATAGACGAATTATAGCAAATTTTGTGTTAATTTGGGTTTGTATGCACTATGCATGATGGAACCATGGTCAAACTTCATATCAATCAATTCATCTTGCAAAGACGAACATGGCATGGGGTGAATGGTTTCTGTCAGATGTACAGTTCTGGAGATATACTGATTTAAAGTTTTCATGTTTCACAGCTCAAGATCCGCAATGGATACACATATGGTTTGAAAAAACACATATGGGGCAGAAATGTGAATGGGTAACATCAACAGTTGTTTACTATACATCTTGAAGATTGTAAAAATGCAAAGGTTTGAAAAAATATATCAATCGGGTGCATGGGGGAGGAGTTGTTGTCATTGCAGTATAGACGAATTATAACAAATTCTGTGTTAATTTGGGTTTGTATGCACTATGGATGATGGAATCATGGCAAACTTCATATCAATCAACTCATCTTGCAAAGACGAACATGGCATGGGGTGAATGGTTTCTGTCAGATGTACAGTTCTGGAGATATCCTCGTTTAAAGTTTTCTTTTTTCACTGCCGAAAATCCAGAACGGATACAATATATGATTAAAAAAAACACATGTGGGACAAAAATCTGATTGGGGAACATCAAAATTCAATAACTAGACACTTTAGGGATTATAAAAAACTACGTTAGAAAAATATATCTTTCGGGTGCATGGGACCCCTACCTTCCTACCAGACTAGCTCTGCAACAACAAAAAAAGCAATTTCACAGGCTTCAGCCCTGTGATGTGACAATAATGTTTATCTGATTATCTTATCTACTGATTTCGAGCTTGTCGATCTGCCGTGCTTGCTGCTTTCAAATTTCAATCCTGAACGGCAACGGTATTGGACATAATATGAGATTTCCCACCCCGACGGACGCGATAAGCATCGCAACTTGTAATGTTCTCGTTCTTGTGCCCCGCCCTGATAGATACTCGTGTGGCATCGATGCCCTTCCTCCTGCTCTGCCCTCAGTTCACCCCTCATCTCTTTTATCGAGAACTACTTGAAGGCAAAACTCCCCCACACAAAATTGTATTCCTCCATTTGCGACTCCCAAGTTAAATCAACACTGATGAGTTTGCTGTGTATACATAATTTGAAGCCTGTGTGAAATAGGACTATAATTTAAATGTTTACCAGACCTCAGAAAGAGCTCTCTCTCTCTCTCTCTCTCTCTCTCTCTCTCTCTCTCTCTCTCTCTCTCTCTCTCTCTCTCTCTAGTGTTCTGCAGTGTCTGCCATTTCTTTCTCTCCCCTTTCCTCTCTGCCAGTGTACTTTCTAGCTGATCCTTCCCTATTATATATCCATCCCTTATTATATACTGTATGTGATTGATGACTGACTGACTGACTGACTGACTGACTGACTGACTGACTGACTGACTGACTGACTGACTGACTGACTGACAACACCATGGCTAGATTCTCTGAGAGAAATGAGCAGCCAGATCGATGGAAAAATGAGCTCAAAAGAAGTGACTATACTAGACTAAATATGAGCACTTTAAAACAATAAGGTATTTGAAATAGGTGATGTACAAGCTCACCTTCACAATGTGTTTTGCACTTGTACAGTGATTTGAAATACGTCAAACCTGTTGGCGGGCAACCCTCCAACTCACAGCTACCAATATTTGCATGTAACTTTTTTACAGAACCTAAGTGGCTCATTGTACTGTATAATAGGCAGACTTGGCAACACAGACAGACAGACAGACAGACAGACAGACAGACAGACAGACAGACAGACAGGACAGACAGGCCAGACAGAGTCCAACGCAGACGGGAGAGTGAGGACGTTAATGCTCTGCTGGCTGCTATCGATCCCTTTTCACTTAGGCTGTAATGAAGTATTGGTCAGCCTGTGTGAGTGTCAGCAGTGCTTTAGCTCAGCCTGCAGGTGAGAAGGCCACTGCCACGCACTAGACTTAATTACAGTGGCTCCCTGTGTTGTATTTATTGGTGGATTTGGGGCCGTTGTTGACCCTGAGTGTGAGCCTCATGCGAGGATGGGCTGTAGGAGGATGACTGGCCCGCGAAATGGTTTGGTTAAGGATTTTGAGTAAGTGAGATGCAATGATTTGGAAATGTCGGCTTGGATGAAATCATATATAGGTACAGTACTATATTGCTGCCGGGCAGCAATCTCTGGGCTCAACTAGAGAGTAAATGAACACTATATCAAATAGGGCCTTAATTTACTCAAATGTAGCAGATCCACAATTTCAAATCATCTGACTGAGAAGTATCACCAATGCAGCTCACAGTTTGATCCCAAACTAACCTGATTTATTTTTTTCTTTCTCTCTCTTCCATGTGGATCACTGCTGCTGCTTCCCTCCATCATCACCACAGGTAACTACATCTATTTGTTTTGGTATTTTCACTGCGTACACCTTGCTATGCTGTTCCTTTGTCACTGCTTTATGAGAGGATCCACAGGCTTGAAGCACAGTGCTATAGTCAGAATGCCACTGTTGCTAATGATTTTACTGTATTTGAAACATGAAAACAATATCAGTTTGGTCATATGTGGTTTCCATCTCTAATGATATTGTGGATGGTTATTGGTCCTGTCACAACATATTTAGGTAACTAACTGGATAAATGTAAATGAATAGAACATCTAGAAAGGTGAGCTACAGTACGTTCAGAAAAGTGCATCATCTTAAATGCATGCAATCTGTAGAACAGGAAAATAAAAGATGTGTCTAAAATTATACCACAATGTTGTTATAATATAGATTGTTCAGCCTTGAAGGAGTCAGTGTATTTGTCAGCCTTGATGACTGTTGGTAGGGTGTCTCACATTGTGGTGGTATATAGTATAGGAGGGAAATTAATTTAGCCCCTTGTTTGTGTCAAATCTTGGTTGCATGTGGTTTGTTGAATTCGCTCTGGTGTTGTGGTTGTGGACGTTGCGTTGACATTTAAAGAACTATTTCAACAGGTACATGGGTATCTTGGTGGTGTATGGAATCTTCTGTAACCTTTGATAGTGTACTCCTGTGGATCCATTTTATACATTCTGATAGTTATGGGGGTCCTAGAAATGGAGAACGTTTGAGAGCCACTGTCATAATAGTGCACTGAACAGCGATGATGGAAAATTGATTTAATTTGATTTATTAGACGTCATGGTTAAAATAAAAAACATGATCAAGTCAGTGACTCATTTCCAATTCTGGTCCTTGGCAGGTCCGCACTAGTTAGTCTGGCAATTCTGCCATATGCCAGCCCAGAAAGGCTGGGCAAAACAATAAGAAAATGTTAGAAAAAAGACATTGTGGGGCCTTTTGGCCGTCTTTCTGGACTTCCACAAATGCCAGGGACAATTTTCTGTGCCAGTCTGTGCCTGGTCCTTGGTGTGAGACAGACAAACAAAACATAACATAACAACTTGAAACACGCAAGTTGGAATCACTGTGAGGTCTGATTTACACCACTCATTGTGACAATACAAAGGCCCAGGCAGCAATGCAGGTGCATATTCCCCAGACATAACTTATGGCATTGGGAAAAAAATAACAGCACACACACACACACAAACACACACACACACACACACACACACACACACACACACACACACACACACACACACACACACACACACACACACACACACACACACACACACACACACACACACACACACACTGTCCACAGACACGCCGGCCACACATAGGACACATGTTGGTGTGGTTTAAAAGCCTTTGCATTATTTATTGCGTGCTGTCATCAACACATGGACACACTCACTGTGGTCGCAATGCACAGGAAGCCATATGTTTGACCCTGTGTGTGTGCATGCTTGCGTGTATGTGCATGTGCACGTGTGTGTGTGTGTGTGTGTGTGTGTGTGTGTGTGTGTGTGTGTGTGTGTGTGTGTGTGTGTGTGTGCGTGCGTGCGTGCGAGTCCCCCCCGCCCATGGGGCCTTCCTTCCTGTCAGAGCTAACGTTATGGGACCTGCCTATATGTACTGTGCATGGTCCTTGCACAGTACTGTGTGGGATCCTGAAAAAAAAAACATATCTGTGCCTGTGTATACATGTAACATTATCAACAGAGATATACTACACATATGGTATAGATATACTACACATTTGATTCAGGGCCCAGGTTGGGCCCGGCCTTAATTCTCGGGTCTCCCTGCTCCATATCTTGGACTGCACACAACTACCCCTATGGTTGCATTTGCCCTGGTTTGTTTCCAGCTAGCTGTAGCTATTAAACTGCCAAAAGAGCTACAGCTAGTTAGCTACTAGCTACAAGGTTGGCTGCTGTCTCTGCTGGCTGCGTCCACACATAGCAGGCTAAACTAGAGGCTAAGCTAAGCTGCCAGCTCCCTGCCTGGTCTCTTCCTCTCTCTCTGCTCCTCCTCACCTGTCAGTCTCCACAGGAGCTTGTTATAGGAGCGGCCTCACCTGGGTGGATGGACACACACACACGCACGCACGCACGCACGCACACACACACACACACACACATGCACAAATGGACTCAGGAAGCAGAATCAGGGGCGGGTGTAACATTTCCCAATTGGGATTGGGGGGGGGGGGGGGGGGGGGGCAGGAGAGAATGGTGTGGGTGAAGCCGCACCCATACCATTGTCCATTACAGGAATCATTTTGAATATAAGGACATTAATTTGAAATATCTTGGGTTGTTTTGCATGCCATCTTGTTTGGTGGGGCAGACTGGGCATTTATTGCCCTCCCATGCCCATGCCTAGATCCGTCCCTGAGCAGAATGGTATTGTCCACCTGGTGTTGTGCCTGTGATGTCAGGCCAAATCCTCTCTCTCTCTTCTTTCTCTCTCTCTCTCTCTCTCCCTCTCATTGCCCCTCTCTCTCTCTTCTTTCTCTCTCTCTCTCTCTCTTCCCCTCCATGTCATTGCCCCTTCCTTTCCCTCTCTCTTTCTGTCTGTACAGTATTTATTCTTTCTTTATACAGTGATTGATGATGCCAGATTGTTGTTAGAGAGAGAGATCTGTGTGTAAAACACAAGATGTCATGTTGTTTCATGGGGGTTGTTGTTATACTGTAATATACGCATGAGGTCTTTGCATGGATGGAGCGTTTTCAGTCCAGTTCCTATTTTAGCCTGGTTCTGGCAACGCCGTTAGAATCGCAGTCTGTTTAATCACAACACATGTAGAGGAATCTGTCTTTGGTCGGCGTGGGTTCTCAACCTTTTTTTCTGGATCAGCGCCCGCTCTTAAAGTATCCATGTGCATTTTCAGAGCACGTTCCTTTTAATGGTTTTGCCTTTTGATTTGTTATTCATGGAAAATAACAATGAAACTTCAAGGTTTTAAAGAAACAAAGACCATTAAAATAAATGTGTGGCATATCATTAAAACCATAGTGTTTTTGTCTTTGTATTTTGGAGGCCGTGGTCCACCAGTGAATGGGCCGCGGACCGCAGGTTGACGGACCAGCAGTTCTTGGGGACATTGGAACAGAGACGTGTCACAGCACACATTGGCACTGATGACTCAGAGACCGCACACACACACACACACACACACACACACACACACACACACACACACACACACACACACACACACACACACACACACACACACACACACACATGCAGACCTCACTCCTGTGCTTTTGTAAAGCCAGCACCAAGCATTGATGTAGTGTAAGATGTGTGTGTGCGTGCAAAGCGTGTGCATTTGTGAGATTTAGCTGTGCCGTCAGCACAGAGCCGGTCTGGACTCCAACATTGGCTGACGT
Organism: Benthosema pterotum; assembly: GCA_039105355.1. Lineage (NCBI taxonomy): Eukaryota > Metazoa > Chordata > Actinopteri > Myctophiformes > Myctophidae > Benthosema > Benthosema pterotum. The sequence continues at coordinate 23,157,122 of CM076976.1, forward strand.
GGTCCTGGCTGCCCATACATGGACACAACACACTGCACTAACACATGTCCATGTGCAGGAGGGGAGAGAGTGGGGGTGGGGGGTGATGGGGTGAGGCAGAGAGCGGGGATGACAGAGAGTGGAGAAGGAGAAAAAAGAAGCATAGGGGAGAGAGACAGAGAGACAGACAGTGACAGAGAGAGAGAGAGAGAGAGAGACAGAGACAGAGACAGAGACAGAGACAGAGACAGAGAGAGAGAGAGAGAGAGACAGAGACAGAGACAGAGAGAGAGAGACTACTAAAAGAGCCAGGAGAATACAGAAGGATTCAGAAGGACAGGAAGCAAAAGGGAGCAACCAAGGTAAGAAAAAGGAAAGGCAGCAGAGTGAGAGCAACAGAACCACAAGCACATCAATGTATTCTTATCCGGAGAAGGACAGGGGGAGAGAGAGAGAGACATAGAGAGAGAGAGACACAGACAGAGAGAGAGAGAGAGAGAGAGACTACTAAAAGAGCCCGGAGATACAGAGGGATTCAGAAGGACAGGAAGCAAAAGGGAGCAACCAAGGTAATGGGGAGGGAGGGGAGAGAGGGACCATGCAGGAGAGAGATGATGGAGGAGGAGAAGAAGAGAGAGAGAGAGAGGGGGGGGGGGTGACAAAGTGATCGCCTGGCAACACAAACACAGGAAGCGGCCACCGACCCCATCCAGAGAAACACAGAAGATAGATCCTTAACAGCACTTCAGCTGTCACCCAGCCCTGATCCACCACCAGGGGCGGATCTAGGCATAGGCATGGGGGGGGCAATCCCCCCAGGCATAGGCATGGGGGGGGCCATGCCCCCCTAAATGCTCAGTTTGCCCCACCAAACATGATGGCATGCAAAACAACTCAAGATATTTCAGTGCTTATATTTTACAGTTAAAGTATTTGAAACAGTAGGGAAAATGGTATGGGTGCGGCTTCATCGCCCGTGGCGCGAAGCGACGCGGGCGATGAGGCTGCCCCCTTAACCATTTTCTTCTGCCCCCCCCCCCAATTGGGAAATGTTACATCCGCCCCTGTCCACCACCGCCACCACCACACCATCGGCTCCACTGTCCTCGTGTCAACTCGGCGCAGCGTGCAGCAGCAGCAGCGGACACACAGGCTCTGCGTGGAATGTACGCAGTTTCTCTCTCTGGCTCTCTTTCTCTCTCATACTAGTACAACAATTAGCGAACACCAGCTTCGCTCTGCGTCTTCTTTGGACGCTGGCCAACCACGTTCTTTTGTGTAGAGAGAGACCCAGAGAGACAGTAGGAGAGAGAGAGAGTCGGCCTGCTCACCAGAGGGTGTCGGAGATAAGCGGCTTGTGTCTTCGTGTCTTTTGTTGGGACACACAGGCAGCAGGGGAGGCATGGAGGGAGACGGTGTAGGTTGGTAACAGGAAGGACTCGGCCCAAATAATACTCTGCCCTGAGTGTAGACAGAGTTGCGCCGTGGCAAACTCCGTTCACTTCATGGGATCAGTCCAGCGCCTGCTCTATCATCGAGTTGTGTTTCAGCATGTTAATGATGTTTCTTTTTGGACCTTTTTTTTCCTGAGAGTGTACAAATGGAACAAAATGGACCCGCTAGGGTTCATTAGGTTCACATTTGAGAATTCTGGAAATGTCCCACTTTTGTCCCTCTTTTTCTCAATTTTCTGACCCTTCATTGTCGCAACATTTCGACTGGTCCGAGTATTATTTGGGCCGAGCCTTCATGTATTCTGTAGGTTAGACTGACAGGAGCGAGTCTGAGAAACAGTGTAGGACAGATGAACTGTAGGGAGCATGAGAGGAAGACAGTGTATCGTACATGCGAGTTGTAGTTTTTTAATAGAACACTGAAACATTACAGTATGTCATTCAGCATGGTGATCAGCTATCACTGTGGATACAGACACATCTCTCTGTTTTAAGGGAAGTAGTAGAATCACCAGATGGTTACCGTAAGGTTGCCGGTTCGAACCCGCGGCTCCCCCAGAGTTACTGTCGAAGTGTCCTTGACGAAGACACAGAATCCCTAATTGTTCCGGCTGTGCTGGTTGTGCCTTGCATGGTTTCCGCATGCATGGTACATGTGTATGTGTGTGGGAATGGGTGAATGTGATGCACAGTCTTATGCAAGGAATATATAACGAAGGCGCTATATAAATGCACCAAACCATTTATTTTACTATCCAACCTGGAGCTTTCACCCCCTTCACTGATTGGTCCAGAACATGCCCAACTCCTCCCCCTCATGCACACGCCTGTGTCTGATTTTTGACCTCGATTCTGGTGAGCATTTTTTTACATGCTATGGGATTTCCAGTCTGTCGGCACTGAGTGGCACGGTGGAATCTCCACGATAATGCGTGTTTATCATTTCCCATGCGAAATGCCCATTACAGTGGATTAAACAGTGGATTAAACAAAGGACGTCCTGCCACCCATGGTATCAATCCTGTTATTAAAATAATAGACCACAGGAGGATAATAATGAAACACAACAAATGGCTTTCACATAAATATTGCCTTCCAAATGGAAACCATCAGTATCTCTCCCCCGTAACATCATTCTAGTCCGGTTCCATGTAAAACGTCAGACCTATAGTCAGTGCTGGCGAGGAGAACAGACAGAGCTGTCTAGCCATTGGTCACCTTGTGTTTTTAAGCTTTAATGAAGCCCTAACTAGATTTAACTGGGTTAAGGTAGTTTTACGTCCCGGATTGCACAGGGGACATGTCTGGGCCAAAGTGGTCTTGGATCCATCTGGAAGACTGTGTGTGTGTGTGTGTGTGTGTGTGTGTGTGTGTGTGTGTGTGTGTGTTGTGTGTGTGTGTGTGTGTGTGTGTGTGTGTGTGTGTGTGTGTGTGTGTGTGTGTGTGTGTGTGTGTGTGTGTGTCTTGCATGCACTTGTGTGCGTATTGTACGGCTACATTGACAGCCATATGAATATTTCAATAGCCTAACTGAATGAGCATTATGTATGTTTCTCTCTTAGTGTGTGTGTGTGTGTGTGTGTGTGTGTGTGTGTGTGTGTGTGTGTGTGTGTGTGTGTGTGTGTGTGTGTGTGTGTGTGTGTCCAGGAGGTCTCAGGGTGGGGCTGAGTGTGAGGTAGAGTGACAGAACTGGACCAGGATTGGAAATATGTCACCATTAAATAATACAACACTGACTAAAACCTAATTTATATAACCGGATTATACGGAATACCGAATTATGCTGAATACACTCAGAGAGGCACAGAGAGACATGTGTGTCCGTGTGCGTTTATGTGTGTGTGCGTGTGCAGATAGTGAATTCCATAGCTGCTATGTAATTATAAGGCAGGCTTTGTTACATTTAGTCTGCCACACAGACTGAAACGCTCTCACATGCGCACACGCGCACGCACACACGCACGCACACACGCACACACACACACACACACACACACACACACACACACACACACACACACACATACACACACACACACACACACACACACACACACACACACAGGACAGAGCAGACCTTTAAGGGAGCTTATCAGTACTTGTCAGTGTTATGAATGTGTGAAGGAAGAAGAGGCGTGTCATAAGTGTGCCACACAGGGGGGGTGTGTGTGTGTGTGTGTGTGTGTGTGTGTGTGTGTGTGTGTGTGGTGTGTGTGTGTGTGTGTGTGTGTGTGTGTGTGTGTGTGTGTGTGTGTGTGTGTGTGTGTGCGCGTGTGCGTGTGCGTGCGTGCGTTGTGCATCCGATGTGAAATCTCTGTTATTCGGTGTGTCCAAGCAGATCTGCGTTCAGATTGCTGCCTGTTTGGAACCATCATGAGTCCATATAACACTTATAACAGCTGCTTTGCAGTGCTAGTGAAGTGGAACCAACAGGAGAGGAAAAGATATATCAACTGAATGAGAGGGAACTGAGTTTGTATGAGTGTGTGTTTTTGTGCATGTGTGTCTGTCTGTGTATATTAGGGTTTGGCAAAAATATATATCCATATATATATCATGGCCATTTAATGCCATGATAGTAATATCAAATCATGAGATTCAAAATATATTTTGAAAATATGTTTATGTATTTAATAATTTGTTCATATCGGAAAGACTGAGCATTATATGGAACTGTGCGATTCAACTTTTCATGGTATATATTGTTTGAAATTGTTTTAAAACATCATAGTATCATGTAATCACAATATATTTAAGAAGTGCAATATAAATCTATTTGGCACCCAAGGTATTGATATCGCATCGAATCGGGAAGTAATGAATCGTCCCACCCCTAGTGTATATGGGTATGTGTACACAGATGAGAAAGCACAGCAGAAATGCATAAATATATGTTTGACACTTAAAATACTAAACAGCGACATAATAATAACCCAGATAGGCTGAGAGACAGAGAGTGAATATCACACGGTCACTCATGTGCAACAGAGAAAAACAATAGATTGTTGTTTTCTTACTTTCTTCCCTAGTAAATTTTCATTTACGTTACAGACAGACATTAAAGCACGTCAAATATTGATGAGTCACCGAGAAAGATACGGAAAACAACAACCAGATGGACGCTAAAGGAGACAAATTGAACTGAATGAAACGGAGACAGAGTGGGAGAGAGAGAACCAGACTGATTGTTGTATTCCAACAAACAGCCTTTAGACTGCATCAATCATTCATGTCTGTCTGACTGACTGCTGGCTGGCTGAGGAGATTGCTGATGACTGGGATGAGTATTCCAGTGGACAAACTAGAGTGTTGTGAGCTAATCCCCAACTCAACACAACGAATAACTGTCTGTGGATGGAATATTTACTGTACCAGCTAGCCCTGATGTTCCCTCAATTCTCTACACTCTACACTTTAAACTAGTTTAACATTTGCCGGGTCAAGAAATCCTAGTCTCGCATTAAATGAGTGATTTAAATGCTTGTTTAATGCAGAGACTTGAATTTTCTTGACCAGGGTACATGTTAAACTAGTTTACAGCGTTACTGACCCTGGCGTATTGTGGAAACCATGCCCCCTGTCTGAACGATGGTATGACTAGCCTTTGACGTGACCTCATCTGAATGAGCGTAGGGAATCGAGGGAGCGTATCGGGGCTGTGTACCAGCCAACCTGCTAGACAAAATAACTACCATTTCAAAGTGCCATGCCACAGACGGCTATAGAATGCCGAGTATGGCTTAGCCTTTTAACAATCAGTTTGTCTTTCCGTTGCAATCGGAGCAGCGGACATGGCTGTGTTCGTTGCGACGGCGTTGTTTGTTGTTGGGGTAACTCAATGCTACGGTCAGCTGTGTTGTGCTAACATGAATGTAGTCGCGGTTCCCAAACACCCAGAGGGGCCTCATGTATTTTTAACTGTCTGAAAGCATTGAGGCGAAGTGGCATCTGCACTTGGTGGTTCGGCATGAAATACGTTGGTTTAGACAAGGAACTCGATCCTGTGATGAAGTGTACGTTAGCAGTTTGTGGATAGTTCCATCTTTCTTGAGTGACAGCTGACAGTCGCCGTGGGCGAGTAGAATTTAAACTCTGCCTCCATTGCTTGGCCTTCTCTGTCCGTCAAGTGTGTGAATAGATCCCTGTAAGTGCCGTGACGACAGCTACAGACACACTGAGATGATGGCAGACAAGCTGGTACACCGATAGGCTGTTAAGAGTGAGATCCACTAACGGCTATGGAGTGATTGGGATAACATCAACCGATGAAAACTGATAAAAACTTTGTTTGCAAACCAAGCAAAACTGTAAAGAACAGATAATTTCATGATGTACAACGTATAAATACATCTGGTTTAATAAGCCAAACCTTATACACAACATTACATCTGGTACTACAACATACTACACTTCTGTGCATTACGCTGCCTTCCTGGAGTCCATTGAGTCCTACATACCAAAGCCTTTCGACTGTTTCTTTTTGGCTGAATGTCAACAGCTGGTGATTAAATGCAATAACAAATGCCTTATCAGCTCCAATGCAGCTTTTATCAGGCTTGGCCAGAGATTAGACACAAGGATATCTAGCACTAGAGGAATGATAAGATTGCATTTTTTTTCTAAACTCAGCTAAAACGATCTGTCAAGCTGTTTGATTGCTTGATTGATGTTAAATGGTATTATGACTTCATAGAACCATCACCTTGGGACCGGCTGGTTTAATTGAAGTGTTGACTGAAGGAGGAGGTGATTGATCTGCCAACAATATTGACGCTCTGAAACTCTACAATGCCTGGTAATTTGAATGGCTAATGTGGACCGGGTCGGGGGGACCAATCTGTCCCACTGAAGAGACCTGGAGCAGAGTAAATTCTGCCTGCTCAGTCTGTGTATGAGTGTCCGCTAAATGAATAAAACAAGCAAGGAAACACTTACAGTATTTCACATCCTTTGCAGTCTTACCCAGTGCTGTCAAAATGTGTGTCAGTTTATATGCCTCTGAACTGTATCCAGTCTAATCTTACATAAGTGGACATTCTGTATAGTTACTAATAGAGCCAAAAATCTGTTCATATACTACCGGTTGACGGAGGCCCCGGAAGTGCAATTTCACTGTGGCTATTTTGGACTGGGTGAGTTTGGGTTTTATATTATTTATTATTCTGTGCCTATTGGGTCACCACTTGGACGGGGCTTAGTCGGTTCAGTGCGACGTCCCGGTCGGCCAGCGCCTTCCTCGCCATTGCTTCACATGTCTCAAGTTGGGCAGAGACTGCGAGCCTACATATTGTCAAGTGTCTATGAACAGACTTTTGGCTTTATTATTGGTTTTGAATTGATTTATTCATTAGATCCCCATTATCTTACTGTACTCGACAGCAGCTACTCTTCTTTGATCTCTCTGTCCATCCATCCATCCATCCATCCATCCATCCATCCATCCATCCATCCATCCATCCATCCATCCATCCATCCATCCATCCATCCATCCATCCAACAATCTATTGCATTCATCCAAAGGTAACCGAAACCCAACAAATTCCAAAAGGACCCCACCCACCTACACCATAGACTGTTCACTCTGTTGCCTTCTAGCCGGAGGTAGTATTTGGAAGTCAAACAATCAGAGATTTTTCCCCCAAGCCATCAAGACTGTTGAACATGTCCATATAAGGACTACATCGTACATCGTTTATTACTTGGAGTGGAGCGGGCACAAGTTAAGCATTCGGCCCACAGTCTGTGTTCGGCGGTCTGTCCGTCCGCTCGTCTGGCCGTCCGCTGCTACGTCACCCTGCGTGTGACGTAACAGTTGCCTGCGGGGATGAAACATAGCCATACTGGTCATTCACCCTGGGGGTGGCTGTTGCCCTCACAGGGTGACGTAACCTGAGATGGTGGAGACTTGTGCCCTTAGTTCTCTTTTAACTAGTAATCTGTAAGCTAAATTTCAAAGGGTCTCAACTGTTACTTTATGGATGTAAATGGCCATACGATTGCTTTTCTCTCCTGTTGATCTCTCCCTCTTCTCTCCCGGCCTGCCCCGGTGTCTTATCTTGTGGTAGTTCAGCCCCAGCAATCAGTGTATCACAGCACCCTAACGTGTCCTAATCTCCCATGGCGTAAGAGCGTTGCACACTGCTCGCCCTCCCTGACGGTGTGGAGAGAGTGGTCACACGCCGCCGGTGTAAACCAGCCGCTTGACGCGGCTATCCGTCCCCGTCCGGATATCTCCTCTCACCTTGTACACCCATGAGGACATGAGCCGGAGCCCCTCTTATCTGGTGGGCCAGAAATAACCCCAGAGATAATGTAGTGTTAAAGCCTGCACTCCCGGGGAACGGCACGCACACCTTTTCCGTTTCGGCACCCGCCACAGAGAGGGAGAGGGTGTGAGAGAGAGAGAGTTCATAACCTCTGTGGACTTTTCCTTCTTTGTTTAACAGGATTATTACTTCTAAGCTGTCTCATCTTTTCCTGTGATGTATTGTGCAAATAAAAAACTCAAGCTAGTTGGCGGAATCAATGCTGTTAAGGTCGTCTGTGAAAATAATTTGCCGGGCTGCTGTTCTCTTAAATTAAGCTCTTATGCGCATAATAAGCTTAAGTCATTTCCTGCTTAATTCTTGGACAATGGCTATTGGGGCGACCATTATAGTGGACCACAATGGAAATAAGGTTGAGGGCTTTTTATTGGGGTTTTTATTCTCTGTGATTGTGCTTGTTAATATGGCAGTGCCAACATAACCTCTTGAAGGCCGCTGGCCCCTCCTATGAACCAGCTTTTGGGGTTTGTGTGAATGCAAACATTGGCTAGTAATTGGCTGATCACAACGACTTGATTGGCTGAGAAAAGGAACCTTAACGATAAAACCGAAGAGGCAGGAAAGTGAAGAGGCCAAAATTGATTGTCCGGAATGACTCTTGTGATAATATTATTGGGTTGAGCAACACGGAATGTGATATACCATAATAAGAGCGCCCTAACTTCACAGAAAAGTGTGTTTTTCTTTTCCTTTTGTCACCCAATAGATTCATTTATTGGCTTATAGGTAGCTTGTTATGCTACTCCGCCAACAAAGTTATTGTGAAATCACAACACGTGCACGAATCACAGAAGCCAGTCCGCCGGGCATGCTCCAACACAGCGCTATCGTTAGCAGCGGAGGTGTTTCACCTGCGGTGTTTGCTACAGGTGCTGCCCAGCATCTTGATGGACCCTCCAAAGGGTGTTATGAAGTTTGCTGTGGGCCTGGGCTGGTCTAATTGATTTTCAGGTCACCTCCACACCCACCCGCCATACGGATGCTGATAGGGGCCGGGGCTTTGGGGCTATAACGCCATCGAGCTGGGCTAATCTTCAATCCCTCCAAGACCGCCCACTCCCCCCCAGTAAGCAGATATCAGAATTCACCCCGTGTGCTTGTTTTTTTTTTCCATCTCTCACTCCCTCTCCCCTCCGCCGCCTGCCTTCTCCATCATTCCATTGGACTGCTGTCACTGCCCAAGGCAAAGGGATGGCAGGATATCTTCCTTGATGTTGCTGCTTATTCTCTCTCTCTCTCTGTGAATGTGCGCGTGTGTGTGTGTGTGTGTGTGTGTGTGTGCGTGCGTGTGTGTGTGTGTGTGTGTGTGTGTGTGTGTGTGTGTGTGTGTGTGTGTGTGTGTGTGTGTGTGTGTGTGTGTGTGTGTGTGTGTGTGTGTGTGTGTGTGTGTGTGTGTGTGTGTGTGTGTGTGTGTGTGTGTTTGTGTCTTCCTTTGAGTACCACTATAACACTATTCATCATGCTGGAGGCTGTTATTTATTCTGTGTTTCTGTGTGTGTGTGTGTGTGTGTGTGTGTGTGTGTGTGTGTGTGTGTGTGTGTGTGTGTGTGTGTTTGAGCGCGTGTGGGCACGCACACACAGTGCGCCGCGGTATAAACGGGGGCTATCTCAGGACAAGGCTGTTGGTGGGGAGGAGAAATGGCTGTTGCTTCGGGTTACGGCGCATGACTGTGTGAGTGATATTCGTTTTTACAAGTGTCATTATGGGGCTTTTAGGAGGAACGTGTGGGGCATTCCAGGGTATCATCTCTGTGGAGTAAACTTCTAATAGCATAGTATGACAGCTAAATGAGAGAGCCCGTAATTACGTTTGATGGGGGGAGGTAAGTCACTTGTCAGGCGAGCAAACAACCTGGATTTAAGTGGGCAGGTGTGCGTTTGTGTGTGGATGTCGGCGTGCAAGTGTGTGTGAGTGTGGGTGTCTGTGGGTATGTTACTGTAAGTAGCTGTCATGGGAGTGCATGTGTTTGTGATTTCCTCAACCTCTCATGCCTGTCTGTCCGTCAGTTCTGCTGTTGGCTGATGTGAGGCGATAGCTCTGGTCCAGAGCACTGTCTCTTAGTCCTCTAAGTGACGTGGGTGCGTAGCATTACAGTCTGATGTCTCAATAATCCGACACCCATAAATCAGACTTACCCAAAATTCTGAGCAAAGAAAAACCAGGAGGAAGCTCCTACATTTAAACATGGGCTGAATTGAGATGACTAGCACACTATATCTTGAGAGAATAAGGCACCAGTATTCCTTGAAAAACAGGGAGAGACAGTTCGATAAGATTTGGCTGGCCATCGTCCATTATTTGAGCAGAAGCAACTAAACAAGATGTCTTATGTGGCCCATTGTATTGCATTTATTTGTAAGGTGCTTTCCAAGAACATTTCATCATAATATTGTGGTGGTTTGTGGCGTCACTGAGCTGTATGTTTTTTTTTTTTTTTTTTTTTTTTTCTATTCAAAAAGTAATTTTGTACAAGTTTGTAAAAATATACAATATGTGTTCAATAAAAACACATTTAACAAAAAATTATGATAATCTGAGCATAGAGCCCCATACTATTCCCCAAACCCTAAAGCTCTATTCACACCAGGCACCTTGCAACTCCTTGGGTCCAAACATTTGCAAGGATTTGCATGGTGACCGTTTGGTTTGATATGGTTCCAGGCGTTGAATCGGCTGAGACAACGCACCTCAGCGCGCAACAGACTCTGCAGGGATATGCGCTAAAAACAGTTTTTCGCGTGATTTTTTTTTTACGGCATCCGAAAATCTGGGCTAGGAGTGGGAGTGAACCTAGTGTTTTCCTAACCAATTAGAGTGAAGAGGTGCCGTCGCTCCAAATTTGGTGACTTTGGACCAACAGGGATTACAGTGCATTTTTTAAAACCGCCCCTCTCGTCTCGTCCCATACGCACGCACACACACACACACACACACACACACACACACACACACACACACACACACACACACACACACACACACACACACACACAGTAGATACAGATATAGATATTGATATTCCGTACAGTAGACAGAGGACGTTAGGGACTCATTGTCTCATCCCCCTGTAGGCATCTTCTAAGCATATCCCTTCCCATACCCGGAGGCTGATATTAAGAACGGCACAGTAACCTATATAGGGGGCTTAATACATACAGGGATTTATACAGCATCGCGGTATACTACGATCGTTTTTCCTTTTCACTTCTGTTCCCTAAAGGACAGCAGCTTTGCAGACCTCTCTTCGGTAAAAAAAAAAAAAAAAAAAAAAAAGAGAAACGAAAAAGGACCCTCTGAATATATCAGATTACTCCTGTGTGACAAATCACCCTGAACCTGCAGAAAGTGCAGAGAGAGAGAGAGAGAGTTCTTGTTTCCTGTATATGCTGTTGCCTCAGGGAGAGGAGGGGGTGGGTGGGGGTAAGGAGGGGGGTCTGGGGCTGCAGTTAGAGATGTGCTGAGAGGTGCCGGAGACCCATCTCACCACTATGCTGCTGCTGACAACACCCAACGTCTGCAGGCGTCTACCAAACGCACTTATGGAAATATTGTGTTTTAGAAAATATGTGCGTGACTGCATGCACCAACGGATTTCAAAACTATACAGTGCTTTTCTTCGCCCCACTCTCCCTGCAGACCACAGTTGTCAGCTTGCATTCATCCTTGAATTAGGAATGCCTTCGAATTGTTGTGAACAGCAAACGCCCTTATTTTGGCCGTAGCATTTTTATTTTTCTGAAAAAAGGGGGGAAATAGTACAAATTGCCGATCTATAAGCTGGCTCTAATCTGGGAAAATAATAATAATAATCCTAGAACTTGCCTCTGGGTCTTGTGCACCTCCTGATTCTGTGTGTATAGAAGCCTACACTATTCTTCCGGTGGCGCGTCTTTGTTTTCATTCCTACATGCATCAGACTTCACACATTGTAACAGGAGTTGCCGGCAGATTGCACAGCCCCGGATCTGTCTGGAGAGATTAGTTCACGACAAACTTGTAGATCGGCTGTTTTTGCTCTTGCTCTTGACATTTTTCTTTATCCAAAGAAATTTCACAAAAGGCGTGCTTGGCATGGAAACGTGTGGGAACCCCTGGACTGACAGTAGAATACTGTACCAGTCAGAGCAAACAATGGGTCTGGTATTACATTAATTCTCTAAGATCCTTTGTACTTTCACCTATGCTACAGTATATACAGAACTATATACAGCATGTACCGGTAATTCACACGAAAAGACACAATCCCATGACAGTTGAAGATTGGCACAGGGAATCGATAGGGTTTCTGTCCTCTGAGACGGGAAGAACAGGTCATAATGAGATGAAGAGAACCAATAGGGATGGTCATAGTGTTTCATAGTGAGATGGATAGGATGGTTGTAGTGTTTCACAGTGAAATGGAGAGCACAGATAGGCATGGTCATTGTGAGATGGAGAGCACAGATAGGGACAGCAGGGGTGAACTCATTTTTTGACTGTGACTCCTGTCGCAACCCTTTTGAAAAGAGTCAACCCTTTTTGAAAAGAGTCAACCCTTTTTGAAAAGAGATAGGGATGGTCATAGTGTTTCATAGTGAGATGGAGAGGATAGGGCTGGCCATAGTGAGATGGAGAGGACAGATATAGTCATAGTGAGATGGAGAGGACAGATATAGTCATAGTGAGATGGAGAGGACAGATAGGGCTGGTCATAGTGAGATAGAGAGGACAGATAGGGCTGGTCATAGTGAGATAGAGAGGACAGATAGGGCTGGTCATAGTGAGATAGAGAGGACAGATAGGGCTGGTCATAGTGAGATGGAGAGGACAGATAGGGCTGGTCATAGTGAGATAGAGAGGACAGATAGGGCTGGTCATAGTGAGATAGAGAGGACAGATATAGGGCTGGTCATAGTGAGATGGAGAGGACAGATAGGGCTGGTCATAGTGAGATAGAGAGGACAGATAGGGCTGGTCATAGTGAGATAGAGAGGACAGATAGGGCTGGTCATAGTGAGATGTAGAGGGCAGATAGGGCTGGTCATAGTGAGATGGAGAGGACAGATAGGGCTGTCATAGTGAGATAGAGAGGACAGATATAGGGCTGGTCATAGTGAGATAGAGAGGACAGATATAGGGCTGGTTATAGTGAGATGTACAGATAGGGCTGGTCATAGTGAGATAGAGAGGACAGATATAGGGCTGGTCATAGTGAGATAGAGAGGACAGATAGGGCTGGTCATAGTGAGATAGAGAGGACAGATAGGGCTGGTCATAGTGCTTGAGAGTAAGATTGCTTTTCTCTCTGAGCAGAACAGTGATGGATAGTGGAACAGACCTAGCTGGTCTGGGGTCTGCCTGCTTTAGGTGTTCAGCCTCAGCGAGGGAAGTGCATGCGTGCGTGCGTGTGTATGTGTGTTGGCTAGGTGTATATGTCAGAATTGATCTATTCATGTGTGTACGTCGGGCAGAAACCTCTTATCTCACTTTTTGTGTGTTTTTGCAAATTAACGCCCGACTTCATCATCCAACAACTATTTCAAAGTAGCAGATCTACAAGAAAAACACGGGTTAAAGAGTGCTTGTACTGTAGATCTACTGCTTTTAATCATAAGAGGTTTCTGCATCATATTGTACTGTGTAGAACTGTAGAAGTGTGTCTGAAAAGCAGTAGAAAATCGAAATAATTACGGAATTTCACTGACAGGAGTGCTGATCATTCTGTTAAATTTCAGCCAAGCAAAATAGGACTTCATTGTCCGAGTCTCTTGCTCTCCATTTCTCACAGACTTAACCTTTTCGCGCAAATAACGTTAGAGTTGTTTTTGTAGGCCGATACCTTCTCAAAACATTTCACGGCTGCTAAAGTGGCCATCTGCACTTGTACTATAATAATCTTAATTGTCACACATGGCCGAGTGTGTTTTTCTTGCTAACAGGCTTATTATTTCCATGGGTGGGTTTACCAGATAGTGATCGAGCATCAAGCCATGTGGTTACCTTGCATGCCATTCCCTCCCTCTCATTTCACAGGGTTAGCAGTATTTTATAGGTTCCTTAAGGATCGTGCCCGCTAAGAAAAACATGCCTTCATTGTGCTGTATACCTAGAGCCTGGCTCTGAATTTTTAGCCTCATCTGATGTGGGCACATGGCATAGTATTATGTTTATGGACTGGGAGCTTCATATCGACTCTGGCCATTAGCTACAGTGTGTTATGTTTCCAGTAGATTATGCGGTAGTTGCACTTTTAAGGCAATTGTTCTAAACCAGTGACTTAATAGGACATTAGTAAAATGCCATTGTTCCTCGTACCGTAGCTTCATTTCCTAATATCAACACAGGGGTTGCCAAAATAGTTGGTGAAGAATGCTACAGCAGCTCCATAGTTGTAATTAAAGTTGGGTTACAGAAGCTATCCTGGTATTATATGCTCAGCAGCAGGGATGAGGAGTAGATTTGGGATTCGTCCACATGTTTAACTGCGCACCTCCAAAATTGTTTTCTCTTCTGCCCATAGAGATGTGGTTCTCAAATGTTATTTTGTTTTGCCTCAGGTCACCCCTGTACTATGAATAACCTTTTCATTCACAGCACCCCAAAATTAAATTGTTACTTTTATACTTTATAAAACGGAAAACGTATTAATTTATCAGGCAATAGGACAAAATGGACTAAACTCAGTAAATTGCACCCACTCAAGCGAACCACTCGCTGCCATGATCAAATCTAAAACAGACAGTGGTCGGGGCTAGACCCTGTGATGGTTCTGCGATACGGCTATGTGAAGCAGTAACCGCAAAGCGTCCGGAGAGGAGATTTATGCGTTTCATCTCACTGCAGTTGGAAAATGTGCCTGGCTATTTTGGTTCTCGGTAATGTACTCTCTGATTGACTGTTGATTGTCTGTGGGATTATGGGAGCTGTAGGCTATTGTTAAGGAAAAGCCACACTGGTGGGTTGTGACCTCAAAGTGTACTGTACCTTACCATCCAGAAAGGGAGGGAGGGAGAGGCGGGGAGATCGTTTTACAACCTCGTCCTAGGTTGTGACCGTTTTTTAAACATTCCCGAAGGATGCTAACCTGGTCGTGACCTTTTTATACGATCCGTTGAGACCGTTTAACAAACGGTCGACCTTTTCTCCAAACCGCTGCAACCTTTTTTATCGATCGCAACTAAACATAACCCTACCTTTAGCCCTAAACTTAAGCTCAGTAAAACCTATGGCTAAACCTAACCTAAAATGCTGACTCTTTTTCAAGAGGTTGCGACCCTTCTTAAAACAGTTATTAGAAATGTAACCAATTTAGAAAAAGGGGAGGAGAGGGAGGGTTGAGTTCCCACCTCCCAACCTGTTTCTAAAGATATCTGTCATGTGGGAAAAGGTTGTGACCGATAGGGCTGGTCATAGTGAGATGGAGAGGACAGATAGGGCTGGTCATAGTGAGATGGAGAGGACAGATAGGGCTGGTCATAGTGAGATGGAGAGGACAGATATAGGGCTGGTCATAGTGAGATAGAGAGGACAGATAGGGCTGGTCATAGTGAGATAGAGAGGACAGATAGGGCTGGTCATAGTGAGATAGAGAGGACAGATAGGGCTGGTCATAGTGAGATAGAGAGGACAGATAGGGCTGGTCATAGTGAGATAGAGAGGACAGATAGGGCTGGTCATAGTGAGATGGAGAGGACAGATAGGGCTGGTCATAGTGAGATAGAGAGGACAGATAGGGCTGGTCATAGTGAGATGGAGAGGACATGGTCATTAAAAAAAGTTATGTGTTAAAACGTTTACGACCTGTGTGTGTGTGTGTGTGTGTGTGTGTGTGTGTGTGTGTGTGTGTGTGTGTGTGTGTGTGTGTGTGTGTGTGCGTGTGTGCGTGTGTGCGTGTGTGTGTGTGTGTGTGTGCGTGTGTGCGTGTGTGCGTGCGTGCGTGCGTGTGCGTGTGAGTGCGTGTGTGTGTGCATATCTGTGTCTGTACCTCTGGCTGTTTCTTTCTATCTCTAGTGTGTCAGTCAGTATAATGTGACCAGAAGTGTGTGTGTGTCCTGAAATTCACACGTGCAGCAGGGGCGGATGTAACATTTCCCAATTGGGGGGAAGTAGAAAATTGCATGGGGGCGGAAGCCGCACCCATACCATTTTTGGTTACAGGACTTTTATTAGGCAAGTAAAACATCATCAATAACATCAGTTGTTGTTGAAGTTGCAACAGACACGCAGCATGCATAAAGCTAAACGTCTGACTCGAGAGTTTTCTGTTTTCAATGATGAAATGCTGTTGGTGTAGTGGTGCCAAAATTGTGTTAGTTAGTAGCAGTAGTAGTGTTTCAAATCATGTTAAATATAAGTTCTTTAATTTGAAATATCTTGCATTGTTTTCCATGCCATCATGTTTGTGGGGGTAGACTAGGCATTTAGGGGGGCATTGCCCCCCATGCCCGTACCTACATGCGCCCCTGACGTGCAGGATGTCTGTGCTCTGACTGGGTCTCGACCACAGCTTCTTAGCTCCCCTGTGTCTCTTGCTGTATCCTGTTTTTGCACACAAAAATGTGCGCACACGCGCACACACACACACACACACACACACACACACACACACACACACACACACACACACACACACACACACACACACACACACACACACACACACACACACACACACACACCTGGGTCTTGAGATGGGTCTGCACCTGTCTCCCCCTCTCTGTCCGTCTGTTTTTGTGATCAGACTCAGAGAGAGAGACATTTCATTTCCTGTTTCCGTGCGTCCAATCACATCCCTGCATTCTCCTTGGGTTATGTAACAGAGTTTGGAGGGGATGAACACATCAAGTCTTCTTTTAATAATCCTTCTACCCTAATTGAAAAGGGGGGAGCCGTTTATCCGTCCACCGAACCACACAGATTTGCACAAATCTCTTCCTTGAACAAAATAGTAATGTCTGCCATAGAAAATGCAACTGTAGCATCCATGCAAATGTCCTGCTTCTATACACTTCGTAATTTTATGGAAATACAATCTTGCACAATACCTAGTGCTTGCTTGCTTGCTGTCATGTCAAAAGTGTCACCACTAAAGCCCCCCCACGCTTATTTTTTTTATTTATACTGAATATAGTAGTATATAGTAGTATAATGGTATAGTATTAGAGATGGCCGATATTGACTTTTTTACCGATATCCGATATCCCGATATTATCCAACTACTAATTCCCGATACCGATATCAACCGATACCGATATATGCGGCCTCCAGTGGTGGAAAAATAACAGAAACTATTACTATACAAATATTTAATATAAATAAACATTTAGTATAAATACAAATTCATGTTATAGCCTAGAAATACTCCATACAACTATAAATTCAACATGTAGCCTACTTCAGTAAAGTACAAAAGTAATGGTACAAACATGACCGTAGCACTGAGTCTACATCTCTGTAAATAGTCATAATTTCCAGTTTGTAAATACCGATACCGATATTTTCCGATATGAAATTTGAAAGCTTTTATCGCTGATAATATCGGAGGGCCGATAATATCTGCCATCTCTATATAGTATACAAAGGGGAAACTTTGGCATAGAACTATTATTTAATAGTTCTATTCCAACGTTTCCCCTTTTTAACCCTTATTTTAAAGCGTCAAATCTCCAAAACAGGATGTTATGCGGACTTAATTGTGTGCGCGGAGTCTTGATCGGAAGTTGTTCTTCCCTTCCATGCAAAAACTCTGCTTGTGTTCCTCGAGTTGGGCCCGTGGGGTATAAATTAGGATGACCTTGATATATTCAGTAGTAGCTGGCTGTGAAAAAAGGGCCTTCCTGATTGCACTCTGCCGACAATATCTTTGGAAAATGTCACTCAGACGTCACACAAATGAGATAAATTCCTCTCCTTGTTCGTTAGCAGTGATTTCTGAGGCTGGCCACCGAGCAGCAAATGACTCTCACTGTCCCTCCGCCGTTAAAGGTCAGGCTCAGGTCCTCCCGCTTTCCAGCAACAATTATCTTCTCCACTACATTCCTAATATATCAGTGACATTGGACAATTAGGCAGAACTCCTTCTTGAATTTATGGCTCAAATTCCACTCGCCCCGTAATTTGCTCTAATTTTAATGTCGGTGCTTATTGCTAAAGAGCTGAGTGGGGACGGCAAGGGGCTGTTTGAACGGAACTGTTTGATGTCCAGCGCCAAACTGAACTACGCTAGTAATGTGTTCATTTGGTTAATGTACTGTGGCCCCTGATCTGCGCGCGCGCGTGTGTGTGTGTGTGTGTGTGTGTGGGTGTGTGTGTGTGTGTGCGTGTGCGCGTGCTTGCTCGAAAGATTGTGGAAGAAGAATAGTGCAAATTAGAAAGAAAATAAGGGAGTCATAGGTGATCACTCAAGTTTTGTGTGCGAGCGCATGTGCGTTTGTGTGAGAACTACAGTACTTGTACTTGCCAAACGCTTGCATGCGCGCACACACACACACACACACACACACACACACACACACACACACACACACACACACACACACACACACACACACACACACACACACACACACACACACACTCTATAATAAATTAGTGCACGCTTCCCTAACGGCCGTCAGAGTCAAATATGTACTATATGCAAATAACAGCCGTGTGTGCGCACACGCACGCACGTGCGTGCCTTTGTGTGTGTGTTATAGGCCGCTGTTTATTGATGCTGGTGTTCATTGCCAGCTGCATGTTGGTGAAGTAGGCGGGTCCCCTGGGACCTCCAGGCTAAATGAATTTAGCAGCCTTTGATGTACAGTAACAGTTGTGTGACTGTCAACTCCACATACACTGACATGAATTGATGAAGATGAAGAGCCTCCAGGAGAAAGGTTTAGCAGTTGGCTAGGGGAGTGAGGCCTACTTTTCAATATATCTCACCACTTTTCAATATATCTTAATATAATAGGTCCTCACTAATATAATGATAAAAATACCGCTATTCTTGTTTTTTCTGTGTCACACAGTGGGCAGTTCAGAAACCTGTCTTCCATGCGCATCATCGATGGGGAATCCAAGCTAATAATAGAAACTGGGCTTTTTGTTCCTGAAAAGTTACAATGCGGAAATGGAAGCCATCATTCTCCCAATAATGAAAATATCAATATGTTTTAAGACAGGTTACTGAACTGCCCACAGCCCTCCTGTGAGAAAGACTGAAACTGAGAACAAAATAGTGGTATTTTATCATGTGCATTAGCGAGGACCTATTATATGATGTTATGTTGAATAGTGGTGAAGTGGTGGTGATAGTGAGATAGGTTGTCCTTGAATGATTCTCACCTGTAAAGGCATTCATTTATGAGTGGGCAGTGGGCAGCCCATCATCCTCTCAGATATATTTTCTGTTTATGACAGACATTACAAGCCCGGGGCCCACATAACGGTTGCACATTGCAGGGAACACGCTGAAGGATTCAAGCCGAGGTCAGCCAAGAGTGCAGCATGGAGTTCCAAGTCTTGTCAACTGGGAACCAAATCAGAACCAAATCATAGCGGCTGACAGCGGTTGAAGCGAAACATACTGCCTGTTTGCCAGTGCTGGAAAGAGACTAAGTACAGTAGATGTAGTTTTGTACTGTACTTAAAGGGGAATTCCAACCAAGGGAATATTTTAAAAATAATGATGCAAAAACAATATTTTAAAAATAAATGAAAACGGTAAATGAAATTCCACAGCCCCCTCACGTATTAGGAGGACAATATCAGTCACCAGAAAAAAGATGAGTTGTTTGCGAATAATCTGTCATGGTTGAAATGGCGTTTTAAGTTATAATGGGTTTGAATAGGAAGGAGGCGGATAATGAAACATCAAATATCCAAATACTGAATGGAGTAACTTATAAACTGTCTGGGGTGTTCACATGAGACTGAGGAGACCATAAAATGACCAAAAGGGTTTTTTGAAAGTGAGAATACCCCTTTAAGAGAGTACTTGTACAATGCAGTATTCGTATGTTAGCTTAAAATCGGGTAATACGTTTTTCCACCACTAACAGCCTTCGACGTCTTGCCAACTGAGAACCACATCAGAATCAAATCAGACCCTTCAACCCCTGTTGACACAGGGGTTGAAGTGAAACATATTGCCTTATTGCTGCGGTTTGTCGATAACGTGTTACCTCCCTGCTCCCCTACCATCCGTCCCGCTCTGGTGAATGGATCTGCATGGGACACCATGCTGGAGGGAACAACACAGCTGCAGTTATGGTGACTTTTCTACCATGGTCTGGATCGATGGAGACCGATTTCTGTTCCGACGAGAGAGAGAGAGAGAGAGAGAGAGAGAGAGAGAGAGAGAGAGAGAGAGAGAGAGAGAGAGAGAGAGAGAGAGAGAGAGAGAGAGAGAGAGAGAGAGAGAGAGAGAGAGAGAGAGAGAGAGAGAGAGAGAGAGGGGGAGAGGGAGAGGGAGAGGGAGAGGGAGAGGGAGAGGGAGAGAGAGAGAGAGAGAGAGAGAGACAACACCTCCTGAGAGACAGTCTGGCACTGTGTAGAGTGTGTGTGTGTGTGTGTGTGTGTGTGTGTGTGTGTGTGTGTGTGTGTGTGTGTGTGTGTGTGTGTGTGTGTGTGTGTGTGTGTGTGTGTGTGTGTGTGTGTCCACCTATGCATTGCAGCAACCCACTCTCTGGGTTGTATTCAATATGTTTTATTGGTATGAATGTTACATGAGTCATATTGGCAATGCGTCTCAATGATGATATGAGAATTTATTGCGGAGACTGGAGAGATATAAAACAAATACCTGCCCTACTTGTTTGTGTCTCCTTCTCCTCTCTCTCTCTCTCTCTCTCTCTCTCTCTCTCTCTCTCTCTCTCTCTCTCTCTCTCTCTCTCTCTCTCTCTCTCTCTCTCTCTCTCTCTCTCTCTCTCTCTCTCTCTCTCTCTCTCTCTCTCTCTCTCTCTCTCTCTCTCTCTCTCTCTCTCTCTCTCTCTCTCTCTCTCTCTCTCTCTCTCTCTCTCTCTCTCTCTCTCTCTCTCTCTCTCTCTCTCTCTCGGGAGCAGCCCCCAGGATAAATGCTGCATCTCCACAGAGATACACTCAACACCTTTTCCTGTGTTGTAATCGTTCGTGTGTGCGCGTGCCTGCATGTGTCCGTGCATACGTGTGTGCATGAAATGTAAAAATGCACGCATGGTTGGCCATATTGCACCAGACTCGATATTTCCTGTCCTTTCCACCACTCTTAACTCATTGATTTCAACTAGGAATTGAGACGTAAAAAGAAGGTGGAAGGAGTACTTTAGCCGTAAGGCTATTATTATTTCCATTAATATTCATCTCAACTTATGGAGAGTGTTGAATGACAGTCCACTAGTAGAGTAAATTAAGCCTCTGTTGTCTTTTGCAGGGCCAGTTACCTCGCCGCATGGAGGTGTGAAATCAATGCCATCATGCTCCACTGGCTCTAGTGTCAAAGAAAAAACATCTCATACTTGTGAATGTTACGGGTTTTACCCAGACGCCAAAGGCGAAACAACAGATTTAATCAATGTCTCCACTATTGAAACACCGGCTCCCTATGTGCATGTTTCTCGCATCGCTAATGTTGTTGCCCTACAAGAGTGTCGAGACAAAATAGTGAGAATAGCCGATCTACAAGCATTGCGTGAGAATTATTGCATGAGCTAGCTTATAGATTTGTAATCTTTTAAAGATTATAGATTTTTATACGTTTGTACATTCAGACATTCTGCATAATTAGACCTTGGTAAAATTTCTTGACGATACTTTTGCACTTTTACCAAAGTGAATGTTGGATTCCGAACTTTTACTTGTAACAGCCCAGCAAGCCATTGATGACGTTATCATGACGTCCTCCTGACCGGCTTCCTGTAGCGATTGGACTCTCCGATTCATCCAGGGATGTCTGTTTTATCGTGTTGTTTGAAATCAGATTATATTCTGGGCCAGATGTGACCATGAAGTCTTGGTTTGACTGTACTCCGATTGGCTGGTTTAGGTGATGACGTAGTAGTGATGTAATTAACATATCCCTATAAGAATTGTCACTGAATTGTTCACTGGTCGCCCGCTCAGCTCATAGGCCACAAGTAGGCCATGGCTTACTTGTGTGCAGTTGGCACTGAGTGCAGTTCTAGGTCTGTATTGCAGTATTGATATTTTCTTTCTCAAAATCCTTGACTGCTTTCTTCAACGCTGCCACATATGGAGAACTGAGTTGACATTTTGCTGTGCAGAGAAGAGAGACGTGAGGTTGTCTAGCAAGCTTTGTAGTTCATCTCCACCAGAGAGACAGAGAAACAGAGAGAGAGTTTCCAATGATTACATCCATCCCAGCCTGAGCCATCTACAATATACATTAGTAATGCATATTTACAACTTCCAAGATGTGCTCCATCTCAGGCTGTGGTTATATGTCCCCAGGCCTGCCTGTCATGTGCTTTTGACTGGGACTTTTTTACATGCCGCCTCCCACTTCCAGCCAGTTGCTTCCTGCCCAGGAGGAAGCCAGCTCCTATAACTCAATTTTATTACTCTTTTTTGCTATCCCTCTCTCTCTCTTGTTTTGCTGCCAAATATTGGCAGGAGGAGACTCTCTCTCTCTCTAGCATTTAAACTCATGCTGTGACTGCATGTAGTCCCACTAGGGGCCGACCCCGGCACCTGTCAGCAGGCAGTGTACAGTACAGCGGAAGGACTACAGAACATCCTCCCAGTGGGGGCTCCTCGCTCCTCAACAACAGCAGGAAGTGGCAGCACACAGAAGTCTGTGTGGGAAGGAAAATATTTGGTATAATAATGTCTAATAAAGTGCGGAGAAAAGACGATACAAAAAAGCAAACCTACAGCACAATAAGGAGCGCTACAGCTTAGAACGCGCCAACACGCCATCAGAAGCAGTATTTATTAACCCAAATACTGCCACCCTGTTGACTGCCGTGCCTCTTTGAAAGGCAATCCAGACTTGGCTTGTGTTCTGCCTGTGTTTTCGGCCGAGCTGTGACATTGCATCCTGCTTTTTTGAATGGGTGTCAATGAGCACTTCCAGCTTGTTCTGGCTTGCATTTTCGGCGACGGCAGGCCTTTCCTGCAAGCCTGCCATCGCCAAAAATGCAAGCCAGAACAAGCCGGAAATGTCCACAAGTCTTGCTTTTTTGAAAGGGTTCAAAATTCAAAAAAGCAGGATGTCACAGCTTGGTCGAAACCACAGACTGTACACAAGCCAAGTGTGGAGACACCTTGAGTGTAGTACCACAGAAACCATGCTGCATAAACATCCTGTTTGGGAAGACATGTTAAATGCTAAGATGCTAATGTCAATGCTAGCGAGCTAAAACAGGTCCATCCTTGCTCCAGAAATGTTCCAATCGGCATCACCGGATAATCAGCAAAGATCTATGCTCATCACACGTTTCATCCAAACGATGGAGAGTTCTCCATATCTAGTGTTATCTAGTGTGCCGTTATAATGGGAGGTGAACGAGAGTGGGTGGGTGTCGTCAATGCGGTCTAGGCTTACTATAGAACAGCGATCCGGTTTCATATCAATAATCATATCTTATGTGATGGAACGTTCCAGTAATAGTGGAAGGTTGTTGGATTATAAATGACGGAACCTTCCGCCACGTGAGTGCTTTATGTTAATTGTGAAATACATGATGAATACATGTCGGTGCCTCTACGACTACGTCATTTGTTGCAAGTGTTGGGGACTCAGGGGGCCGACATTACTGGAAAACTTTACAATAGCCTGCTTTCAGTTTGTACTGTGACACAAAGGAAAACGGCGTCAGCTCCTATTTGCGGTCTGTCCCGCTTATCAGCCAAAAACTAGACCCACAGATGCAATTAAACTGTCACAAACAATGTCCAAGTCTGTGCTGCCCGCAAGTCTTGTGGGTGGGATTGGGAGAGATAGATTCCAACGTCCGTTATTTCTTCGGTTTGGGTGTTGAGAGTAATTGCTGCTCCCTTCGACTTTATGGGGCAGAACCCCTCAATGCCATCCCTCCAGTCGCCTTTAAATCAACCTGTTTTACTCGTGGCCTGAGGAAACTATAGCGCCTGCCATAGAGGGCCACCGCGACACTGTAAATGGATCCCCGGCAGCTCAACAGCGGAGTCACTGCAAGAAAAGCCTGCCAGGGCCAGACTAATCCATTCCCTGCGTGTCAGAGGTTTGCCTGCGGACGGCAGTTGATGATATAACCGGCATTAGCCTCACAGTCCTCAGTCCAGAGTGTTTGCCCTGTGAGGGATGAGGTCCTGGGGCTGTAGGTATTATGTTTGCTGTTATTACAAAGCGGTGGTTGTCAACGTGCGGGCCATGGTCCCACTGGTGGGTCATGAGGATCGCAAGAGGACCCCCAAATAACTATCAAAAAAACACGAAGAATCACTAGCAAGGGCCATTAAAAATATGTTCAGCTATGTGTGGTGCTTACTCTATGGCAGCCTCGGTTAAAAATCTGATACCGCGGTTATGGCCAATCGGCACTCTTTCAACTCGATGGTGTCAACAACAAACATGGCTGCCCCCACTGAAGTGTACACATGGTAAACGCATGGCCCACCCGTCTGACTGCTTAACGTGGCAGGTGAAACTGTTCTACTGGATTGTATTTCTGACAGTAAGCAATTTAGCAGGGAAATAAATAATATCTGCATGCCCTCAGAGGTCAAAAGAAGTCACAGTGATGCTGTAGTATTAACAACCTCGCCGATTCTACCGAAAATCGAGCGATACTTCCCAGTAGGTTGCTTACGATGCCGATGTTGTCGTGTCTTGTCACATGCTGCCAGCCAACTGAGTTTATTACCGTCCTCAGCCCAGCCCCCGACCACATCACGTGCCGAGCACCTCGTGGTGCGATCCATTTCAAAACACGTTCGCCAACCTTAAATCCTTTGTTTTGGTCACTATGTACTAAAACGACAAGCCTCCTCAACATAACCCTCGCCCTCAACATAACCGCAAGCATGTCCCAGTGTGGACACAAGGCTTAAAGGCATACTCATATCAATGACAATCGTGCCATTTGGTTCCCACATGCAGTAGTTCGAGAAGATCGGCTTCTGGGAATTATCGTGAGGATGAACCAAGCGGATGAACCATGTACTGTACATCCAGACACTGAGGCGTAGACTTGAGTTGGCTTTGCAGTCGGAATACCCCCCCCCACCCCCTTCCGATTTACACCAAATCTCGCTCGCCAAAAATAGGTCCTGTTTTTGGTGAGCGTTGCTTTCCAGAGCAGGGATGTTGAGGTTCCAGTGGTTTAGGCTGATGGCAGAGGAGGTTGTTGGTGGGTGACATATGGAATGTCTCAGTGGAGCTCAACATAGATTGCCTTGCATGTGGTACCCACGCACCCACCCCACCTACACACACACACACACACACACACGCACGCACGCACGCGCGCTCACACACACACACACACACACACACACACACACACACACACACACACACACACACACACACACACACACACACACACCGCAGTTCGATGTCTTGTCTCTGTGACAGTGTAAACACTCATTAGTGGGAGGAGATAGTGAATGATGGTGTTTGCTTGGTGTCTGAGCAGAGTCTGACTAATGTCCCATCCCTGTGTTTGAGCCTGGCTTATGGATGGATGGATGGATGGATGGATGGATGGATGCTACAATTGACATTAACACTTAAAATGGCATTTCTTTTTCTGTCTTTTTTCTCCCCTCATTGTGTTGATTACACAAGAATTATTATCACACATGCAACACATGCACACACTCTCTCTTTACTCTATATCTGTTTGGATTTATCTTGCTCTTTATTGCTGTCTCTTTCTCGCTCTTGCTGTCTCTATATTCGTTTGACAGCTTCATTGATCTCCATTTCGTTTTCCATTTATTTTGTTGTGGTGCTGCATGTCCATCTTCATCACTCCTGGTTGTACTTTATAGCTCTAACAGGGTTTTCACACACGCACACAAGCACGCATACACACCCACGTTATAGCTGGGCAGTAAGATCTTATAGACGTTACGGATCAGTACTTCAGGTAACCTGAGGATAACTAACTGGCTGAGCATTAATACACACACACACACACACACACACACACACACACACACACACACACACACACACACACACACACACAAACACAGGTCTGTCTTTGTCACCAAGCTCACCTGTACTCCTCTCCCCCACCTCATCAATCCTCTCTTTCTGGCTCAAGCCTGTTTTTGTCATAGAGTTGTGCAACAGAGCATAAATGAGGACTTCAGCCTCCACCTGCCTACCTGTCTGCCACATCTCTTCATTGAGTCCCTCAATTATAGCCCTTCACTAAGTCCCTCCCCAATCCGAGTACTGACATGCTTTGATCTCGCGTCTCGCGCTTCCTGCCCTGCACTGGAGCTCTGCTGTCAATGCAAGTGGATGGGCGAGATTGGTTTGTTTGGAACTATGTTAGTTAATGTTAGTTCCAAACATGCGCTTGTCAGCCAATAGCCGTCCTCCCGTGTGCTTTTCAGCCAATAGGCGTCTCTGTTCAGTTGTAGCATTGGGAGTCAACAGGGAGTGTTAGTACTCTCCATTATAGAACTCTAGCTTGACCAGGACAGCTTGACCTTGCATAGCAACAGTGGCTGTACTATTTGAATTGGCACTGTACAGTGATTATACCCCGCCCCAGAGGGTGGGGTTTTAAGAAGGGCTAATTCCTCTAATCCCTCCTCCGAGTCTGAAGGGGACTAGTACCCATAGTTCCCAAGGTAAATTCAGTGTTCTGAACATGCTCTGCTATTATGTTTAACGTTAGGGTCAGTGTTTTCGGAACAATGAACCTTCGGACTAATGACATAACACCAGTCCTAAAGCCTCGTTTATACTTACCGCATGCTGGTGTGATGCTCAGTGAATATAGCTCCTACAGGTCTCCTATACTGTAGACAGTAGATGTACAATACGGCTATATCTGTTTTATTAACGCTCACGACAGTTTTATAACCGCCGTGAGCGTTTTGCATAACGGTCGCTACTAAACGGTCAGTTTAGTAGGGAATGGTCGCAAAACTGCAACGGCAGGTGGTCAAAACGGTCGACCGTTTCATAACTGTCGCGGCTGCAGTTACGAAACCGTCATAACTGTTATGCAAAGCGGACATGACGGTTATGAAACAGTCGTGACGGTGATGGCAAACCTGTCGCGACGAGCAACCGTTGTGACTGCTGCCGCAGTTGCACATTGATTTTGCTGTCCAAATGACATTAAAGTAACATCACACAAACGACACACGCACACACACACACACACACACACACACACACACACACACACACACACACACACACACACACACACACACACACACACACACACACACACACACACGCACAGCCGCACACACTCACACACAAGCAGGAGAAAGCAGGGATAATTATGAGTCCAGTAGTGAAAGATGCATGGTTGCACCATATAGCAGCCAGATATACAGAACTTATAATCAACTATTGTCAAGCACTGCCTGCCAGCAATGACTTCCACGTTTTTTTGCAACTTAGCTTCTAGTGTATTCTGTCCATCATGACGGATTGGTTCCAGCTTATTAATGGAGAGCATTTCGTGGAGCCATATCTCATGGCTCCTAGAGACTCCTAGTTTATCCGTATAATTGTTTTTGCAGCAGCCATACCTGCCTTAAGGATCTGTTTTCAGTGGGAAGGAAGGTGTCGTCGTCAGAGCAATGTTGCTAAACAGCATTCTGTCTTGATGTCTTCATCTGTTTCTCTCTGATTTACTTGCTCTCACATCAAACCAAATCAAATCATACAAACGTTTGTATTAGATTGAGTGAAATGTATTCACAAACTCACAAGTGATGAAAGTGCCCTCTGCGTTGAATAACTTGACTCTCGCATTTCCAAACGCACACACGCACACGCACGCACACACGCACACACGCAAGCACACACACACTTTCAAAGACATTGTAACAGCTCTAAAGTCGTTTCTGAACATCATTTTTCCTGCCACCAGATGTGGTCAGTTGGCTGGACATAATGTTTATTTATTCATTGTGAAACCAATCAGACTGTCCTTTAAAACCCCCAGGTGTTTGTGTGTGTGTGCGCACGGCGTGCGTGTGCGTGTGTGTGTGTGTGTGTGTGTGTGTGTGTGTGTGTGTGTGCGTGTGTGTGTGTGTGTGTGTGTGTGTGCGTGTGTGTGCGTGTGTGTGTGCGTGCGTGTGTGTGTGTGTGTGTGTGTGTGTGTGTGTGTGTATGTCTGCAAGTGTGCACGCGCACATTAGTTGATGTGTATATAGTGTGTGTTTTTCCTAATGGGCTCATCTAAATGTAAATGAGGTGTGTGTGGGGGGTGCAGAGTGCAGACATGGTCTGTCTGTCTGTCTGGCCGTCTGTCCATCCGCCTGTGAAATTGTTTAGAAAAGCAAAGCTCGGTTCATGTACAGAGAGCAGAGACTCAACGTTATTTAAGAGCTGCTGTAAACATGCGTATACATTTATATCACTGCACTGTCGGGCAGAGACTTGTTATCTCCTCTAACTGTTATTTTTTTACACCATAAATACTCCAGGTGTTACTTTAGAGCCTGCAGATAAGCTGCTTCTGTTTTTGAACCTGGAAAACAAGCGCATATGAGGTTTCCACTCGATTAGAGACACATTATGAGACTACTGTCTCTCGACCACATGTCATGTTTGTCCAAACATACACATATACAGTATGTTAACCCATTGTGTCCTGATCAGATTCTAGTTTCTGATGCTAGATTCTAGTTCCTCATGCTAGATTCTAGTCCCCCAACGCAGATTCTAGTTCCTCTCAGTAGATTGTAGTTTCTGAAGTTAGATTCCAGTTTCTCACAGTAGACTAGTTCCCGACTCTAGATTCTAGTCCATGACACTAAATTCTAGTTTGTGACACTAAATTTAGTCCCTGGCGCGAGGTTCTAGTTTTTCTGGAAAAATCTCTTTCTGTGTCAATGATGCTTAACATATTTCATAGGAAGGACCCCCAGAAATATCTATTATTTAGCTGCAGAACCTCATCTAAAAACATGTTGTTCCAGGGATCCCCCAGAAGCAAAGATTTGAGTTAAAAATGTTTGCTTCCGAAATAATGTATTCAAAGATTTGCACCACATTTTCACAATTTTTCAAAAATAGCAGATCTACAAGCTCATATCGCGCCACTCGATGGCGCGATATGAGCTTGTAGATCTGCTATTTTTCAACAGCTAAAACACCAAAACGTGTTCAGTACACAATTAAAGAGGCTCCACCATGAATTTGACAGTTTCAAGGTTTTTGGTGATTTTTTTAACCTCCCCAGTGTATTTTGGCAGTGTTTTGCAGAAATCTTTGAGAAATCTGTGATTTTCTGAATGAGCGTGTCTCTCAGATTCTTCCCTAATGTGATGCCATATACAGGGACACATTTAAATAGCCCTCCTCCTTTAACTGTTCCTCCACCCACCCTTTAACTCATTAGTATGGTTCAGTATCCAGACAGGGGGAGAGGGTGCCCCTCAGGTGTGGACATTTGTGGTACTGCAGCCGAAATGGCTTGGAATAGCATCCTGAGAGAGGAGGAAAATGAATTTGAGTGGTTGTTTAGGCCTTTAGGTTGGTATAAAGAGGTATTAAACAGGCAACATTTATATAATACATTTTAAATTCATGGTGGATCCAGTTTAAAATACGATTTTTGTGTCAGGTCTGAGATATGGACTATTTGCTTGGGTATTATTATTTTAGTTAAGGTTATAGGGACTTTTCTTTTTCAAAGTGTTTTTGAGTTTAGCATCTGAGAAGTACCGCTTCTCAAAAGGTTGATGTGCCAATTTGAAGGAAACCCCGAGTTTGATCCCAAATCTGTACACTAATCTCCCTCTCTCTCTCTCCCTCTCTTTCTCCCTCTTATGTTGATTCTGCGGTCATCGCTGCTGCTTCCCTCCATCATAACAGGTAACTATTTGTTTACTACTATTTGTTTTCCACTCACAGCCTCTCTCGTACCTTTTCCTTCCTATTTTGGCCCGCTGTGTATTTTAGTTTGACATACCTGAGAAACATACACATGCTTCCATTGGAGCATTGGGGCCAGTTCTCGATTCCCGTTGTTCCACCTGTAACATTCTGACTCACTCCACGATATGACTGGTGTCATATTCAAGAAAATACTTTTGTTGTAGGTGCAAAGCTCTGATCCTCAACATTAAAGAAATGCACTTCACATATGATCTAGATCAGGGGTTTTCAACCTTTTGGGGCTAAAATGATGACATTTTAGCCCCAAAGACCTAAAACTAAAGAATTCTCTTGGTTTTGTTCACAATTCCAGGCTGGATTGTGCAAACAAAACAGTGTAGACTTTCTAAATTAAATGGTGCTAATTCAGATGAATATTTTAATATTTTAACTCTTGAGAGTGTGAAAATGAAACCAAATGGACCCTTGCGGGTCCATTTGGTTTCATTTTCACACTCTCAAGAGTTACATCTGGTTAACCAACTTTCCATCATTTAGCCTGGGGACCACCTGGAACCCTCTCAAGAACCACTGGTGGTCCCTGGACCACCTGTTGAAATCACCTGATCTAGATGTTAGCATGGAGTTTAGATGGCCTGTGTTCTGTCTGTGGAAATAATGTGATAAGTGATCAGTCAGACAGACGTTGTGTTAACTCAGTCTGATGGCTCTAATCATTACAGTTACAGCAGATGTTTAGACACCAGCTGTGCTCCATAGCCTTGCATGCGTGCGCGTGTGTGCGTGTGTGTGTGTGTGTGTGTGTGTGTGTGTGTGTGTGTGTGTGTGTGTGTGTGTGTGTGTGTGTGTGTGTGTGTGTGTGTGTGTGTGTGTGTGTGTGTGTGTGTGTGTGTGTGTGTGTGTGTGTCTTCCAGTCATAATCTTGTCTAATCTAGTTTGGTAGTGGTGATTGCTTGATCACATTATAATTATATACAGGTCCTTCTCAAAAAATTAGCATATTGTGTAAAAGTTCATTTTCTCCCATAATATAATACAAAATGTGAAACTTTCATATATTCTCCATCAATTGTGCTTTAAGTGAAGTATTTAAACACATTTTTTGTTTTAATCCTGATGATTATGGTGTACACTGTACAGCTCATGAAAACCCCAAAATCCTATCTCAATGAATTAGCATATTTTTACGAGACCACTAAAACAATGACTATCTGAAAAGTATATTAATGTGTGCAGTTAACACTTGGTCTGGACTATTTTTAACAAATTATTTCATCAATGGGGCGGGGCATGGAGGTGATCAACCTGTGGCACTGTTGAAGCGTTATGGAAGCCCAGTTTTGCTTTGATAACGGCCGTGAATTAATTTGTATTGTTCCGTCTTATGTCTCACACCTTCCTCTTGACAATACAACCCAGATTCTCTGTTGGGTTAAAGTCAGGACTGTTGGCTGGTGGTCAGTTAACTGTTTAAGTGCCAGGAACGTTAAGACGAGATAAAATCGTCTTTGCACAGGTTGCCAGGAACTTTAAGACAAGATTTGAAGTCCCGCGACATTTCCACGGGATTTCCGCGGGACCCCCCCCCCCGCACACACACACACACACGCGTGCGTGTGCGCCCAGTGGCATTTCTAAGCAATATGGAGCCCTAGGCAAGATTTTCCCTCCAGGGAAAATCTCCTGTGACTTCATACTGGTATGTAAGGCACAGTGAATTGATTGAAGTTGTTGTTGAAGTTGCAACAGACATGCAGCTAAAGCTCTGACTCAGAGAGTTTTCTGTTTTCAATGATGAAGTGCTGTTGGTTTAGTGGTGAGACGATTGTAGTTAGTTATTAGCAGTGGTAGTGTTTCAAATACTTTTAAATATAAGCACTGAAATACCTTGGGTTGTTTTGCATGTTTGGTGGGGCAGTCTGGGCATTTAGACTGGGCATTGCCCCGCCCTATGCCCATGCCTAGATCTGCCCCTGGCAGAACTTCGTAAAAATTCACTTTGTACACATTCCACCACAGCAGAATGGCATCCGGCAGCTCCACCCTTCGGGGGGAATAAGCGTCCTGCTCATCAAAGCCATCATCATCATCAACATCATCATCATCCTTCCCTCTAGGCCTCTGAACCAGTCCTTCCTCTGCAAAGCTTCTCATTCATTCATTCACCGCCCGGCCGTTCCGTTCCGTTCCGTCCGCTCGCCACAGGAAAGAGGACAGTGTCTGGTTACATTTTTAGGCTGGAAGCCGAACCCCACCGGAACTGACTGGCTGTCAACTCCCATTCTTTAAAGCACACAAGGCTTTTTTAGTTTTTTTAAGTGAAGATTGTGCAGTGCACTTTTCCCTCTGTGTAATTACTTTCTCTTTATTCAGACGGACGGTAGGAGAGACAGACCATATAGGAAAACTGAGATGGAGACAGCGGAGAAGAAATTAATGGGATTTGTTGCCGATGTAGAATGTGTATTATACCTGGGGCCTGGAAGAATTCGAACAGGCCCGAGGTTCTTAAGCTTAGAAATGTTAATGGCGTGTGGATGGATGATCGGATGACAATATTCACAATATTTCTTTTCACTAGAAAAATAGACCAAGTATGTACTTTCAGCAGAGTGTGCATCCTTGCTGCTGATGTGTAGTATCTGAATGTGTCTGTTGGAATCAGAAGCATTCCCCTAGAGAGAGAGAGCAGCGGTTCCCTCTAACTGCCTGGGGTGGGGTCCCCAAAATATTATTTAAATCTTTTTGTGGGCAGGTGGAATTGCCAAATCGTCAAATAATTATGTAAGAAAGTGGCACACAAAATAGCACTACAACTACAAGCTTGTAGCTTGGTGATTTATTCGAATATTCATCCCTGGAACCTGAGTCAAAATATATGCGATGACTAAAATTCCTAACTGCTCGTCAAGGTGTGGGGTCTCCACTTCAAATACTGTATGTCTGCCTCATCATCGTGTTCTGCCGGAACACGTTGATGCCAGTGACAGATACATGGGTGGCCTGCATGCTCACAGTGACTGGTGTGAGCTGAATCATCATTGCACGGTTCATGAAACTGCCAAGTGTCGGCAAGTGGCCACACTACCTCTCTATGGGGTGTTGCTGGATTCCTGCTAACTACATTTACCAAATAAATGCTAAGTGCTCATGCAGTGCCCAGGCTTACTCATCGACTGTTCGATGCTCTAAAGTTTGCCCTCACTTGAGTACACATGGCCCAGAGCCGAAGGAGGTGTCTACTGCCAATGCATGCATTGTTGTTTTGGATGATGAAAATTAACAAAACGACTTGGCTTGACTTGTATTCTCAAGTCCCAAATTTCTCTCTAAAATGCATTTTGTGCCATTCTAGTAAAGTAGCAGACAGAGTCACTTCTTCTACTGTGACATTTCTGGGTTGATCCTGCACCGATACACTTGAATGCATTTTATTTCACAACGAAAATAGTTCATTTTAGAGAGAAGCTGCATGGGGTCACACGACCCACCCAAGATTTGAGAATAGACCTTTGCCAAGGCCAAGAAGGCTTTGTTTTGGTGAGTAGTTTTGTTGTTTCGTTTGTTTTCGCTGTTCAAAAGAATTATGAACGACAGAAGTAAAGTCACTACAGAGCTGTGGTTGGGCTCCTGACAGGGAGGCAGCGAGAGATGCGCTGTAAGCACTGGACTTGTAGAGCCAAGCTTTGACTTCTATGACACATGACTAGACCACTGTGTGGCATTATAGTAGCTCTCAGACGCCATACGGAGCCAGAGGCAGGACTTTTTCTTTTTCTTTCCCCCCTCATTTGCGGTGAAATATGAATATGTGTGCGAGACGAGACGGGAATCCGGGTTGAGGTGTGGAGAGTTGGCACAGAGGGTGTTGAGGTTAAGGGTGTTTCTCTGTTTTTGTTCCCACGTTGGATATAGATGCCTGAGAGCTCTCTCTCTCTCTCTCTCTCTCTCTCTCTCTCTCTCTCTCTCTCCCCTTCTCTCTCTCTGTCTCTTTCTTTCTCTCATTCATTCCGTTTATATTTGTTGGTTCCCAAGAGTTCATTAGTTGCTGGGCCACATGTCTCTCATTTTAGTTCATTGATGTCAAAGACATCAATGAACTAAAATGAGAGAGAGAGAGACGGACGGACAGACAGACAGACAGACAGACAGACAGACAGACAGACAGACAGACAGACAGACAGACAGACAGACAGACAGACAGACAGACAGACAGACAGACAGACAGACAGACAGACAGACAGACAGACAGACAGACAGACAGACAGACAGACAGACAGACAGACAGACAGAGATTGATTTATAAAAAATGCATGGAAGGAAGCAGGAAAATAAAAAAGAACAGGAAGAGACAGGGTAAGTGTCTCAACTTTCCACTGATGACAAAACCTTGGGCAAAAGGAATGTTTTCCACAACAAAACCTCTGCGTAGACAGAGAGAGAGAGAGAGAGAGAGAGAGATGGATATGAGATATGTCATGGAAAGAGACAGAAGGGGACTGTTTACATTTTATCGACACGCTTATCTAGAAAACACGTGTCTTAAATGTGGAGAAAAATGTAGCGTGCCATTCCTACTTCTCTCCGGCAATATCGGTTGTGTGCCTGTGATGATACGGAGATAAAGGGGGAAAAAATCCTCGGAGAGATGCCCAACGAATCATGCAACGTAAAATATCTATTGCAATGAATTATTTGGGTTTGCTTGTTCAATACAGCACGTTATTGTAGCCCTAATGAAGCACCGTGTGAATTGAAGGGAAGGAGTGAGAGACAGACAGACAGACAGAGAGTGAGACAGACAGACAGACAGACAGACAGACAGACAGACAGACAGAAGGAGTGAGAGACAGACAGACAGACAGAAGTGAGTGAGAGCTATAGAGGGAGATAGAGAGGCCAAAATACAGTTGTGGATAAAGTACTCAAATGTAGTGGTAAATACTGCAAATTCAGAAAATACTCTGTTACATCTGTATATGGCAACCAACCCCATCTGAAAATAGTTCCAGCCACTCCCCCAGATGCCAAATGTTTGAGTTAAAAAAGTCACAAAAATGCAACCAAATGAACCCTAACGGGTTCATTTGGTTCCATTTGTACGCTGTCACAAAAAAGAAGTGTCTAAATAAATCCATTAACATGGTGAAAATACATCTTGATGATGTCATCAAGATGTTTCACCATGTTAGTGGTTTTCTTCAGACCTCCAGTTCTTTTTATCATTGTTATCATGTCCACCCAGCACCTCTAGGGTATACTAATGACATATTAGACTGTTGAAAATGGGTGGACTTTCCCTTTAAGATCTCCAAATATGTAGCTGACTTTTTCATGGTAAATGTGACCTCCGTTCGCAAAAAAAGAACAATATCATAGCTCTGAGATGTAGTTGAGTAGAAGTAAAAGCATTGGACATTGAAAGCACCCAAGTAAACATGCTTATAGCTTACTTAACACAGCCCTGCCAACAGGAGGGCGTGTGGGTCGTCCTCAGCGAACAGATGGAAACCACACAGTTTGGGCAGCAGCTCCATGCTGGTATTTCCTCCATGGTTGACCGCTGTATGAGGGAACTGCAGGGGAGAACCTGCCAATGAGCAGCAGCTCTCTGCTACTGCAGCTGCTTCTGTCCCCCGCTGCAGGGGGTTATTATAGCACACATACTGTACTGTAGGATTCCCCTCTGCCGTCTGTACCTGTTACTGCACAGCTGTGGTTCCCCAACGTTTTCAACGTTGGGGAACACAGCCTCCGGACCCTCATTAGAAAACGTATGCCAGGGACCGCCACAAGAGGTGATTTTAAGGCCTCTAGCTGTGACTCCTTTGAGATCTTGAGAAAAAAAAAAAGACACGAGTGGCAACCTTACTCTTAATTTGTTTAATTTCAAGCATCCCCAGACCCCAGTTTGACATGCATTAGTTATGGTATCTTTTAGCTGGGGAAATCTCTCATGTACACCTGGGGGGCCTGTACTGTGCAGTGTTCATACACACTAAAGTTGCATCTATTACCTTTTAAATAAGGCTTATTTGTGTTTATTTTGCATTCATGTGTTTGCTTATATTGAACCCTGGCTTGGTAATTACAAACTCTGTTCAGTTCCAAAGTTTTCCATATGTATTGGAGCATGTTATATGGCATCGGTTAGGCTGGCCTTTACCTAAACTGTACCTTTAGTGCACTGTTTTGCTGTTGTCTTAATTTACCTTACAATACCTACACAAGTCTTGCCATTAACAAGTGCAGGCTTGTGACTGCATCGGTGGTGGCTGGTTTGAATCTGCAGCCTGCCTTGGAAAATGTAGTTGAGATCAGGAGCCCTTCATTTGTAAGAGCACAGCATTTCCTTATTGTTGCTAAATGTGAGTCGACCATTCATTTACTGTTAAGACGGGTGAAGGCCGTGGCAGGATTAAGATCTATTATAGCTCAACACATGGAGTGGATATGCCCAGAAATTGAAGTTCACTCAACCATCAGAAGGTAGAGAATGATGATCTTGTCGACAGTCATTGATATTGCTCATATGACATTGCTTTGAGAAACCACCTGGAATAGAATGGAAACAACTGTGATATGAGATTTAAGAGAAACTTTGCCAATGTTTTGGGTCAATTCTGATTTTCATTTTTGAGTGTGTGTGTGCTGAGAGAGCTTATGCCGGAAAGTTCACTGCCAGCCAGCCTGCCTGCCTATACAGTATGTAAAAC
The DNA here is from genome assembly GCA_039105355.1 of Benthosema pterotum. Taxonomy (NCBI): domain Eukaryota; kingdom Metazoa; phylum Chordata; class Actinopteri; order Myctophiformes; family Myctophidae; genus Benthosema; species Benthosema pterotum. The sequence goes on from CM076976.1 coordinate 23,193,592, forward strand.
AGATGGAAATGTGCCGTTTCACTTCATGGCACACAGAGCTTATGGGGGAAGTGTTGTGTCTGAATTTCACATGTCTCCACAAATGGGATATAGGACTTAAGTTCCCATTAATGTTAAACCTAGCACCCCCCTTCTGGGAGCAGCTAAAAATAGCAGATCTATAAGCTCACACATGCCTTGTTGCAAAACGGGTGTGAGCTTGTAGACAACCTTGTATTTATTTTTGTAGATGAAGGGAAGGAGGAACAAACTATAGAGCCCCGGGGGATCCAGGCCAACCACCTGACAATATAAATAAATAGAAAGGGAGAAAAATGAATGACCATTGAAATGTTAAAATAAAATAAAATAAACTATACTGATGACATTGATAGACTGAAGTATTTAGCAAACACTCTTAAAGCACTATTAAATATACCAGTCAGTGCAATGATATCATAAGCCTATAAGAGAGATTGAGATTGAGCACTGAGTCTGACTGGCACCTGAAAACGCATCGCTCAGACCCGTCCCCGCCTGTCCTCTCGGCTCCCCCGTGAAGGCGTAAATGAAGTGGCCGCGGGGTGTTCTGGCCCGGCCCGGAGCCTGTGACATTCGGCGGGTCGAGGTCGCGCGCCAAACGAGCCTGGCCTGTCTGCTGGCGGATGACAAATACACGCTGCTCTCGCAACTGGATGTGACATCATAGGGTTATGTACAGGAATAGAATTATTAGGCGACGGGGGGCGTCTGATGTCATTTTCCAGGGGGATTTGTATCACTTAACCTTGAGAGGGTTCAGCAGGAAGGGCTGTGTGTATGTGTGTGCATGTGGCCGTGTGTGTGTGTGTGTGCACGCGTGTGCCTGTGTATGTAGTAGACCACCGGTAAACAACACAAGGATTAAAGCTGTCGATCTTGCTGGCCGGCATACACCATGCATGGTGTTGTTTGGTGTCAACGCTACAGCTGGGCAGTACTGTACAGTACTCTTCATTGAATCCATATTGTGATGTACAATAGTAGATGCAGTATCATTTGGATATTGGTATATAAATGCAGTCTTTTCCTTTTATACTTTTGATTATATTCAAACATTACCATTGCTCACACCACATGAGACCAGACAGGTGCACTAGCAATGAACAGAGATATTGTTGTGGCTCTCCAAGAAGTAGAAAGTTATTGTTTCTATGAACAGTGTATATATAGTGAAGAACATACCTGTATACCTCAGCAGACTACCTTGTAAGACATGTTGCTCTTGGCAAGCGACAAAGGCGACATAAAGTATATTTAACTTTAGACTCACACACACACACACACACACACACACACACACACACACACACACACACACACACACACACACACACACACACACACACACACACACACACACACACACACACACACACACACACACTCCCTCTCTCTCTGTGTGTGGAACAGCACTACACATCTCACAGGACTCCGCTTGGACTATCTGAGTGTGTTTTTGTTTCACATGGACCAGCTCTAATGTTGTTGCTTCTTCCACGGCCGACGGGATACCCATAGGATCCATGTATCTCCAGCTCTCATCTCCCTCCTCCTCCTCTTCCTCCACTGGCCCCTCTCTAACCCACTCTTGGGCATACTTCATCATACAGTCTCTTTACATTTTAATCAGCTGCGTTGTCCGTGGTGTGTATACACACGTTACACAATGTTCTGGTTCTGAACAAACCCCTCCAGGGCCTCACGAGGCAAAAAGGGAGCCGCTCTTTTGAAGGTTTTTAAAAGCCTGGGGTTTTAGTGTTTTCCTGCTGTCCGTTTTCACTCTTCTGTGGGAGAATGCTGGGATATATGATTCATCTCACGCTTGTTGTTTAAACAGCATTTTGATGCTCTTCTGGAGGTTTTCTACTTTGTTTGCTGTATTTAAGCGCTGAGATGGACAAACGAAAAAGTAACTGGGGTTTTAGAAAACTCATGCAGGGCTTGGATATGACGTGACTCATGAGACTATCTGGGAGTCATTTTGACAAGTGTGTGGAAATGGGGAAGGGGGTTAGGTGTATACTGTGTGTGTGCAGCATGTGGGTGTGTGTGTGTGTATGCATGCGTGCACACCTGCGTTTGTGTGCAACATTACAGATGTTAGCGACGCTGTTAAGGCTCTGAGCCTCCCTTTTAGACCTATTCAGCTAATACCACGGCTGTGGATTTACACAGCAGGATTACGCACTTACACTTGAACATGCACACACACACACACACACACACACACACACACACACACACACACACACACACACACACACACACACACACACACACACGCGCACATGTCGGCTTTGCTGCAAGCATGTGTATACATTTGTTTGTCTTAGCAATAAGTGCTTAACTATGCGGGTGTGTGGAATGTGTGTTTGCATTCATACAGGGTGGAAATTTGTAAGTGTGTGTGGATGTGTCTGTGGAGGTGTTTGCTCATCTCTTTGCCAGCAGGAGGTACTTGTGCTTGGATCTTGTGGTGTGCGCTTGTGTGTGTGTGTGTGTGTGTGTGTGTGTGTGTGTGTGTGTGTGTGTGTGTGTGTGTGTGTGTGTGTGTGTGTGTGCGTGTGCGTGTGTGTGTGTGTGTGTGTGGTATAATCCATTAGAATTAGCCTGAGACAGTCTTTCACAGAGCTTTATACATAATGCTGGACAACTTCATCAACCCCCGGTGGAGCTACTTTACTAACACACACACACACACACACACACACACACACACACACACACACACACACACACACACACACACACACACACACACACACACACACACACACACACACACACACACACACACACACTGCTCTGCCTCACATTGCATTGTGGCTGGTCTACATCCCAGCTGGCAGCTGTGATCAACACACAGCATTGGTGGCGGTTGGTGTGTTGATGCTTCCAGGAAATGTGGGGCCAGTTTCTCCCAGGCGCTATACACTGTATGTCCAGGACCAGGTAAACATGTCTGTGGCGATTCCAAAGCGCCTCACACTTAACCCATTCACACACATTCCACCTCTCACAAGAATTCACTTCAAATTCACACAGATTCGCGCATTTCAAACATGCATTATACACCCCTTCTTCTCGTTCACTTCAGTGTCTTCAGTGTCTTGCTCAAGGTCACTTAACATGACAGTCTACACATCGTGAGCTTGTGTTTCTGCGCGCATGTGTGTGTGTGTGTGTGTGTGTGTGTGTGTGTGTGTGTGTGTGTGTGTGTGTGTGTGTGTGTGTGTGTGTGTGTGTGTGTGTGTGTGTGTGTGTGTGTGTGTGTGTGTGTGTGTGTGTGTGTGTGTGTGTGGTTTTATTTGACTCTGCTGTCTTCCCTTTAAGGCAGTGGCTGTGCAGTGGGTTCCATACTCCTCCTAACTCAGCGCATGTGTTTGTAAGCAATTTGAATGATTTTCCCTGGCGAAAATCTCCTGTAAAATGGCAAAATTATGAACTATTTCTAATTCAAATAATATATTATTCTATGTGTTTTAAATGTTCAATTCTAGTCTAGCACATGGTGGTTGCCCCCACCTCGCCCTCCTCCCCTCATTGTCGCCCCCCTCCCCTCATGACGCCCTAGGCAACTGCCTAGTCTGCCTAGTGGCAAAAACGCCCCTGGATGCCCCCCCCCCCCACACACACACACACACACGCACACACACAGACACACACGCGCGCGCTCTCCCTATGAGTCTGTTAAGCCAACCAGCCTTATACCAGGCATTTAAGCTCCATTTTCATTTAGTCCAGACTGGCTGCTGAAGATGAGCTCAGCAGAGCCACTCGACCTCCTCACCATGTGGACCGTAAGAGAAACCTCTGCTGTGGCTGCCGTATTTAAGCTTAACTGAGATGGGTGGTCCGTGTTATTAAGTGCTCAGGTGGGTGGTCCATAAACCAGCACGTTTGAGATGTTCAGGTGGTCCCTCCCCTGAACATCTGGAGGCTCGTTTCAACACCAAATATGAGCCCCTCTCCATATGACATACAGTATAGGGCCTAATTATTCTGTTGCACGGGTGTATTAATTAAACTGGTTTTGACTGGTCAGTATCACATGCAGTCATTACTCTTGACAATCAAGCAGCAACAACAACTCTCATCATCCTGTCATCCCTTCACAATAAAGTGTCTCCCCTTTACCTCCCATTGCCACTCATTTTACACAGGTTATTAAGAGGAAACAGGGGCGGATCTATGCATGGGCATGGGCGGGGCAATGCCCCCCTAAATGCCCAGTCTGCCCCACCAAACACGATGGCCTGCAAAACAACCAAGATATTTCAAATTAAAGTGCCTATATTTAAAATGATTTGAAACACTACTACTGTAACTGACTACAATTGTGTCACCACTAAACCAACAGCATTTCATCATTGAAAACAGAAAACTCTCTGAGTCAGACCTTTAGCTTTATGCATGCTGTGTGTCTGTTGCGACTTCAACAACAACTGATGTTGTTATTGATGCTTTACTTGCCTAATATAAGACCTATAACCGAAAATGGTATGGGTGCGACTTCAATGAAGCCGCCCCATACTATTTTCTCCTGCCCCCCAATTGGGAAATGTTACATCCAGGAAATAGGTGTAACTACATGTGAGAAAGAGCAAGGCAGCGAGAGAGGGGCTAAGCATGGTCAGTCAGAGCCCATTTCAATTGAAATTGATGAAACATAGATAAGGCCCTGCAAGACATGCTATGAACTTTTTACAGTAGATCCACTATTTAAAGGTAATAAAGGCAACTTTAGTGTGTACAAACAATGTTTGTTGAACAGATTTATTTAAAAACAATCTAACTCCATCTCACCTCCACTCTATCCAATCTATTTTGATTTGATTTTTTGAATTAATCTTAAAAAACGTATAATATAAATGCTTTCACACTTCACAGTGAACATCTTTATACCAAATATATGCATCTGTGTGTCCCTGGAACAAAATATGTTCAGATACACTTAGTCCTGGTCATGAAATAGTTTGAGCGCTACTTATTTATAAACAGAACTAGAGCTATATGTCAGTAGTTCTGTTTATAATTTTTATAAACAGAACTACTGACATATAATCAGAACTACTGATATGTAAAGAGAAGCCTGTCAGAATCTGGTCTCAGGTCTAAACGGCTGTCCCTTTCCCACATGTTTTGCATCCCGAGGCGTTACACACACTGGCCTTATTGATAACATGCCAATCTCGTAAAGCAATATCACAAGTGCAAGCAGGCAGGCCCTCGTTACTACAGTATATAGCTCTGGATCATAACCTTAATGCGTGTCTGGCCTATTGGCGGACATAATAATAATCCGCAGAGGCAGTTGGAGTAGGGGGCAGGGTTGATTTTGAATCGCATCCACTTGATCCGCCCCTCTCTGTGTCATGTCAGCCATAATGATAGTGACAGTTAGATTTCAGACCGTTGCTTTTATTGGCCTCGTGAAGTATGGAGGGGGAGGGAGGGGGCAAAACCAGAGAGAGGGAGAGAGGGAGGGAGGGAGGGAGAGAGAGAGAGAGAGAGAGAGAGAGAGAGAGAGAGAGAGAGCCACAGTGGAAAGAGAGAGCCTGAGTGAATAGAGAGATATAGAGATACAGTAGAAAGACAGACACAGCAGAGCAAGAGAAAACAGAGGAGTATGAAAGAGGAGGAGTAAAGACAAAGCAGGGAGAGGGAGTGAGGAAGGGGTTAGAGACAGTGGGAATGAAAGAGAGAGAGTTTCAATAGGGAAACAGACAGACAGACAGGCAGATGGGCATGTAGTTGAAGCAGAGTGAGACAGACAGGCTGTTTGTCAGAAGTGTAACGGTCGCCACAGACAACCTGCACCGTTCCAGCCCTCAAGGTAAATATTATCACTCTGATTGACTGCTAGCCTGCAGACACCCTGCTGAGTCTGTGTGTGTGTGTGTGTGTGTGTGTGTGTGTGTGTGTGTGTGTGTGTGTGTGTGTGTGTGTGTGTGTGTGTGTGTGTGTGTGTGTGTGTGTGTGTGTGTGTGTGTGTGTGTGTGTGTGTGTGTGTGTGTGTGTGTGTGTGTGTGTGTGTGTGTGTGTGTGTGTGTGTGTGTGTATTGCACCTGCGTATGTGTGTGTTGATAATATTTATTTGTGGGTTCATCCTTGAATGTGTGTGTGTGAGAGAGAGAGAGAGAGAGAGAGAGAGAGAGAGAGAGAGAGAGAAAAGAGAGAGAGAGAGAGAGAGAGAGAGAGAGACTGTGAGAGCAGTTTGGAGCTTCAACAGTATTGAATGACAAAGGTTAGCAGCTCTATTTTGGGAGTGCAGTGCAGTCAGCTAATTTATAACCGCTGCAAAATCCAGTCAGTTGGTGACCTGTGTGTGTGTGTGTGTGTGTGTGTGTGTGTGTGTGTGTGTGTGTGTGTGTGTGTGTGTGTGTGCGTGGGGGGGGGGGGGGGGGGGGGTGCGTGTGTGCACGTGTGTGTGTGCGTGCCTATGTGCGTGCGTGTGTGTGTGTGTGCGCGCGCGCGTGAGTTGACATGACATAGCAGCATCATAAATATTGAAGAATATGCGCAACAAATACACAAAGTGCAGGCACACACACACACACACACACACACACACACACACACACACACACACACACACACACACACACACACACACACACACACACACACACACACACACATACACAGGTCATAATAACTGTCTTCTTGTCCTTGCTGAGTCCAGCCAAGCATAATGGTTTTGTGGGGTCACACACACAATCTTAAAGTGAGAGTTAAGTTAACCCTCTAACTTTCAAAGTCACGCTAGCCATGGGGCAGGAATATATTTACAGGAAAACAGTGAGAGGACATTTACAGTATCTTGGTGATTTATTTTGGCAAGCTGGAAGACTTGTCTGCTGCAGGTTCAGTTGTAAATTACAGACAGGTGTGCTGTAATTGCAGACAGGTGCTCTTTCATGGCGGTTTTGAAGGAGCGTATAGCCTAGAGTGTCACCCTTTTTGATAGCTGGTGGTACATAGCGCATTCCACATGTTGGTGGCATACTAGTAGAATGAATTCACACCCATGTTTGTGCCGAATCTGGGGGGAAAACTTAGTGAAGCTTACTCTGGTCTTGTGTGTACAGGTGAATGCATGATTTTATATAACGCCTTTATCCAACGCTCGACACTTTGACACCAGCTCAGGGGGTAGCCCGGGTTTGAACTAGCAACCTTGCGGTTACCAACCAGTTGAGCCCTGAGCCACGGTTGCCCGGGTGCAGCACTTGGGCAGTGATCCCTTGAGCATCTGTAAAGTTCATTACAAGTTGCTGTAGAACTAAAAAAAGAAGATACACTTAGTAAAGTGTAAATGGTGGATAAGGTGGAAATACTTAGTTACGGGCGACACTGCTGGCGTTACCACCTGAGTAGTAAAAACCTCTCACTGCTAAAATAACTTCCAAAGAGTCGCTACACCACTCGTGACGTTTAAGAGTAAACACACAAGTGTTTTAAACCGGCAGGTGGTATGTTTTTAGTTACTATTACCCGTGCCTGGCATGATTACAGACTCAAAGCGTCACCTCGCAAAAGTCTAATTTGAGCGAAAAAGCCCCAACTTCCCACGCAGGCAGGCAGACCGCAGTGTGCTGCTGTGGGCAGACAGCCTCAAGAAGACCCCCCTAACGCTCTCCACTGTGCTGTTAGTAGTGTGTCTGGAAAGCAGACCCCACGTCACTTTTTCTTTTTATCCGCCTTCTTCTGTTTTTGTCAGCATGTGAAACGCGGAGCAGATGCCTCCATGGATACTGGATAATGCTTTTCATCTCCACAATGATAACACGGCGGATTAGCCATAACTGATTGTGCGTTCTGCCAGTTATGGTGGCTTGCTAATAAGGCCAATTAATAGTCTAATCGGATGACTGGGCTGACGAGAGCCTTACCCTGCACCAACCCAACGACCGCTGGGAATGGTGAAGAGGAAACTTTAAAGCAGGGCTCCTCAGTGGTTTTCCACGTCCCCGTAGTTCACTTTGTTAAAGTCAAGGACAACTAGATTGATATGTATTTGGCACCTTTTGTGCCGGTGAATCTGCTACTTTTTAATCTTGAAAACAGGTTTCCACTCGACAGAGACAAAATCAAATTTCGATTGGCTTTGTGGTTAGAGTGCCCGCCCTGAAACTGGGGGGTCGGGGGTTCGATCCCTGGCCTGGTCATACCAAACAAAATGTAAAAAATTGTAGCCTGTGCCTCCCTGCCTGGCGCTCAGCATTAATGGGTTGTATTGGGTGTCAAGCCCATGCTGTGGCTCACCACTCCAAGAGATGGGTCAAATGCGGAAAACAAATTTCATACAAGATAATACGACCTTGACTTATTCCGAGGTTTCCGCATGATTAAAATAAATTAATTTTAGACTTCAGATGACTGCCTCAAAAAACACTGGCCATGGTGTTTTTTTCCCTTTCTTTTTGAATTGCAAAAAAATCTAAGTTAAGAAACGTCTACCTCCCAAAGAATGACTATAGGCCTACATCTCTACTTGCTGCGTTATTGATTAGTGCCTGGAGGAGTCTAGTGACTTTACAATCAACCTCCACTGGGGGAGATGATGGAAGAAATGAAATGAAATGGAGAAAAAAATAAATAAACTGCGTAACCTTACAATATGATGCGTTCCAGGCTTCCAGATCAGTTATAAAACCAGTCAGTTGGAATTATCTTTCCCTCTCTCTCTCTGTGTCCTGCTGAAGCCATTTCATATAAAAAAATAACTCGCTGTCAGGGACTGGAACTTGGGGGAATTTCATAACATTCATGGAGGCTGGAGGAATACACACACACACACACACACACACACACACACACACACACACACACACACACACACACACACACACACACACACACACACACACACACACACACACACACACACACACGTACTGTGTATCCACTTTGTTCTTCAATAGATCGGCTTAGTTCGGACGAATCGATTGCGGGCCTACATGACACGGACGCCGTGTCCGTATTTACCATCGATTCACCACGACTTCATCAAAGAGCTCTCTCTCTCTCCCTTTTGATGCGGTGTATTATCCCGCTGTAACGCACACACACACACACACACACACACACACACACACACACACACACACACACACACATACACATACACATACACACACACACACACACACACACACACACACACACACACACACACACACACGCACACGAACACGCTTCAACCTTGTGACCCACATCCTTGGCTTAGAGTCTGCTGACATCACACGACGGCTCCCCTGGGGTTTGGTCGACTATGAGGGGACTTCCCTCATGCCTTTCTCTCTCTCTCTCTCTCTCTCTCTCTCTCTCTCTCTCTTTCTCCTCCTCTCTCTCTATCATTCCTCCACGAAGGCCGTGTTTATCGAAGCGTGACGTTATGAGAAAATGGCTTCTCTCGACGTAGTTGCGGTGCGGCGGCCTCTGTGAGCTGCTGAATCTGACAGAAAGGGAAATGTCTCATGTAATGTTTGTCTCACTCACACCCCCTCCCTCCCTCAAGTCCCTCCAGTCCCTGCCTGCCCCTGCGTCTAATAATGGAAGGGAGTTTGTTTTGTTTTGCGTCACCTCCCCATCTGACACCTCGCGTTGGCCTGGTTGTGAATGCAGAGTCCAGTTCACAGAGAAGCAGCTTCAACGCTGCAGTGTGTGTTGTATCACGGCCGGATTTAGCCAGCCCTACTAGGGTGGGCAGGAAGAATGGCAGGGTTTTTATATGTTAAGCAGTGGTTTTCAACCTTTTTGACACCAGGGCCCACTATTTATTCTGCATTTTAGCCACGGACCACCATTTCATGTTGAGTTTACTCAACATGAGTTTACTTGATCCCAAAACAAAGGATTTTCAAGTTTTGCGGCCACAATTTAGCAGAGATAACTGGCAAAATGTTGTTCAAAATAATAATAATTTTCTAAATGTTCATTCTTGTAAATTACGTAATTCAGATGTTTAAATATAATTTAACTCCCGAGAGTGTAAATTGAAACATATCTATCAGGGCCTATTTGGTTACCAACAGTCCATTTAGCTGGGGACCACCCTTAATCCTCTCGAGGACCACTGGTGATCCCCAGACCACTGGTTGAAAATGCCAATGCCTTAAAGGACCCCTGGGGGGTCCCTGCGCTGTGCTTTGAGAACCAGGGGTAGCCTACAGTAGTGCTACCGCTATGTTTGACCACTGGTCCACAGGAAGATTTTCAACTTAGAATAATACTGGCCTAAAAAAACAAAACAAATAAAAACACGAAATCATTTTAATCCTATACTCAGACACAATACATTAACTGTGAAACGAAAATGCAACCACTTCCGGACTCCAGATTCTATTCATGAAAAAATGAATGTCGCATCATTCACTTGCATGATGCGCTGCTTTTGGACTATAATAATATCTCTCCCACTCATCTATTTTTGGATTGTTTGCACTGTTTTCCATGCCCTGCCCTCATTCATCGTCTCACACCTGGGAGCTGCCCCAGTACTATCACACAGTCTCCCGGAGTTAACTACCTTAACAGTGCTTATGAGGGAAGGATATTCTATACGACATGACGGCCCCTGCAGCACCGATATGGCGTTATATAACTGGCCGCGTTCCATTATGGGCCATCCGCAGAGACGCACCAGAACACAACACTGAGCCTTAAGCCTTTGTGGTGTTTTAGCTGTTGAAAAATAGCAGATCTACAAGCTTGTAGTTACGAGCTTGTAGTTCTGCTATTTTTGGAAAATTGTGAAAATGTGGTGCAAATCTTTGAATATATTATTTCGGAAAGCAAACATTTTTAACTCAAATCTTTGCTTCTGGGGGATCCCTAGAACAACATGTTTTTAGATGAGGTTCTGCAGCTAAATAATAGATATTTCTGGGGGTCCTTCCTATGAAATATGTTAAGCATCACTGACACAGAAAGAGATTTTTCCAGAAAAACTAGAATTTCGCGCCAGGGACTAGAATTTAGTGTCACAAACTAGAATCTAGTGTCATGGACTAGAATCTAGTGTCAGGAACTAGAATCTAACTTCAGAAACTACAGTCTACTGAGAGGAACTAGAATCTACCGTGGGGGCCTAGAATATGGCATGAGGAACTAGAATCTAGCATCAGAAACTAGAATCTGATCAGGACACAATCGGTTAAGTAGCCTCTACCGCTGTCGTCTTTATTTCCAGCGTGGGAATTCTCTTATCTGGGAGCATCAGGAAGTCATTGTCATTACGTTTCTCCTGTCCCCGGTCCTGGAACCCTGGGGATAGTGACAATGACTATGCAACACAACAACAACAACAACGACACCGCTCTAGTTCTCCACCATCGCTGACGGATCCACATTTTTACTGCTAGTTTTCTGTTGATGTACTTACTGTATATCTCTCTTAGACTAATGTTACGACCCCAGCTCAGTGGGGGCACAAACAACCACCAGAGGTTGATGCAAAACAAATTATGTTTATTTATCCGGCAGAGGGTGAGAAGAGATGAGGAAAGGAGGAAAAATACATCCAGGACGGCATGCAAATGTTGGTGGCTGGAGGCAGAGACAGAGAGAGAGGAGGGGTGGGTGTGTGTTTGTTGAATGGATTCCCCTAGAGCTGTGGTTTTCAACCGGTGGTCCGGGGACCACCAGTGGTCCTTGAGAGGGTTCCAGGTGGTCCCCAGCTAAGTTGGTTAACCAGATGTAACTCTTGAGAACGTAAAAATGAAACCAAATGGATCCTTGCGGGTTTCAACTATAGCCTGGGATCCAGCCTGATTTCACTCCGTTCAGAGCATCTGAAATGTCACGTTGCAAACCGGTCTGGCCATGCAGAGCCTGCTTAACTCGACTTCCCTGACGCCAGCTGTTATCGATACACAGTGACGTTGTTTCTGATTGGACGTTGTGTGTTTTCTCCTTTAAACAACCCAATCAGAAGCCTTTGCTACATTTCAACCTTC
>CM076976.1:23213075-23218075 GCA_039105355.1 Benthosema pterotum
TAGAAAACATGCTGTGTGGGCCATCATTACGAAAAGGGGACAGTAGCAAAACACTATTATATTACAGTATGGTGCTTTCTAAAGGATAATAGGCAATTGTAAGTGCTTTGATGCCTCAAGATAACACTTGTCTACAGTGGGTAAATGTTTTCCAGAAACAGTATTTTCTGCTATTTTCTCCATAGTGCTATATTACACTATCTATTCCTCCACTGGTTCCCGGTTGCTGCCCAAACAGAGTTCAAAACTACGATGTTATCAATGCATTCAAAGCAACCAAACACAGGCCACCCTCATATCTTACAAGTGTGATCACACCCTACAAACACTACTGAGTGTTCAGATCAGCCGATGGCGATGCAGTGAAGCTGGAAGTACCCTCTGTAAAATTGCCTGGCCAACTCTTCTCCTTTCTGGAACCCTAAAACTATGAAATGCACTTCCCATTGGAATCAGAACTGCAGACTTGTTCCCAATCCTCTGCTGCTGTCTGAAAACCTCTTCAGGCTCCCTCTTACTAGTGCACTTTCACTAGTACTCACCCTAGCCTTGACCTCATATTGGCGTATGCAAAGTACCAACTTGGGTATCCTGCATTTTTATGTAGACTTAAATGGCATTTCATGTATAACATACAGTATGCACAGTTGAATTAGCCTGTATAGATTTCCTACTGTTACTTTCATAGCTCATGTATGATTTAGATTTACTATTTTGTATGCCTATGATGTATTAACAAGTTTATATTTACTGTAAGTCGCTCTGCATCAAGAACATCTGACAAAACCTTTAATTTTGATTGTAATCCCATGGGGATTAGAGCTGGACTCTAAAGTCCAGCTCTTCGCACAGTCGTGCTGAATCTTTTTTTTTTACATTTCTCATTGTCACACTGCAATGCATTTTGGGAGTGTTGACCGGCTATTTTCAAAAACAAGGTTTGTGTAGGGAGAAAAGGGCGGACAATTTCTGAAAATATACATGAATCCAACCTGCAGTATCAATAGAAAAGATTGAGTAAACAAACAAAAACGCAGATTGTAGATTGTCAGTGCTGTCATGCAGTCTATGAATTTACTGTATCTATGACCTCTATGAAAAAGTCTCATCTGCAGCACAATTTTTTTGCAATCATCTAGTGGGCTGGTCCCTAGTACTCCTGTTTCATTTCTCTCTCAGCAGCGAAGGGAATTGTGGTCTGAAAAACATGCAATACCCTCTGCTTTATAGTATCTACTCAGGCCCTCTTTGAAAGCTGCATAGTCAAGTGACTCCAATCCCAAGCCTCTCCTTCAAGTTCATCAGCCGTCTGACAGCGTGACGGGACCAAGCTTATACATACAGTATATACAGTAGCTAGTACGGTACCCATGCTGCAACAGAACAAGGTCAGTGGTCTGCGGCTATATGGAGAACATGCATTTTACATTATATATCGTCTTTCCCTCCCTTTAAACCAACAGGTCTGACGGTGCAACTTAAAAGCCGGGCCAGCTTGACGCCTATTGCAGAAAGGCACTGGGGGATGCGGACCGCGATATATAGCCCCAACTTATTGTGAATAATTCATGCTGTGAAGCAGCCAGCCCTCGTACAGTGCGGTTCTATCAGCGAGAGCGTCATGCACCGTCTACTGCATGCATATTTCAGTGCCGAGGACTTGAACTCAAACAGCAAACTGTAACTCTGGCATGAATAGCTGAAAGGATTTATTTGAGGTTGTTGCTTTTTTACAGCCCGGTGTAAAATAATGAAGGCTGTCCTAACGTGTTGGTGTGCATTTTAACCACTTAAACCCTATGTAGGCTAGTTGACTAGTCGGAGAGACGAATTGTACATCTAAATTCACCAAGACACTCTATACTTGGTAAAACGGTCTTGAGTGACACTTGGTACGTTCTCTCCAATCCAAAATATCAGATCTTCAAGCTCACATTGCGCCAATACAGGGAAAGGTTAATGGTGTTAATTTTGGTGTTCGGGTAGAGTAGTTCATTTGTTAGAGCTCTCAGCTCAAAACAATGGTGTCCCGTGATGTTTGATTGGCTTTTCCTTCAGCCACAAAGCATTGGAAAAAAGGAGGGACTAGTCATTTCTAGTCTGTTTTTGTGTATTCCAGTTCAGATAGATGAACAAAGTGGCCATGTGTAGGCCGATGGCCTACTCACAAGTGACAAGTGTGCGTATAAAATATGAATGGCTCTTATAATGAAGACAGTCTGATCTGTGCGAGCAGCAGCACAGTTGTTTTGGGGGTGTCCAAGATGGCGGTCTTCTTCTACCAACTAATAGAATGGTTGTGAACGTTGGCTTGAGCTGAATTATCCTTAGCACCATGTAGTGGTCTGTACGTTAATGCACGTATAGTATCAACATGGGTTGAACAGGGATTTGATGTTGACGTTGGATTGTCAAAGTGAGCTACTGGGAAGTTTTTCTATGAAACATGTACCCAGTATCCAAGCCAAGTTGACCACAGGGCAAGTCGGAAGAGGTTTCACTGCATTTAAGGAAGGACAGCTGTAATTGAATGGCTTGTTGTGTACATGTGTGCACGCATGTGTGTGTGTGTGTGTGTGTGTGTGTGTGTGTGTGTGTGTGTGTGTGTGTGTGTGTGTGTGTGTGTGTGTGTGTGTGTGTGTGTGTGTGTGTGTGTGTGTGTGTGTGTGTGGCGTGCGTGTGTGTCCACTGTTTTACTGTGGTCTCCTACAACTGGCCTGACCCTGAGAGGTCTATTTCTAGACTGACGTGCCTGACTGTAGTGAGGCCATCCCGAAACTCACCACAGAGACATAGGCAGAGATGAGGACAGAGACAGAGAGGGGAAAAAAGAAAGAGGAAGAAAGAAAAAGCGAATGAAAGGGAAAAAACATAATAAAACAGAACCCAGGATAGACAGGTCACAGTTGAGAATGATTTAGCTCCATACAAGAAGACAGAGGGGGTGAAAAAGGCTTTGACTCATCCGTCCTCTGCTCTATTTAAAGACCATGGTCTTCATGGTGCGTGTTGCCTCCTCTTCATTCCCTCACCCCAGGACAGAGGTGCAGCTGTCTCCACACATTAGCCTACAGGTGTTAGTTACGCTATCTTAACGTCAATACGCATACCGTAGTACACATGCACACACAGTAATCCTGGACATACACTACACATTGACGTGCACTCACAGACACACACTACACATTGACGTGCACTCACACACTACACATTGACGTGCACTCACACACTACACATTGACGTGCACTCACACACTACACATTGACGTGCACTCACACACTACACATTGACGTGCACTCACACACTACACATTCACGTGCACTCACACACTACACATTCACGTGCACTCACATGACCTGCGTCATCATTCACCATCAGGTCAGAAAATCTTAGAGGCTTAGATTTTGGGAGTTCCGTTTCGCCGCCGCCTCCTCCTCTCCCCCTGCCTTGAGGTTAGTTTAGGACAAGCTCTCAGTATCAAGACTGCAAATTGCTTTAGGTTTAGGGAAGACAGTCACAATTACTTAGTTAAAACATTTTCCTTCATTTTTTCCCTTGATTTAACAATTATTGCAACAATTGTGAAAATAGCCAGTAGCCAGGCTGCCTGGATTGATTGATAACCTAGGGATCATATTTTGACGTTTGATGCATGATAATGCACCTGAAAATAGTTCCATAGCTTGTTGTCAAACACACAACACATCCTCAATCGTGATCCGAAATAACTACAAACCGTCAGAACTAATTCCAGTGATCTGATTCCACTATAGGCTTTCCCTTGAACTAATTTTCCCAGAAGCTTGTACACTGTACACTGTATCTATTTCTGCACAGTAGAGAGAAAAATCATTAACATGGTGAAACACAACTTGATGACATCATCAAGTTGTGTTTCACCATTTTAATGATTTTTTCGGACCTCCATTTCTAGTAAACACAGAATGGGGGGATGATTCTGTTGTTTCCTCACAACATCTCATCTTTAAAAAATATATGATTACTTGATTAACCTACGTGAACAAAATGAAGTCCGTTTTGCTCTAAATGTCAGTTTTTGATGAATTTTGGCCCAGGCCTAAAAGAGCTGAGCCTCAGGTTTGTCCTGCGTGTTGTCTCCACAACAGATTCCTCTCCAAGGAGAAAAGCAGAAAGCAGTGTGCAGAGTTGTGTTATCATGTGACTGATGAGTAATGGGAGCTCTCTGCTAACTCTCCAGGACCCACTGGAGAACAGTCAGCATCACTCTCTCTCTCTCTCTCTCTCTCTCTCTCTCTCTCTCTCTGTCTGTCTGTCTGTCTGTCTGTCTGTCTGTCTGTCTGTCTGTCTGTCTGTCTGTCTGTCTGTCTGTCTGTCTGTCTGTCTGTCTGTCTGTCTGTCTGTCTGTCTGTCTCTCTCTCTCTCTCTCTCTCTCTCTCTCTCTCTCTCTCTCTCTCTCTCTCTCTCTCTCTCTCTCTCTCTCTCTCTCTCTCTCTCTCTCTCTCTCTCTCTCTCTCTCTCTCTCTCCCCCCCCCCCCCCCCCCAGGGCTGGGCTATACTGTAGCTTTCCACTGAGTGGAGTGACCCACTAAATTCATTACACCAACCACTTGAACCCTTTGGCATTCCCTATTCCTCCTAATCAGCTATTTTTAGAGAAGAGATTTATTGTTGGGAGAGCAGAAAACTGGTTCTCAAACTTACTGTATTTTTTGTTTTGACATTTTTAAGGACCCACCCAATAGCAGTTTGTACACCCTCAGACTTACAGCTGTAAGGGTCCATTTGGAACCTGACTCAAGGAACCCAGAGGGTCCCCACTTTGAGACCCTGGAACCCTGGAATAAGATAGTCACAGTCTAGCACAGAGGTTTTAAACCAGTGGTCCGGGGACCACCCGTGGTCCCTGAGAGGGTTCAGGTGGTCCCCAACTAAGTTGGTTAGCCAGATGTAACTCTTGAGAGTGTAAAAATTAAACCAAATGGAATGCGGGTCCATTTGGTTTCATTTTTACACTCTCA
>CM076976.1:23223075-23335575 GCA_039105355.1 Benthosema pterotum
ATGTCCACACAACATCTCTAAGGTATACTAATGACATATTGGAATGTTGAAAAAGGGTGGAATTCCCCTTAAAGTACACCAGATAAGTGTGGGGAAACAAACAAACAAATCTAATAATGTCGTAGTCCGGTCGTTTTCACGGTGGGGGTTCCAGGTGGTCCCCACTAGCAAAATGTGTTAAATACTGCATCCCAATCGTTTCCCCCATGTTTTAGCTGTTGGCTATTCAAATTTGCTGCACGTCACAGTGTACGAAAAAAAGGGTTGAATAACACAAAACGTTCTGGTCTGTGGGGGCCTATAGTGGCGCAAATCTTTCGAGATTGTCCACAGCACGGAAACTACTGTCATGGTCTGTACACAATTACACAGATATTATTGGTGTAGTCGGTGCATGGCCATAGATTAGCATTAGTCTTTGAAATCGAAGCTTCACTGGATTAACTGGCATCTGCAGTTAAAACCAATTCAAATCTTTTCTTCGTGTACTGTACATATTTTGAGATGGTAGTCAGCAGGCCAAAGACACTATATCACTTATGGGAACACTAACATACTGTGGAAACAGCTATTTTTTTTTTTTTTTTTCCAGAAAACTGGATTTAGTATTCACTTGTAGAATCAGGACAATCAACTCTTTCTCTTTTGTCGATTACTGCATGTCCCAAAAGTTCCTGTTGCATTTGAGTTACATTACAAATTTACCCCAGTAGCCTAACCGCACAATGTTGAACCTGAACTTCTGATCAGGGACTGGTGGAGGTTTTTATGCATATTAAAGTCTCAGTCTGGTGGAGACCACATACTATGTGGGGGTCTTTCTCTCTCTCTCAGCACATATTTTGTCTCACAACAAAAACAAGTTATAATATGGAGATACAAGGTTTCTACATTAGGCAGACTCTGGGATGTTAAGTATAGCACTGATGGGATTGACAGCATAAACATTCCAAATGATTCCCAAGTTTATTTCCCTACTGGAAGCGTTCCCCATCCAGTTAGCAAGTGAATGCGATTCCAACGATCACGTCTTGGCCTACTGACTGAGAACAGCTGTCCGGATGTGATCGGTCAGGGGTTTTGGCTGGTCTCCTAGTGACCTAGTGACACGGGTGTTGGGATGGATCTGTTTTCTTTTCAAAAATAATATCCCACACTGCTGGCCTTCCTGCTGTACTGTACATCTCCTACAATGGGCCTTCCATATAGAGAGGTCGTCACTGTCGGGCAGAAACCTTGTATCTCCATTTGAACTATAAATGAATGCCCCATTTGATCATGCCCATCACACCACACAAAAGCATGGGACGTAAGAAGCTAGAAGTCTAGCTTTACACCATGTTTTGAGCTTGTATATTTGTTTCTTTTGAAGTTCATACCCGAAATATAGGGTCCACTATACTAGAAGTTAAAGGCAATATGAATCTGCTGGAAACTGCTGTGCTGTGATTGGCTAAAACGTTGCCTCACCCCACACAACCCTCCTCCCCCTAACACATTAGCCATGCCTGCCCTGAGCCTGACGTATGTTTTGTTTTCATGATTTGTTGACAACAACAAAGTCCTGGATCGTCTGCTGGACCAAACAAGTGTCTGTGAGCAGGAGCAGCTGTAGCATCAAAGTAGAAGCAACGTAGAGGGGAAAAAGGGAAAAAAATCTATATACTGTATGTATTTTGATTTTTGGCTATAAAAATTGCATCTATTACCTTTAAGACCTATAAACATATAGCCGGCTCTTAAGACAGCATGCCGCAGGTGAGATTCCCGAGGCTGGTGACCTCTGCTGAGTGTCCCTGCTCTCTCTCTCCCTTTCCTACCACACCATCCTCCACTACTACTTTCTAAAGATAGGCAGAAAGCCCCCATAACAAGTCTTAAAAATACAAATATTAATAATCTAGAAAATAACAGTTCTGGACATACATTATGAGGTTTCCACCCAGCAGAGATGTACAGATACATTATCCTGCCAAAGAATCTGCTGTAAGTTATCTGTAACTACACGCACACTACACAGTACACACACACTACACACACGCACCCACACATGGTTTAGATTGCCAAAGGAATGTTTGCGTTATTGGACAGTGAATGGGAGACAGGAAAGAGCAAGGGAACAACCTCGGCCACGGGTCGTCAGCTGCACTTCATGTTACTAAATCTGGGTTGTTATGGTTATATCCTACTTGTGTTGTCGCTTGTTGCCAACCCACATTGATGTCATCTTCTCCCTAAAGATAGATTTTCACCCTGGTATTTTGAGTTTGATTTCTGTCTCCCAAACCTTTTTAGTGCAAGGAATGAAACTTTTTGGGAAGGGTTTTTGTTGAAAATGTTTTGAAATAATAATTAAACCCCAAAAATGTCATCGGGCCACAGATGGTTCCCCACCCAATGTTTCTAAACCAGTGTTGTAGTGTATAGCAGTGGTTTTCAACCTTTTTGATACCAGGCCCCATATTTATTCTACATTTTAGCCACGGACCACCTTTTCATTCAGACGTTTAAATATAATTTAACTCTTGAGAGTGTAAAATGAAATCAAATGGACCCGTGAGGGTCTATTTGGTTTCATTTTAACACTCTCAAGAGTTACAGATCTACTGTATAAGGGTCCAATTGGTTACCAACTGTCCATCATTTAGCTGGGGACCACCTGGAATCCTCTCAGGGACCACTGGTGGTCCCCGGACCACCATACTATACATGTCTGGTGTATAGTATTTTATAACCCATCCACACTGTAAATAAATGCAAGACACTATAGCAGGGGTGGCCAACCGGTCACAGACTAAGAGCCACGTTTTTCACTGTGTTACAGCAAAGAGCCACATCAAATGGTCACAACGGTTAGAAAACCGCCGCGACAGCCGTCACGGTCGCAAATAGATTCCTCCTCTCCTGCCATAAGACATGTGCATTTGTGTGCAGGTGCGCAATGCAAAGACACACTATTAAAACATATAGACATGTATTTTACATTCCAAAAAAGTATATGACACTCTCAAGAGTTAAAATATGCATCATGTGAATTAGCCCAAGTCTACACTACTAGAGAATGTGGAAGATTAATGGTCATTTTGATCTGTATGTTTGTAAACGAAATCTTTAGCTTTGGGGTCTATGGAGCTAAAATGGTAGTCTGTGGCTCAAATTCTGAATAAATGGTTGGCCCTGGTAGAAAAAAAGGTTGAAAACCACTGGTATAGGGAATGAATGACTGCCCCATGAGGCCAAGTGTTTTTGACGGCTTCATGTGGAAGGCCCTTAAGAGCCGCATTTAACCAGCTGAAGAGCCGCATGTGGCTCGCGAGCCACAGGTTGGCCACCCCTGCACTATAGTTTGCTTGTCGGGTATGTGACTACCATGTGACTCTGAATCATGTTAATGTGTCTCCACAATTATTGTCCATACAGTGGTAATCAGTTGGACCCTTACACTGACTTCATTATTATGTAGGCTACTTCTACCAAAGCATAGATACTCGACAGCCATAGTAGCAACAAGTCCTAAAACACGCGGTGCACCCCATTTGTACACTCTTAAAGCGAAATTAACAATAATGTTGCAATGTAAATTGGGCTCCCAGAGTATGAGCATGTGCTTGTGCTTTTGGAGAAAATGTTTGGTATTCACAGCTTGGGCCTATAGGGGGTCTTCAGCTGCCTCTGGGGGGGATGACACACATTACCACACACACACACACACACACACACACACACACACACACACACACACACACACACACACACACACACACACACACACACACACACACACACACACACACACACACACACACACACACACACACCTTGAACCCCCCACACACATGGTATGCATTCACATTGCTACACGCCCTCTTGCCACACAGAAACCTGCACCTCCACAGCTTCCGTGTCAGCATTCTTCCTGGAATCTCCTCGTTGTGTATCACGCACACACACACACACACACACACGCACACGCTCCGCGCAACGATTAAATATAATCGCTGAAAATACTGTAACGTACTAGTGTTGTTTCTTCACATTAAAAAGGTCGGTAAGGATAGGTGAAGCAACTAGTTATGTACATTAACGGCCCGCACGCCCCACAGCCAGAACTCATCGATAGAACGTTCCGGTTGTTAGACACATTGCTCTTGTTCGTCTCGTACCCCATAAAGTTTGCCACTTGTCTGGGATCCATTAAAGGTATATTCGGTATCTCAGGCTTTCTAGTGTTAAAAACAAAAACTTCCCACGCTGTATCCATCCTTTTGTGAAAAGCACCCTCCGTTTAGATTGTTGTTGTGATTTTTGACTGCATCGCTTTGACTGTGTGCTCTGGTTAATACCAGTGTTGTTTTCGTTGATTAAGACTAAGACGAAAATGCTCGTCAACGAAGCTTTTTCCAAGACGAAGACGATCCAAAGACTAAACGAAAAGTATCCTCTAAAGACGAACTTGAAGACGTACTGTAATGGACACGTTCGTCAACGAATCAGACGAGACGAAAATGTTAGGGCGGGACGAACGGAAATGAGATCCAATCACAACTTATCTTTTTGTGGGACTAGTTGGGAAGACATCCAATCAGAACGCTTCCCAATGCGTTATCATGTTAGGTTGATCGTCAGCATGTTGGCTGGAGGAAAAACTCAGATTGGTTGCACAAACAAACAATTCTTCCACGATGCGAAACTGTGGCACGCACCAGGAGTTTTTACTACTTTACTACGCAGCCTACCCCCCAGAACGCCACGTCGTTTCATCAACACTATTTGTCTAGCTGAACCGCCGTGGCCATCTCACTCGATACAGCACCGCCGCGAGAAGCCACAGCAGGCAGCCCAGAGAGCAGCTGCTGCGCACCCGGCAGCAGCAGCAGCCACCGGCTCCGTCCATGTCCGTATAGCTCTGGTACAGCGCGCTGCGCTGCGCGCCGCCCCTCAGACTCAGAAGCAGCGGAGCTCCTGCTCCTGCTGCTGTACACGGACATAGACTGAGCTGGCAGCTGCTCACCGCCGATGCAATCACGCTCGGACCGCACTCTAAACTGCCCGCTATGGCTTCCCACGGCAGCGCTGCACGGAGCAAAACAACCAAAATGGTTCAGCCAAACAAACAATGCTAATGAAACGCAGCGCTCTGAAAAATAGGCTGCAAACGTTTCCCAATGCGTGCCACAGCCCTGCCCCGCAGAACACTTGTCTGTTTATGACAGGGGCTTTCAACAGGTGGTCCGGGGACCACCAGTGGTCCCTGAGAGGATTCCAGGTGGTCCCCAGCTTTTTTTTAACCAGATGTAAATCTCTGAAAGCGTAACCATGGAACCAAATGGACCCTTGCGGGCCCATTTGGTTTCATGTTTACACATGAAACCATTCAAACCAAAGCAAAATAAATCTTTAGTTTTGGGTCTGTGGGGGCTAAAATGTCATCAAATGGTGGTCCGTGGCTCAAATGCTGAATAAATAGTGGGCCCTGGTATCAAATTTTGAAAACCACTGGTTTATACAACCAATCTTGCTGTTTGCCTCCATGCAACATGCAAACTAAATGTGCCTGTATAATCTGTATGGCATGTTGAAAGCTAGTAAGACTAAAATTGCAAGAGTAAGACTAAACCTCAAAGACTAAGACTAATAAAAGACTAAGACTAATAAAAGACTAAGACTAAAAAAAGACTAAGACTAAATAAAGACTAAGACTGAGACTAAGACTAAATCGACGTTGATATTTTGTCGACTAGACTAAGACTAAAAAAATGAATTTCAGAAGACTAAATGGGACTAAAAGACGAAATATGTGTTACTCAAAAGACTAAGACTAAGACTAAGACAAAATATTCTCAAACAAACAACACTGGTTAATACCAGAGCACACAACTCAATGTCCTGCAGCCGTGTTTACATCCTGTTCCACTATGAGTGGAAAAACACTGGAGCTACCTGAATGTAATTTGTATCATGGCTCTGTGCAGTACCTCATATGACCAACAGGCTTAAAATAGACAAGCTCACAACATCTTGATGTTTTGATTGTCTATTTTAAGTGAAGGTTTTCCCCTGAATACAATCTACAAGCTCACAATGTTTCGATGTAGATTGACTAGTTGATCTACAAAACTAAAAATATAATAAAAATATAAACGAATTCTCAAAATGGTGACAAAAAAGCCAGAGTAACTTATGGACAAGGGATTTTGCATGGACATAAATAGAGCTATAAATCCCTTCCACTGAGATAGTCAGGTCTACAGTTCTTCATTGATCCAATAGTGATCATTTTAGTTGGTCATTTCAATGGCATTATTTTATTGACAGAATTTAAAACCAAATGCACAACACTGTCTATCCATTGTGGTTCACAGCACTCAACACACCATCGCAAGATGAACCCAAGTGCAACAAACAGTATACAATATACAGTCTGAAACAAAGCGTGATCGCAGTAAAAGAGGAAGTTGGATGTATCAGGGATAGAAACGCCATCTCTCCAGAGACATAACAACGCTCAGCGTACTTCTAACCCCAGGGGGCGCCGCCATGCAGCAACACATCCAGCTACACTAACTCCAATTAGAGATGAAGCAGGAGCCACGATTTTAGGTCAGCCTCAAACCTTAATGGGAAATAAACAGGTTTCAGGGCTGCCAGCAGTGCATTCCACTGAAGTAACCCGGTGGCTGCGTAGCAGGATGAAGTGAACCATAGTCGAGAACCAATTAACTCTGTTTAAATAGGAAATTAGCAGTAATCTGGGTGAACGGCGAGGCACGGCTCTGAGGCATGCGAATCTAGGCCACCTGGTCTGCGGCCAGGTGGGACAACAACACACTGTGTGCATGAATGGAAGTGCACTTCTGGACCACTAAAAAACACGCTGACGCTCTTTGAATGCAGCGAGATTTGTGAGCTGTTGTGACAAAGGAAGGCTATAGCCAATGGGATACAACTGTGGTTTCTAAACCTGTATTCATTTCAAGTCCCATTATTTATTAGTCTGATGAGCCACGGACCACCAATTCATGAGATTTATCCTCTCAGACTCAAAACTAATTCTTTTTTTTTTGTTGCCATCGGATACATTTTTGTCTACATTTACTTACTTTTGGCAAACATTTATTAAAAAAACAACTCTTCTCAATTTTTACATAATTGTCTAGAATTCTTATAAGTTAACTAATGCTGATGTTTAACAGTAATCTAACTCTTAAGAGCATAAAATGAAATCAAATGGACCTGTACAGGTGCATTTGGTTTCATTTTACGCTCTACGATCTACCAGATCTACCAGTAAGACTCTACCAGTCCTTATATGGAGTTATCCCTGTTCTCCATTTCTGCTTGGTTTACATAGTAATCTCAATCATCTTGATAAAGGGTCCATTTGGTTGCCAATTCTTAGCTGGGGACCACCAGGAATTCCCTCCAGGACCACTGTTGGTCCTCGGACCACTTGATGAAAAACACTTGATTACAACAACCACCCTAAGGACTACTATCTGTAGTACCAAGTACCTACTGCACTCGGTCCTCTAAACACATCTCAAATCAGATTCATTTATGATTTTGTTTATTTTATTTATAGTCTTCAACATCCTGTCAGTCTGCAAGCCCTTTTCTGATATTTGTGGACTTTAATGCAAGCCTCTCGCCCCTGGCATTAGCTTTGGTAAGCTTTGAGTTTGGAGGCCAAACCTTTCTGCTTTGTAATTGAATTCTGTGCCATATGTTGCCTGACAGGTTGGTAAGGTGCAGGGAGTTTGAACTGCTATATAATACATCACTCCTTGAAAGAGAAGCATAAATAACAAAGTGAATTTGTCAGCTCTCGAATTTGTTGTTCGGTGTGGATTGGAAGCTTGCAGACGCCTTAAGGTGAAACCACATAATCACTAGAAACTATATTATTGTGTGCCTTGTTGTCAGGGGCGGATGTAGCATTTCCCAAATGGGGGGGCAGGAGAAAATGGTATGGGGGCAGCTTCATGAAATCGCACCCATACCATTTTCAGTTACAGGACTTATATTAGGCAAGTAAAGGATCAATAATAACTTTTAACTATCAATTGTTGTTGAAGTTGCAACAGACACGCAGCATGCATAAAGCTAAAGGTTTGACTCAGAGAGTTTTCTGTTTTCTCTGATGAAATGCTGTTGGTTTAACTGTAGTTAGTTAGTAGCAGTAGTAGTGTTTAAAATCATTTGAAATATAATCACTTTAATTTTGAAATATCGTGGATTGTTTTGCATGCCATCATGTTTGGTGGCCAGTCTGGGCATTTAGGGGGGCATTTCCCCCCCATACCCAAGCCTAGATCGGTCCCTGCTTGTTGTTGTTATTTCATGTAAACCATGCTTAGAAAGCATTAATTGGGCTTTGCAACATACAGTAGATACTGTAGTGTAGATAGAGAGGTGCTCACTCAGTAACAGTACAAGTGAATCAGTTGAAGTGATACATGAGTTGTTCATGTTGACTTCACTTACCGATGATGAAGGCCCCACACTGGCTGGCTTTACAGAGACCTGCTCAGATAAGTGCCATTGAGAATGTACTGCAGTGATATATTGGCCTGTTTATGCTGTGAACGTGGCTCTCTAACACTGTGTGATGTGTGTCTCCAGATTAAATCAATCTTGCGGAAGTAAGAGAGAGTGTGTGTGTGTGTGTGTGCGTGTGCTTGTACAGAGCGAGAGAGAGATCTTCATGCCTTTTGGCTTCATAGAGTTCTACACACACACACACACGCACGCACGCACGCACGCACGCACGCACGCACGCACGCACGCACGCACGCACACAGACACACACACACAGACACACACACACACACACACACACACACACACACACACACACACACACACACACACACACACACACACACACACACACACACACACACACAAAGATGAGGACAGCACAGATTGAGGTGAACATCTCAACCGCTCTGTCAATGGAATTCCGTTAAAGCTTTAGTTCAAGAATTGGCCATTTGGAATTGGTCTTTCCCTGTCTCTGGCAGTGTGGGTTACTACTGTATGTTCACGTTGTTCAGCATAGCAGGGGATGCTTTGTCAAGGCCAGACAGAAAGCGATATCGAGGATATTGCATGGCTCCATTCCTTTACAGGTTTGGTTTATTAAACACAAACAGAAAATCTTGAAACTTCTTTATATGATATACACTATACAGCACAGCACTAGAAGTTACAGACATATACATATATATAGCCTATACCAGTGGTTCTCATGCATTTTTGGCTCAGGACACCCCTGTAAATTACTTCTTTTTGTCCGCGGCACCCCTGAATCACATTGTTACTTTACAACACCGTTTGTCATATTAACGGTGCATGAATATGTAAATCTTTCCCCCAAAGATACATTATAGAGAATATTTTCTTTTATTATGACAAAGTGAAAATATTTTTTAAAACTTTGCTCATAATAAAAAAAAGATAGGTGATGTCTGCATAGACAAAAGTGTTGCTATATACTGTATCTGTTATTCCAAGTCATTCCCACTGCATTTAAAGACGGTGTGCAGGTTTATTTCTGGTTCATACTTGGCATTTAACCACTTATACCACTATTCTAGAGAGACCTACAAGACCACACTGTGAGCCTGCAGTTTTTGGTGTAGAGACTTTGTGTACTGTAAGCTGAAAAATAGCGGACCCAATATTATAACTTTAGATCAGGTCATTTTATTTTATTTTATTTTTATCTTAGTAGTGATTTTATTTTTATTTAGTAGTTTTATTCAGTGATTTGGAAAACCCTCTTGTCCCCACGGTAACAATATGTGCACATGCACACACTCTACAGTGGGGTGGAAGTACAACAGACCAACAGCACATACACCAAGGCCCTACCCCACTCGGCCCTGATTGGAGGAAGGCCCCTCTCATCCTGATTGGACGAAAGGCTTTTCTCCCAAAGCTCAGAGTGAAACTATAGGGGTTTTATGATAGTAGGGAGGATTAGCCAAGAAAGAAAAATAACAATATTTGATTTAAGTGAAATCACTTACTATGCCTTTAAACTGAAGTATTCTGATCACCCCTGAAGTATTCTGATCACCCCTGAAGTATTCTGATCACCCCTGAAGTATTCTGATCACCCCTGAAGTATTCTGATCACCCCTGAAGTATTCTGATCGCCCCTGAAGTATTCTGATCGCCCCTGAAGTATTCTGATCGCCCCTGAAGTATTCTGAACGCCCCTGAAGTATTCTGATCGCCCCTGAAGTATTCTGATCACCCCTGAAGTATTCTGAACGCCCCTGAAGTATTCTGATCACCCCTGAAGTAT
Organism: Benthosema pterotum; assembly: GCA_039105355.1. NCBI lineage: Eukaryota > Metazoa > Chordata > Actinopteri > Myctophiformes > Myctophidae > Benthosema > Benthosema pterotum. Next base: position 23,233,391 of record CM076976.1, read on the forward strand.
TCTGATCACCTCTGGAGCATCTAATTATGAATTCATAATTAGATGTAAGAATGGATTTCAGTGGACAGGCGGCGCCATCTTGTGAGGTTTCCAGCTATTACTTCCAATTTTCAAATACCCACCAGACATACAAAAAAATATATAAAAAAATAAAAATAAAGCTTTCCAGAGTAGGGGATATCAAAAGCAGCAAATGGAACTCTGCATACTGCATGAACTTCCTGATTGAATTTACCTTCTCTCCACGACCACTCTGATAATGAGGACTCCATCGATTTCTCTGCTGGAGTGCATGTGTCCATGTGTGTCCAGTGCACGGCTGCATGTGTTTGTGCATGTAGGAGTAGCTATGCTGTGCATGTGTGCGTGCATGCGTGCGTGTCTGTGTGTCTGCTACTTGTGCCTGCCCAACTGCAATGTACTGTATGTGCACATTGTATGTATTCTGCTCTCAAATTTCAGTGCTAGTTGGTGGTCATTTAACAACCCAGCTTATCGGCTTTGCTCGCCCGGACATGCACGCGCGCGCGCACACACACACACACACACACACACACACACACACACACACACACACACACACACACACACACACACACACACACATGCACATCAGCATGCACGCGGATAAGTACCCAATACGCACACAAACACTTTTCTCACAGAGCATTGGGCATTGAGTGCACAGAGACATAACAGTAGTGCTGGTGACATCAACAGTATCATATGAAGGACGAGGCTGAGACATTGGAGATGTTGGGTTGGCGATCTCTTCCATAGGGTGCTGGCATGGCCAGAAACGGGACACAGTCCTTCCATCGTAGTGAAATTTATGCGGAAGGGGTATGATTTCTGCAGTTCCACTAAAACACTCAAGAATGATCAAGAATGGAAATGATATTGTCTTGGAAATAATGTGTGATCTCACACTGATTTGCAATTGCATTTAAAATTCTGGCATTACAGATGCCTCAATGATTTACATTCTGTCCTTCTAGTTTTTGGTGATCTTGGGATTAAAACTCACATAAGACTGACAGCTAAATATCTATGTATACATCATCTGCAGCCGCCAGTGAAGCGTCCAAGTATGATTATGATGGAGATCACTCTGTACTTTGTAAGCTTTCCAATTATTTATTTATAAGACTTGGCATGAAGTTGCCTTTCCTCCTCGCAGTCATTTTCCTAAGTGAGCAAATATAGAATTAGCGTCGGCTTAGTGGGCCGCCGAGTGCTAATCACGTTCCCATCGACAGCCGACAGTGTCTGATTCAAATGCAAATCACTCCAAGCTTCTCTCTCTCTCTCAAACTTCTTCAGGTCAAAGACAGGCCAACATCTGAAACTATTTTGTACCAGAGACACTGGGAGCCCCAAACAACATTTGTGTTGTTAAAATGTTTCAGAAATAGCCAAGTTTCTTTCACATTTCTTTAAAGATTTGTATGATCTATTGTAAGTGTTGCAAGCTTGTAGATTGACTCTTTTCAAATAGCTGGTGTATGTAGGTACAATAGAGTGGGTAAAACCAATGTTATTTTAATCCATTTTGCTGAGGGTCCCCCTAGACCTAAACCTGGCTTTGTTTCACCCACTTTCACCCCCCACTTGGGTGATGGATCTCTTTTGTCCATTTGCTGAAGAAAGACATCACTTTTTCCAAACTACTTGGACAGGTCAAGCTACTAGTCAATCATATTGATGTGTCTACATTCAACACACACAATAAGAAAGTGAGTGGTGAAACAGTACCCAATGTTGGGACAGTATACAACGTATATATAGGGACATAGAGAGGGATGGTTCATTCGTACATAGGTACATTGCTGCACCTCTCAAAAATGCTCGCTATTGTGTCAGATGTGTTCACCAATCTTGAGATCGAGAATAGAAGATGATTTTCCAAAGTTGAGGCGCTAGGAATTTGGCATGGGGGGGGGGGGCATTTCCCCCTCATGCCCATGCCTAGATCCGTCCCTGCCCTTAACCACTGCTCTTATCCATTTTGTGCTTGTGTGTGTGTTGCAGGGATGGACCCCTCCATGGGTCAGGAGAGGAGAACCCCGGTCACACCCTCGTCCTCGTCTCGATACCACCGCCGGCGCTCCTCTGGCTCCAGAGACGAACGCTACAGATCAGGTATTAATGATGATCACCATAAAGTGGAATGAAATGCACTTCAAAGTGCTTTTACACGGCCGTTAAAAAACAGAAAGAATAAAGGATGAGTTTTTTTTTACACATAATACTAAAAGAATTCTAACATCAAAGCAAAAAAAAAATAATAATAAGCAAAGGCATCAAACACTACATATGCCAAAACAAGGCAGTGAATCTGGCAAGAACAGTGAAGAGATAATTGTAGTGAACAACAATGAGTACAATGTATTTTAGTTTGGCTTCAGACAATGTGGCAGCATGGGTAGTAATAATGAAAGTAAAGAAGAAAAACTTATCATTATCTTATTATGCTAATAAGATAATGATAATAGATCTGCATAAATAGTAGTACAGTCAGAAACCAACACCTCTAGATCCCACTAGACTAAAGGTTTTCAAGTGATTTTGACCCAGGGACCACCATTCTGACCACCATTCTGACCAGAGCAACCTTCGTTTAGAGCTTATCATCAATCTGATACTTTTGCCATTTTGAATTCCAATTCAATGTTACAGTTTTGAACAGTTTTGCATATTATGAACAATATGAGGGTTACACCTGGCCAAAGACGAAATGTAAATCACTAGTAAACTGCAGTAGTGTGTTAATGACACAGCTCTGGGGAGCTTAGGGTGCAGTTAACTTTGCATAATGCCAATCCCCCCCAAATAAACAAGAGTTCTTTGCAAACAAAGCGCAGCACAGCATGAATATGAATCCATGATGTTTTATATTCCTGTTTTATCCCCCCGTTTGCTGGTGTCAAGACACTTGGGGGGGAAAACCTCATATGTCCAAGACTGTTTCAGGACGCAATAGCAAAATAACAGCACATTGATCAAAACGCGTCGCCTCTCGAGCTTGCAGATCTGCTACGTTTGATGCTTTGTGTCGGATGATCAATAGAACGTTAATTTATGAAAACAAAAAATGACCAAAAGGGAAAATATGGAGATATGAGTTTTTGGCATGACAGTGACTATTTTCTATTATTCAGCAGCCCTTGTCCAGCCTGGGTATACGCTGCAGGGCCTCCAGGCACCGCAGAGCGCTGACGCTGCCCAAGTTGAATAAATGAGCCTCTTCTGGATTCAACGGCTATCCAAATGGAATAGAATAGAAATGTGGCGTCTGCTTTGGCTCTCACTGAGGGGAAGAAAATTGGAGCTAACAACTAAGTCGAGTCAATGTTATTGATAGAGCGCATTTAAACAGAAAAAAACAAACAAACAACCTGCTGCGGACAAAGTGCCGTACAGCTTGTGAATTAAGACCGCATAAAATGTAACAGACGGACAGTAAACGAAGACAACTGGAGACCACAACGCCTTCCTCGATGAACAGTTTGCGTAGTTTGCATTTGCGTTTGTGTCCGCACTCATCCAGAAGAAGACAGAGACCATGGAATACGAGACAATTTTTCATAACTGCTGCGGCAGTTTCATAACTGTCGCGACCTTTTGTGTAATGGCCGAGGGTTAAGGTTATGTTTAGGTATTGGTTTCACTGAGGTTATGTTTAGGGTTAGGGCGGAGCGGTCGTGACTGTTAGTAACACTGCGGCAGATGGCCAAAGCAGTTGACAGTCATACAACCTCCGCGACAGTTATAAAAATGCTGCAACGTAAGAATGCAGCGACAGTTCCTGTCGCGACACATTTCAAACTGCCGCGGAGGATAGTTTGCCAACTGTCGCGACGCCTGCCGCAGTCACAAGTTGATTTTTCTGTCTCCTATTTTCACTGAGTTTCGGCCCCAGATAATGACAGATAATGATGAAAACACTTTTTGAACTCCAGATTAACATAAAATTGTCCACAGACAACCATAAGAAAACACTGTGTGCCTTTTCTTATTAAAATGTTTTTTAATAATATTCAAAATTCAAAATATTTTGATTTAATCTCAAAATAAGTGTTTTTAAATTACAGATGCATAACCTTACATTGTATTGCTGTGAGCTTGTAGATCTGCTATTGTCTTCATAGAACTGGCCACTTGTTTCTGTTGCAGACCTGGCAACAGAGCAAGAGTAAGAGGAACTTCTTTGCACACAAACGCAAATACTAGTCTAGAAGAAAGTTGTGGATATATAGGATTTGTGGACTCTTACATCACAGTCCACAGGAAATTGAGAGCACTTAAATTGTTGGAGACAGAAAACCCCAGGCCACCGGAAATCTAATGCATGTTCGAAGTTCAGTTGCTTTGGCTGCAGTTGAGCTCAGAAAACAAAATTACAAAAACTTTTTTTTGTTTCAATGTCACAATCCCTTTAAGCTACACCCAGCATCACATAGTCATTAAAATTGCTCCTGCTGTACATTAAATTACAATCCAAAAGTATTATAGTGAAATGGGCCGTTCTGCATAACGAGTATTCTCATGTGTGTGCACTTATATTTTGCCGCCGACAGTCAGTAAGGTTATTTCCTTTATTTACTAATATTCAACTTCTAGGAGTATTATTTCTGCACCGTGGTAATACTGCCAGTCTGCTCCCACCACCAGTGCATTAGTGCAGTGGTTTTCAACCTTTTTGATGCCAGGGACCACCATTTTTTCAGAATTTGAGCCACGGACCACCACTTGAGGACATTTTAGCCCCACAGACCCCAAAACTAAAGATTTCTTTTGCTTTTGTCCATCTTCTAGTTGTGTAGACTTTGGGCTAATTCAGATGATGAATATTTTAACTCTTGAGAGAGTGTAAAAATGAAACCAAATGGACCCGCAAGGGTCCATTTGGTTTCATTTTTACGTTCTCAAGAGTTACATCTGGTTAACCAACTTAGCTGGGGACCACCTGGAACCCTCTCAGAGACCACTGGTGGTCCCCGGACCACCTGTTGAAAACCCCTGCATTAGTGGAATGAGGTCAGCTGTGCAGGAGAAGAGAAATGGTAGCGGGTTTGTTTTTCTAATAATAATGAAAGCACTGTAAACAACATGGCTTAGGTTTGGAGCTTGGCAGCTTGCTGGAGCCTGATGAGTCTTGACTCAGCACTCTGCGGGATGTCGTTGAGTTGTAAAACGCTAACGGGATTCACATAAAGCTTTGGTCGGACACATGCTTTTATTTACCGCTACAGTACAGTGTTAGAGCACCGGTAAATGATGTGCCTGCTATTGAAGAGTCGCTCTTTCAGCCTCGCTGCCGACGGTCTTACGCTTGTCGTGTTCAGACGAATTGATGTGGCAGGATGTTATTTTTTCAGGATATGGGGGGAGGGAGATATCTGTGTTCCCACATGTAGTTATGATTTTGTCGTAAGCACAAATACTTTTCATTGGTTACATGTTTATATAAGTTTGACTCAACACCTATTTCTTCACCTGTGCGTGCGGTACATTTGATATTGCGGTACATATGGTATTGATTGATTGATTGATTGATTGATTGATTGATTGATTGATTGATTGATTGATTGATTGAAAAATGTATTAACACTTGTCTATTACATTGCTTTTCAACTAGTGGTCCGGGGACCACCAATGGTTCTTAAGAAGGTTCCAGGTGGTCCCCACCTAAATAATGGAGAGTTGGTTAACCAGATGTAACTCTTTGAGAGCGTAAAAATAAAACCAAATGGACCCTAGCGGGATGATTAATGATCATTTTCAATCTGTATGTTTGACTGTTTTGTTTCCGAAATCCAGCCTGGTTGGATTGTGGACATTTTGGTGTCTGTGGTCCGTGGTTCAAATGCTGAATAAATAGTGGGCCCTGGTATCCAAATGGTTGAAAACCACTGGTTTAGTAGAATGGGTACAGCTCAAAAACAGAAAGTGCAACTGCTACAAGGTTAAAACCAGAAAAAGCACTAACAGATAATGGTGTATGCATGTACTGTATACATGTAGCAGTAGTACTGTATGTGCAGTAGTATATTGCATAATGTGTGTGTATGTGTGCGTGTGCGTGTGCGTGTGCGTGTGTGTGTGTGTGTGTGTGTGCGTGTGTGCGTGTGTGCGTGTGTGCGTGCGTGCGTGCGTGCGTGCGTGCGTGCGTGCGTGCGTGCGTGCGTGTGCGTGTGTGTGCAGACGTGCACACGGAGGCAGTACAAGCAGCGCTGGCTAAGCACAAGGAGAGGAAGATGGCCGTCCCCATGCCTTCCAAGCGGCGCTCTCTGGTGGTCCAGACCTCCATGGACGCCTATACACCCCCAGGTAAGAACTTATAAGAACACATGATGCTGTCTTTGTCGGCTGGAAAACCTCCTATGTCCAAAAGCTCATAACATTTCAAGGTTTGAATTCCAATTAAAGTATCAAAAGCAACACAACACAAAAAAAGCAACACAAAAGCACCACAAAATCTGTTGTTTTTGATGCCTTTAGTTTGTACACATACACTCAGGGGTGTAGTGGAGGGGCAACGTGGGGGGACAGCTTTCCCCCACTTGTCACATCTAAAATATTTTTGGGGCAAAAGTAGGCCTATGTTTTTTGTCTTGTCATTTACTTTCATGGATACAATTGTAAACAATGCATTGTAAACAATCTTTCTCAATATGCTATACTTGTTTTAATAGCGTGTCTGTGTGTGTTGCGCAGGTGCCCGCAAATGCACGTGTGCATGCACGTGTCTTAAAGGGGAATTCCACTCATTTTCAATATTTTACTATGTCAATATACCTTAGAGATGTTGTGTGGACATGGTAAAAAAATCCCCCCATCCCCCCATTCTGTGTTCCCCAGAAATGGAGATCTGAAAAAATCATTAGCATGGTGAAATACATCTTGATGACATCATCAAGATGTGTTTCACCATGTTAATGACTTTCTTTTTTCTGAGACTGTATAAATGTACACTCTCAGAAAAAAAAAAAAAAAAAAAAAAAAAGAAAAAAAGGGTGGAATTCCTCTTTAAGAGGCGTCCCCCCACTTCTAAAAGTCTCACTACAACACTGCATTCACTAATTCCTCCAGAGTTAGTGTTGATGTGTTCCTGAACCAGACACTGACCAACACACCCCTAATTTCTCCCAGTGTGTTGGTCAGTACCTTGCATGGTTTCCACCACCATTGGTTTGTGAATGGGTGAACGGGATCCACAACCTATGTAAAGCGCTTTGGATAAAGGCGCTATATACTGTACATCCACCATTTACCCAACGCTGAAAATCACCGAAAATCTGCCTGTAGAAAAACCACAGGGATGATGTCGCCAGGGAAACACATTCCATGATGTCCCTGAGCATCATGAAGGTACTGAAAGATCCACCCACCCCAGACACCAGCAACATTATGCAAAAATAGAATCGCCTGTGTAAAAATCACCCGTGTTCAGTGTCCTAATGGTTACTAACAAACAGGGGCGGTTGTGACATTTCCCATTTGGGGGGGCAGGAGAAAATGGTATGAGGGCGGCTTCATTGACCGTGTCGCTTCGTGCCACGGGCGATGAAGATGCACCCATACCATTTTCAGTTACAGGACTTTTATTAGGCAATTAAGCATCAATAATAACATCAGTTGTTGTTGAGGTTGCAACAGACACAACTGTAGTTAGTCAGTATAGCAGTAGTAGTGTTTCAAATCATCTTAAATATTAGTACTTTAATTTGAAATATCTTTTGTTGTTTTGCATGCCATCGTGTTTGGTGGGGCAGACTGGGCATTTCAGGGGGGCATTGCCCCCCATGCCTAGATCTGCCCCTGCTAACAAAACAAAAGACCAAGTGGTTGAAATGTGGAGTTACAAGGTTTCTGCCTGGACACCAATAGTACAACCCTAATATAATAAGTCACATGCAGGGATAAAGGTGGTTTACTTACAGTCGGCTGCTTGTAATGGGAAAGGGAGTATTTTCTAGTCCCCGAGGGGGGGAGGAAATTACTTTTACTGCCTGGGCCAGCGATGGTCTGCTCAGTCCGGTGTGATGAAGAGCGTACTGTACAGGGGGGAGCAGTTAGGGGTTAAGTATGTTGCTCAGGGACCCTTGGGGCATGTAGACTTTGAGGGCCGACCTGGTGACCTTCTGATTCCCACACGGCCTCTATCCCTCTCTCTCCCCACTCAGCTACTGCTGCCTTAATCCCTTATGATCTATGATCTATGAGCTAATGATACGCTGGCACTAGCACATGCTGTACAGTACAAAACACTTTGAACACCATACAGTGCAAGATACATTTTTTTTTAACTTACGTTGTATTTTACTGCTGTGCTGATTATGCATTTTATTATCAGGGGCGGATCTAGGCATAGGCATGGGGGTGCAATGCCCCCCTAAATGCCCAGTCTGCACCACCAAACATGATGGCATGCAAAACAACCCGAGATATTTCAGTGCTTATATTTAAAAGAAATTGAGACACTACTGAAAATGCTATGGGGACGGCTTCATTCATGAAGCTGCCCCCTTACCATTTTCTTCTGCCCCCCCAATTGGGAAATGTTACATCTGCCCCTGTTTATTATTATTATGCATAAACTATACAGCACTGGATAGTACACCAGTTACTAACCCCATGGAGGCTTGAATTCATGGATATATTGGAGTTTTTGTTGCATTCCTTAGCCAATAATTTGATTCCCTACTATAGGAGATGCAAAGACTCCTTGATGTTTTCATAGGGCGCATAGGGAGCTGGCCAACTCAGTATTGGCTTTACAATGTGATCAATATCATGAATTCGAGTCTCCTTCTAAGTAGGCGGTTAGCAAAGTGGGGTCAGGGGATAATATATTCAATCACTTGGGCAACTATAGGACCTGAATGGTTGGAGTGCCTAAAGGTTCATGACCCTAATGAAGGTCAATTTGGGTTTTTTTGGCATTTAAACCATTGCTGGCTTAATTATCGTATTCTTAAAATTCTTGGAGGACTGAACTGTAGACGCATGCGAGCTGTAACTGGAAGATCTGCTACAGGTGTAGGCCTACATTATCCCTTGGGAATGCTTTATGATAATATGCTGATGTCATCTGTCTCTGTCATACTTTAGTCTGATGGAAAAGTCAGTTGCAAAGGACACTCTGTCAGTTGGTCAGGCAGAACGGTTTCTTTCTGTGAGTCTGAAAAATGAATTAGCCTTGTATTTACCCAGTATCAGTTAGTCAAATATATCAAGTTATTGCTTGTTTTGTCAGTCAATTGCATGTACTGTATCTTCTTCTTAGGTTTATCACACAGTGTTTGTGTGATAAAAAACAGAAAGAAAAGACCTGCTCTTTTGCCGTTTTAATGGATGATCTTCCAGGAAGGGGTTTAGCTGTCGATAGAGAGACATCCGCTGTCAGTTTCTCCTGAAGCTGATTAGACAGGACAATGTAAGCACCAGTGATCCCTTATTGACATGGGGCTCCGACAAGACGGCATGCTTACTCTTGGGTTTTAAGGTTATATTAAACCCTCAAGAGAGAGAGAGATATATACAACGTACAGTAAATCCATGTATGCACAAATGTGCACACACAAGCACAGCATGGAGAGAAATGCATAGTGAGTGGATCTGCTAAAGTGAAATATTGTCAGTCGTTACCCCGGCTGCCAATAGCACAATAAATTAATACAGGGTCTGGCACAGAGAAGAACAAATGATTGCTTTTCAACGTGGAACACCTCTCTTCAGACTTAAATGAATGTTATTGACTTGTCCCGTTCAGCCCATGCATTTGTTCTCTTTAAAGACCCTGCAAAGGAGACTCAGTGATTTGTTTCTTAAACGCAATATGCATGTTAAATAGTCATGGATGAATAAACAGTCTGGGAACTTTGTTTTACTCAACTGTGGCGTGAGAGGGAATGGGTGATCGGATCAAACACACAGCCCTGCAATTCAATTCAATTCAATTCAATTCAATTCAATTCAATTCAATTCAATTCAATTCAATTCAATTCAATTCAATTCAATTCAATTCAATTCAATTCAATTCAATTCAATTCAATTCAATTCAATTCAATTCAATTCAATTCAATTCAGTTCAATGTCTTTAGGGTGTTTGTGTTCCGTTTGATATCCTTCTCCTATCACAGCAGCTCACACATTCTGCTACTATATTGTACTTCGCCTAGCAGATATGGGACTTTGTTGTCATTAGTCATGTTTTTTTTTATCTGTGTGGGTGATTTTAATCTCCACTTACGCCAAAATACAGTATATACAGTATATTGTTGCCGGCCACAAACTTCTTATTTCCATGCTCAAACTTTTAGTTTTTCCAAAATGTATGCCTGGCATCTTCAAGAAAAAACATCCCAAGTACCACAAAAACAAGCATCACTACACATTTCGAGCTTCTTTATCTGATGCCTTTGGATTTTGTTTTTCAGCCCTGAAAACAGTTTTGTCCACCTGACAAGAGACTATAAAATTCAATAAAAAATTGTCCTCAAATGTCCTCCAATCCTAATCCATATTCAAACATCCATCCACATAAACAACATAATAAATACACTTAACTCCTGTGCCCAGATGCATACTGGGAAATGAATTAACATAGCAAACATCACATCCATCCTCCAGTGTTCAGAGACGACAGATCAAATGCAGCGCTATTTTTACCCAATACTTTCTAAAAAGTGAGGATCAAATTATTTTGGGTCAAATTTCAATTCAATTCAACCCAATTTGCCTATTTGGATTGGCACTGGACAGTGACTACATCCCACCCCAAAGGGTGGGGTTTTGAGAAATAATAATAATAAATAATAATGGATTGCATTTTTATAGCGCTTTTCTATGCACAGTGTGTATACTCAAAGCGCTTACAATGGTCCATTCATTCATACATTGGGAAGTAGAGCGGCGAACAGTCAACGCCAGCGTCCCCACTTCCCACATTCACACACCAGCGGTGGCAACCACTGGAGGCAAGGTGGGGTTCAGTGTCTTGCCCAAGGACACTTCGACATGTAGACTGGAGGAGCCGGGAATCGAACCGCCGACCATTGGATCATTGGCAGACCTGCTCTGCCTCCTGAGCCACAGCAGCCCTCGAAGAAGGACTTATGCAATCATTAGGGGACTTTTTTGGCATGAGAAAACATTGTGTTGCAAACATTTTCCTGGCCAAAGTAACTACTGGACAATTCAATGAAACGGAAGAAAGTTTGATAATCACTGAAGTCCAGGGTATATCTATTGTCCAGCACTAGCAAGGGACTGGAAGTGCAAATCAGTAGAATAGCTTTAAAACAACAGCACAGAGACCCTCCCAGGATCATGGTGGGGACACGTGGCCATTGGGTCATCCATGTTGTTTTATGTGCATGACTGTCCCTCTTTATTGGAGCCAGACCTGTGTTAACAAGCCATTATCTCACTGGCCATAGGGTTGAAGGCTTGGAGCGCATGCATGGAGCATGACATTTTGACGGGACTCCCGTCGGGACACGTGATTCCCGCAGGAATCCCGCAGGACAGGATTAATAATTTTATAAATCCCATGATCGGGACGGGACGTGAGTGAAAGTCCACGGGAGCGTGCAGGAGCGGGAGTGACTTAGGTCTATGATCATTTTGGCAGGAGTTTCCAATATAAAGCAGAGCACAAATTATTTGTAGTCATTTTACAGTGAGCCAGCACTGCTTTGATTGGCGTTGGATAGTCAAAAGAACTATATATCCCAGAATGCAGTGCAGCCTGCCGTTTCAGAGGCAGAGCAGACGACTGACAGTCAGGCCATGGCTACACCTGTGCGCAAAAAGTACGTTGGCTGTTTCGCCATCTTTGGAGTTTTTGAATGGATGTGGATGGGAAATAAAAATGGCCGTTGCGGAAAAGTGCCGCAAAGAGCAGCTTCTTTCGTGCGCTCGGCCTGACGGAAAAAAGACGGTGCCTACAAATGCGCGTCACCCGGCAGTGATAGACACCAGCCAATGGAACAGAAGCAGCCAGCAGCTTCTCCACCGTACGTCCACAGACATCTAGTGGAAGAGTTGCGACATTGATGGGTTGGAAACTGAGCGCACTGTTCATGCAGCCTGAATAGGGACAACGTGGAGTTGGAAATACAATTTGTTTTCAACTAGGGCGGCGCAAATAAGAGCTATTTTAGGCATGTGTGAAACATGGCAACTGTTTTAAAGTAGGCTAATGTACAGTAACAATTAAATAGGGAGTACTATAGCTACAAAACGATCTAAAATCAAGGGATTTAAGATCATTAAAGCTGGGCTGTTGCCTGATTTGAATGCATTTCTGCCTATAGTTGTCACAGGTCTATGTGGAGCAGTAGCTCAATACACTTTTGGACGGGAGTGTCGTAACTCTGTCCCACTTTGGCTCTGCTGTACGTCTCCTCTTGGAACCGCCCAAAGCCTCAAAGAGCCGATCTTTGGAGCGGCAGAAGTCCCGTGTCCATCATCCAGTGTGTTCGCACTGACAGCCGACAGCACAGAGCGCAGCTGCGCAGCAGTCGTCAAACAGCGCTGGACTTATGGACTGGACTTTTTTTTAAATAAAGTTTTAGTAACAGCTAGTTTACTAACCATAGCGTTCTATATTGCAACATAATGTGATGCAATATAGAACGATGGCATTGCGTCTCCCTTTATCCAACTCCCAACAGTCTTTGATGGATTAACCGTTTACAGATAATAAATAGTGGGCCCTGGTGTCAAAAAGTTTGAAAACCCCTTGTCTTGAAAAGACAAACATTAAATAAAGGGCCATTTCACCCCTTTTGCAACCATGGCCTATTTTAATAATGTTTAGGATACAAGGAACCCTTTCTTTTTAGATATTTTAGTTCTGAATAGATGTTCATGAGGTCTACAGTCTATAGCGCCCCTCAATAACAACAGAAAACGTGTTTATTGTAAAAAAAAGAAAAAAAAAAAAAAAAAAAAAACGGGAGCGGGACAGGAGTGGGAGTAATTTCGAGTGGGAGTGGGACAGGATCGGGAGCCATTCTACGGGAGTGGGACAGGACAGGATTTTTTTTTCTGTCCTTGTTCGGGAGTGGGACAGGACAGGATTTTTTCTGCAGGAGCGGGACAGGACAGGAGTGAAAATCCACTCCCGTGTCAGGCTCTAGCTTGGAGCGCATGCACGGAGAACCACGCACAAGCACACACACGGACACACACAGGATTCAATAGCAACGTGCTGAACATATAGGAACATGGACAATGTAGGACATGCATACACACAAGCACATACGTGCGCACACACACACACGCACACACATGCGCGTGCTGTGCGCACACACACACACACGCACGCACGCACGCACGCACACACACGCACGCGCGCACACACACACACACACACGTACGCATTTTTGTTCTTTATTTGAATCCACAAATTACATTAATTTACAGGGAAACAAATATTATGGGGCTGACAGTTCCCTTAAGGGTACACTACACATAGCACCTCCTCCTCCACACAGACAAACTGCCTACCACTCACGGTCAGTTTATACACATGGCCCAGGCTTCCAAATATCAATATGGCAAGTCTACATCGAAATCCTAGACCCGTCATAATTCCAATGGTAATGGTTGATACTTTGAGATTTTATCCTGGGATGCCTGCTCCAAAAGTGTCCAAAACATGTCAAAGCCCTACTGCATTGGCGATGGCAGTTACAACGGTTGTGCAGACTATTATGGGTGAACATGGTCTCTTGTGTTACGCAAGCATGCATGTTCATGGCCATGCATACAAATTATACTTTTTTGCCTACCGTACCTAATTTCTGTAATTAATTCCTCTCTATTCTGAAATAAGTGCAGTGGCTTTATGGCAGTTTTACAGTCTATCATGTAGACTCAAAGTGGTACTTGGCTACAACGTAGAAGCCACACAGTACTAGTGATATATCTGTTCACTACAAATCGTGGACAGATGTGTAACGTCCACACCAATATTGGTACTTATTGAAATGGTATCTAATTGTGTGCATTTGTCTTAAATTGATTTAATTTGTATTCCAAAATTTAGATTGCTATTGTGTGGAACCGCATTCATACATCATATCTGTTACTGTTCTATTCTTTTTTCCCTTCTTTTTAATTTGTACACAATGAGCTTTTATCAAGTCACAATGCGTGTAGAGCCGGACTCCCAAAGGGCTGTGTGTAGCCCTGGCAAGAACATTTACCCATGCATTTGCGCGCGCACACACACACACACACACACGCACGCACGCGCGCACACGCACACGCACACGCACACACAGGCACACACGCACGCAGGCACGCACATTCACATACTCCAAATGTTGCAAAGAGAAAGTGTAGTGAGAAATGACAATGATGTAGTGTGCAATAACAAATCTCCTCTGAATCACACTGATCTCCGCTCTCTGTTTGTGTGTGTGTGTGTGTGTGTGTGTGTGTGTGTGTGTGTGTGTGTGTGTGTGTGCGCGCGCACACACACGTGCATGTACACACAAAAAACTAATCGGTCAAAATTGCAACTAAACACTTCAGTCAATGGTGTTAGGTCACTTTCCTGGGTTATTTCTTGAAGCCATAACCTTTTCCTGGGTTGCAGGGATTTTATTTTGACCGAATTCATGGGTTGTTTTATTTGGTTATTGGTTTTGGGTTGTTTTAATGAGAATAACCAATTTGTTAGGTCACAGACTTTGGTTGATGCCGCGGTGCACTGTGGGTATTGTAGAATTTCTCGGACAAAATGACGAAAAATGAAATTATTTATACTTTTTACAGGAACAGATAGGATACTAATGCCGAGGAATGCATCCAACACTGTAAACACAACACTGCAACGACTTTTCCTTCAGACCGGCACTCAGACCGTTACTCAGACCGGTACGGTAACCAATTTGTTAGGTCACAGACTTTGGTTGATGCCGCGGTGCACTGTGGGTATTGTAGAATTTCTCGGACAAAATGACGAAAAATGAAATTATTTATACTTTTTACAGGAACAGATAGGATACTAATGCCGAGGAATGCATCCAACACTGTAAACACAACACTGCAACGACTTTTCCTTCAGACCGGCACTCAGACCGTTACTCAGACCGGTACGGTAACCTTACCCGTCCACATACTCGCTGTAGTTTAAGTCAGTGGGACGTTCTGACCCAATGACGTCACTGGGTCAGAATCTGACAACTTGGGAAGCACGGCGCTGGAGCCACAGAATCCCAATGTTATTAATCAGGAGGCCATTAGCATGTATGCTAATGACCAACACCACACAAAGAGTGTTGAAAAGTGGCGAAGTTCCCCTTTAAATGGGTGGAATTTCCCTTTAATAAAACAAATGGGTTAACTGAATATTCTGTATCAATTCAACTGGCAGTTGGGTAATCTTGACCCTCAAAATTAGGTTATTAATGCAAGCTAATATGTTCGGTCAAATCAACTGGTACTTAGGTTATGTTGACCCTCATAATTGGGTTATTAATGTAACCAAATGCATTCGGTCAAATATAATAACACGCATTATTCGGTCAGATTGACCAAAGACCCAGTTGGTCCTTATTCAACCTCTACGTTTGGTTGAAATTTGACCGAAGTTAGGTTGTTTTTGACCATTGTTTTTTCTCTGCATGTAAGAGAGGGCATATAAGGACACAACCGGCACATGTGACTTCACAGGAAAAAAACCCTGTTTGAATCGACAGGACAGACAGAACAAGCTGTCCAGTCTCGCCCCATCTCTCTCTATCTCATCTCTCTCTAATTCAATGCTAAAGGCTTTACCGGCGTGACCACATACAGTACTGTTGGATTAACCACATGGAACCTGAAAATTGTGAATCTCCAAGCTTACCGTGGGTTGTGTGCTGTGATGCGTTGTGAACTTGAAAAAGAGATTTTTGGTGCAGAGCCAAAACAAAGGAGAGGACTTCTGGTCAGTAAACTATACCTACCATCATTTCTCGACTGCAACCACTGCCGCGCATGACCCTTTAAATAAAATAATTCTAAAACGTTTTCTAAAACATAACCGTTGTTAGCACAGTCCCTGTGCTTTGTATCACTTTAAGCTGTTGGCACTATTACGGACAATTAAATCTGTGCGCACCTTGATCGCTTTCATTCGGACCGAGTTTCAGAAGCACACGTCACCGGGCTTCATAGCAGATGTGGTTAAAAGCAGCCAAAACAAAGAACCAACGATGGGGAACAAGCGGGAGGTCATATACTGTACTTCCAACTGCAACTAACGATGGGGCCGCTATGGGCCATCAAAAATGAGTGCTTTGATTCGAACTGTATAGTGTTTGATTTAGATCAGTTGTTAAAGCTCCAACTTTTTTCTCTCCATATAGTATGGCTTCGAACGACTCAGGATGACGGACCTACCGATTTACGACAAATTGGACTAGATCATACAATGGCCTCCGGAGCACTGCTTTTAGGATTAATTCATCTCTGTTTTCTTTTGATTAATGTCTGTTCTTGATGCACTGCAGGACTCTTTGTAAGCTCAGTTTGTGCAGCTTATTGTGTTTACAGTACCCACACCTCTATTATTTATCTGGTTGGACAAGATATTGCTTATGCGAGAGAAAGAGAGAGCGATGTAGAGTACAGTATAGTACAGAACAGCCTGGCTGACAGATAGAATAATGGATGGAGCCCATGCAGCAGAATGATGCTCAACATTATCTTCACCATTTCCCAGGCAACACCTGAACTCCCTGCACTCACACTGCCATGTACTGTAGCACAGACAGACAGACAGACAGACAGACTATGTAGACAAGTATCCAGAGAGAGAATAGCCACACACTGTACATGCACATGGAGGGGGCTGTTACACGATCAGATTTAAAATCACTTGACATTTCAATAGCATATTTGGCATATATTTGTCATACAACCTGACACAACGCTATGACATGGCAGTCAACTGATGTTAATAGAGGTGTGTGTGTGTGTGTGTGTGTGTGTGTGTGTGTGTGTGTGTGTGTGTGTGTGTGTGTGTGTGTGTGTGTGTGTGTGTGTGTGTGTGTGTGTGTGTGTGTGTGTGTGTGTGTGTGTGTGTGTACAGGCACATGTGCTCACATGTTTGTTTTGGGTCAGGGGAGCTCAAGGGAGCAACACTTCACTTAAGACATGTATTTGCCTGAATGATATCAGTGTTTTGTCATGCAAAGTGTCTGATTCATAAGTCCTTGATGAGACTGTAGGGTTCTGCAGAGGTTCTACACACACACACACACACACACACACACACACACACACACACACACACACACACACACACACACACACACAC
Organism: Benthosema pterotum; assembly: GCA_039105355.1. NCBI lineage: Eukaryota > Metazoa > Chordata > Actinopteri > Myctophiformes > Myctophidae > Benthosema > Benthosema pterotum. The sequence continues at coordinate 23,250,720 of CM076976.1, forward strand.
ACACACACACACACACACACACACACACACACACACGATTCATACACAGGCACACACAGTAATGATTCCCATATATTAAGTCTACAGCTCCACAACTGCCTCTCCCTCTGGTTTCTGGTTAATTCCCCCTCTATGTCACACTGACACACACAAGCACACACGCACGCACACACACACACATGGATGTGAACTCCGTAAGCACCATTCACCTATTATTATTGCAATATTACTTTTTACTGGGAAGTCAATTTAGAGTACCTATAAAAATCCACATTCACTGTGTTCTGTAATAGAAATATCCAGTTTTATATGTTTCATTATTTCATACTTTATTTATTTGCTTTTTTATATAATTTGCTGTTATTATAACCCCATGATGCTCTTATGCCTTTCATAGTTAGACAGTTGGCCTATCCACTCAACTGTGATATTTACAATACCACAGGAGGTCAGTCTGGTATTAATCATTTTTTACAGTGGTTCTCACAGTAAAATTGACTTTATATAGATTTCATATTACATAATGAGACAGTACCTTGCGGGTCCATTTGGTTTCATTTTTACACTCTCAAGAGTTAAAATATTCATCATCTTAATTAGCCCAAGTCTACACAACTAGAGAATGTAGAAGATTAATGGTCATTTTGATCTGTATGTTTGACTGTTTTGTTTCCCAAATCCAGCCTGGAATTGTGGACAAATGCAAAAGAAATCTTTAGTTTTGGGGTCTGTGGGGGCCAAAAAATGGTGGGCCCTGGTATCAAAAAGGTTGAAAACCCCTGACCTAATCGACAAATAATATCCATCTTTGTTCACACAGACACCTCCTCGTGCTCGGAGGGCGAGGACCTTGGCGGCGACGACGAGGAGGGCGGAGGAGGCGTGGACGGAGGAGGAGGAGGAGGAGAGGATGAGGAGGAGGAGGAGGAGGGCTGCGGCGGGGAGGAGGAGCGGGACGGCCTGGCCTCCAGCCTGGAGGGCAGCGTGCACGTGGAGCGCTGGATCAACCGCGCCATCCGCGGCGGCGGCGGAGGTGGCGGAGGAGGAGGAGGGGGAACCTCGTCCACCGCCACCACCACCACCACCTCCTCCACTGCCTCCTCCTCCTCCTCCTCGTCCTCCTCCATCAGGAGCGGCGGCAGCGGCGGCCCGGCGGTGGCCGGCGGGGCCGGCCGGAGGCTGGCCGACGTCCTGGCACACCACCACCTCCACCATCACCACCACCACCATCACCAGCAGCAGCAGCAGCATCAGCACCGCATCCCACATCACCACCACCATCACCACCACCACCACAAGACAGGTGAGCAGCACGCATAGATCTTGATGACATCATTAAGATGTATTTTCACCATGTTAATGATTTTTCTTTCAGACCCCTTTTTCCTGAGAGGGTACAAATGGAACGGATCCATTTGGTTCACAATTGTATCCTCTCAGGAAAATCTTTAACGACCATTTATGAGCCAATGTCATGGTGGTAGCTTAAAAAACTGATTAACACAAAGACTGCTTCCCTTGCTTACAGTATGTGTCATTATATTCCAAATAAGCCCTGATTTTGACAGGCTACACTGTCAACAAGCTTTATTATTATTATCAAACCAGATCCCCATTTTCTTTTTTTAGGGGGGTCTGTGATCACATCGTGCATGCATGCTGACGTCCACCACCGTTATAACACTGAATAACTTTCCTTGGTACAGAGGTATAAATGGTATGATGTTCGGAGGGGTCCCTGCTGATTATTATCCGATGGTGCAGATGGGAATATTGGCATTGTCCGGAGCAAGGATGGGTCTGTTTGAGCTCGCCAGCATGGATGTTTATATGAAGCACATTTCCGGTGTTTAACACTATTTATTACATGGCTTGAATGAGCATTCTGATCAGAAGCCAGCATTCTGGTTACGTAAGCAGTTAGATATGTCACAACAACGGAACACTTCGCTCAACAACAGACCTTCTTGAGCGGACAAACATAGCTTATGCGACTGTAGATAAATAAAAGCAGCGTTGTTATGTAGGCCTACTATTTTTGTCCATTATTAGTTATTTATTGAGGTACTAAGCCATGAAATAAGTGGGATAACACCCTTCGAACCGGTAATTTGTTTCCTAACAACTGTTTCATCGGGTGGTATCATCGGGTGTTATCCCTTACATAAGAGGCACGGCAGGCAATGGTTGGCTTGCGGTCCTAAACGTGGCAGTCTTTGTGTTAAGACGCAAAGTGAAAGTCGTCACTTTTGTGAAAATATACTCCCATCAAACTTTTCAGATGCAGCTTTCCTCCCAGCAGTGGAGGAAGAAGGCTGAAAGATATTTGCTGAGATTTCTCCCCCTTGAATTGTGTGGACTCCTTTGTTTTTCCGTTGTTTGTGTGTGTGTGTCTACTGTGTACGCCAAAACAGCGATTCTCAAACCAGTTGTCCTGAAAACCTCGCCTCCAGTCGCTTGTGATGAGAGAAAGCTCTCCCCACTCTGGGTAGCTCTAAAGTACATGATTTGACATAACCCAAGTTAAAAGTACATTGCCTTTAGCAACAAACACACTCAGTGTCATTTCTCTCTATCGCAGCCGTTCTCAGCCACTTGAGTAGTACGGGCGAAATCCAAAAGCGACCTCGCCCGCGGGCGCCCGGTTTCAAAAGCGGGCGCCCGCTTTCACAAAAACGGGCGCCCGTTTTTGTGAAACCGGGCGCCCGCTTTTGAAAACGGGCGCCCGTTTTCACAAACGGGCGCCCTTTTCAAAAGGTTATGGTTAGGGTTAGGTTAGGTTTAGGCATAGGTTTACTGAGGTTAAGTTTAGGGTTAGAGTTAGGTTTAGGCATAGCCTAGTTTGTGAAAACGGGCGCCCGCTTTTGAAAACGGGCGCCCGCTTTTGAAAACGGGCGCCCGTTTTTGTGAAACGGGCGCCCGTTTTTGTGAAACCGGGCGCCCGTTTTTGTGAAAGCGGGCGCCCGCTTTTGAAACCGGGCGCCCGCGGGCGAGGTCGCTTTTGGATTTCGCTGGCTCTCAGCCACTTGAGTAGGGTGGTGGTGTTTACTGGCAGAAACACATGGCCCTCTCGCTGGTGTTTTGTCTGTTTGTTTGAGGAAGAAAGAGTTAGAGCAATGTGTTTGTGCAGGTAAACCACCAGCACCACACTGCTCTAGTGACTGATGACTGCTGCCATAAAGGGAAATGATGGGTAAAACACATAGGTATTGTTTTGTTGCACTAAGCAGCGGTCGGGAACCTTTTTGGCTGTGAGAGCCATGAGCACCACATATTTTTAAATGGAATTCTGTAAGAGCCATGCAATTTTTTAAAACCTAAAATACACGTAAATCTGTGCATTTTATGTAATTTCAACACTTTTAAGTGAGTTATTTTAATATTTAATACAATACTCATCCTTTTTTGTCTTTTAGCCATCTTCTCAAAAGGGTTTCTTTTTAGTTAACACGATTAGTTTGATGCAGCCATCAAAAGAGCCACATCTGGCTCCCGAGCCATAGGTTCCCTACCCTGACTAGTGAGTGGCATTACTCTGACAATTCTGCTCTCAATATGTCTCCTGACACTCCTGACTCCTGTGTCACCCCCAGTGTCTCTTCCAACATGTTTGCAAATGTTGGTTTGCAAATATTGATTATTCAATAGGCAAAGCATGTTGCAACTCTATGAGACTCATAAAGTTGCATTAGCGGATGGTAATCCTTAAGGATGCTGTGGTTGGTTGTTGTGATTCTGTGTGCCTGTGTGCGTGCGTGTGCCTGTGTGCGTGTGTGTGTGTGTGTGTGTGTGTGTGTGTGTGTGTGTGTGTGTGTGTGTGTGTGTGTGTGTGTGTGTGTGTGTGTGTGTGTGTGTGTGTGTGTGCGTGCGTGCGTGCGTGTGTGTGTGCGTAAGCAGAGGAAGTGGCACAACAGGCTAGTTAGTGTAGTTGACAAAACTAAGATAGGTTTCAAGTTCTATCGGCTTGGTAAGTATGTAGGTTGGTGTTTGTTCGCAATGTTACAAATTGGTATAAGGTCAGTAAAGGATAATGTAAGTGCATGTTAGAAATGTTGTTGTTTTTATCTTTACTACTTACACTATCTTTACTACTTACACTCGGGCCGAGTCGGCAGTACGTGCCTGCTCTGCTTGCACACAAGTGGGCCGTTTATGGCCAGACTACTTGTGTGCAAGGGGAAACTTGGCAGCTTGATACATTTATTTCTATTTATTTCTTGTATTCTACAGTATGTTGGCAAGTAGGAAACTGTTGGCAACTGTGTGTGTACCTGCAGGATGTCTGGAACTCTGTTATTTCCTAATTCAAGGCCAAAGCAAAACAAGTCCCTGGTGTGAGTGTGTATGCTGTATCTCTTTGCGTGCATATGTCTGTGTGTTTGTGCTTACTTGTAGTGCGTGTGAGTGGTGTGTGTGTGTGTGTTGTTTTATATACTTAGACTTGTATAGATACTGTAGCTGTCTGATTTAAGATTTAATCTGTCCCTTCTTTCATCTCTACATACCTCCCATCCCCTTTTTAGCTCTTCTCTTTCAGACTACAAATATGTACAGATCCCTCCTTCTCTGGTTATAGTGGTTTAAGATCTAACTGAGTGTTGATGTTTATGCTAAGGGGTCTTACTGTATGTCTACCAGGCAGCTCCTTTTTAAATAAAAGCATAATGAATGTGTTTACCAGTGCAGGTTGTCCCTACTAACTATAAGCATAACTCAAGTACAATACATACTCTTTCCGATGTCGGGACATCTTCCAATTTGGAAAGGCTTCTCAAACTACCGTTTTGTGAGTCAGGAGCACATCTGGAGGTGCTCTAGATCTGGTCCATAGCTTCACTGATCTATGATTGTGCCCTGCAGTGGAGCTATGTGAAAATCAACATAAGATCTCGGATGAAAGTCCGACCCGCCTCTCCCCTTTAGTGGAAACGTCTACAACATTTTACATGCTCACCAGAAGAAACACGGCTTGTGTTATTACAACGCCTACTTTCCACTCATATATAACCCACCACACGTATAAAATGCCAGAACGTGTTTGTTTTTCACCGGAGGAAAACATTCTCTATAAGGGTTTTCTCTTGGCAATATCATAGAGGGCACAAATCCTGTTTGACTGGTGAAAAACAATCGCTTCTTTCTTCTCTCAGAGTTCCACCTGAGAGATTATGTTGACTTTCACATAGCGCCACTGAAAGGCAGAATCATAGAAGCAGTGGAGCTATGGACCAGAGCTAGAGGTACAGCACACACGTTCCTGTGAGGGATAAGTCCCGAGAATACCTTTTTCCAAATATCAACTGGTTATATCATCACCTTCCTTTCCAAAAGCGAAGTTCGGATGTCAAAAGGAGTATGCATTGTGCATACACCCTATAATAAGACCATGAAGGTGTGAGTTTCCCGGTGGACATGCAGTTTAACGTCCAGGTCTTTCATTCCCTGTGTACACGCCTCGCAGCAGGGCCTTTACCCCACCTCTCTGTGAGGAGGAGGGAGAACGGGAACAACTGGGTGACACGCCGGTCCGCTGAGTTCAGGCCGGACCACGGCTGGGCGCGGCGCACTGTATGGAAGGGTCAGTATGGTGCTATATCCCCCATGCTGTCTGGCTGCGCCATGCATATATCGAGGATGAGTCATTTTATACCCCCTTATCGGTTTCACTGGATTTCTGACCCAGTTCCCTCTGTTGCGCTTTATGTTGCTGGTCATACTGTAAAGGCTTGGAGGTCTTATGCTAATTATAGCAGCAACTGATCTTGTGGTAAAGAACTTGAACTGAAGAAATATGATGCTAAGCCATGGCCATTGGTGGACAGACAGTAAAGTCTTATTTGAGTAGCCAACAGTACCTCCAGGTCCATTTTTGTTTGGGTAGTATTAGTAGTGGGTCTATACTTTACTTGAATGTTTGTATTTTGGGATAGTTTCATTCCAATACACTACATTCCAAAGTACTCACTCCACTACATTACTGTCGCATCGCAGCTAGAAGCTCAAGGGTTCGATTCAAGCTAGGGACACAGTGGGTGCTGGAGTGTCTCCTCCTCTGTGCCATCAGTGCCCATACGTGAGGCACCGTTGCAGAAGGGCCTTTCTATCTGGAGTTTTCATGTTCTCCCCTTGTCCACCTAGAGTCTCTATACTGCCTCCCCCTGGCCAGCCAGGGCACCTGATGGAGGGGACAGGAACGTGTTCCTTCTACGTGCCATGTTCAACCAGCAAAACCTCCCCCCTGTCAGGTGAAAAGAAGGCAGCTTGGACTCCTTATGCATTGAAGGAAGCATGAGGCCAGTCTGCTGCCTCCCCAGGTTGGTGGGGTTCAAGGATTCAAGTTAAAAGGCAAAGAAGTAGCAGGTTTACAAGCTCAATCTTTTAATGCGTTTGCTTGATGCTGTAGTACGATCAAGTAGAGTAGGCTGTTCATTTAGGAAGCATCATGAATGATGGTGGATATGAAGATACAATGCTTCATGTGCAACAGCGACAAACTATCTATACTGTAATGTATAGTATGTGGAGTTGAGTACTTTTTCCACCACTGGCTATGGCTAGCACCGGCTACCAGCGGTAATGTCTTGGTGCGCTTGATGCTGCAGTGTTTGCACAAGAGAAAAGAAAAGGCTGATGCTTTCAGCTTTGCAGCAGAATGCAAATTGTTTATGAGGTGTTCTCAACAACGCTTTCCACGGCAGGCTGATCAGTCCTTGTTGAACCGCTCATCCCCCCTCAAGGTTACAGCATGGTTTTTATTTATTTACTGAGCCGTAGAGACTAATCGCTTTTAGAAAATGCTTTTCTTCGAGGCCAGAACAGATGAATGGAAACGGCAGAGTGTATACTTCTGTCTGATAAAATGAAAGGTTATGCCGTTATCACAGAAAACCCGTTGACTCGACTCTCTGTCACGTACAACACGTGCTGTACATCAGAGTTGAGTTCAGACTACAAACATCTGTTGTTGTTGCATAAGGAAAGGTCATCGTGGAAAGTAAAGTGAAGTGTGAACTTTGAGTGGCATCGTGGGCTGACATTTGGGGGTGAAAATCACCTTCCCCACATTCTAAAAGGCAACTTGAAGTCTACCTCCAGCCCCAGACCACTAAAACACCTCCCTACATACTTGACACATGAAGAGGGCCTCGCTCGATTGGGCCATTTACTGAAGTGGCTCCTTTTGTTTCAGCTCTTGAGAGAGAACACAAAAAGAGGCGGAAGGAATCGCCTTGGCAGAGAACAATGAGCAACGTCCAAGAGGAAAGAGAAAGCCAAAATGAAGGGTTTTAGTCGCGGACATCCATCAGCGTCACACGACTGACAAATGTCCATTATCCATACAACTGGTCTGGAATAGCTCCCAAGCTCAGTGCAATTAGGCCCTGGATCGGGCACTTGGGATTGATTTTCTTGGGGTGGCTATTTTGGGTGTGTGGAAACTGGTCTCGATGTCCAGCTGTAATAATTAGCCACCACCGAGCAATTATGGGTCAGCCGGCTTAACGGGTGTAGCTGTGAGACGTGCCATTCATCAGGGGTGCTGCTGGTTGGTTTTAGTGACTCTCAGGTTGTGAATGAGTTGAGGTCATGGTATTAAGGTGATTTAGTTGTCTGAGAATGGAGATGACTGGCAAGACTACAACAGCACTACAGGGAGAGATACTCGACACAATACAATTCTCTCTCCCTGTCTAAGGGTTCAAGTGCCAGGAGTTCCCTTAAAGGCGCATTCAGTGATTTGGAACAGGTGTGCACATGCACACACTCTACAGTGTGTGATCCTAATTAGAGGAAGGCAACTCTCATCCTGATTGGACAAAGGCTTTTCTTCCAAAGCCCAAATTGAAATTTGCAAACTTGCAATTGAAATTTTAAGAAAAGGAATGCAGGCAGACATGGCCCTGATGAATCAGATTTCAACCTCTGTTTTGGAGACTTACAGTAGATCGCATTCACACTAGAAGTATTTACCACAAATAAAACAAATCCTGCTGTGTAGTGTCGTGAAGTGCGCTTCGTTTAGCAGGTGTAAAGTCTCAATTGAATCCTAATCTGCATCAAAGAACCACATTTTGCTTCTCCCAGCGAAAACCGTGGTTTTGCTGCACTTCAAATTGCAGCAGAGTGCGGATCACTGCAGGTGTGAATGCAGTCGCATTAAACATATGGAGTGAATATACCATTGTGGGATGAAGAAGTTGTGTTTTTTCCACACAAGGATTAAAGTGTTTACGCTTGTCAGACCAACAATTCAATTTAACAGGGAATTCTGATTCTGGTGACAGAGATGCGTTCACGGGTACAGTCGTACATGCACATGCACACCCCACGTGCACACGCACGCACACACACACGCGCGCGCGCACACACACACACACACACACACACACACACACACACACACACACACACACACACACACACGCACACACACACACTGCAACAATGTTCCTAACTTCCCATCGCATTATGCCCTGCTCCTACTAAAGTCCTCTACTTCTAGCTATTAGTAGGCCTACTATAATATTTCACTGTATAGTTAATAAATTGAACATTGATAAAGGTCCTTGCTGCATTTCCAATTTCCGAGTAATGACAGTGCAGTCAGTGTGAAAGCTGACTGCAGCAGATTCAAAATGCAGGAATCATAACTTTAGCTTCGAGTCTACCAAAAAATTAGGTGAGAATGCTGAAAAGTGAAACTGTGAATTTGGGTGATGTGAGAGTGGGTATTGATTTTAACAAGGTTTTAACAGAGAGGATTGCAGCGACTTGAAGACACAACAGAGCATTTTGTTTCTAAGACATATATATCCCCAGGCTGTGTCTTTATCTGCTGTCTCTGTGGGTGTTAAAGGGCTGCTTCTTGAGAGAAATCAGCTCTTCCTCACCTTAACATATATCTTCATATAACTGTTTCTCTAAATAATTCCCATATTGAAACTACCGGTACATCTTTTGCATTGTGACTGACGAACCACCTTCGTGCACTACATGGGTCCTTGTATCAACACATTTTGCCAGTGCCTTACCCTGGGTAGGTAGAATAAACCCAAAAGTTCTTTTACCTTTTAAAACTTTGCCGCTATATAATTTGATAGTACAGTAGAGAGAGGCACTGACACACAGCAAAGGCCGTCAGCCCTAGGAATCAAACCTGTGCCTTGTGTCAGGCCAATGTGGGCAGGATATGAGAACCCAATATTGGAGCTGAGCTTCCCAGTTTCCGTGCTTGTTTTCTTCACTAGCAGTTAAACCTTTGCTGTGTTCAGCAAACATGGTTTAACTGCTAGTGAAGAAAACAAGCAAGGAACACATTAGTTACCCAGTGTTCTGAACGCAGAAGCACCATGAAGTAGTGATTGCATGGTTTGCATTCCATCGGCATTATCTCAGATTCTGCCCCCTGAATGTCGCTAAATGTCAGGTGCCTGTGAGACCTGTGTTTTGGGTTTTCGTGCACGGAGAGGAAGAATGACATCCAGATTTGGCTCTTCTAAATAGAACAGGGGGACCTAATAATACTAAAATAAAGTTGTTGTTCTCCTTTGAAACTTTGTGAAGCAGAGTTTTCTTCCGTAATGTGTGTTTTTCTTTTCGTCTGACAGAGGAGTCGATGTCCTTGAACTGGATTGTACGCTCACTACTCTGCTAGATCCTCCGGTTTAGGCATGGATACGTCTCCAGTCAGTCTCATCCCTGACAAAGCAGTTCTCTTATCTTTTTTTTTTCTTCTGAGCTATTCCTCCAGCCATAACGTGGATTTATCCGTCCCCGAATTGGTTTCTGTATCGGCTGTGTGCTCTCGCTCCCCACTATAGAACTATTGATATTCCTGCCCAGTTTCCTCAGCCGTGAAGGAGACAGTTTATCATCCACCCACGGCTTTGGGGATCATACCTCCCTGTCACAAATCATCATAAATACATTCTGATGAGGTCACCTAGGCACACGTGTGGCCACACGCGTGGACGCACACGCAAACACATGCAGACACACACATGCACACAGGACAGGGACAATGTTGGACACATCGCTATAAGTGCAGGTTAGGTAGTCAGAGTTTCACATATATTACACAGGCAGACATATGGAGAGATGGGGTGATATTAGTGTTGTAACAATATAGTAATGGCATCGAAAAATATCAGTTGTGATTCATACAAAAATCAAAGTACTGTATATCCTTATGAAAACAGAAAATATCATATTGTATTGTTTTACTTTGTATTTGTATTTGTATATTGCATATTGATTTGCAATGGAAATAATCAATATCGCACTGGTATCGAATACTAAGCATTTTGTATGTATGCGTTGTGAATGTAGCATTTAGCAAAAAACACAAATACAATGCCCATCTATATGCCAGATCACAGTTTTTACTCATTTGTAGTTATCCTAATACATCTTTCCCTTAAAAACCTGTACTATCCAAACATTTCACACACATTTATGAACCCATATTCTCCATGTATTGTATCATCAACCATGCATTGTGATACATATCGAATCCCGTTTAAAATTGATCGTTACACGCGTTATATACATGGAGACTCGCTAGCACGCACACGCGCACACACACACACACACACACACACACACACACACACACACACACACACACACACACACACACACACACACACACACACACACACACACACACACACACACACACACACACGTGCGGGCACACAGTTTGCTGTAGTAATTAGTAGGGCTGTGCTGTGCTGTGTGCCCTGCAGGATTGATATGCAGCCAACGTCTGGAATAGCAGCCTCTCTGTTTAGTCCCTTTGGTTCTGCTTCACAGTAGCACTGAGAGAAATACATCTCTCTGTCTCTGTCTGGCTCTCTCTCTCTTTCTGTCTGTCTCTATCTCTTTTCCCTTGGAGGAGACAAATGAGACGGAACAAGGCATCTGGTATAGGCAAAGTGATCTTGATATTCATAAGTGAGATTAATGTGATTAATTTGAGGAGAAAAGGAGAATTAGACACAAAGAGAGCGACCAAACAAGTGCCTGATCTAAAAACGAGTGGATGAAATTGACAGAGAAGTTGTGAGGTGGTGTTGAAGTTAAAACAGCCTTTTTTGTGAGGTAGACATTCTGGTTTCTGGGCTTTTCTTCTTGGCTTTTTGATGATCACACAAATACATGTATAATTCAGACATTAGACCTTGTAATAAGGACCATAATAGGTGAATAAAAGTTCATCTGTGCCTTTGTGTAAAGTATTCACTTGATGGCTATAATTTGAAGTGCGAATCATGAAAGCATTGCACACAGCACTGACGGGAACCAGTACAGCTGGTGCTAAGAGTATAAAATGCTTGTCCTAATGCTAATGTTGTTCCTAAACATTTCGCATTTCAACCTGTTGTGAGCTTGTAGGTTTGTTATAACTTATTATCGGTGAATAGGTTTAAGCCTAGATTTTCATCACCGCTAAAACCCTTATCCCTTAACTTTTTTTCCGTTTTTAAACAATTAAAAAAACTTTTTCAATAGTTAAAATGGCCAGTCTACAAGCTCAGAAGGTTGTCAATAGATTAGTATGTTAAACTTTTCCAAAATCTTTCACCTTCAAAGTACAAAGTACTTTGTAGGTGGCTAATCGATGTTACTAATTGAATCTGCACACTGTCAGGTGTATATTCTTGACTCGCCCACGTCAGATTCTCATGGTACTCTGGGATTTATGATAGCTGGACATTTTATTTTAAAAATAGTAGATGAAATAAGTGTCTTATTTGTCTTAAGTCATGAGATTAGAGGTTGTTGCTCACAAGAGAGATGTCACAGGTTCGTTGTTCATTATAGCCTTTGAAGCTACACACACGACTCTATCACACTACAGTCAGTCTGCCTAAAGTCAGCTTTTTACATAGTTGCGTGCCAAAAAGTCATACAAGAGCTTGTATTGTCTATTTCCGGCACCACTACAGTATAGTATAAATGAAACATAAAGCCGTGTGTGTATGTGTGTGTCCCAGAGGTGTGCTCAAGTCAGGTCACGTTAAATCTCACACATTATGATGATGATGATGCTCTGGGTTGGAGCGGATAAATGTAATGCCTCATGCCTGGTGTTCCTGTTTCATTGTAAATGTATGGTAAATGGCTGTGTGTGTGTGTACGTGTGCGTGTGTGGGTGTGTGTGTGCGTGTGTGGGTGTGCGTGTGTGTGCGTGTGTGGGTGTGTTTGTGCGTGTGCGTGTGTGCGTGTGTGGGTGTGTGTGCACTTGAGGGCTGTGTCCTCTGGCTGAGAGTGCTTGGTGCCACTCCTGCCGAGGGTCCTCGACCAGAGCACAGTGTATATTTGTGGGAAGAAGCAGGTTGGTCTGAAGACTCACAACAACATTGTGTTGGTGCTGGAAGTAAATAAATAAATAGTTAATAAATGAATAAATACACTAGTCAGAAACATTCCCTGGTTACAAACCGTAGGCATACTTTAAATGAAGCAGTGGGCTGTTGGCTCTTGGCCTGCAGCAACCAGTGACTTTTATTTGGTATTATGTTTTCATTTTTTCAAATTGGAAGGTGCTCAAAGTTAATCAGTGAGATGATCGCTGAAAGAAATTCATGTTCAGTTTCCGAGGTGACTCCGGAATTTGAAAAGTTACGATTTTACATAATCTACATAAATCGTAGATTATGTACATCTACATCTATTTTCTACATAAAGCGTGATCCAGCGTCATCAGACTTGATTTCAAAAGAGCGCCTCACAATTTACTGCATGCATCTAGCTTGAGTTGAGAACAAAATGGACATATTTTGTTCACTATATTGCTCTGTATACAATCATAAGAATTGTTTTTCTTAACTGTTTTGGTTTTAAAAATGAAATCCAAAACATTTGGTTTCATTTTTATTTATTTTCAGGTAAAAGTGTGTGGAGTCTATTTTTCATTTTTTGCTGACACTTTGTAGCTCCAGCACCTCACTAGAGCATTTGCAGCAGATGAGCGGTGTTTTTTCTATTTTTTTTTTCTATTTTCAGGCATAAAAAACAAAGAGAGAACAAAGAGAACACTTTTTGCAAAAAACTTTACAAAAACAGAAAAGAAAACATACTCGTCATCTTCCACATTTGGTTTAATTTTTACACTCTCAAGAGTTGCATTATTGCTACACATCTGTATTACTTCTTTAACAAGAACTATTTAACCACTACAGAATGTATTGTTATTTTGAATATTTTGAAAAATATTCTTTAATTTCGTGTCAGAGTGAGAGGCTAAATATCATCAAATGGTGGTCCGTGGCTCAAATGCTGAATAAATGACGGGCCTTGATATGAAGGTTGTTCCAACTAATTTGTGCCTGTCTGCCTCTATCCTCTCCATCCATCAGAGAACCACTCCTCCGTTGCCCCTCCAGACGTCACCGGTTACACCAACAACTCCACCACCTCGGCCCCAGAGGGCCTCCAGGGGGACCGGGGGTCCCTGCAGGGGCCTGGAGGCACCGTGGCCCACCGACAGACCCCCAAGTATGGCAACGCAGAGCTGATGGAGACGGGCGACGGTAAGTTGGATTGTGCTTAGATGGTACGTGTGTGTGTGTGTGTGTGTGTGTGTGTGTGTGTGCGTGTGCGTGTGCGTGCGTGCGTGTGTGTGTGTGTGTGTGTGTGTGTGTGTGTGTGCGGTGCGAAGTACTTCCTCTAATTGTGAGAACCAATAAACCTTGCCAGGAGGGTTCAATTTTCGAAACCAGACCTTCAAAATACTTCCAAATCCGTCAACAAGGCATGTCCTATGGACCTATGCAGTGTGGACACATGCAGTGTGACATTTATTTATTTATTTTTACCAATGTTTTATCCTATAGGAAAACTACTTGTCTATCATATGTTAGGCTTAGCTGTGATTGGATTATAGCAGTATACAGTAGAGAGGGGCTTACTATTCGGTCTATTTTGAGAGAAAATTGGCCATAGCCATAGCATGTCAGGGTGCTTTTCTGGAGATTTACAAAAATATTTTCATATAAATTATCAATTTAAGCATACAATCAAGCCATCCAGGATCCTGCTGTATTTATCGGGCGTCGTAGACCAATACATCCCAGCCAGAGCCCTGACCTGAGGTCAGCTGACCAGCTGCTCCTGACCGTGGCCAATAGTAATTACAGGTTCAGAGGCGATCGTTGCTTTTCCCAACCTCTGGAACGGTCTGCACCTACATATCAAGTCCTTAAAAACCTTTAAATCTTAACTAATCTCTTCTCTCTGGCTTTCAATTATGGTTGACCAAAAGTAACCAGTGTAATATTTGTCTTGCTTTCATGTTGTTATAGCACAATATTTGTGTTGCTTGTATGCTTGTTTTTACGATGTTGTACAGAACTTAGGGTTGACCTTGGTTGATCTAGGAAGGGCGAAATCATTTCTCAACCACGACTGATGCCGCACCCCTTTTACTTAAAGTGACCATTTTCTAAAGCTGTCGCGACCGTTTCTAACGCGGCCGCAGCACTTTTTAAATGGTTGGGTCACCAAGGCATTTTGAGGGCGCCAAGGCCTGAACAGGTTGAGAATCTCAATGCTCTACTGGACTCTGAAGAGTCCACCCCTGACCGAGGGGCGGATCTACGTAGACATGGGCATGGGGGGGCAATGCCCTTTTAAATGCACAGACTGCCCCACCAAACATGATGGCATGCAAAACAACCCAAGATATTACAAATTAAAGTGATTATATTTAAAATGATTTGAAACACTACTACTGCTACTAACTAACTGCAATTGTGGCACCACTAAACCAACAGCATTTCATCATAGAAAACTGTCTGAGTCAGACCTTTTTGCTTTATGCATGCTGCGTGTCTGTTGCAACTTCAACAACAACTGATATTATTAATTCTTAATTGCCTAATAAAAGTCCTGTAACTGAAAATGGTATGGCTGCGGCTTCGTTGCCCGTGCCGCGAAGCAATACGGGCGAAGAAGCCATTTCCTCCTGCCCCCCCAATTGGGGAATGTTACATCCGTCTCTGCTGCCAGTGACAGGCAGTACAAAGACACAAGTTAGAGAGCACATCTCAAAGGCCTATACATCCTCCTCCTCTCTCTGTCGGCTCCCGGAGAAGCGCAGGGTGACATTTAAGATGATTGTCTTTCAAAGCCTGTGTTCAAAGCTGTAGCGGTCTTGCTCCAGACTATACACAGTGGAACTTTTAGATGAATCTACCAAGCTCCGGGTCACTCAGAACTGACCTTTCGGTGCCAATGCAGCAAAGGCACAGTCATCTGCTGTCCTTAACTACACTGCTACACTGTTGAGACTTCAAATACAACCGAAGTAATGGAACAACCTCCCTTTGAGGATCAAACCTGCAGACCAGGGGCGGATGTAACATTTCCCAATTGGGGGGGGGGCAGGAGGACATTTTCGGTTACAGGACTTTTATTAGGGAAGTATAATCATCAACATCAGTTGTTGTTGAAGTTGCAACAGACACACAGCATGCATAAAGCTAAAGGTCTGAGAGTGTTCTGTTTTCAATGATGAAATGCTGTTGGTTTAATGGTGACACAGCTGTGGTAGCTATTTTATCACACTTCGTTTGTAGACTAAATGGGCCATTTTGAAATTGTTTTGCACCCACACCCATTCTTCTATCCTATGCATTTGAATGGCATTATCTGAGACTTCCGCTTTTCCAGCAGACTAGTCACTGGCAGAGAGCGATTCATCTGAAGTTGGAGTTTCAGCCTCCAAGAAACCCTGAATAGAAACAACCACACCATGGGGTCTAATGAAATGCTGTCACCTCATAAACGTATGAAAAACCTCACTCCATCTTTAAGACCCACACTTTTCTCCATGAGGGGCGAAATCGATTTGCAACCGTGGCATACGTTGCAAACTGTGGCCCAACAGTTGAGACAGGTGACCAACGGTCTTGACTGGACGTATAACGGCCGGGGGTTAAGGTTAGGTTTAGGCATAGGTTTTTATAATGGTGATATCGACCATTATAATTCATAATGGTCGCGACTAATTTATAACGGTCGCGCCACCCGTCACGACATCTCTCCTTTTCACTGTAGGTTCACTTGCTGTTGTGCGTGCGTTTGTGGGTGTGTGTGTGTGTGTGTGTGTGTGTGTGTGTGTGTGTGTGTGTGTGTGTGTGTGTGTGTGTGTGTGTGTGTGTGTGTGTGTGTGTGTGTGTGCTGTCAGAACAGCATGAGTCACACAGTTAGATGGAAAACTCCTGTTGCTGGGTATTTATTTATTTATTTGTTGTCTTTTTGTGTTTTAAAGTCTCTCTCTCTGTCTCAGAAGTGTGCTGGGTCTGTCTGGCTGTTTGTTGGTCTCCCTCAGGCCTATCATCTGGGCTGTTGAACATAATGGTTATGTCACTGCGTCCGCCAGGCGCACGCTTTCCATGAGAAACTTAAGGCTCTGGAGTCACATGAAAGGGGCGAGCGGAGCGCCCCAAAAGGCGATGAATCACATCCAGCATAATGTCTTACATGTGCTCTTTAGTCGGTGTGGTTGCACTGTTGTTGTGAATGACACATCGTGGCATACTGTGAGAAAAATAAATGGCATGAAAGAAAGAAAGAAAGAAAGAAAGAAAGAAAGAAAGAAAGAAAGAAAGAAAGAAAGAAAGAAAGAAAGAAAGAAAGAAAGAAAGAAAGAAAGAAAGAAAGAAAGAAAGAAAGAAAGAAACCGTGCAGTACTGGCTTTGATGCCATGAAATTGAGCAATGATTTTGTTAAATTTAGGTTAAAAACATGAAAAAACACAAAGCACCGCACACAATATGCCCCCCCCCCCAAAAAAAACATTACTGGCCCAGGGGCACTTTGGGGGTATAATCAGTCCCTGACCGTAAGAGGTTTGGAAAGGAAGCTAGAGATTCCGCCTGTCAGACTTCATGTACTGTATTATATGACATCATCAAACTAATTTTCGGGTCTGTTAAGAACCCTAGTTTTCGCCGGCTGCCAGGCATGGCTACTACCTTTGGGGAAGGCCCGGCTAGAGGTTTTCTTCTTTTGACCAGTATCAGTTAAAAGCTGAGACATCGAAGAGGGAGGATGGGTGGAGAAGGATCAACATAATATGTTGAACAGTGTTCTGTTCTGTTCTGTCATTCTATATTATAGGATGACAGAACAGAACACTGACAGAACAGTTCAGCTCTATGATATATCGAGATCTAAGGGTTTATCATGTGATCAGATCAACACAGTATCCGACGTGCAGGTCAAGTTTGAGGGTTTGACCGGACCTCTTCATGTATTCAGATGTAGGTGAGGATCCAGTCTTCTCCAGGGTTATCCAGGGTTTGTTATCATCCATTATTATTACACACTCCTGGATTTCTGTAACACGACACGCCTCTGAAGCATCCTGGACGGACAGACGGACAGACAGACAGACAGACAGACAGACAGACAGACAGACAGACAGACAGACAGACAGACAGACAGACAGACAGACAGACAGACAGACAGACAGACAGACAGACAGACAGACATAGACAGCGTTTTCCACACGGGAAAATGGATGCCAGAACCTTTTATTTTTACTCACGTCAAACCTCACCTGAAGTGTTATTATTGCAGACGCCTATCTATGCTGCTCTTCTTTGGTCGTTGTCGCTTTGATCTTCATCGCGTATCACAGAATACGACGTTTTCAGGGAAATCATTTCTTTTTTTTCCCCACTGCCTTGTTCTGGGTTTTCACCTGCTGTGTTACGTTAGGTTAATGTTGCTCTGTAGAGGCGTTTTACCGTACCTCACACTCTACCCTGAAATGAAGAGCCGCCGTGCTGTTGAACACATCATTTCGTCGCCAATGATTAAAACAAAAAACATGGCACCACTTTAGTGTGTCTGCGATGAGGACGCAGCAGGGGTCCATGGAAGTCGTGCGTGTGTGTGTGTGAGAACTGACTCGCCTCAGCGAGTTTATAAAACGGATCCTTTTGTCTTTGATGTGCGGAGCTTGTTCTCTTCTCCGGTGGTGAGGCGTGGGCGCAGGGTGCAGGGAATGAAGACGGTGTAAAAGTTGAATCATGTGGTTCAGGTGGGCAGCAGCAGCAGCCGTTGTCCTGACCACCCTGCAGACTATGGGGGTTTTATGGTCTTTTTTTTTATTGGGTGCCATGATGGGCTGCACTCTCTTTTTGCGGGCAATGTACATCTCCTATCTATGACACTTATTACCTCTCATGATATCACAACCTCAGTGTTCCATTGGGAACATTAGGTTTTTTGGAACGTTGCTGAGTGTATGTTTGCGTTGGTGTGTCAGTGTCTATTGTTGTTTTTATTATTATTATCAGTACCTGCATGAGCAGAGTGGGCCCATGTTAACTTGGCATGCTGCCATTTTGCCAGCCTGCAGCGCCCCCATTTGGTCTAGTGCCATTTATATGTATTAACTAATTGTTTGATTGATCTCAAAACCAAAAAAATCACAAATACATATTACTGTATCGTCTGGTTCAGGTGGAAAGCTCATATGTTAAAAACTGTTAACTTTCAAGATTGAAATTAAAGAGCGAGGTGATAAAAATTTTAGAATATGCAGGAGACAAGTTAGACGTGCAAATGCAGAAGCGATTACAGATTGTCATTGTGGTTATCGTTGTGACAGAAAGCCCCAAAACACACTGCGGAGGGTGTTTGAAGTCCTTCAGTAATTTTCCCTTCGGTGTCAACGCAGCGTGACACAAAGACATTTCTGACAGACATTTCTGCCTTACTTTCAAAGTAAGTGCTCACTGCCTTCGCAGTGAGCACGATGAACAAGAGTGTTTCTGCTTTTGTCGGCATTGATTTTTCTGTGTGTGTGTGTGTGTGTGCGTGCGTGCGTGTGTGCGCGCGTGTGTGTGTGTGTTTCTCTGCAGGGGTTCCAGTCAGTAGCAGGGTGTCAGCTAAGATCCAACAGCTAGTCAACACACTAAAGAGACCTAAAAGACCTCCACTCAGGGAGTTCTTTGTGGACGACTTCGAGGAACTCCTGGAGGGTGAGAAGAAACATCCAGTCTTCACACCGGCGGCATTTCCCCTTTAAGAATGTTTAAAGGCGAACTCCACCCATTTTCAACATTTTAATATGTCATTAATATACCTTAGAGATGCTGTGTGGACATGATAAAAAAGATCCCCCAATTCTGTATTCCCGAAAAATGGAGGTCTGAAAAAATCATTAACATGGTGAAATACAGTACATCTGATGACATCATCAAGATGTATTTCACCATGTTAATGATTTTTCTTTCAGACCCCCAAATGGACCCACTAGGGTCCATCTCAGGAAAATTTTGGCCCTTGATGCATAGTTGATCATCATAACGCCTCAGACTCGTCACAATGTCCGGATCGATTCCGGATGATTACCAAAGTATGAATTCAACAGCAAATTATCATTTTTTGGGCAACAGACTGAAAGAGATTTTCTTTTTTTAATGCGAAAATAAGTTAATAGCACAGGTAGACTTCACATACTAGAGCATACCTGAAAAAATATCAGAGCTGAATTTAACGTCTAAAAATGAAATAAATTCTTAACCATGTAACTTGGTTTAATGTGGAGGCACAGAAGTGAACCTTTCAAGCTTGTTTTCTCAAAACACAATTTTCTGCAAGACATTGCTCTAGAAGCCATATGTCTCCAAACTGCTGGGCAAACCGAACAACCAGTATGTCAGTTTGAAGCTATGATTCCCTGCTTTCATGATACATGACATGCAAAAACAAAAATGAAACGTGACTGATCACATTTGATAGTCACTGACATGTTCCCTCTCCTCTCCTCTCCTCTCCTCTCCTCTCCTCTCCTCTCCTCTCCTCTCCTCTCCTCTCCTCTCCTCTCCTCTCCTCTCCTCTCCTCTCCTCTCCTCTCCCATCCAGTCCAACAGCCAGATCCCAACCAGCCCAAGGCGGAGGGAGCCCAGATGGCGGCTATGCGGGGCGACCCGCTGGGCGTGGTGACCAACTGGCCTCCCTCCCTGGAGGCGGCGCTGCAGAGGTGGGGGACCATCTCTCCCAAAGCGCCCTGCCTCACCACCATGGACACCAACGGGAAGCCTCTCTACGTCCTCACATACGGTAAGGACTTCAAGGACAGCACTTCATAGACACACTTTATACTCTGCCAGCAGCAGCCGCTAGCTGTCGCCAGTGTTTTCAATGTGGAACTCATGTTTTTAAAGAGCCAAGTTTCCGACTGGAAGGGAACATGTCATATCAGCGCACAGGATGTGGTCTATTCATTCTTTGTCTGGTTTTGAGTCTAAAGTGGTCACCAGAAAGACACAAATGCAGTATTAGCGTAGCATTGGCGGCTGTTGTTGTTTTTAGCCACTGTACTCTGCACAGTTGTGCGACACCTCAGGGTGTGTGTCTGGGGTGTGTGTTTTCGTCTGGAATTCCCATTTAAAAATTTTCCAAAATACCTTTCCTCATTCAAGATCTTAAAAGAAAAAATAGCGAATTGACATCTGCTAACCTCAAATAGCCGATGTACTGTAATACCTCTGTGAGAGAAATCAATGATCTGAGTGGAATAATACTGTGTATACGCTGTGACCTACAGTGCATCCACAGGTAAGCGTCTAGCCGTGTGTTTGTAGCATCGCAGCTGTTTATTCAGATGAATCCTGTTCGTACAGCAGCTCTGATTGAAGCCACGCTCTGTCTCTCTCCCAGAGCTGATTAACTAACTCCAGGAACAATACAATGGCTACCACCTGCTGGCTCTGATTCCAGCCTAATGTCACACAGATCGAAGCAGTCTGTAAGAACATCCGTTAGTTGTTGCAAAAAAACAAATATATTTCTCTCCGCGGATCCATATTTGCATCATTGATCCAGTTGGGCAGAAGCTCGTAACATCACTGTGTACGAGTCAACTAATTATATACTGTAGTTCATGTTGTTTCAGAATTTCTTAAACTCCCAGACCACCAGAATTTTTAATGCTTAAGCATTTGAGGCATTGAGTAAACACAAACACAAGTATTCCTGTGAGTCATTGTAAGGCAGAGCTGATTATGGATTAAATATAAAATACACAATAGGGCACCAGGCTAGAACAAATCATTTCATTGTTTTATTCATTCATTATTTAAAAGAGAGAGAGAAGAGAGAGACATTAAATGAACAAAGGAAAAGACAAAGCAATGCATAAAGACGTATCACGATCATCACAATACATAAGTAATATGAATCAAAGTGTTTAAGTTACTCTAATCTCTCAGCTCTTTGATCACACATCAGCATCACTCCATTACACATGAAAACATCACTTCACATGTCCCTAACCCCCTTTGTCACATCCTTACTGTCTCCTTCGGCCCAAAAATCTACATTTAAATGCAAATGCACGCCACAATTCAACATTCGAGAGTGGCGCAACAAATGTCGTTTGAGAATTGCAGCATTTATTATCCAGTCTTCAGTCACAAATGTTGCATTTCCACTTTGTTTACAATGTACACCATTGCTGATTTTTGAAGCTGGTTGCAAACGCAGTGATTGAGATTACTGTACTATGTAAACCAGGCAGAAATGGCCTGCACGTCTGTCTGTCGGGGTTTAAGTAAATGTTTGAAGAGATACGTGGTCCCCCCCTGCGAGCATATCTTCAGTTCTCAACTAGTTAGGTACTTTCTGCTGCTTGGCAGTTTGGAGGGCCTCACACACATCCACCTTATTATTCTATCCCCCAAACAGCAGTGGAGAAAATGACTTTGGTTCCAGCAGGGAGTCTGTCTTCCTCGCTGTGCTACTTTAGAACAGCCAGCAGTGGTGGACGGTAACTGAAGTACATTTACTTAACGCTTACTCTGCCAATGTTTTTTTTTTTTGGTAGATACTGCCATAGATTTTCATGTAAAAATCTTATTCCATATTTTGGTCTATGTTTCCGGTCGGACATTTTAGATCGGTGCACAGGGTGTTGCTTCCAGTCCGTCTCTTATTCTAGTCCCTTATGGCTGGCAAGAGGACATTACGCTGCTCGTGGCCGTGACACTGCACTACATCTAGGATTTTACCATTTTGTCCAATACAACAACACACACACATGCACACACGCATGAATACATGCACGCATAATGACTTCATGATCAAACATAACCATGCAGAAATTGATCGTCTTTGTCCATGTTCTCCATGTTAGTGCCAACAATGTGTGTGTGTGTGTGTGTGCGCACACATGTGTGTGCGTGTGCGTGTGTGTGTGTGTGTGTGTGTGTGTGTGTGTGTGTATGTGTGTGTGTGTCTGCACACGGTTGCGTGTGTGGGCATGCAGTTTATGCCTGCATGCGTGTGTGCGCACTGATTTCTGCTGAGAGCCGTAGCGGCTTATTGCTGGGGAGATAGAAGATAGAAGAAAGCTCAGCGGACTGTGAAATGTCTAGACAGCACAGGAGACTCCAGGATAACTGGTGAAACTGAGTGTGCCGCCCGTCCATCTGTGTGTGTGTGTGTACATGCAGTGTGTGTATACATATCTAGGACCTAATTCAGGAAAGAAAATATACGCAAATTCAACGATAGGGGGTGCCAAGTGCCCGTAAACACGCTACACTCGAACCAACGGTATAATACAGAGAACCCTGAGTACGCTGAGCGTAATCCTCTGGAGGTAGCGTACATCAGGTGCCCGTGCACGAGCATTCCCAGCGTGTGAGAATGATCGCAAATGACAGGACCATCCCATTTTCATTCTTCCACGCCCCATTTCTTACCATAAAAGGCAACAAACGTGAGTCAGCAGTTTGTCTGAACTCTAGCTGCAGCCCAGAGTTCTGAAATTTTACAACTGAACATTGTGGTCTCTCTGTGGTCCCCCATGTCGCATGGACTTGTTGATCAGCTGATTTTGACAGAAGAGTCACTTGCAATGTCAACTGATTGAATGCAAGCACTAAAAAATATAAGCCGCCCCTTATATAATGCAAATGCATTTATTTAGTATTTAGTTCAACCTCAGCTATTTGGTAATTAAAATATAAAAGCCCTTTCTATTGAACAATTGCTCACTCTCACCTTTGCAAAGGTAAACAATAATATAGGCCTAATAAAAAGATATAGGCTATAGGCACGATCATAGGCCTACCATAAAATACCAAATAACAGCCCTTACTTAAACAACCGCCTACTAAATAAGGCCCATGTTCCCACATCATTTTGCTTAATAACGCCTTGTCAAAATAATCGCCCACGTACAAATAAGCGCCCATGAGCTGTTATTTGCAAACATATTAATACTATTATTATTATTATTATTATTATTATAGCTTATGGCGTTACTTTGCAGATCTCCTCATTTCTGCCTGACGCACATGCCCTCAGCATCTCAGTCCTCCACCTCAAAATATAATGTTTAATTCTGCCACACACCGCTTATGTACAACAATATTGTTCAGACTGCATATTTTGTCAAAGTGTGCGTGTGCGTTGTAAGCAGGCACTTACCATATATGAATCCAAGCATCTGTCAACAGGCATCAACTCCGCATGGACTCGTCAAAACTTGAGATTTCAATTGTCCCTTACTCACTCAGTTTGCAAGCGATTGTTTTAATTCCAATGTGTCAATACAGTGTATATTTTATATATTTTATATTTCATTGGGTATAGGTATAGGTATAGGTTTTATATGACTTCAAACAATATGAAAAGAGATAGGCCTAATGCGTCATCCTTTTTTATCTGCGCAGCTTATAGAGCTTAGACAGCTTAGACCACATGTGCGTGCCAATTAATTATCAAGGGCTTGATTTGAAAAACTGAGAACCATGTAGGCCTATTCTATAAGGCAAAACCTCATTGAACGAATATACTGTAGGCTACATGTTTGAGGCTATATTACAATATTTTAAAATGTTAAAATATCGAATGTTACACAGCTGTGCAACCAATTAAGTAATTACAGTCAATCATGCCAGTCTGAATGTGGGTCAGATCTATTAAGCAACGCTGCCTACAATATTAAATGAAATATAATATAACAGGCAATAATAATATTTATTATTGCGTATCTGCTGTCAAAATCAGCTGATCATCAAGTTCAGGGGACATCAGGGTCTAGGCTAGATGGACTGATCACTCCTCCTCGTCCTCGAATAAATAATAGGCTATTGTGAAGAACTACAAAACTAAGCGAAAAAGTCAGGGGGGGTCCTGGACCAGCACCAAAAGCAACCGCAGTGAAGTTAGTTTTAAGTTGGATATTCGACAGACATTCGACAGACATTTGCTCCGAAATGCTAAAATTTACATATAAAAATTAATCAAAAATATTTACAGATTTGAAATGTAAAAATAAGAGGTGTATCTCATGCAGCCAGTGGAGTACTATGATCCCACACTGATTTTGAGTCAATTGATCACATGACCTGAAAGCTATTGAGCAAAAATGCTAATATTTACATATAAAAATTAATCAAAAATATTTACAGATTTGAAATGTAAAAATAAGAGGTGTATCTCATGCGGCCAGTGGAGTACTATGATCCCACACTGATTTTGAGTCAATTGATCACATGACCTGGAAGCTATTGAGCAAAAATGCTAATATTTACATATAAAAATTAATCAAAAATATTTACAGATTTGAAATGTAAAAATAAGAGGTGTATCTCATGCAGCCAGGAGAGTACTATGATCCCACACTGATTTTGAGTCAATTGATCACATGACCTGGAAGCTATTGCGTAAAAAAGCTAATATTTACATATAAAAATTAATCAAAAATATTTTTAAAAATTAATCAAAAATATTTACAGATTTAAAATGTAAAAATAAGAGATGTATCTCATGCAGCCAGTGGAGTACTATGATCCCACACTGATTTTGAGTCAATTGATCACATGACCTGGAAGCTATTGAGCAAAAATGCTAATATTTACATATAAAAATTAATCAAAAATATTTACAGATTTGAAATGTAAAAATAAGAGGTGTATCTCATGCAGCCAGTGGAGTACTATGATCCCACACTGATTTTGCATCAACCGATCCCTGATCCCCTTTTTTGTTGAGTGCATCTGTGTTAAGGGACCAGGCCAATTTTTAAGTTATCCAGGTGTACACCTAGACATTTATAGGTTGGTTTGTTTGTAACCTTTATTTCAGGGAAATCCAGTTGAGACCGGGGTCTCTTTTTCAATGGCGCCCTGTTTACAATTCAGACATTTCCAGTAGTAGTTTAACGTACAATAAACATGTATAACATGGATACAATATACAAAGAAAAAGAAAAATAGAAAAGAGAGGCCGACATATAACCCAAAACAAGTACATAATCCTTCTTCAACTATAATGTCAGACAACATGCTTTTAAAAATAGCATAGGAAACCAATATATCCAATTTCATTTTATGTTGATAATTATTCCATAAATGAGGGGCATATACCCTGAAGGCAGAATCCCCAAGCCTGGAGTTTGTTTTGGGGACTTTCAGCAGAAGCAAATCCTGCGATCTGGTACAATGCAGTGATGTATTTGGCTCCAGCAATCTGTTTAAATAATATGGTAGCTTTCCAATTAGTCCTTTGTAGATAAACAGGGTAGCATGTTGTTTCCTCCTGATAGCTAGAGAAGACCATCCTACTGCAGTATATAATAAACAATGATGGGTTCTAAAACTAGATCCTGTAATAAAATGAATTGCACTGTGAAAAGTTGCATCCAGGGTTTTTAGGGTACTTTCAGATGCATGCATGTACAAGACGTCGCCATAATCAAAAATTGGCAAAATTGTGGCTTGGATTATCCTTTTTTCTGTTTTCCTTGGAGAAGCACGACCTGTTTCGATAGAGGAAGCCAATTTTAGGTTTAACTTTCTGTATAAGATTTATTATATGTGTTTTAAAAGAGAGGTCCTCATCAAGCCAGACCCCTAAATATTTATAGGAAGACCCACGTTCAATTTGTGACCCATTTAGGGACAGTATGGGGTCACCTGTTTCCAACCTAGTTTTATTTGAGAACAACATATATTTTGTTTTCCCAACATTTAATGAGAGCTTAATCCCAGCTAATGCTTGTTGGATAGTATTGAAGGCAGACTGTAAGTCATGTAAGGCTTCGCTAACAGATGGGGCAGAAGCATATAGAATTGTGTCATCTGCATAAAAGTGGGACTTACAATTTACAATGTTTTTTTGCTATGTCATTTATATAAATGGTAAATAAAAAGGGACCCAATATGGATCCTTGAGGAACTCCCTTTTTTATGTCTAAGAAGTTAGACTTGACATCTCCAGCAACAACAGCTTGGGTTCTGTTGGAGAGGTAGTCCTTAAACCAGGCGCAAGCTAAGTGGTCTAGACCAATAGTGGACAATTTCTGCATTAAGATGGAATGATCCACAGTGTCGAATGCTTTTGCTAAATCAATAAAGATGGCTGCACATTTATTTTTTTTGTCCAGAGTCGTTACTATGTCATTTAGGACCAAGGATGTTGCTGTAATTGTGCTGTGCTCAGGTCTAAAGCCCGACTGAAATGGGTTCAGAATACTATTAGCATTTAAGAAGCTACAGAGTAGCTTTTTAACAAGTGCTTCTAATATTTTTGCTAGGCACGACAATTTAGAGATTGGCCTATAATTATTTGCCGCACTTACAATTCCGCCCTTAAATAATGGGCTTATGAGCGCCGCTTTCCAAATATTTGGGATAGTCCCTGAGGCCAAAGAAGAATTGAAAATGTTAGTTAAAGAATGTACAATTAATGGAGCAGCCAGCTTAAGCAGACTAGGTACCAATTTATCTTCACCAATGGACTTATTTACGTCAATGTGATTTAGTTCAGATAAAACTTCAGCTACCATGAATTCCCTAAACGAGAATATTTGTCTATTTTCTCCTACTGTGGGTGAGCTAGTAGCTAGGTCATCCACAGAGGAGGGATCATTAGATTGTTCAAAGAGATTTCCAGCAGCTATGAAATGCTGGTCGATCAATTGACTCAAAATCAGAGTGGGGTCATAGTACTCTACTGGCTGCATGAGATACACCTCTTATTTTTGCATTTCAAATCTGTAAATATTTTTGATTAATTTTTATATGTAAATATTAGCATTTTTGCTCAATAGCTTCCAGGTCATGTGATCAATTGACTCAAAATCAGTGTGGGATCATAGTACTCCACTGGCTGCATGAGATACACCTCTTATTTTTACATTTCAAATCTGTAAATATTTTTGATTAATTTTTATATGTAAATATTAGCATTTTTGCTCAATAGCTTCCAGGTCATGTGATCAATTGACTCAAAATCAGTGTGGGGTCATAGTACTCTACTGGCTGCATGAGATACACCTCTTATTTTTGCATTTTAAATCTGTAAATATTTATTTATTAATTTTTATATGTAAATATTAGCATTTTTGCTCAATAGCTTCCAGGTCATGTGATCAATTGACTCAAAATCAGTGTGGGGTCATAGTACTCTACTGGCTGCATGAGATACACCTCTTATTTTTGCATTTTAAATCTGTAAATATTTATTTATTAATTTTTATATGTAAATATTAGCATTTTTGCTCAATAGCTTCCAGGTCATGTGATCAATTGACTCAAAATCAGTGTGGGATCATAGTGCTCCACTGGCTGCATGAGATACACCTCTTATTTTTACATTTCAAATCTGCAAATATTTTTGATTAATTTTTATATGTAAATATTAGCATTTTTGCTCAATAGCTTCCAGGTCATGTGATCAATTGACTCAAAATCAGTGTGGGATCATAGTACTCCACTGGCTGCATGAGATACACCTCTTATTTTTGCATTTTAAATCTGTAAATATTTATTTATTAATTTTTCTATGTAAATATTAGCATTTTTGCTCAATAGCTTCCAGGTCATGTGATCAATTGACTCAAAATCAGTGTGGGATCATAGTACTCCACTGGCTGCATGAGATACACCTCTTATTTTTACATTTCAAATCTGTAAATATTTTTGATTAATTTTTATATGTAAATATTAGCATTTTTGCTCAATAGCTTCCAGGTCATGTGATCAATTGACTCAAAATCAGTGTGGGATCATAGTACTCCACTGGCTGCATGAGATACACCTCTTATTTTTGCATTTTAAATCTGTAAATATTTATTTATTAATTTTTATATGTAAATATTAGCATTTTTGCTCAATAGCTTCCAGGTCATGTGATCAATTGACTCAAAATCAGTGTGGGATCATAGTACTCCACTGGCTGCATGAGATACATCTCTTATTTTTACATTTTAAATCTGTAAATATTTTTGATTAATTTTTAAAAATATTTTTGATTAATTTTTATATGTAAATATTAGCTTTTTTACTCAATAGCTTCCAGGTCATGTGATCAATTGACTCAAAATCAGTGTGGGATCATAGTACTCTCCTGGCTGCATGAGATACACCTCTTATTTTTACATTTCAAATCTGTAAATATTTTTGATTAATTTTTTAAAATATTTTTGATTAATTTTTATATGTAAATATTAGCATTTTTGCTCAATAGCTTCCAGGTCATGTGATCAATTGACTCAAAATCAGTGTGGGATCATAGTACTCTCCTGGCTGCATGAGATACACCTCTTATTTTTACATTTCAAATCTGTAAATATTTTTGATTAATTTTTAAAAATATTTTTGATTAATTTTTATATGTAAATATTAGCATTTTTGCTCAATAGCTTCCAGGTCATGTGATCAATTGACTCAAAATCAGTGTGGGATCATAGTAGCCTACTCTCCTGGCTGCATGAGATACACCTCTTATTTTTACATTTCAAATCTGTAAATATTTTTGATTAATTTTTATATGTAAATATTAGCATTTCGGAGCGAATGTCTGTCGAATGTCTGTCGAATATCCAACTTAAAACTAACTTCACTGCGGTCCAAAACCATCCGTTTTCTACATATGGATACCTACCTTCTCATGCATTTCAACCCGAAGCACAGCATATTCTCACATTTATTTATTAGGCTATTCATTTATTAGCCTATTTCTGGCAAGGGCGCCACCCAGCAGAGCAGCCTCTGCATGTGGTATTTGTGAGATTGGAGAGTCGCACAGACCCATCCATGATAAAACAAAAACAGACACAATAATTTTCGGTGTTGAATTATAATCCAGCGAGTTTGAGGTGGTGTTGGACCTTTGCACAGTTCATTGATTTGGCCCAATATGTAGGCTACAGACCTGCTCCAGTGATTTAATTAATTTAGCGCGTCAGCTGCATTCATTCCACTGGATAGTGGATATAGGCTCCAGTGTTGGATATAACGGTCCTTTGAAAAGACGTAAGGAGGTAAGTTACTAGGCACATTAAACTATTCTGTGTGGAGTTGGAAAAGCAGTGATGGGCCGTAGGATTGTTATTTGAATACAGTGGTAAAATTGAACTTACAAAAAAAAATCGTTTAGGGACATGATTAATGTAAGTTTTATTTTTTTTTCCGTTAAAGGAAAAAGGTATACCTATGTATTATTATTTCCATAGAGGTCCGGGCCTTGTTTGAGAGCTGGAATTGTCATTAAATCCCTTTATAATGCCTTTGATTTCGGTGATCGTCGATTTGTTCACACACACACACACACACACACACACACACACACACACACACACACACACACACACACACACACACACACACACACACACACACACACAGGTGGTCCATTTGGTGGTCCGTGGCTCAAATGCTGATTAAATAGTGTGCCCTGGTATCAACTCCACTGTTGCAGGTACATATACGCAAGCCATGTGCTCCTTACACCACCTCCTGAGCTGACTTGCCAATGTGCGTATTGTCCGACGGCTGCGCGATGAACTTCTCGTCCTGCGGTGTGAAATTCCTCTTTCTGATTACCGGCGAGGGGAGAGAATGAGCGTTAATGTCGGTACGCTTCAGTGCGTGGGCGTATTTGCTTCCCTGAATCTGGTCCCTAGAGCGTGTTTGTGTGTGTGCGGTGCAACTCTTATGTGTGCAGTGTTTAAATCTCAACTTCAATCTTCAAACTCTCCTTCACCTTGTGCAGTCGCCCCCCTCCCTCTCTCCCTCTCCGTCTCTCCCTCTCTCTCCCTCTCTTCGACTTTTATCGCGGCTGTCTTCTCTTTGATGCCTCTGCCATCAAGGACAGGGTTGTTTAGCTTCCGTCTGTGCCAGCCTGTATTTCTCCATCCTCCGTAGTCTCAGAGGAACGCAGTGGAATTGACAGAGCTGACATTCTCCCTGCGTTTCTAAACATCACCCCCCCACCGCTACCGCTACGTGCACTGCAGATAACCCTGGCTAATTGGATGAAGCACTTTAGTATTTGTATTCCTAATGAGTCTCGGCTGTCTCTGAGAGCCGCGTTTCTTTCTTTTTTTTAAATACAGGCTTTTATTCAACAAAGCACTTTATTGGCTTTATTGGACCTGAAGGGATGCACGAGGTGCTGGAGGCGAGGTGCTGTCAGGTGACTTATGCTCACTTTATGCACCACATTATACTATGAGCTGAGCTTACATAATAGCGAGTGAGTATACTTTTGCACTACTTGACGAAGTACTGTGTCAAAGTGCTAGACAGTACAATAGACTACACAGAAATGCAGAAACAGAGTAAGCCAGTGGTTCATACCAGGGCCCACTATTTATTCTGAATTTTAGCCACGGAGGACCACCAGTTGATGTTGAGTTTATAGTCTCTCTGACCGTAAAACTAAGGGTTTTCAAGTTGTTGTCCACAATTCAGGAGAGAAAACTGGCAAAACGTTGGTAAAAATATGATGAGCACACAGCGAGCTGAACAAAGTGCCTCTGCGTCAGTTTTTTTTTTTGGTTCCTATCTTATTGCTGCTACAATGGGGTGGAACACATTGCTGCACCATTTTTTCTGCACCAGAACCCACCCTTGATGCATGCTTGGCAAAAGAGGGAGATATTTTAAAGGTAATGGGGGCAATTTCTTTTTTTGCCAAAACTCAAAATAGATATATAGTAATATTTTTGCCCTTTTACCCCTCTACATTGCTTCTACTCCAATGCTGCAGCTGCTTCCCTGCAGACAGACACTTGCTTCGTCTTGCCGATGGTCCAGAACTTTGTTGTTGTCAACAAATCATGAAAACAAAACATTTGTCAGGCGGTGCTAATTTGAGGTGAGGTGGAGTTAGATTATTTTTTTAAACAAATCTGTTTACAAACACAGTGTTTGTACACACTAAAGTTGCCTCTATTATCTTTAACCATTCTTGAGCTGAGGTAACAACGTCATTAGGTATAAATAATTTCTAACGTTTACAAGAGATCTACAAGCTCAAGTTGCAATACATTGTGAGCTCATACGTTGGCCATGATTTTTGAGTGTTGCAACCAGCGCTATAGACAGCTGTGTGTGTGGCTGTGGTACCCTGTCTGGGTACAGTACGTGTGTCCCGTGTGGCTGTGTTTGAGCATGAAAATAGCGTATGTGTCACTTTTGCACAGGAAAATACACAGCCCCAGTAGGAGGGCTAGTACAGTGTAGTACAGCAGACTGTACCACTCACTTCAGATGGGTTTGATTTTTTTTATTTTTTATTTGCCACATGACTATAAATCAAGCATAACTGGTTGATCTCATCTGTGAAGATGTAAAATCTGCTGGAATAAGTCAGACACAGTTGGAGTGGATCTTGCGCACGTTCTGAGCTCACAAATCTTGGCACGTTTGCACACAAACACATGCAGCTCTGACTACAGTAGAGCGGATGAGCCCAGTGCTGCTTTGGCCTGGCATCATCAACAGGACAAGTTGCCCCTTTTCAGTCACACATGACATGCTGGCCTACGTAGGAAGAGGAGGAGTGAGGCTGCCAAGTGAGTGAGCTGGTGCTGCGTTACAACACTGCCAACGTGCTCTTGATCAACAGATTAAACTAGGCCTGGGCGACAAGCTGTCATATGGTGTCAAAAATACCTCAATAATGACATTGATTGATTGATTCTTTTATTAGACTTTACATGTAAAAGTACAAAAGTACATCAAACACATCTGATCCAAAAGGATCAGAGAAGAAGAAAGATTTTGCAGTCTTGTTTCCATTCGGGTTCTCCTCCTCCTGTCTGACACACTCTACAGTGTGGGGAAGTGAAACAGGCCAACAGCACATACACCAAGACCCACCCCCTCTCGATCCTGATTGGAGGAAGCCCCCTTTTGTTGTTGTTTTTTTTACACCAAGGGCTCACTGGGGACAGGGAGGAACTCCTTATGTGCACCACACTCTATGGGAGGATTATCCCAAAAAAGAACAAACAATATTTGAATTAAGTGAAGTCACTTACTATACAGGTACCTTTAAAAGCAGTATAAGGCCAAATCACAATATTTTCAGATAATATACAGTAGGCTCATGTACCAAAACCTTTTGGTGCATGTACTAGTCTACACTTCTTTGGATGTGCACAAAAGCTAAAGTACAGTGTTTATAAGCACTTAAGGAACTAACCATCTGGATCCATTTCACATTTTCACCTCTCCTCTACTCAGTGGGGTGTTGCTGTTGTTTTGTAGACCTTCGTACAGAAAGCTATTTCAGACTTGAGGTGGGGGTCATGGTTGACCAATATTTTTGCCCCCCGGCGCAAGCACTTTGACACTTTCACCTCCCTCCACCTCGCCTCCGTGTCCAGCCTTATCGCCTGTTCACAGAGCCATGACTGTCCCTGTGCCGCAAGTAGTGCAGCAAGTCAGAGAGAGAGAGACAGAGACAGAGACAGAGACAGAGACAGAGACAGAGACAGAGAGAGAGAGAGAGAGGGACACGATGGCTGCATGTGACTCCTAGCGCTGCTAAGACCCAGTAGAATCCAAAACAAGCAAGAAAAATGACAAGAACGGTCTCTAAAAGAGACCCTTTGTTATAGCTCAGATTTTATACCTTATAGGCTACAGCATGTATTTAGTGTATATGTATACATACAACTTTTACAACAGTTGGCTATGGGCTGTTGTTCAAATTTTCCTGTTTCCATGTCTCCAAAATGCATTCTGTGTGCTATATATTGTCTTTCCGCCATGTCAATAGCTGACAGTCGCTATTTCTATTACTACTTTTGGTTCAGCCGTCTCGCTCGGTTTACAGTTAAACCAAAAGTGAAAGTGTGAGTGTCAACTCACTAGATTATATATATCGCATATATATCGCAAAAATATACATCTGCATGCAACATTAATTTTTTTACCACAAAATAACAACTGGACCACTTTTTTGGAAATATATCAAAAGCAAACAAAGGTAAGAAAGCCTTCTGGGGTGAAATTCTCCTTTAATATCTACAAATCTGTATTTACATAACTTTGCCTAATATGTTGCCTTCCACATCATCATACATTACAAAGATTATTATTATTAGCCCTCCAAGCCCACGCTGCACAATGTCACACAGCAACACATTATTATTGTGTTTTTTGCCTGTTTTATTAAGAATGTTGTATGAACTCTTACCATCCAAGTCACTGCATGTGTCTCCATGGGCTCTATACTTGGTCCGTCCCTTTTATAGATGTTGCTATTTTCTGGGTCCCAAAAAAGGGGCGCAATGACGGTGTAAAAATCACACCCATGTGAAGTGAGTCATGCTGCTCCGCAAGCCTGTTCAACATTGCTGCGTGTGTGATGTGTCCAAGTTTTTGTCTGAAAATATTAGCTTTTCATATTAACTGTAGTCTATGTTCCTGTGGACTTGCACCACTTGCTTCACATGCGTGTGATTTTTCTAATAGTGTTGCTGTTTGTGTGGAAACAAGCCAACATGGCAACCCTCTTTATTCCATCAGAGAAAATCGAAGAACAGCTCTCGACTTAACTCACCGACTCATTAGTAATCACTAGATTACAACGGTAGCATATTAAACTAAATAAGCTAACGGCCCAGAGGACTCCTAACTGCATGGCTCTGACTAGTCATGTGATCAGGCTAGCCAATCACAGCTGCCATTTTCGTGATGCGACACAAGACGGGCATTGAATGGATTTCAACTGACAAAAGCTCCAGTCAAGATCTTCTAGTGGAGTCAGCTTTCAGCATGAGTCACTAAAAAAAAAGTCTTGTAACGCTCTGTGGAGTTCAGTCAGCAGTGAGGATGATACGCTGCAGAGCTTGGGGTTTTTGCGGTTTGGCAGAGTGGGCACATGGAGATGGAGCCCAAGCTGTGCCCAGCATGGCACCCGGCACGCCTTACTCATCCCACAGACGGCAGGGTGGCATGTTCACCAACTGTCACCACACGCTGACTTAAACACACAGGCTTTTTAATAACCTGACAGTAGAAATCTGTCCAGTGTACAACCGCATTCTACTGCTGTCGGGCCACAGGGAGATGCCCCTGTACAGCACAACCACCACAACATTCTACCGTTTGTCACTGAGCAGGACCTTTGCCCAGGCTGAGAGTACAGTGCTTGGCACACATAGACCGTTCTATAAGCCCCGCCCAGGGGTTGGACACTTTTCAGTTTGGGCTGATTCATTCACACATTTTTATGAACCAGACCTTCAAAATCTCCAACAAGGCCTGCCCTATGCACCGGAAAAAATATATGTTTTATCATATAGGAAAACTATTGGTGGGGAGGTTTGTCTATCACATGTTATGCTTAGCTGTGATTGGACCATAGCAGTTTGGGGAGGAGCTTAGGAAAGATCTATTTCGTATAATTCTTACTGTACTGTTTCTTCTAGGGAACAGGCGACATATTCACTTTCCCTCCCAGAAATGAGACATTTTGTCATTCATTTACGAAAAAACCCCAAACCCCAAATAAATCAGGAGGACTCCACTAGTGCTCATCTGCTCTGCCTCCCTCACTGTGCTCCTGACAAAAAAAGAAAAGAAAGATAGACATACTTTCCCTTTTTTCTCTCCAGCTCATTTTCCTTGAGGGCGACCGGCCTCTCCACATTCATTAATTCTGATCAAAATCAAGCAGCCCCATTTGGCATGCAGAACAATAAGGCGTTAACGCTCGATTGACGATGCTCCATATCTGCGTCTGTCAGCCTGGATTAAGGGAAAAACATAGCAGGGAAATGACATTCATTGTCAGGGTTTAATGTGGTTAATGAGGGGAGCGGGACCCCCCACCCCCACCACCCCACACCCCGCTAAACCCACAGGCACAGGCAGTTAATAACGATCGCAGATCAAAGCGATACCTGTCTTATTCACCGATTTGTTCACAACAAATGCACTTTTTTCCATTTCTTTGAATTGCTCTGTATAGGGTGCTTTGTCAGGGTTTTATTTCTTAGTCGATGCTGCTATTTTGCATCTCTGTCAGTTGGAAATGACCAAAAGTGATCATTTCAGTATTTAGATTCAGTGCATTGCTTCATGCCACATTTCAAGCTTGCAGATTGGCCACATTTGATGCGATTGCATGATGCTGACATGCTACCATATTATGACCATTAGTTGATTACGAAAAAAAAAGGCTGTTGAAATGAACAAGTTAATTAATTTTGTTGGTTAATCTGATAAAACATTTAAACACAATTAACCCATGTGCACACTGACTCAATCCACTGAAACATTTAAAAGATAAACTTTTTTTCCAAGATTCTGTTTCTTTTTTAATGTTCAAATCCTGTACAGGAAAACATATTTTGGACATAGTTCAAATCATGATTTAATTAATTTTGAAGCTGTGATTAAAAATGTAATCAGTCAACAGCCCTAAAAAACACAACAAATAAAAATGCAAGTTTCTGTCCAACAGCAATGATAAACTAGAAGTAAGACATGTCATAGATGTTTTCACGGCCTAAAGGAGTCTTGTTATTGGTACAGTATGTTTTTCGGGGTCAGGTCACCATGGGCTCAAACGGAGGGTCAGGTTTTTGCCTTTTAGCCGCGCTAAAGACCTGAAAATAATGAGAAATGTGAGTGAGGCCACCAGATGGAACACTACAATACCTCTGTAATTACACTCTTATGTATTCTATATGACTTTTTCCGTTGTGTTCTTTGATGTGCTGTGGTTTCTCTGGTCTATTATCTTTTTGAACATCTTTCTTTATTTGCGGTGGGTATACGGTGTCTCTCTCCCTTGCACGGCTCGTGTTTCCACCTCAAATGCGACTAGATTTTGCTCTGGTCTGTAATAGAAACCATGTAATGGTCTACATGCGGCACGCGGCCCCGCCCTGGGGGCTACGCTGAGGGAGACACATCAGTCATGCCTTACCTAGTTCAGAGCTGGAAGGTACTCTACGTTGAGTCATTAGGCCTCGTACCTTTGTGAAAGTGTTGTTTGTCTTTGATCCGTCCATTATCAGCTAAAACAGTGGTTTTCAACCTTTTTCATACCAGGGCCCACTATTTATTCAGTATTTGAGCCAGGACATTGACATTTTAGTCACACAGACCCCAAAGCTTCTTTTGCTTTTGTCCACATTACCATGCAGGCTGGATTTGGGGAAACAGTCAAGCGTACAGATCAAATTGACCATTAATCTTCTACATTCTCTAGTTGTGTAGACTTGGGCTAATTGAGATGATGAATATTTTAACTCTTGAGAGTGTAAACATGAAACCAAATAAATGTGAAACCAAATGTACCCGCAAGGGTCCATTTGGTTTCATGTTTACACTCTCAAAGAGTTACATCTGGTTAACCAACTTTCCATCATTTAGCCTGGGGACCACCTGGAACCCTCTCTGGGACCACTGGTGGTCCCCGAACCACCTTTTGAAAACCCCTGAGCTAAAACAATATGATGAAGTTATTTTTGAAAGATACCAACAAACTCTATTCCTTGGCACATAAAAGCGATTGAAATTCACTCACAGTACAGGTTACGGAACACAACGAGGTTTCCACCTGACGAGACAACATCTTTTACAGTCGTACAAGTGTCTGTGACATTTGAAATGAATCAATGTCTTGTAATTTGACTTTTGTGTGACAGACTTTTTTCTGGGTCATCATGGACTCATAGGGACAAAATTGGCTTTTATAAACAAGACAACAGAAATCTGAAACTGAAAATCCCTACAAATGATGAGTTCTATATGCAAACCAGCGCATAACATGTGGGTGTTTTTCCTCTGGCAGGTAAACTGTGGTCCAGGAGTATGAAGGTCACCTACAACCTCCTCCATAAACTGGGAACCAAACAGGAGCCACTGGTCAGACCTGGAGACCGGGTGAGTGGAGAGAGAGAGATAGAGAGAGAGAGAGAGAGAGAGAGAGAGTGAGAGTGAGAGAGAGAGTGTGAGATTGTGAGAGTGAGAGAGAGAGAGAGAGAGAGAGAGAGAGAGAGAGAGAGAGAGGGAGAGGGGTATCCTCTATGATTAATAAAATATACTGTTGGATAAACTGACTCACACCTAACTTACAGTTCAGTGTGCACAGAAAACCAGTTAATTGCAGGGTGATTCACCACTCTGATGTGATTTAATAACGCATGCCCTCACTTTCACTCACACGCATCCATGCTCACATGCACGCACACTCACAGCCCCATAGGTGGAGGCTGCCATCCGAAGGGCACCATCCTGCTTATGGGTGTGAGTTAGGGGTTCTGTCAGTGTTTTGACCCGAGGGTACAACCAGGTCCAAGATGAATGCTATAGCCCTTGAGCCACCGGTCACATGGAGATATCTAGTAGTACAAGTAAGATGTAGAAATTTTGACCTCACAATATAGATTCTACAAAACATTCGCTCTGAAAGAACATAATATTCAAAGATTTGCACTGCGTTTTCACGATTTCCTCAAAAATAGCATGAGCCGTGAATTCCAATTCCAGGCTGGATTTCGAACAGAACAAAACAGGCAAACATACAAGTCAAAATGACCATGTCTTATTGTCTTATACATTCTCTATAGATAGTCTTCAGATGATGAATATTTTAACTGAGAGTATAACATGAAACCAAATGGGTCCATTTGGTTTCATTTTTGCGCTCTCAAAGAGTTACATCTGGTCCATCACTGTCCATCATTTAGCCAGGGGACCACCTGGAACCCTCTCGAGGACCATTGGTGGTCCCCGGAGCACCGGTTGAAAACCACTGGTCTAGGCATCCATTTCTCTTTCTCTGTCTATCATCTCTTGTAATTAAAGGCAGAAAAAAAATAGTACAGTTCCAGCTGGAACTGTATAGTGTTCTCCCAACCGGAAGCTCGGTGCCTTTTCATGTAGTTTTACACTCTTTATTTCTCCTTGAAAATTAGAAAGCAGTCGTTTTACTGATGCTATAATGAGACATGCGGGTAGAGGTTTATTGGATATATGTTTTTATTCTTTACAAGGGAAATCTGCCTTACACGTGGGTTCCAGTAATGAGTTTTAGCGAGGGAGGTCTCTCCTGAGCTGCTGGGGGAAGATCTGGGGATAAAACAGGCTTTGATTGCATTGAAAAGTGATACTGGGGGTGTTGGCAAGTAATGGAGACACGGGAGTTCAAGTTTATTTATATTGTGTTAAAACTTCCGCTGTCTAAAATGTTTGCAGGGGCGGATCTAGGCATGGGCATGGGGGCTGCCCCACCAAACATGATGGCATGCAAAGCAACCCAAGCTATTTCAAATTAAAGTGCTTATATTTAAAATGATTTGAAAACACTACTACTGCTACTAACTAACTACAGTTGTGGCACCACTAAACCAACAGCATTTCATCGTTGAAAACGGGAAACTCTCTGAGTCAGACCTTTAGCTTTATCCATGCTGCGTGTCTGTTGTAACTTCAACAACAACTGATGTTAGTATTGATGCTTGGTTGCCTACTAAAAGTCCTGCAACCGAAAATGGTATGGGGGTGGCTTCACTTTGCATGTGGCACAAAGCGACACAGGTGATGAAGCTGCCCCCATACCATTTTCTCCTGCCCCCCCAATTGGGAAATATTACATACACCCCTGAATGTCTAAGTGTGTAAAGCACATGTGTCAAAGTCAAGGCCCGCGGGCCGGATCCGGCCCGCGAGATGATTTAATCCGGCCCCAGGCTTGTAGAGCAAAAATGTCTGAGTCTATTAAAAAAAAAAGTAAGTCTCTAGCACGTTCCTATCAAAAGTTATGATCGTTTAAAGAAACGCTTTCTGAACGGCATATAATGCATGTTGTCCAGCAGGGGGAGTCGTTTTACCAGGCCAGGCTGCTGGCAATGCAAAGTGAGAACTATATTTCAGCAGTACAAGGGTGTGTAACCGAGAGAACTATACTTCAGCAGTACAAGGGTGTGTAACCGAGAGAACTATACTTCAGCAGTACAAGAGTGTGTAACCGAGAGAACTATACTTCAGCAGTACAAGGGTGTGTAACCGAGAGAACTATATTTCAGCAGTACAAGGGTGTGTAACCGAGAACTATACTTGGTTATCTATACATACTTACTTAAATTTAGTATTTGAAATTTAAATGCTATTTTCGTATGGTTTATTGATGCTCTGTAAATGAAAATAGCATCTTTCATAGCAAATGTCTTAATCTAGGCTACAAGTATAAAACCAATAATGAAAGTCATTAATATATATTAATAGCTATTCTTAATAATAAATATGACTTGTGTGATATACTGTATAGAAGTAACGGCTGTGTACATAAACATGCGTGTGCCGTGCATGCTTGCGGTCTGCGACTGGTTGCACCGCGGCACTCCGGCCCCCATGAAGTCACATTAAGTCCAATGCGGCCCCCACCCCAAATGACTTTGACACCACTGGTGTAAAGGGTATGTGTAAGTTTGAGTGTTGCTCTGGGACTGCTGCAACAGTGTAAATGGGATTTTGACTTTTTGTGCGCGTGATTGAATATGCACGTTTGTATTTGTGTTATATGTCAATTGTTTTTTTGGTAACAAATCCTGATCTGGTGTTGTGTTTGATCCTTGATGGTTTTAACCTGTGCACTAGTCATTTTGTAAGGGTAAGACTTTCAAATCAAACCAATCTGTAATTGTTGCTTTCTTGGCCGGGTTCTTCTTATAGATTCAACGGTCCAATTGAAGAAAAATCACACCCGCGTGAAATAAAATGATGAAATCAAACCTGAAACCATGCGTCCTCACATCAGTGCCTTTATGGAAGTGCTTGGCAGCACTTCAAAAAACAAAAGAAAGGACTAAAAACAGAATCGCAGATCGGACACATTGAGATATTCTGTATAGCGATAGAGAACACTTGAACGGAGACGAGATCCTGCAGCCTTTCACCTCCAAACTTGAACTTCAACAGCCTACAAAACAAACAAAGCTGTCTTTTGTTTGTCCCGACGCCCCCATCTCTCTCTCTCTCTCTCTCTCTCTCTCTCTCTCTCTCTCTCTCTCTCTCTCTCTCTCTCTCTCTCTCTCTCTCTCTCTCTCCTTTCACTCTCACTGCTCCTTTATCAGCTTCATGTAACCTGATCCACACAAAACACAACCTGCCCTTGTCAACATTACCCCTGTTAGACTGCCATTATACTGACTGGCCTTCTATTCACTGAGCAGCACTTTAGAGACTACGCACGCACACACGTACACACACACACACACACAAGCGCGCACACACACACACACACCCTTCGCGTTTTTTACACACAGCTGGCTGGTCTGTGCCACTTGGTTTATTCAGTTTTAAAGGAGCTCATTTCAATTCACCACATAAAACGGCAAGAGTGCAGAATACAGACCGCACGCACACACACGCACACGCACATGCGCGCACACACACACGCACGCACACGCACACACACACACACACACACACACACACACACACACACACACACACACACACACACACACACACACACACACACACACACACACACACACAGGGCTATTAAGCAGCACTTAGAGCAGTGCAGTGTGTTATCATCACTCAGTCAGCTACGTGCAGCTGGAGCCACATGTGGTCCTGCATGGAGACGCCGCTGCCTGATAAAGAGTGCGCTGCTGCCGTGCCGCCATTGGCCGGCTTCCAGGGACGGTGCAATGCCATTGGGCCGTCTGCCAGAGACATGTTACGCCACTGGCTGGCGACCAGAGGGAGACACACATTGATTGGAGTTGATGTTTTGATGAGAAAATGGAGAAGAGATACACAGTCTGGATGATGTGTGGACAATTGATTTCACTGCAGGGAGCAGAGAATTAGAATATGATGAATCCAAAGCCATGGCAAAGGACTGCTGTGTTGAAAATGTGCTCTTGAAACCTCAACCTGCAGATGACCTGAGACCTTATAGTACAATAAACGTATAGAACATTATTCTTTCATTTTATATTTACTGTAAATACGTGCAACTGACAACGGCCCCCTAATCAAAACAGTACCTTTCCCTCAGGGATCATATTTGAACTGTTAGCATTGTTAATAGTTCGGTTGACTGATTGTTTTTCATCTTCCCATCCACAGGTGGCGCTAGTGTACCCCAACAACGACCCTGCAGCCTTCATGGCAGCTTTCTATGGCTGCCTGCTGGCCGAAGTTGTTCCTGTGCCCATAGAAGTTCCACTCAGCAGGAAGGTACGTAGGCTCTCATGCTGTTTCATTTTACAACTGAGGTTCACACCAGGGATTTGCCACTCAAACTCAAACCTTTGCGACAAACGCTGAGATGATCATTTTGATCCATGAAAAGAGGCTAGAAAGTACATCCATGAAACGCGTTTTCAGATGGAAGATTGGGGGAGAATCTTCAGTTCTGATCGCAATGCTGCATTCCATAGTTTTGGGGCTAGAAGGGAGGCGAATTTGGGACGTGTGGAGTGTGGACCTGGTGTTTTTAGCGAGGGTACTTCCAGCTTCCCTGTGTCGGCTGATCTGAGCTCTCAGGAGGGTTTGTAGGGTGTGACCAGATTTGCAGCAGTGCTGTACCCTTGCTTGCCTTCAATGCTAACATCAGAAGCGAATGGGAACCAATGTAGGGAGCGGAAAATGGAAGTGACGTGATCATTTTGACTGGTCAGAGACCATGCCAGCTGCAGCATTTTGGATGAAGTGCGCATGCCGTTGGGCCAGTTAGGAGGGAATTACAATAGTCAACTTTTGACTATTGTATGTATGACCGATGGCTGACTCCCGGGTGAGGAATGGTCTAATTGTTCGTAGTGTAGGTTATAGAGCGTAAACCTCAAATGACAGCTCTAATGTGAGCTTCGAACGAGAGCTGACTGCCCAGGTCAGCACCAACACAAACACAACCTTCAACCATACACCCCACCCAGCTCTTTCGCAGTCAGGGAAAGACGGATGGCGTTACTTCCAACATTTTACAGCAACTTTCCCCTTGGAGATTCTGCCACCTGAAAGAGCAGCATTGAACTTTTGAATGCCAATACAGACCATGATGCAGCCCCGCCATTAAATCACACATATCATCAGCCTCCCTGCACCATTCCTCTGCTCCATAATCAAGTACAGCACCTGTTTCTAACCGTGTGTCCATTATGCCCAGCCAAGAAGCCATAAATCTGGGCCATGTTGAACGTCTTAGGTGTTGCTTGATTTAGCTGTGTTTGCCCACCAGGTGTGAACTTTGCATGAATCTCCCTGTGGGTTTTACAGGGATGTGAGGTCGCCCACTTTTTTTTGCTCTTGCAACGCTGAGAGCTTGTACGAGCTTGGTCTATTTGGTCTTTCATTTCTAATATTCCTTTTAGAGTATGGAGGATGGGGGTTCAAACAAGTGCACCAGGAAGGTAGGATGTAGGTGTGTTTGTACATGTGTGTTTAGGCATTTAGCAGACACTCTAAATCGAGAGAAATTTACAGAAGACTGCTTTGGGTTGTTTTGGGTAGTTTGGCGTACTTTTGGGGAGTTTGGGGTACGCTTTTGGGTACTTTTGGGTATGCTTTTGGGTAGTTTGGGGTACTTTTGGGTAGTTTGGGGTACGCTTTTGGGTACTTTTGAGTACTTTTGGGTATGCTTTTGGGTACTTTTGAATACTTTTGGGTATGCTTTTGGGTACTTTTGGGTATGCTTTTGGG
The DNA here is from genome assembly GCA_039105355.1 of Benthosema pterotum. Classification (NCBI taxonomy): domain Eukaryota; kingdom Metazoa; phylum Chordata; class Actinopteri; order Myctophiformes; family Myctophidae; genus Benthosema; species Benthosema pterotum. The sequence continues at coordinate 23,293,673 of CM076976.1, forward strand.
TAGTTTTGAGTAGTTTGGGGTACTTTTGGGTAGTTTGGGGTACACTTTTGGGTACTTTTGAGTACTTTTGGGTGTGCTTTTGGGTACTTTTGGGTATGCGTTTGGGTACTTTTGGATATGCTTTTGGGTACTTTTGGGTATGCTTTTGGGTACTTTTGGGTATGCTTTTGGGTACTTTTGGGTATGCTTTTGGGTATGTTTTTGAGTACTTTTGGGTGCTTTTGGGTACTTTTGGGTATGCTTTTGGGTACTTTTGGGTATGTTTTTGGGTATACTTTTGGGTATGTTTTTGGGTAGTTGGTTTTGGGTAGTTTGGGGTTTGCTTTTTGGTACTTTTGGGTAGTTTGGGGTACGCTGTTGGGTACTTTTGAGTACTTTTGGGTATGCTTTTGGGTGCTTTTGGGTACTTTTGGGTATGCTTTTGGGTACTTTTGGGTATGCTTTTGGGTACTTTTGGGTGCTTTTGGGTACTTTTGGGTATGCTTTTGGGTACTTTTGGGTACTTTTGGGTATGCTTTTGGGTACTTTTGGGTATGCTTTTGGGTACTTTTGGGTATGCTTTTGGGTACTTTTGGGTATGCTTTTGGGCACTTTTGGGTACTTTTGGGTGCTTTTGGGTACTTTTGGGTATGCTTTTGGGTACTTTTGGGTGCTTTTGGGTACTTTTGGGTACTTTTGGGTATGCTTTTGGGTACTTTTGGGTGCTTTTGGGTATTTTGGGGTATTTTTGGGTATGCTTTTGGGTACTTTTGGGTACTTTTGGGCAATTAGTAGGACCCTATCCACAAGCTCGAGAAACGGAGTGAACTGCTAAGCAAGACGTTTTCAGCATGTCAATCTGCTGCTTTACATCGTTTTGATTTTGAATCAAAGTAGGGCTACTAATAAGTTAGAACTGTACATGGATGAGAAAGAGGCCGTTATTGACATATAGCGACCATATTACAAGAGCAGGAGGCTAAGTCGACACCATTCCAGTCGTCTTGTGTCACACCCGACATTACAACGTTTACACGAGAGCACTGACAGAGGAGACGGGAAGTTACATTCCTCTAATCCAAAGCAGCCGTCATGAACCTACTACCTCACCGTGATTCATCGTGAAACAAACAATATTAAAAGCACGACTAAGCAAAACATTAGGAAAACGACACAAAACACATGCTCTGTGTGCCGTTGTGTGCGTGCAAGTGCAAATGTGCACACATGCACGATTGCACGTGTGCTTGTGTGTGTGTGTGTGTGTGTGCGCGCGCGCGCGCACGTGAGCGGAGTCCAAGTCACCCTTGTTTGAAGGGAGAAATGGAATGAGAGAAAAGGAAAGTTAAATGGCTTTCAGCCAAGTGGAGCTGTATAAGTTTATTAGACGTAGCCGTAGCTCATCAACATGGGCGCTGTGTCGAAACCACAGATCATCAAAATAAAGGAGCTTCGTTTTGAAGGCATAACGATTAATCAGAATGTGTCTTATGACTCAAGGCGCAGTTGAAGAGCGAGTGAGAGCCATCTGTCTGTCTGCACATAGACCATTGGCTTTACTCACTCTCTGGTGTTGGTCTGGGTTTTAATACAGATGTAATAGAATCTAATGTTGTTTGGAATGACTCACGCACGCACACATATGGACTCAATTCCGTGTGCGTGTGTGTGTGTACGTGTGTGGGGGTGTGTGTTTGTATTTGTGTGTCTGTGTGTGTGCGTGCGTTTGTTTATGTGTGTGTATTTTTGAGGTCCAAATGTCGCAAGTGCATACAATACAATTATGACTATCGACCTTTTCCCTAGTCCTGTTGTTTCTTTGGTTTGCCTTTGAAAAAGCTGGCTGGTGTCATGAACAAAAAAATAGCTGAACTACAGTACAAACACACCTGTGTGAAGTTTGCACCCCATGATTTTTAAAATTTTTGAAAAAAACATATAAAAATGGGCTCATCTTTTAGTGCTCTGCATGGTGGAATTTGTGCCACTGAAATCGGAATTTGTGCTGCTTTTATTGATTTTATATGAATATTTATGTGCAATATGAGCTGTTGCACCCTGCACTTAAAATGGTCCAAAACGGACTAAAATGAGCTCATCTTTTAGTGCTCGGTGTGCTAGAATGTGTGCTGCAGAAATCGGCATTTGTGCTGTTTTTATTGATTTTATATGAATATTTATATTTGCACCACGCCCCTGGCGGTCATAGTGGTCGTAACAGCTCATTGTATATAAATATTCATATAAAATCTATAAACACAGCACAAATTTCGATTTCAGTGGCACAAATTCTAGCACATCGAGCACTAAAACATGACCCCGTTTCAGTCCGTTTTGGACTAGCCCAAGTGCGGGGTGCAGATTGACACAGCTCAGGACTAAAGAATAACCCAATGATTTAATTTAGATCCTGAGCGGTGGAAACGATACAAAACACCAATAACCCATTTGCAACCGACCCCCCCCCCCCCACACACACACACACACACACGCGCACACACACACAAGCCCATGCACACACACACAATTTATTCAATTCAATTCAAATGGCTTTATTGGCACGTGAAAACATGTGTTTACATTGCCAAAGCAAAAACAGAGCAACAAGTAAACACGATATAACAAGAAAGCACAATATAACAAAAACAGGGAAAAAAAGGAAGTGCACACACACACACACACACACGCACACACTTGCTGGCAAATACTGTCAGTGTCACTTCCAGTGGCAGTACGGAGAGCATGATGTCAACTGTTGAAACTGTCTGAAAGCACATGCATGCACGCACACACGCACACGCACACTCACGCACAGGGAGTGTTCCCGTTTGTTGGTCCAAATCTGTTCTCCTCTGCCCTCATGGAAAGAACCATCAGCCTGCCTCTCGTTTCAGAAAAGCAATATCCTGTGTGCTGACTCAAGTTTTGCTGATTATGTCAGGCGAGGGAAGGCATTCTTTTGTTCCGTAGGTGGTAAATGGGTGGTTAATTTGGAGCACATCAATATTCCTCTGACTTCATCATAATTCATTACGTGGTGCAGGTTCAGTGCCAATTACAGCCTCTGTTGTGGGCTGGCTGCCCTGCCTTCCTCCTTCGGGTGTGCGTGTGCCCTTGTGCAAGGCATTTAATTGAAAAAAAAAAAAACAAACACAAAAAAAACCTCATTACTGTTCATATCGTGGGATTCGAAATAAATAAATAGCAAAAGCAGCAGATCTAGAATCTCAAAATGTGACTCTTCCTGAAGTCCTGAAGACACGTTTCATTTCCAAGCTGGTGGTGATCTGCTGCTACGTTTGATACTCTTTGTGTGATGCTGTAGGATGGATGATGAAGTCAGGAGTTCATTCACAGAAAGAGAAAGATAAAATACCACAATTTTTGTGTGAAACTGGGAGGGAGGGGGAGAGAGGGAGGGAGGGAGGGAGGGAGGGAGAGAGAGAGGGAGGGAGGGAGGGAGGGAGAGAGAGAGAGAGAGAGGGAGGGAGAGAGAGAGAGAATAATTTAGATAAGAGTGACAGATGAGAGGCAGCAGCCTGTGTGTGTGTGTGGGGGGGGGGGGGGGGGGGGGGGGGGGGGGGGGGGGGTGCGTGTGCGTGTGCGTGTGCGCGTATGAGTGTGCGTGTGTGAGAGAGAGAGAGTACAGGCAGAGTGAGTTGGTAGGGAGGGAATGAGACGGAGTGAGAAGAACAGAACCTCTCCGCTGGGACTGCTCTGTCTCTCTCTATCTCCTTTCTCTCTCTCTCTGCCAGATCCAGTTCAGTCCCATTAAAATCCATCACACGTAGCAGTACTGGAGGTGTGTGTGTGTGTGTGTGTGTGTGTGTGTGTGTGTGTGTGTGTGTGTGTGTGTGTGTGTGTGTGTGTGTGTGTGTGTGTGTGTGTGTGTGTGTGTGTGTGTGTGTGTGTGCATGCGCGTCAAAGAGGCTTTAGTCAGTTTTAGTCGGCAGAAACTCCTTTAGTCAGAGTATAATCACTAGGTGCAGTATATTTTATAGGTACAGTTAGTGTTCCATGGTTAGACCTAGTTGCTTATCTTTCCTCACAAAAGCAACAGTGCACGTGTGTGTGTGTGTGTGTGTGTGTGTGTGTGTGTGTGTGTGTGTGTGTGTGTGTGTGTGTGTGTGTGTGTGTGTGTGTGTGTGTGTGTGTGTGTGTGTGTGTGTGTGTGTGTGTGTGTGTGTGATGTATTTAAATACGCCACATTCAGCTGACTGTCATCCTGACCTATGATATGCATGCGTGTGAATCTTGCCATTACCCATAGCACCTGTCTGTCTGTCTGTCTGTCTGTCTGTCTGTCTGTCTGTCTGTCTGTCTGTCTGTCTGTCTGTCTGTCTGTCTGTCTGTCTGTCTGTCTGTCTGTCTGTCTGTCTGTCTGTCTGTCTGTCTGTCTCTGTGCAGGACGCAGGCAGTCAACAGATAGGCTTCCTGCTGGGGAGTTGTGGAGTGACCGTTGCACTGACCAGTGACGCCTGTCATAAAGGACTGCCCAAGAGTTCCACGGGAGAGATCCCCCAGTTCAAAGGTCTGGCACACACACACACACACACACGCACGCACGCACGCACGCACGCACGCACGCACGCACGCACGCACGCGCACGCACGCACACACATGCAAAGTTGTGGAAAGTAACTAAAAGTACCTGAAGTCGAGTACTGTACTTTTACAATTGTGCTGTTTCCCTTCACTGCATAGGGCCTTCCATTCCATTATAAACTATACAAGTACACTTCGGCCTTATCACTATAGATACCGGTATATGACAGCAGCCGATCTACAAGCTTACAACACACCCAAAAAATATTTTATGCAAACTTGTGAAAGATATTCTGCATAACGAGGCGGCCTGATGGTAACTACAAGGTTGCTGGTTCAAACCTGAGCTCCCCCACAGTTGGTGTCGATGTGTCCCTGAGCAAGACACTCAACCCCTAACCTATATACTGTATATATAAACCTTGCATGTTTTCCGTTGCCATTGGTGTGTGAATGGGTGAACAGGATTCACAATCTATGCCTCTAGTTCCTTGGATAAACGCGCTATTTAAATGCACCGTTTACCATCTACGAGTAGTTTTAGTTTTGCTATGTTATGTATATTTTATGCCTTTTTCATTTCAAGTAAATTTTAAAGCATTTGCATCTAACACTGGGCCTTTGTACACTGCAGTGCTAAAAGTTTTACCTATATAAGGAACGCGGTTACTTCTTCTCTCATAACTTTGCATATTTGCATATACTGTATTTACACACACGCACACATACATGTATACCCGCACACACACACTCTCCCTTCCGTGGGTGTGTGTGTGTCACTAGTGCCTATTGAACCGTTCTCCTGTTACAGAATAGTATTTCTCTGTAGGATGAATGGAGTCACTGATTGTAATAGAAGGACAGACTCAGTAATGGAAGAGGAGACGATGAAAGGAACAGGAGGAGTACAGAAAAGGACAAGAGAGAATGGGTGGGGGGGAATATGAGAATAGACTGTGTTTTCAACTGTGAGAGAGTACAGATCAATCAGTCAGAAACTGCAGAGAAAGAAGAGCATGCAGAGAGAGAGAGAGAGAGAGAGAGAGAGAGAGAGAGAGAGAGAGAGAGAGAGAGAGAGAGAGAGAGAGAGAGAGAGAGAGAGAGAGAGAGAGAGAGAGAGAGAGAGAGAGAGAGAGAGAGAGAGAGAGAGAGAGAGAGAGAGAGAGAGAGAGATGTTCTCAGTAATGGTCGTATAAATAGCAACATGATGCCAATGATTTCTGCTATTCTCTTAGCATGGATTAACAATTAACTGAAACGTGTGTGTGTGTGTGTGTGTGTGTGTGTGTGTGTGTGTGTGTGTGTGTGTGTGTGTGTGTGTGTGTGTGTGTGTGTGTGTGTGTGTGTGTGTGTGTGTGTGTGTGTGTGTGTGTGTGTGTGTGTGTGTGTGTGCGTGCGTGCGTTAAAGCAGCTCATTATGGAGCAGGATCGTACACATTGATCGTATGCTTTAATCTCCTCTCATGTCATTAACATTGTATTAACACATTAAGACCCGAGGCCCATTGTACAATTTACTTCAAAATCAGCCCAGTTCACACACTTTTCAAGATTTCATGGTCTGATGTATGTTATTTGAAATATTTGCTTGGCAAAACACTGAGGCAATTTAGCATATAAGCATATAATAGGAACGTTTTAAACTGTGTTTTTTTTTTCTTTACAACTTTTGGAAAATGAGTAGAGATGTACTAATGAACGGACAGACAGATGCGACATGTGCACACATGCGCAGCGTTGTGCATTAATTGTTATCATTTCAAAACATTGTTACAAGCATTCCCAAAAAAGCTAAACCTTTCATAAATTAAACCAAATTTATTTGTGAAGTTATAAAAGAAAGAAAGAAAATATATGAATTAGATTGAAGAAAAGAAACAGTGAAAATTGCTGCTCTGCTATTTTCATTAGTTTGGGTCCTGGGTAATGTCTAATTTCTGTTTTGGGTCACAGTGGTTTTCAACAGGTGGTCCGGGGACCACCAGTGGTCCCTGAAAGGGTTCCAGGTGGTCCCCAGCTAAGTTGATTAACCAGATGTAACTCTTGAGAACGTAAAAAATGAAACCAAATGGACCCTAGCGGGTCCATTTGGTTTCATTTTTACACTCTCAAGAGTTAAAGGTAGGGTAAGTGATTTGAAATTCATGGTGTAGTACCAGCCTATTGCACTAGGGGCGTCCAACAGTAGCTACACTATGTGAACCTGCTGCTCGATCCTGATTGGAGGAGAATTCGCCACCACCTGGGGAACTTTTTTTAGCTCCTCTGCTAACGTGGGGGAGGGGGAAACTCCATATATGGTTTCCACACCTTATAATAGAGCATTTTAACAGAAAAAAAATTGTGGGTGATATCTGACAAAAGTGAAATCACTTCCCCTACCTTTAAAATATTCATCATGTGAATTAGCCCAAGTCTACACAACTACGTAGAAGATGGTCCAAAGCACAATAAATCTTTAGTTTTTGGGGTCTGTGGGGCTAAAATGTCCTCAAAGGGTCGACTGTGGCTAAAATGCTGAATAAATGGTGGGCCCTGGTATGAACAAGGTTGAAAACCCCATGGGCTAAAACATTTGGACTAGAATCTTGATCCTATAGACTAGGGCAGGAAACTATGGGCTCCATTTTCGTTACCATCTAAACCCCTTATCCTAAACCCCTTATCATTTTTTTTTTACTATTTTGAAAAACTTTTTGGAATAGTTCAACGTGTCAATCCATTGACACATAGTGGGCTTGTGGACTGTCCATTTAAACTATTGAAAAAAAAATAATAGTTTAAAAAGGCAAAGAAGTTAAGGGAGAAGGGGTTTAGCGGCGACGAAAATGGAGCCCAATGTGTTGATCCAGCCTGAAAGGAGGTGTTCGTTAATATTGTGTTAATATAGTGTGTGTGTGTGTGTGTGTGTGTGTGTGTGTGTGTGTGTGTGTGTGTGTGTGTGTGTGTGTGTGTGTGTGTGTGTGTGTGTGCAGGCTGGCCCAAGGTGCTGTGGTTCGTTACAGAGTCCAAGCATCTCTCCAAACCTCCGCGAGACTGGTTCCCGCAAATCAAAGATGCAAACCAGGACACTGCCTATATCGAGGTACTGTTGCACGCATGCACACACGCACACACACACGCACACACACACACATATACACACACACACACGCACGCACGCACACACACACACACACACGCACGCACGCACGCACACACACACACGCACACACACACGGACACACACACGGACACACACACGGACACACACAGGGCATACAGTATCTAAACCGTTTCGCCAATTTAATTTCTGCCGCGACGTTCCGATCAAACCGACGATCAATAGCGCTCCAGGGCCTGTAATTACCTCCACGCAGCAGCCAGCCATTCCCATAATCTCCCCTGATTCATTTCAGCTCGCCCCGATGTCCCCCATAAGCAGCCGTTGCTGTACAGTAATTGCGCTCATATTTCTCCCTGTGTCTTGATTTGCGACAGAGGCAAGATATTGAGGAAGATGGATAGAGTGCTAATGAAAGAGTGATTGGAAAATGATTGGGGTTTCATTTTTTTGTTTGTCATTTCACGGTCTAGACAGGGTTTTCCTTTCAGTTTTTTTCCCCCTGACATTTACAAATTGTACTTTCTTAATTGCCCTCTCTCAGGACGTGTTAATCTCTCAGGGCATGTATTGCTAGTTGAGAACTTACGGTAGATCCGGCTACAAATTATATAGTCCAGTGGTTCTAATTTTTTCTAGAACCATTAGTTTTCTAATTTCAAGTAACCTCCCAGGACGTTTTAACAGTGGGTGACAGCCTGGTGTATTTTCGCGGAAGCACGTTAATGTAGGGGTTTTCAACAAGTGGTCCGGGGACCACCAGTGGTCCCTGAGGTTCCAGGTAGTCCCCAGGCTAAATGATGGAGAGTTGGTTAACCAGGTGTAACTCTTTGAGAGTGTATGCACATGTTTACACTCTCAACAGTTAAAATATTCACTATCTGAATTATCCCAAGTCTACCCAACTAGAGAATGTACAGTATTAATGGTCATTTTGATCTGTATTTTTGCTTGTTTTGTAAAAAAAAAAAAAAAAAAAAAAAAAAAAGGGTTGATCGCAAATTAATCGCATATTTTTCATCTATTCTAAATGTACCTTAAATTAGTGTTTTTCAAGAGTTTTCATATTAAAGCGCGTTATTTATTCTGCATTTGAGAATTTGTCCACATTTCCAAGCTGTATTGATGTTGGTACCATTAGGAGCGAACATGCATATTTTGTAGAATGTTTTCTACATCCTTCTAGTGATAGCACTTAGAACACCTTTAAGATCTGTCACAGATCTGTGTGTAAAAAAAATCCATCTTCCTTGGTCATTAAACATGTTATCGATTCAGTCTTAATCTGCAGGCAGCCCAGGAGTCCAGATGGTCCCTATTCTATAATGTGATGTTCCTCAGACTCTGTGTATCGTTTAAATGAGATGAACAAGTGTCAGCGCCATCAGTCTGAATGTTGTGGACGAATTCATGTGTGACTGTATTACTTAACCCTTTGTACTGAACGCATTTTGGTGTTCTAACCATTATGCTTTACCTATTGAAAAATAGCAGATCTACAAGCTCATATCGCGCCACCGAGTGGCGCGATATGAGCTTGTAGTTCTGCTATTTTTGAAAAAATGGAAAATGTGCTGAGAATCTCTGAAGTCTGAATACATTATTTTGGAGGCAAACATTTTTAACTCATTTTTTTGCTTCCGGGGGATCCCTAGAACAACATGTTTTCAGATGGGGGTCTGCAGCCAAATATGGATATGTCAGCATCACTGACACAGGAACACAGATTTTTCAGAAAAACTAGAATCTAGTGTCAAAAAACTTGATTCTAGCGACTGAAACTAGATTCTAGTGTCAAAAAGTAGATCCTAGCATCATAAACTAGAATTTAGTGTCAATAACTAGAATCAGAAACTACTGTAGAATCTAGCATCAAAAGCTAGAATGTTGCTGCAGCTATAATCTGGTGTCAGGAACTACTGTATAATCTGGTGTCAGAAACTCGAATCGAAGGTCAGGACAAATGGCTTAATCTCTCTCTCTCTCTCTCTCTCTCTCTCTCTCTCTCTCTCTCTCTCTCTCTCTCTCTCTCTCTCTCTCTCTCTCTCTCAGTACAAGACGTGTAAGGATGGCAGTGTGTTAGGTGTTACGGTAATGAGGATAGCAATGCTCACACACTGCCAGGCCCTCACGCAGTCCTGTGGATACACGGAAGGTACTGTGTGCACCAACACACATTTTGCAAATGCACAAGCGCATATACTCACCATTGTAAATAAACTGTTGAGTGTTCACACATTACTCTGAGTGTATTTACCATTCAGATGCAATCATCTTTCATGGATAGGCTGCGCAATGGCATTTTGCTTTTTGTACAGTACGTATGAGTAGTGTGACAAATAAATCTTATGATTCTGATTGTCATTCCCCCTGTGTTCTCCCCCGACCCACCCCCCTGTTTCTCTCTCCCTCTCTCTTCAGCTGAGACCATAGTGAATGTTTTAGATTTTAAGAAGGATGTAGGCTTGTGGCACGGCATCCTGACGGTGAGCATGACACTGCACCTCAGTCACCTGTTTGTTATCTGTATTTATATATATGATCTGCTCGTTGTTATTGTCATGTTGTAGTCTAGATGTAATGTAATACTCTCTCTCTCTCTCTCTCTCTCTCTCTCTCTCTCTCTCTCTCTCTCCTCTCTCTCTCTCTCTCTCTCTCTCTCTCTCTCTCTCTCTCAGAGTGTAATGAACATGATGCATGTCATCAGTATCCCCTATGCCTTGATGAAAGTCAATCCTCTCTCCTGGATCCAGAAGGTCTGTCAGTACAAAGGTAGGACAACTCCTCGTGCTCCATGTGGAGTTTGAGTTTGTATCAAGTACAAACAGCACATAGCTTAATATAGGATATGCAATTCAAAACTTAAATTCAATTTATTGTAACTCAATTCAACTCAACTCAACCCAATTCAACCAAAGTGTCAAATCCGCTGACCAATCATCATAAGTATGTATCCAAGTCTATTGTTTTCACTGTAACAGTGTGCGTGTGTGTGTGTGTGTGCGTGTGCGTGTGCGTGTGCGTGTGCGTGTGCGTGTGCGTGTGTGTGTGTGTGTGTGTGTGTGTGTGTGTGTGTGTCCCAGCCAAGGTGGCGTGTGTGAAGTCCAGAGACATGCACTGGGCTCTAGTAGCTCACCGGGACCAGAGAGACATCAACCTGGCCTCTCTACGCATGCTGGTGGTGGCCGACGGTTCGAATCCCTGTAAGAGCACGAGTCAATCCGGGGAGATGTCCTTTTTGAAGTGCAGTGCAGTTAGACCTATCAATCTCCATGTAAAACCATCAATAAAGGCAGAAAAGCCAGAAACAAAACAGAAACAAACTGAAAATTCTGAATGTCAGGCTATAGTGCCCCCTTCTTCTGGTCTGATAGGCCTAGATTTGTTGCTATATTTACCTTTTTTTCAGACCCCCCTAGCACCAAAATTTGTGAAAAACTCCTGGCGGAAAATCTTGTGCTTTTTGGCTGGTGAGTTAGGGCCGAATTGATTGACAGGCGCCAGAGATAAAACCCTGATTTTTCATCATTTTTCCTCCTATGACAGAGGTTTTCAACCAGTGGTTCCCCAGGATAAATGATAGACAGTTGGTTAACCAGATGTAACTCTTTGAGAGTGTAAAAATGAAACCAAATGGACCCTTGCGGGTCCATTTAGTTTCATGTTTACACTCTCAAGAGTTAAAATAGGGTATTCTTCATGTGAATTAGCCCAAGTCTACACATTACAACTAGAGAATGTAGAAGATTAGTGCAACTTGTGAATGTAGAAGAAGTGCCACTCGTGCATTTTGGATTTTGGCAGTTTGCAACACTGCTCTCTGACTCTCTGTCTCCATCCATCCATCTTCATCTCAATATGTCCCTCCATGTCTCAAACCGTTCTTACTTTTTCATTCTCCCCCCCCCCCCTCTCTTTCTCTCCCCAGGGTCCATCTCATCCTGTGACGCTTTCCTCAACGTCTTCCAGAGTAAAGGACTGAAACCAGAGGTTATCTGTCCCTGTGCCAGCTCCCCTGAGGCTCTCACAGTAGCTGTCAGGAGGTATGTGCAGTCAGGGACGTTTCTGCCATTAGGCAGACTAGGCAGCGGCCACCAGACATGCTTCATAAAAGGATCCCAGGCTAATAAGCCTCATATGGATAAATACATTATACTTGTCCTCTATAACTAGAATTGAACATTTAAAACACATTTACAGTCATGGAAAAAATATTAAACCACCCTTGTCATCAAAAACAATGGTTATGCAATCAAGTATTAAGTCTTGTGTGTATCATGTGTTTAAAGCAAACAGAAAAGCAAACTTCGAATGCTTAAAAGTAGTGTTTTTGGCAGTACAATGCCATAGGTATTGATAGAAGAATTTAAGTAATTTTGGTTATTATCAAGAAAACCATGGAGATTTCTTCTTGCCTGGGGCTCCAAATTGCTTAGAAACGCCACTTTGTGCAGTACACTCACACACATACACACCCACCACCTTTTGTATGTTCACACACCTGAGTACACCCCATCCATCCCTTTATATTGCCTTTGATCTGATGCAGTCGGTAGTGTAGTGTGAAAGCGTAGCGTCAAGGAGCGTGTGTTCCTCTGCGCCCCGGTGTGAGTTTTTAAAGACGGGTCTTTTCTCGGTGGTCGGCTGCGCTGTAATGGAAGCGGTTTAATGGACTGTGGGCTGTCATTTAGACCCTGGATGTAATGAAATAATTAACCGTAAAAAATGTACGTGCACACGTGCGCACACACACACATGCACACACCATGCCACAGCATGCCGAATCCCAATTTAGCCAATTTACTGACTTTATACACAATCTTCTAAACTCACACATGCTGTGTGGGGTTGCTTGTTAAAACACAGAAGGAAGCAGTGCTTATTGTTTTGCAAAGATGTGGGCCACACACACACACACACACACACACACACACACACACACACACACACACACACACACACACACACACACACACACACACACACACACACACACACACACACACACACACACACACACACACACACACACACACACACACACAGTGGGTTCTCTGCAGAGTGCCAGACTCTTCCTACCTCCGGGGCCACTTCTCTCCGCCAGGTGTCCATTTGGTTCCATTTGTTCACTCTTCACACAGCCGTAGGGGTCCATTTGGACCCCACTCAAGCGACACACAGGTGTAGCAGTGAGTGTTTCCTGAGAGCCAACATGCCCGGGAGCAGCATCGTGACTCTGTTTGACCAGAAAGGAACAGTAGAGAGAGAGCGAGTGCATTTAATGGCAGCGGTATTGACGTGGCCATAGCCGGTGCAGTCGGTATTGTTTTATGCAGCAACCTAAACCCTTACCCTAACCCTCACCTTAAAGATGGAGTGCCATGAATTTTTTTCTACCCTAAAACATGATCATCATGTATTAATGTTATATGAAAAGTAAGATGTTTTCCCAAAAAAGTGTTTGTTTGTTAAACTGTCATTTTTATGATTCCACCCAGCCAGTTCATTAAGTATGCCTGGTTTGCCTGGTGGGTGGTGATGGGTGGAGATCCACCTGAACTGAAGCCACGCCCACAGCTTTAGTTCTATGATAAAGGGGGAGGAGTTAGGGGAGGGGCTGAGCATGTGATGTCACTATATTGAAGTTTTTTTCATTGGCACGTTTGACTGGAAAGGTTCAGCCCCCAGAAAGAAACCCTAAATACAAAGGGAAGACATCATTGCACATAAAAAAAAAACACACCAAGGGGTCTATTTACATACTGTCACCTCTTAAACATGTACAAAATTGGAAAAAATACAAAAATCACGGCATCCCCTCTTTAACCAAGTCCTTACCCAAGTGCAGCGCAATACGGAACAGCTACGGCAGTATTGCCGTTGGCAGTAGCGTTGCCTGGAATTGCTCTGGTCCTTCTGTGGAACAGAGCATTTTGTTATAATTTTTATGTATAATTTACAATTTAGGCATTTAGCAGACACTCTTAACTTACATTAGTGAAGCTAACAGATCACAGCAGTAAATAATGTACAGTGTATCAGCTAATTGAAATGTGTATACAAATGATACAAAGGGCTTTGTCTACATGAAATGCTATAAGTCTACATACACTGCTGTTTAAGTCAACATGAATGCCATCCAAGAGACTTTTAATACGCCTATAGGAGGTTGAGGCTAGGGCAAGTACTACTGCAAGTGCTCTGGGCTAACATGGAGTCTGAAGAGGTGCGTTTTAAGATTAAGGTGGAAGATTGGGGGCTTCCTTACTATCAGGTCTTATGACTTACGTCAAAACTTGGTGGTGTGGCAAAGCTGTTTGGCCACTCAAAACGGCCAAACAGCTTTGTTTTGACTAATAAGTCATAAGACTTAATTAAGGGAGTACTGTTTTGGGGCGTGGGGAGCATTGTGCAGGGATTTTTTTAGGGATGGTACGGTATGTACTTCCCTTTGAAGCTGGTAACACCTATCAATGAAGTAGGGAGGACCCCAAGTTCTTTTCCAAAATGGCATTTACTGTATATGCATATGGCCCATTGTTTTTTATTTCCACGTCTTCCCGTCTCTCCCTGTAGGCCGACAGAGGAGATCATCCCTCCCCCTGGCCGCGGGGTGCTGTCCATGCAGGGCCTGAGTCACGGCGTGATCCGAGTGGACACGGAGGAGAAGCTGTCTGTCCTCACGCTACAGGACGTGGGAACGGTCATGCCTGGAGGTAATAACGACCACATCATCCATGAAGCAGACCAGCTTCTTCAAGGCCGCAGGGACGAGGGCTTTTAACCACCACATTAAATCCTAATCTAAAAAAATGTTCTTGGGTACGATTTTGCATACAATTCCATGCTGTATTGACGTGCAAGTAGCATTGTAGAGAGATATACAGACAACATGTAGATCAAAATAACGAAAGGTTACATGGTAACCCAGGTTCTCAGAGTGGAGAGATAAGAGCCCATACATATTGATATGTAGTGGAGAGCCAATCTCGAACACGATAGAGAACTCAAACGCGTCACACTGCATTGCGTTGCTGTTATTGTTACTGTAACTGCAAGAAGTCCAAATGTAGCACACTTGTTCTCTATCGTGTTTCGAGACTGGCTCCCAAAAGAAAAAAAGAATTGTTCGCACACCATATAATAGCTCCCTGGGTTACTTTTATTCAGGTAGGACAAGAAGACAATGTTTCAACCCTCTGTGTGTCTTCGTCAGACTGGCTCCCCACATAAGAGCCCATACATATTGAATAATATGTAGTGGAGAGGCAGTCTCTCCACTCAGAGAACCTGGGTTACCATGTAACCTTCCTTTTGTAGATCTGCTGTTCAAATGGTATGAATGTATTGAGTTGAGTTTCAGTTTGTTCCAATTTCCTTATAAGATTAGATTGTTAAAATAAAATAAAATAAAAAAAAAAAAAATAAAATAAAATAAAATAGAATAGAATAAATAAAATAAAATAAAATAAAATAAAATAAAATAAAATAAAATAAAATAAAATAAAATAAAATAAAATAAAATAAAATAAAATAAAATAAAATAAAATAAAAAATCATGTGACCCTATGTGACCCCTTGTCCATAGTGAATGCTAATGCATGGCTATATGGCTATGAAGTGAATCCCACTAACCCAAACCAGCTTTCCTAGAGCGTTTTTTAAATTTAACATAACTTTAACTTCCAAGGTCGTCTCATAAGCCTCGAGCAATAATAATGAAACAGAACGCCAGCGAAGTTCCCTCTTATCACCAGGCTAAAGCGCAGAATTACATCGGCTCGACTTCTAATAAGAACGAGGAAAATGACTTAAACGTTGCCCTCAGGCCCTTGCATTGGCAAGTATATATAAACTTGATTTAGCCCTGACTCTGCGATAAAATAAGAATGCATTGCATTTTCATATTTTCATAGGGTTCAGATATGGCAGAATTTAAACATAATGCTCTTCTGTATGCACTCTCACACACGCGTGTGCACGCATGCAAACGCACGCACGCATGCAAACGCACGCACGCACACACACACACACACACACACACACACACACACACACACACACACACACACACACACACACACATACACACACACACACACACACAGGGGAGATAATGACATTTTATCATGAATAGTGTATTTGCATCCGTCACTCTACTGCTGGGAACAATAACTTACTGTCTGTGAATAAAAAACAGTGAAATAAAAGCTGAACTTTCAGGGTGTCACATGGGGAGACACATATGCATGAGGCTGTGTTTGTGCGTGTGTGTGTGTGTGTGTGTGTGTGTGTGTGTGTGTGTGTGTGTGTGTGTGTGTGTGTGTGTGTGTGTGTGTGTGTGCGTGTGCGTGTGCGTGTGTGCGCGTGTGCGTGTGTGCGTGTCCATTTGACTTATTGTCCATTCAGTGACTGCTGCCAAGCGTTTATCTCAGTTCAGAGGCTCTCTCCATATGTTTTCCATAAGTACATTTTATGTGTGCGATGGCTTATAAAGACACAACACATTTATGCACTCCAAAATCTAGAGCTTAAAGTCTTAAAGTACTTTCCAAGTCACCCTTTGGCCCCGACCTTGACCTGAACCCGTTGCTTAAACATGTGTGTGTAGGTCTGTAAATTTGACCCTAGTATTTGACCTGTCGTTTGACCAATTTCCGGAACAGGACTTCCAACACGAGGAACCAATCAGTTGGCATATTGTTGGGTGTTAGTTCAGGAGGAGGAGGAGGTCTTTTGACTGGGGTCTCTATACCAGCGGTTTTCAACAGGTGGTCCGGGGACCACCAGTGGTCCTTGAGAGGGTTCTAGGTGGTCCTCAGGCTAAATGATAGAAACTAGATGTAAGTCTTTGAGAGCGTAAAAAAAGAATAGAAAAATTAGCTATATTTCAAAATAGCAGATCTACAAGCTCATAGCACCGTAGATCTGCTGGGTTTTTTTTGCAATAAATGCACCAAAGTGCTTTTGGTGAGAGGCCGGCAGACACTGTCTGTTCTTCAAACATCTGCTATTTTTGAAAAATGTGGTCCAAATCTTTGAATATATTAAAATTTGCTTTGCTTCTGGGGGTCTCTGCAACCACATATTTTGAGATTGGGGTCGTTGGCCAATTACATATAAATCCTTGGGATCTGGACATGAAATAGTTAAAGAACGGCTAACATAGAAACATATGACTTCCTAAAAAAAGTAATGATTTAGAAGACATTTTGTAGAATCCGTTTAAACCCACTGTGTCCTAATTTTGGTTATGCCATTATCACCAAAGCAAATGTTTTTGTTTTTTTTAAATAAAATAAAAATGCCACTTCGCAATAGAGGGAGCGGTGGGGTGAAGGTTATAGCTGGTTGGGGTTCTTTGTGCATGGAAATGGAACTCATAGGGTGCTTTGGAGTAAAGACTGTGTGATGGCTGTGTGTTGTACAGTACAATCACAGCACAGTGCAGGCGAGGGCGGGGCGCCATTCCGAAACATCGCCACTTAGAAACACCCCCATTTCGAAGCATCCCCATTCCGAAGCACCACCATTTCGAAATAATGTGATTTCGGAATGGTGATGTTTTGCCATTTTACTAAAGGCATCGCCATTCCGAACCCCCCCGCCCCCGATAGCGCACGCTCTCTCGCCCCCCCCCCCCCCCCTGCCCAAACAAGCGCGCCCCGACCGACACCCCCCCCCCCCCCCCCGTGTTTATTTATTGATTTCGTAAAGTCTACAGATATAGCCTGGCCTTAGAGTCTAGAGCCTTATTAAAGTTGCACATAGGCTCCTCACTGCATGTCACGCTATACCAATAATATATGTATAACATAAAGCATCGACATGGGCACATGTCCCCGACATGAAGCTGTGTCCGTAATGTGTTCAGTACAGTGTCCAACAACACAGCCACGTGTTGCAGTTTACAGCTGAGCTGACAGACAGGCAGACAGGCGGACGGACGGACGGACGGGACGCACAGACCTAAAATCGGGATCTAAAATGCACGCGCGGCTGTGCCAACGCTCAGTTACACACGCCTTTTCACACCAGGGCCCAATATTTTTTCTGTCACGGACCACCATTTGCCACGGACCACCATTTGGTGTCGACTTCAGTCTCTCATTCTCTCTGACCCAAAACTAAGGATTTTCAAGTTTTGGTCCACAATTTAGGAAATAACTGGTAAAACGTTGGTCAAAATGACAATTCTACTGCATTTCGTTTTGAAAATTAATTAGGCCTAATTCAGATGTTTAAATAGCCTATAATTTCACTCTTGAGAGCGTGAAGAGTTACAGATCTATAAGTGTCCATTTGGCAACTGTCCATCATTTAGCTGGGGACCACCTGGAATCCTCTCAGGAACCACTGGTGGTCCCCGGACAACGTTGAAAACCACCGCACTAACGGATCGCATTTCGTTAAGGCTGTAGCGCGCGTCTCTCTCTCTCTCTCTCTCTCTCTCTCTCTCTCTCTCTCTCTCTCTCTCTCTCTCTCTCTCTCTCTCTCTCTCCCTCTCTCTCTATAAAATAGAACTAGGCTACTATGTAGAATGAATGTCTGTGAGTCTATAATATTTCAGAAATATTAGACTCACAAATAAATAGAACTACTATGTCATTCAACATAGTAGTTCTATTTTATCACTGTGCTGTGAGAGGATATAAAGGTCCCTGGTGGCTCAAATAGTAGGCATTATTTGGAGGCCTATTTGGCTATTATTTGGAGATTTTATTTCTTCTCAATATTGGGGTGGCACTCATAGGCTCGCTATAATAATGATCAATCAGATTATTCACACTTTATGAGGATCAGATTGTTACATTTGTCCGAGGAGAGCTGAGCGTTTTCTGCTGCTCAGACAGCACACATTCATCTATCTATCAGCATGTTGTATTAGGCCTAATTCAATTATTGGCAAAAGCCGTTGTGTAACTTTACATTGAGACCCCAGGCCCAGGTGGGATAAATAGCCTACCTTTATATATCCTATGTAGGGATATTCCTCTTCTTCATACCGGTGCAATTTGTCATAAAATGAAAGTAGCTGTCGATCTTTTTCCATAGTGCAGGTGCAATCAATCTGTATAACGAGCCGTCCAGCAGTGTTGCGCACTAACGGCTATAATATCATATAAGATGCTCGCATCATGGGTGAGTTTTAACGTGGTCAACGGTTCTTCCAGCTATGCCCATTTGTGAGCCCAGTCTGTCTCAGACAGACTCCTACACCTACATGCATGATTATGAGTGCATTCAGGGACTGAAGTTGCATATAGCTATGTTCGTTGCTGTCGCTGCGCTGCTTATTACCAGAGCAAGTGGCGGTGGTGCTGCTGCTGCTGCTTACAGTAGAAATATACAGACTAGCCGGGTTGTTTTCTATTTATCCCCATTTACTTTATTTTCTACGTAATTTGGCAGGCCGCGGTTCTCAAACTTTTTTAGTGTCTTTTATCCACATGTGGGATGGGATTGAGAAGGATGCGCTTTACGCTCAAGACATTTCCAAAATGAGCGCGCACGCACGCACAGCTAGAGGAAAATGTGACATGTGCAAATATGTGGTCATGGGCCAACAGAGTAGACAAACAGACAGACAAAATAGCTGTTAAAACAGCATCGATTTTCAACTGATATTCTTCTTCACTCGGCCCTGCTTTGCGCTATTTGATTGTGGCGCGCGTAGACGAGGGTGAGAGAGAGAGAGAGAGAGAGAGAGAGAGAGAGAGAGAGAGAGAGAGAGAGAGAGAGAGAGAGAGAGAGCTGAGAGCCGCGCGCTACAGCCTTAACGAAATGCGATCCGTTAGTGCGGTGGTTTTCAACGAGGAGTTGTTCGGGGACCACCAGTGGTCCCTGAGAGGATTCCAGGTGGTCCACAGCTAAATGATGGACAGTTGCCAAATGGACACTTATAGATCTGAGAGGGCGAGCGACTGGCGAGACAGAGTAATGATAAAAAGGCAATGAATAATAATATATTCGGAATGGCGTGGTCTTTGAAAAAAAGAAAAAACATCGCCATTTCGAAGTGGTATTCTTCGAAATAGCAGTGTTTCGGAATGGTGATGTGTGGCCTTCGGAAAGGCAGTGTCTTTTTTTCCACGGAGAAACCCGCCATTCCGATTAATGGAAGTGAACGATCGGAATGGCGGGGCTTCGGAATGGCGACGTGTAACAGCACAGTGCAGGCTGCTTAGGATATCTGTTCCAGAACTGTTGGATCAACCTTCCGAACAAAAAAAGAATCCCATTAAAGACAACAGCATGCTCAGACAGGCCAACAACAACATCCCATCGGACTTCAGCCAAGTTTTTGGAGGCTGCTGTTTCATGCCAGGTTTTGTTTAGGCCAGTTGAAACGAACCTGGGAAGATAATCCCCCCCAACCCCCCAGTACTGTACAGTACAGTACAGTATGTTTTGGGGGCTGTTGAGGGTGTTTTTCAATGGGACTGTCCTGACATACCGCAAGCGACCAGGTGGCGCACAACCTCGCTACTCGCTCCCCTCCTATACTCGCTTGCAGAGTCTCTATTTGAGCCCCAAATACTTGTTATTGAACGATACCTACGTGCTACTATTCATTGGTTATTTGATGTTGATGCAGTGACCTGAACGCTCCCGATGAGGACAGTTTGGGATGTTTCTGTCGGAACAAGAAATCAAATGGACCCTTGCGGATGTCCATTTGGCTTCATGTTTACACTCTCAAGAGTTCAAATATTCATTCTCTGTATTAGCACCACTTAATTAATATATCTACGGCACTACACTGTTTTGTTTGCGAAGTCCATAAAATGTCATCAAATGGTGGTCCCTGGCTCAAATGCTGAATAAATGGTGTCAACATGGTTGAAAACCACTGATGCTATCTGCCTTTCTGTCTGTCTTCTCTTCTCTTCCCTTTGCCTTTTTAATCTGTCCGTCTTTGTTTCCTATCCACCTCTCATTTCCGACTTGGACATCTGTCTCCTCCCTGTCCTTGTCTCTGCTTTTGTCCCCTGCGTTGTCCCCTCCATCTGTCACCCTCCTCTCTCTCTGTCTCTGTCTCTCTCTCTCCCTCCCTCCGCTAGGTGTGATGTGCGTGGTGAGACCAGATGGACTTCCTGTGCTCTGCAAGACGGATGAGATTGGAGAGCTGTGCGTGTGCTCGGTCGCCACGGGAACCTCCTACTACGGCCTGTCAGGCATGACCAAGAATACCTTCGAGGTAAAAACGTCTCCTGCCACCGTTAGCCTCCTGATGGCCGCCAAGGGTTAAACCTCTCAGGCCTTCTAAAGCAGTGGTGAAACGGACCCAGTCTTTCAACTAGCTGACTGATGGTGCAAACAGCCTGGCCCGGTGCCATCCATTTATACATGTCTGTTATGTACCTACACTCAAGCCTTGAGGAAGGCTTTATCCATTATCCGGAGAGATTTAAAGTATGGTACGTTGTTTTAACCTCCAATTTGTTTTTAATGTGATTAGTTTTACAGTTTTGTGTTTGTAAACACATTTGTTTACAAACAGAATCTAACTCCACCTCACCTCCACTCTATTGGCTCATTATGAAACTGCTGTGCTGTGATTGGCTAAAACGCTGCCCTGAGCCTGATGAATATTTTGTTTTCATGATTTGTTGACAACAACAAAGTTCTGGACCGTCTGCAGGATGCAGGGAAACAGCTGCAGCATCAAAGGAGAAGCAACGTAGAGGGGAAAAAGGCAAAGATTTAGCTATATACAGTATCTATTTAGATCTTTGACTAAAAAGTTGCCTCTATTACATTTAAAGAGATCTAGGCCTACAGTATAGTGTAAGGGCCCATTTGGTTACCAAATCTCCATCATTTAACTGGGGAACTACCTGGAACCCCCCACAGACCGCTGGTTGAAAACCACTGCTCTATTGTAAATTAGAAGTTCACAATCTCTCTGTCTCCCAGGTGTTCCCCATGTCCAGCAGCGGTGCTCCCATCAGTGAGTGTGCGTTCACCAGGACCGGCCTGCTGGGCTTCATCGGCCCTGGGGGGCTGATCTTTGTGGCGGGCAAGATGGACGGTCTGATGGTGGTGGGCGGGCGCCGGCACAACGCCGACGACATCGTGGCCACCGCCCTGGCTGTGGAGCCCATGAAGTTTGTCTACAGGGGGAGGTGGGTGCCAGGCACGCACGCACGAACGGATGCACTCGTGCACGCACACACACACAGAGGGAAAAGTGCTTTAGTAACATTTCCCAATTGGGCGGAGCAAGAGAAAATGGTATGGGGGCGACTTCATCGCCCGTGGCGTGATCTGACTCAGAGAGTTTTGCCTATGCCTAGATCCGCCCCTGTTTAGCCGACAGTTTGAGCCTCCAACGGAGTTAGGAGGTTTTGTCTGAAGCTCCCCCAAGTATGGAGATAGGTGGTTTCCTCCTGAAAGCCACGCCTCTTAGTGCTAAAGTGAAGTGAACTAGGTTGGGTCGAGTGGAGACTCTATGTATCTGCGGGCAAAGAATGATTATCAGGGAGGATAGTTTTCTGGAGCAGGCTGAACTGTAGCTGAACTGAAATTAACTGACCTCAACCAAAATAACACCGATGAACTCAAGTCAACCCGACTACAAAAGTTACATTAAACCCCATACCAGAAAATAATACATGTAATACAATACAATAATGCAATTTATCATGGCAGTATACTATGGCAGTTTAAATTATACAAATTAACTGCCATAGTATTAACCTCTTACCCCTGTGTCTGATCTGTGGTTAGACTGGCATATTCGCTAATACCCGATAATGACAAATAAGGGCCGATGCTGTTACTTTTCCTATGCCGATATAGTATGGGGACAATCCCTAATTGTCCGTATCATGTTACAACACATTGCTGTACTTCTCCTCAAGCTGCGTTTCCCACCAAAATAGATGTCATTTGAGCACTCTGGAGTAATTAGATTAAAAATCACAGTTTGTTGACTCAAATATCAATCCGGGGTCTTGTTTTTGTTTGCAGGCGCATACAGATGTGAATTATGAAATGTTCACATCTGACATTAAATGTATGGTGTTCATTTAACTCCCAAGTGACATCAAAGCCTTGACTTTGTATGTAATCGCACCGCCCTCATTCTCTCTCAGTTTGGTCTGGCGGACTACCAGTGGTCCCTGAGGGGGTCCCCAGTAAAAGTAGTCCTATCACCAAAACAGTGCAACCACTTCAACCTAAACCAGCTATTATTTTCAAAGAAATCATTAAAGAAGTAGTTTTGAAACAGTAATAAGGCAATCTTTTATGAGGGTCTCTGGCACAAAATTGTTTGCCATGGGTGGGGTCTGTGGCCAAATACATATTTATTTGGGGGTGCTTGACATGGAAAAAAATCAGAACCACTGCAGTGTGTGTGTGTGTGTGTGTGTGTGTGTGTGTGTGTGTGTGCGTGTGTGCGTTGCAGGATAGCAGTATTCTCCATCACAGTGCTTCATGATGAGAGGATAGTGGTGGTGGCAGAACAGAGACCTGACTCCACCGAGGAGGACAGCTTCCAGTGGATGAGCAGAGTATTACAGGTACACACACACCATTACATTATTCATTATTCACACACTACACTGAGAATGACACACACAATGAAAACAGGAGAAAGAAGCAAGCACTCCATGAAGTAGTGCAGGCAGAAAAATGTATAAACGGGTACACAGTCCAAGTAGGATACAGTTCAAGGGAAAAATACCAGCACTGCACATTCTTCTGTTTAGGATTGTCATTTATTAAAGTTCACCCCAGCAGGTCCACAAGCTCGTAATAAAAAAAGTTTCGGCCCGGAGGCCTTCTTCTGCAAGAATCTATTACTGTGCAGAATAAGTGTCCCTTAAATAAGGGAGCTAGGTGGGCCACACAAAGCACAAAGTGCAACAGATTAACATTCACAGTTCTGTATGTACAAACATTTCAAAGTACATTGCAGGAAATACATTACAATAATAAATACATAATATCATCTGAAATCTCTAATAACTTCATACTAAAATCATCCAGCACTATGTGAGTGCTAAGTACCCCTATAAAAGACCCAGACCCAGATGATGTGGAGGATAAAGAATCACAAGTTGAAAAAATAATTAAAGAAAAACGCAACAACAGTTCTTAATTTAACCCCTTTGGATATTTAGTTTGGACTACGAATCCACCATGCTTCGGGTTGAAGCACTACGATCCCACCTTTCTTAACCCTTTCAGGCCGGTCGGCTGAACAACCTCAATGCCTTGGAACCTAAGTGCACAAACCTTGTGCACTTAGACACACAATCTCACACGTGCACTAATACAAAAGTAAGTAAGCCTTGCCGAGCCATGAGGCCCATAGTGCACAAGCCTATCCCCTTTTTCTGTAGTGTGAGGCAGCTTGATGTACAAGTACACTCCCTGGACATGCCGCTAGTACTGTATGCCCCGATCAACCCTTGATGCTGAGTGCCAAGCAGGGAGGCACTTGGTCCCATTTTTATAGTGTGTTCAGATCTGAATCTAAATGGATATATTTGTTTCCAGTCGTTCGCATCGCTTCGCTTTGGTTGCGCATGTTACTATTGGTTGCTCACTTTCAGGTGCAGATTGGCTGTAGACACATTCATGTAAGATTAGGAGTTTAACAAACTGGACCTGCTTGTTCACCCAAGACAGTTCGGTTCGCTTCATTCACGCAGCCAGGTCACACCGCGCCCATTCGTGTAACTTATCGTCTTTGCATTGACTTGTAGATAATCACGCCAACTTTAACCATCCCATTCTGAACGCATCTTTAGAGTCTTTGGTATGACTCTGCACTCAAACCACAAGTACCATACTGCAATATATAAAACGCTGTTTATATATAAATACTGCATTGTATAATAATGTTGCCACTAAAACGCCTGTATGCCCAAAACTCTACTTGAGTTATAGTACAAAAGATCTGATGACCAACCATGTGTTGTGAGCTTTTCGATCAGCTATTTCCCTGCAAAAGCTTTCCTCACAATAACAGGAAACACAAAATCCACTAGTATCGAGCCCTGAGGCACCCCAGCCTTTCTCAACCAAATAGAGGTTAAGTGGTTCATCTAGGATTTAAATGTTTAAATGTAGTAGTAACTACTAATATATAAGTATGTTGTCACTGAGTCATATTGACATTACCTCACTCTTTGTGTGCACTAACAGAGGAACTTTACATACATTATACTAGATGCCTGCCAGTCACTTTGGGACAATTCAGTGTGTGTGTGCATGTGCAAAGTGAGTGTGCATGCATGTGTTGTAACCTAGTCCCTGCTGCCTGTGTAAGCCAGTATGGAGACTGTGGTAAAAACTTATAAAAGCTGTCTGCGCTTTTACAGCCATCATAAAAAAACAAATCTCTCCATTGGTTTTAAACTTCATAGATATGGTAGCGCCGCACTGCTTTTTCCATTTAGCTTGTCTAGTCACAAGATGGTAAGCAACAGTCCACGTGGTTATGTGACTTTGTGTGTCTGTGTGTGTGTGTGTGTGTGATAAGATGATTTAATAACATACATTGAAAGTTTAGACATGACAACTTAATCCAACTTTTGAGCTCCCACTGTGATTTGACTCCTGATCAACGTTAAAATAGTTACATTGGTGATTGTATTTTATTCGTGGCTGGACCGGCAACCGCAACATCGGGGCCTTTAAGAACGAGTGCCATGGGCTGACTGAGTCACCAAGAGACTGAGAAACTGTTCCTCACCAGTTGGCCTGACAACGGACTGACCAGTCACAGGACGGTCGTCCCTCCTGGCTATGGGATGTAGTCTATCATAAGAACCAAACCTTTTCTCTGCATTATTAGATGCCAGAGCTGGTGTTACTTGTCAACTACATGTTTCAGTCAGCCTGGATGTTTTATTAAACTGGCCCAAGCAAACACCACTACAGCATTTGTTGGCCGGCCCTGCATATTGCCATTATCTACATGTTTTGTATCAAAGCCACAATTCCATTAAATCAAGCCACAATTCTATTGATAGCATGCTTAGCCCATAAATCTTTTGCATTTGTGTCTCAGAAGTTTCTCCTTTTCTTGCTGTGTTGCCAGTTTTGCAGAGAAACAAGTGGCCATCATGAATGATGGACACTCACATTGACATATTGTGAGGATGTACATCCATCAATAAAAACTCTCCTCTCCTCTCCTCTCCTCTCCTCTCCTCTCCTCTCCTCTCCTCTCCTCTCCTCTCCTCTCCTCTCCTCTCCTCTCCTCTCCTCTCCTCTCCTCTCCTCTCCTCTCCTCTCCTGACAGGCCATAGATGGAATCCATCAGGTGGGGGTGTACTGCTTGGCGCTGGTTCCCTCCAACACGCTCCCCAAGACCCCGCTGGGTGGTATCCACCTGTCTGAGACCAAGCAGCTGTTCCTGGAGGGATCACTGCACCCCTGTAACGTCCTCATGTGTCCCCACACCTGTGTCACCAACCTGCCCAAACCCAGGCAGAAGCAGCCAGGTAAGGATTTGTGTTAAGTTGCAACTGTATGAACACACACACGCACATTGAAATCCTCGAAGGCCCTTTTTTTTCTAGAACTGGTTTCATTCTACATTGTTGCAACCTTCGTATTTCCACAGATCGGTGGTCATTATTTGGTTCAATTTCAGAACCAACTTTTAGGGTTCTGATCCAGCTAATATACGGTGGAAACAGTGTATTGAACTGGTTCTATATTAGCCGGCAAGGAGAGAAGGGAATCGGGTTCAACCCCCTGGTGGGAAGGGGCTTTTAAAGTGCTACGTTTTCGAGATAGCCTTTTCTCACGTATTATTAGCACTTAGATTGTGTGAAGTGCACTTTGACATGAGCATCTCAGGATTGCATTCACTCACTGCATTGTATTGTACTGTATGCACAGTACAGATAATTTGATGTGTGTCTATATCAATGCATGGGGCATACTGTGTGTGTGTGTGTGTGTGTGTGTGT
Organism: Benthosema pterotum; assembly: GCA_039105355.1. Lineage (NCBI taxonomy): Eukaryota > Metazoa > Chordata > Actinopteri > Myctophiformes > Myctophidae > Benthosema > Benthosema pterotum. The sequence goes on from CM076976.1 coordinate 23,320,241, forward strand.
GTGTGTGTGTGTGTGTGTGTGTGTGTGTGTGTGTGTGTGTGTGTGTGTGTGTGTGTGTGTGTGTGTGTGTGTGTGTGTGTGTGTGTGTGTGTGTGTGTGTGTGTGTGTGTGCGCCACGCGCGTGGCAATCCTATGTGCCACTGACCTGCATACTGTTGCTGTTAGAAAAGTACTTCATCATGCACTACAAGAGTGTTGCGCAATCAATATTTGCAAAAATACAGCTCTACAAGCTTTGTTGATCTGCTGTTTTCACTATTTTAATATGTTTTTATAATAATTATTTTTTTTTAAATGGGGAGGATTTAGTGATTATCCAGTTTTGCAGTCCATCCATTCCTTCCTCCTTCTTCTCTCCTCCTGGCAGAGATCGGTCCAGCCTCGGTGATGGTGGGTAACCTGGTGTCGGGCAAGAGGATCGCTCAGGCCAGCGGCAGGGACCTGGGTCAGATCGAAGACAATGATCAGGTAAGGAAGGTGTGTGTGGTGTCACTGCTGACACACATCTCATGGCATCGCCTCATAAATCATCCACCAGTACACATCCTTTCATATGCCTTCCAGGGGCGGATCTAGGCATGGGCATGGGGGGCGGGCAATGCCCAGTCTGCCCCACCAGACAAGATGGCATGCAAAACAACCCAAGATATTTCAAATAACAGTGCCTGTATTTAAAATGATTAGAAACACAACTACTGCTACTAACCAACTACAGTTGTGGCAGCACTAAACCAACACCATTTCATCATTGAAAACAGAAAACTCTCTGTGTCAGACCTTTAGCTTTATGCGTGCTGCGTGTTTGTTGCAACTTCAACAACAACTGATGTTATTATTGTTGCTTAATTGCCTGATAAAAGTCCAGTAACCAAAAATGGGTGCGGCTTCATTGCCCGGGGCAATGAAGCGACACGGGCGATGAAGCAGCCCCCATACTATTTTGTCCTGCCCCCCCAATTGGGAAATGTTACAAACGCCCCTGATGCCTTCTCGTTTACTTTTGTGAAGTACAGTAGCTTGTGTTTCTCTTTGTGGAGTTATTTTGACCTGAAGGCCACATTGAGTGGTTCTATTGTTGGTGTATCTCCCACAATCTCTGTCCATTCGTTGACACTTGGGCGTTTGCCGTCTGGAGAACTTCCTCTGTGTTTCCGCAGAGCTTTTGTAAGGATCCCTCGGTCAACATTGTCTTTAGATTAGGAGGGATGTGGGGCAATGGAAGTCAAACACAGCCCGTGATGTGGATAGTGTTTCTCTGAGCCTTGAGGTAATAATGTGACCTAGCTTCTACAAGAAGGCAGTACTGTAATAAAAGGCCAATAGAGAGGCTTTTCTCAAAGCCTTTATTACTCGTTTTTGTTGTGTTTCGTGAGTCGTGACAATATCATATTACGCTTTGATCTCGATATATAATGGACCACAAACTTGTGATGCGATGAAGAATTTCCGAGTCTCTTAAGAGTAATAGCTTGTCACGACTGTGGAATGAGTGTAATTTACTATTTACAGATTTACTATTCTGTCCATATGGGGTTGCAACTCGGAACGGGGCTGAGTCGGCTCTAGCAAATTTCACAAAGCATTTATTGACACGGCAACTCTGTGGTGTCTCTTGTAGCTCAAGTTTGCCGGAGTTAGTGCCCCTCCGTCGAGGTCTAAAACTCGACTTATCCTGCATTAGAAACAGCCTGTTTTTAAGGCCACATTATGCTTTTGTTTCTCTCAGGTAGTAACCTGGTAGGTAAATCTGTTTAGAAACACAGTGTTTATACACAAAGAACATCCTCTATTACCTTTAAGAAAAGAAAGACATCAAGTGAATGTGGAGTTAGGATATTTTGGTGTTTCTGACAGCCTACCGCGAGCCCACAGCTGGTCGCGCTACCATCACACCTCGTCGGGTTGTTGTCGTCCTCCAAAGGGTGTTTTGGTTACATGCTATTACATCCTAGCATGTTCAAGATGGCACCGTGCTACCTTGAAATGGGCACTGAACCTGCAAATCACAGGTCGCACTAATTTTCATGGTTTAATCGTTCCAAATTAACAAAAATAATGCATGCCACGCATCAATGAGTGACATCTCCTTTCGATTTACCAAGAATGCCTCAAGCCAGGGCACGTGCCGTTTATATTAAAACACTGCTCCATGTGGGTGCTTTATTTCATCACGTCTTCACAACAAGTGAGAAAACATGAGAGAGAAGAGAGTGGGAGAAAGAAAGCTACAGCAATGAGAAAGACAAGGAGGTGGGGTGGCAGCTGGCGTTGACAGAATTGATTTGTACCTTTTCCTGTGGAGATGAAGACTCCCATCAGGCATGTTGTTAGCCAGCCGGGGTCCTGTCTGGACCTCTGAAAGGACGCTAATAGGAAGCGACAGGCGTGTGACATCCATATCAACCACTATCACGAAAACACACTTCCACTCTGACACCTAGGGTCCCGAGTTCTCCCTTAGCATGCACACAAGCACAGACGCACAAGAACATGCACACACAGTGCCACCTGCGGGCATGCTGCTTTGAATGTTTGTCAGCTGAGGTTGATGGTGTTTGTCTGCTAACAGAGTGTCCTGACTGAAATAACTCTGACCACTTGAACTCCGGCATCCCTATTCTGGTGGGAAGATCATAGCCAAAAAGGATAGACACTGCCTGGATATCATAAAGGTCACGTGTTCACCACCATGAGCAAGGCACATAATAACCCATAAATTCTATGTATTGATAGCTATACTATTGATTGATATGGGAAATGAGGAGAGAAAGAGAGAGAAAGAGGTGGGGACATGCAGGAAAGGTCGTTGGGATTGGAAGTCAAACTCACAGCATGCTGTGAGAGTGTTCAGTTCAGTTTGGATCAATAACGTAGCTGGCCGTCCCCCATGGCTTCTCATTGAACACCACTGCCCTATAGCACCGGTAACTGCTCCCCAGGTACCCAAGTACGCAATGCCTCAGCTCTGGTAAATGGCTGACAAATTCTGCATAATGTGAAAAATATACTGTGGCAAACATACCAACAACAACTGAATTAGGACAGGATTATTGTTAATTTTGTAATTATAGGCTAAAAACAAATCCAATGAAATCACTTATGAAATTTTGTACAAAATCTATTGCCCGGACAACAGCGGCGATACGGGACGAATGTAATTGGTTTGAGGAGGAGGTGAGTGAGCGGTGTCGGTCTGGAGTTGTAATTGAGTTTGCGATCCTGCAGGAGTTGAGGGTGTTTAGTGATACCCCTCCCAGCGCTGTCTGTCAGACAGACAGGGTTGTCGAGCTTGCAGGGGTGAATTTGATCCGCCTCCATAATTTAAAATGGAGTCTGTGATATTGGAAGAGGAGAGAGCCGGGCGAAATCGCCAACTCGGCTGTATTTTGTGGATAACTGGGAAGTATAACTTGGAATAGAGTAGGAAGCAATCTGCAATCGAGAAGTAGTTTACTCTCACTTACTTTACTCTCACTTTATTCTTTACACTCATTTGGTGTTCTACGGCTAATACTAGATGGATCGATGGATCCATCCATCCATCCACTATCCATTCATCAATCCATCCATCCATCACCATGCAGCCCATCAGCCTCTGTTAATTTAACAATGAAAGACTGTACAAATGCCAAGACCTGTACGGGTTCAATTGATTACATTTGTACGAAAGGGGTAAATTAACAGGATTTTACCTTTTGAAAACCAGGCCCTCTGAGTGTGAATGAGAAGTTCTTTAAAAGAAAAAATAAGGAAAGAAAGATAGAAAGAAATCAGCTTGCACTGCTATCTATCTGTGAATGCATTCTTCTCTGCTGGGAATGTTGGGAATGTAAAGTGTGAGAGTGAGTGACATGCAATTTGCTTTGAACATGTCTCCGGTCTCCTCTTACACGAGGGACACTTGAAGTTTCTTGTCATGATGGGTCCGTACCCACGATGCCTCGCATGGGACATATACTGCAGGCATGATGTCCTACGGCTGTCCTCTGACCACATTATGCAGACTAATGCACCCGCTCAGTACCAGGAAGTCTTTGGTGGTCGGGATCAGCTTCTGTGTCCTCTCCTCGTCTCCTCTCTCTTTCTTCTCATCTCCTTTTCCTCTGTCTCCTCCCCAGGACAAGAAAGGGGAGATCCTTCCTATCCTAGGGTGTGGTTTCGTTCGATATACTAACTCATTGACCGCTAGGGGGACCTTCTTTGTTTCCTCTCCATTGCCGCGGCTCAAACCAGTTCGATCGGTAAAAAAGCCCTTATTTTGAAGCTCAGATCTCCTAAACAGGATGTGCTGTTTCTGTTATGCTGTGTCTGTTGTCTTGCCTAATCGGTCATCTGGCGATCTGCCCATATACATCCGGGTCACAAGTCAGGAAGAGCCGTGTAGCGCTAGTTGATTCACCAGTGCGACAACCCCATTCAGAGCGAAAACACAGGAGAGCCGTTTGAATGCATTGGATTGAATGGAAGTGAATGGGACAAAAAAAAAGAGTTGTCGCTCAATTCTGTTCCAAATGAAAGTTAGCAACGGGATCATCATCAGACGATGCGCACGGACTAATAGTTGGATTAAAGAATGAAATCTACATCTCGTCGTGATACGAGCCGTCCGCGTGACCGGCAGTGGGGTTCTCCACGGGAGGTCCACGAGCAGCTCGAGAACGGCGCTTTATATACTAATAGTCCTACAGTCATGAGTCCGACACCCTATCCAAAACCCAAAGTCACTGTGTGGGGGGTCCCCAGAACAACTAAAACCGCAGGAATCCTCCCAGGGGTTAGCTGCGCAACAGTGACACTCGGTTGGAAAAAACAAAGCAACCCAGCTATTTTCATACTCGCACCCGGAAGGGCGGACAGACAGAACACATAGCTACTTAATGAAGTGGTTCCACCACTTAAAAATCATCATTGATGACATTGATGATAACTCATATGCACGAGTATGAGAGGTGCAGCAGTTGCCTGACTGATTGCTGAATAGTGGACAACAAGTGATGGATTGCTGTGAATGGGGCTAGTGAAATTCAGTATTTTTTCGAGAGCCAGCGAAATCCATTTGAGCCCTCGCCCGCGGGCGCCCGTTTTCAAAACCGGGCGCCCGTTTTCACAAAAACGGGCGCCCGGTTTCACAAAAACGGGCGCCCGTTTCACAAAAACGGGCGCCCGTTTCACAAAAACGGGCGCCCGTTTTCACAAACTAGGCTATGCCTAAACCTAACTCTAACCCTAAACTTAACCTCAGTAAACCTATGCCTAAACCTAACCTAACCCTAACCATAACCTTTTGAAAAGGGCGCCCGTTTGTGAAAACGGGCGCCCGCTTTTGAAAACGGGCGCCCGTTTTTGTGAAACCGGGCGCCCGTTTTTGTGAAAGCGGGCGCCCGCTTTTGAAAACGGTCGCCCGCGGGCGAGGTCGCTTTTGGATTTCGCCCGTGAAATTCAGATTTTTTCCCTTCTTCTCTGTTATATAACCGAGTTATGTGGGGGGAGAAGAGTCACGATGAAAATGTAGCAATGGTCTCCATTGTCGTGTCGGCCTACCACTGAGATGTCTGCCTGTCTCCATGACACAAAGGGGATGTTTTTCCTAACCTTCAGTTCAGTTCTCTCTGCCTATTCACTCACAGTGTATTGTGGGATGCAGGTCTGAGTAGAGATATAACTGATAAAAAATACCTTTTGTTAGGACACTGCAAAGCCCAGGGTGCTCAAATCATTGCCATCTTCTTGAGTCATTTTGAGTTATTTTATTTTATTCTTCTTAACACATCTGTCTACTCACTTTTTTTGTCTCAGAGGGGGGCTGTGGAAAGTTCTGAAATCCGCTTACCACATCCATAATAGAAACTACAGCATCTATCTTGCTTGAAGGTTAGCATGCTGAAAAGGAGTTTCATAAGAAATTAAACATATTTTCAGAAATCTTGTTTGATGTTTCCAAACCTGTGTCAAAGGTAGGCTGGTTGACATACAGCCTGATTAAACACAAATATACAACGTATGAGCTTCAGGGAAGACTGATCATATTTTATTGAAATTAGTGTGTGTAACCTCAGATAGCGTATAGTGATGAACTCCTTTTGCAACGAGATCTTATTTTAACGATGCTTGACTAAACCCATCCACAAGGAGGAGCAGTTCATCAAAGTATTATGGGAATTGTATTCCAGTAAGGAAGTGATCCCAGTGTCCATGAACAGATGTACAAACTGTATGCTACCAAACTGTATGTTTGAAATATCATTAAAATCAGATCTGATTGCGAGTTTCTAATTTCAAACTTAACCCTCAAACCAGCGCCATCCCCCAAAACATACTCTGGTAACACGTTGTACATGAGCAGACGGTAATAAGGCAAGCTAAGAATGTAACCTCGGACCCCTCACGTTCATGTTCTTTACTCAGAATATGAACTAATGAGATCAGGTGGAAGGTATAGGACACCACAGTGCAGGCACAACCGTTTTAAACATTCATTTGTACCTCTTTCTATAAAACGGTTAAATAGGTAGTCATTTCCCTTTGTGAGAGGGCGCACTTTCCCACACCAAAGACACACAGAGTCAAGGAGCAAGTTCAAGGGTGTTTATTCACTTAAACGAAAATATAGCAGATCAGGCAGGGATATTCGCACTGGACAATGTCTCTGGCTGTGTTCCGTTCACTCATAAAGGGGGGGGGGGGGGGGGTCCGCCCGGCCCACGCCCTGTGGGGTTCTACTCTCAAAGGTAAGTCTTTTAGAGTTTTAATTCAAAACAATGATTAGCCTCTGCTGTCTTTAAACAAAGCCTGGGCGCCCAGAGCCCAGCGGTCACTTCCAGGGGGGTTTTGAGCCTGCGGGATGAGAGAGAACAGTTACTTTTCTCTTCTACATACAATACTGCATACAGGCTGTGAGAGTGTGTGGAACGGTCTTACCGCGTACCGCACGCCAGCCTGTCCCTCGGGAGAGCTGCTGTCAGAGTGAGAGACAGAGAGGGGATGACAGGATGTTTAAGCCGCCGGGGCGTGGTCGTACGGCTGGCGGCTCGTTCGTGCCAACGAGGAGGCGGGGTGGGACATACCTCCCCTCCAGGACGCATCCCCGTTGCCGTTGGCAACGCGTCCTCTCTGTCTCTCTCGCACTCTCCCCGAGGCGGCCGTCCTGTGGCGCGCGGTCGCAGACCGAGACGCCACACCTTACATAGGGGTAATCACTTAGGGTGTATATGTCATTTGTTCTTGTGTTGTGTTGTCTTCTGGTTTGTTTTTTGTCTATTGTCCTATGTATGCAGCTGTGGTCCTGTCTCCAAGACACGTTTCTCCTTCGGGAGACCAATAAAACGAAACTTGAACTTGAACTACATTACTGAATGTACATGTATTGTACATAACTGAATGTTAGGTTGGGTTCAGACATTCATAGTTAACTTGGAACACCCATGATATTGTACTGGACAAAACAATGTCCTCAGCATCAGTGGTTGTGTGGACCATCAGCCATGTCTGATAAGGACATGGGGGGATAAAGACTGCTCTGTATGTTCCTATAGATGTTTATCTGTCGCTTGGAATGTACAGTAACACACTGGAACATGCACCACATGCAGACACGCATCCAAATACTGTATGCATGGCATGCGCGCACACACATGCACATGCGTTGTTGCACACATATGTACACACAGCCTCGTCTGACATCTGTCTCTTGCTCTATCATTCCCTCTCTCTTCTCTCTCCCTCACTACCCACAATTATAGAGACAATGACACTTTGTGTTCTTTAACACGTTAGCTGTCTCTCTCTCTCTTTCACTGAGATAACATAGAGACTTTGGGCGCGATTTTCATTCCCCCCTTGTCCCTAACGTTACCCGATACCCGCAGCGAATTCCCTTATTGCTATTTTGGTCACCTTTTCTCTTCCCTTAGCCACTATTCTTTATGCCGACACCGTTATTTGTGGCTGGAGGTGTGGTCATGGGCGTGTTTGTTGCGCAGTCCCTTAAGTTGCTAATTTCGTCAAATAGATTTGGGAACTAGATAACGCCACATCAGACCACCCCTTAACCGATCCGCGAAGGCAGAGCCACGTGCGCACGATGCGCGTCTGTGCGCCTTTGGAGATGTCCACAACTCCACGTGGAAAGGCGCCAGTTCAATTCATCTCCTTATTTATGCTGGATTGTCCTATAAACAGCTGTAGATTGCCTGCTGTCGGTCACTTCCTTGTGTTTAGGTAATGTACAGTATATAATATAATTAAATACATTAATTAACTTGTGACGCAATGCTGTAAATTGCAAAAAACTCGCGGCAAAAAAACTTTTTTTTTGATCATTGATTTCTCGGTCAATTCTGGACCATTTTTTACATTTCAAAGTGCAGCGTGACGGGAAAGACCTCCTCTCTCAGATGCTGTATAGTATATGTGGGTAGGTCTTCTCTACGATCCCGCATCGAGCAAAATGTAAGTGTCGGGGATTTGGTGGGCCGTTTCCACCAAAATCCCGACACTTACATTTTGCTAGATCCCGCATCGTAGAGAAGACCTACCCACATATACTATACAGCATCTGAGAGAGGAGGTCTTTCCCGTCACGCTGCACTTTGAAATGTAAAAAATGGTCCAGAATTGACCGAGAAATCAATGATCAAAAAAAAGTTTTTTTGCCGCGAATTCCAGAGTTTTTTGCAATTTACTTTATAACATTTCGCAGACTTGGGATAAATGCACGCCACATACAGCAAAAAAAACATGGAACATGTTTTTTCAACATAACATGTTGAATGGTAAGAAATGATTGAGAATTGACCGAGCTATAATTGTTTCAAAATGAGAGCATAATCTTTGAGAATAGGCTACTCATGCATGTGTGTGTCCTAAGCCCGCAGCCAGGCTGCGTGCTTCGGAGGGTCAGACATAGCAGTAGGGATAAGGGAAATAGATAAGGGATGAATTAAAGGGAATGGCAAGACCAACACGGATTGGATGAAAGCTAAAAACGCCCAAACCACACCTATGCATAATTTAACGGGTATAGGAGGTTTTTAAGGGACATAGGATGGTCACGAAATTATCAACTTTAGTGTGGGAACGCCTCTTCCCCAATGCTAAGTGCGTTAATTGCGCATAAGGGCTAATGTAACCAAAATCGGGCCCTTTATCTCTAGCTTCCATTGTGCATATTGCAGGCTTCAGTCTGCTGTGGTGACCTACTGTAGGTCTTGGTCAGTGGGGTGAGGGACACTATACCCACGGGTAGATGGCACTTTCACCTCACAAGTCCAGAACCGTACCTTTTTTAAAGTAGAATTCCATCCATTTTCAACATTTTACTATGTCAAAAGCAAAATAAGCCTAGTCGACTAAGAGTCAATTAATAACAATCCTTAGTCGGGGACAGCCCTAGTAATAATAATCCAAATGTATAAAGTAGCAAGTAAGTAAATCTACTTAGTTACTTTCAATCACTGATTGTAGTGAACAATGCTGTTGGGATCACGTTCAGAGCGATTTGATAAAACGACAGAACATCAAAAATCCATCTGAATCCACAGGGAGGCAATTGGACACACAACATCGCATAAGTGCTTATATGATGTGGTCATCATCGAAAACTGGACTATGAATAGGCATTCCATAGGGTTCCATTCCTGCTGGCCTGGGGTTGAAATGCAGGCTATACCGTCGTCGTTTTCTTATTCACTTTATAAAAAAGAACACTAGCAAGTGGTTGCCGGTTAATGTATAATACAGGTCGACTGGTGGGGCTTCTCAACAGCTCGAAACTCTGCGAAAAAGAGTCACGCATTATTTAGCTTACAATCACTTTAGGGACGTCTCCAAGCGGCAGGGAGGAGAGAGTCATTGACTGATGCATTATTCAAGTGAAGAACATGCCTGAAAACCTTTCACCTCCAGAGAGAGAGAGAGAGAGAGAGAGAGAGAGAGAGAGAGAGAGAGAGAAGAGAGAGAGAGAGAGAGAAGAGAGAGAGAGAGAGAGAGAGAGAGAGAGAGAGAGAGAGAGAGAGAGAGAGAGAGAGAGAGAGAGAGAGAGAGAGAGAGAGAGAGAGAGAGAGAGAGAGAGAGAGAGAGAGAGAGAGAGAGAGAGAGAGAGAGAGAGAGCCTGGGGATTCCTGAGTAAGAGAACCTTTGATCACCGGAAACCGCTGCGTGCTTCAAGACACCCTGACCCTGTAAAACACAGAGGTCCTGTCCGCTCGTTGCAGCTCAAACATGTGTATAACATGCTAGACCTGTTGTTCTCAAAGTGGCGGTCCGACTGGGGACCCCCAGGGGTCCTTGTGGCGTGTAGAACCAGAGGGAACCTCAGCAAAATGAGTTAACCGCATTATCATTATCGTTTTTCAACCACTTCATCCTTTGGCTATTCAAATCTACCAGATTCATGGTATATGTCATTTTGTGCACATCTGTTATTTTGGAAAAAATGTTTCTAAGAAAATGTGGATACTGTTAACTATGGTCAATTTGATTACATTTGTGGACGCTCAACGTACAAACAAACGTGTAATGAAGGTGTAGTTATATTTGGTCTCTTTGCTCTTTTATTGAGATATTTACTGTAGATCTGTAGTTTCTGGTTTGACACAGATTTTGACCTGAAGGTCAACGTTGTATTTCCCCCTAAGCAAGCAGACGGGCTCTATTAGCACGGTGGTAAAAATGTCAGCACTTGGGTTTGAGATCCAGGTCCAAACTCCAAACCTGAGGTAGAACATGAAACTTACATAAAACATTGACAATTTTATTGTGTGTTTTATTCTGGATTTTATTGTCGATTAGTCTACACATATCCTTCAACCCAATGGATGGAATACTTCAAGGCACAATTGCAAGCAATTACCTCTGCACTCTGCACTATACATAACATGTTATCTGCATGTGTTAAATAGTTCTGTACATTTTTTGAATGTAGAATTCCATCCATTTTGGAGCACAACTCTTGGCTGCGATGTTGCAGAAGCACTTCAGTTTGACATACAGTTTCTATCCTTGCATACAGTATAAAATATATCAAATAGAGCAGTTCATACAGAACATGGTTGTAGCGTTTTGAAATAAAACTCCTCTTGCGTTAATGTGGAAAATCCCTTTTCGGTTCTTTATTAGCAGAGTGAGTTCCCCATTAGGAATGTTTTAAGTGCGTCGTCTCTGGCGGGATATGGAAGGATTCCTTTGTTTTGGAACAGAGCTGTTCATTTGGAACGCATAGAGACAGCACCAGGCTGTCTTCAGAAACCCTCCACCTCCTCTCTACTGTTGATCCACCAGAGCACTGTTTCAAAAATAATGGCTTGGGCCGAAATTTTAAAATGTGAAAATGGTTTTGGATCCATGGGGAGATACCACATTTCTCTGTTGGGTCTCTAGAGCTAAAATGGGTATTGGGAAGGAAATATCCAGTGAGCGGCCCTCAACAGCAAGCACACATCTGTCATTACCTCACAGTGTTAAAACTGTACAGCACCAGCTGTCATTTGGCAAGTGTTCAAATAGTCAAGACAGGAAAAGGTGGGTGGGTGACGTTGTGTGTGTGTGTGTGTGTGTGTGTGTGTGTGTGTGTGTGTGTGTGTGTGTGTGTGTGTGTGTGTGTGTGTGTGTGTGTGTGTGTGTGTGTGTGTGTGTGTGTGTGTGTGTGTGTGTGTGTGTGTGTGTGTGTGTGATAATGTGGTGTGGGGAGTTAACTTGTTTTCCTCATGTGAGCACTGGCGTGGAAGTAGTTAAGCCTGGAATAAGATCTACAGTTCATTTCCTAATTGAAGGCATTACGTCAGGCAGTCCATAAAGTACAGTACAGTCTGTGAAAGAGTACTTTTACAAATGTCCTAAACGTTCTGTGTTGTCCGTCGTTGCTAGTCCAGCAAACTGCTGCACAGACAAAGTCAAAATTGCTATTCACCATCATTGCCAATAGGCCAATGACATCTCATTGAATATGTTTTAAATATTGTTGCTGTCACATAGAATTCCCTACATTCTAACGTTTGGGCTATAAACGTATAGTGTACATACAGATGATTAATAAACCCCTTGCCTTGGATACAAAACCTATCGCTTAAAACCACAACCATTTTGGAACAGATAAAAAACAAGTTGTGATCATCCATGAGTCCCGTAATGGCTGTGATCTTAGCTGTGTTTATCTCGGAAATTGAAGCCCTGATGAGGAGATATAAGGGATGTCAATAAAAACCTTGCAACCTCTGCTAGATGCTAGATACAGGATTGACCCTGCTTTTTACAGCATAGCATCTGTTAAGAGTTCCAGTTCACTGATCGCCTCACAGGGTCATGCATTTGTCACGGTTTTCTGCAGTTCTCTGTAAGTCTCAAGTTCCTGTCTGCCACTTCACTTGACAGATTACTAGGGATCTCCCGATGCCACTTTTTCATTTCCGATCCGATCCCGATACCACAATTTTTGTGTTAGCCGATACCGATACCAAATACCGATACCAGAGAAGAATATATATAATAACATACAAAAGAAAAAATACCTTTTATATGAAGTCACCAACTGGGAATGACGTACTCCTCTCTCAAATGTGCACTTGGGAAACTCCAAAGCAAACTCCACATGACCCAACATTTTACTTAACTCCCATGGTGTCAACCCCTTACCCCTGTGTCTGATCACTGGCATATTTGCCAATATGTGACCCGATAATGACAAATAAGGGAACAATACTGATACTTTTCCGATACCCATACAGTATTTGCCGATACCGATATGACAAAAAAGGGACAAAAAGAGCCAAGCTGATACTTTTGTATCGGTATCGGGACATCACTACAGATTACATTTTAGGATTCTAAGCATTGCCGTGTTGGTTTGTTGAAAAATGTGAGCTGGATTACAGTTTTGGTGACACCATGACCTTTCTGGTCTTTGGGCTATACAGTAGGTACCTGTGTGTATGAATCCCGCTCTTATTTTGGCTTTCCTCTTTGTCTCCTGTAGTTCCTCTTCCTGTCTGAGGTGTTGCAGTGGAGAGCTCAGACCACTCCTGACCACGTGTTGTACACACTGCTCAACTCCAGGGTAAGACCCAGCCACACGCACACGCACACGCACACATAATGTCAATTTGGCCAATCAGTGTCCCATCCGTACCCTATAGCTAGTTTTCATTACAGAACTATACATTTGCATATTATGGGACCGTTTCACTGCGTGGGCAAAGCAAATTTCCGGCGTAGTGTTCTCTATAGTCGCAATTAAAGTGTTTATTACAGAAAATAAGGTTTCGGTTCTCAGGCGTCCATCAGAAAAATATAGATTTTTATGCTGTCTCTGCAGGATTGCAATATTGTAATATGATGTCAATTTGCATACTATGAGCAGCCAGGCACACACAGATGAAAACCAACAGGACCGATGAAGATCTCAGTGCAACATGATACAGTTCTGTTGGCTGGAAAACTCATATGTCCGAGCTGTTACGTTTAAGGGTTCAAATTCAAAAGCATCAACACTTTTGATACTTTCATGTGATGCTGTGGTATGTTCAAGTCGATGTAATTTTCATTCAAAAAACAGTAGTTAGAATATTGGCCTAAGAGCTTTCTGCCCAACAGCAATGACGATATGAGTGTGATCCATTCTCAGTCAGTCTCCATTGGGACTTGTATAACATGGCTGACGGACAGAAACTATGTATCTCCATAATAAATCCTCTGATTTGTTGTATAAGAGTGTCACGCAAGGCTAGCTGGAAAAGCTGATCAACGATCTCACAACATGTCGCAATACAATGTTGTGAGAGCTTGTAGGTTTGTCACTAATTTGAAGGTTATCGTGGAAGTGCTTAAAGAGCAAGAACACTTTTCATAACAGTACTGGCCTGGGTTTGGTGATGCTCTATAATGCCTGAATCAACTTTGTTCAACATTGTCCACCACATTTAGAGTTACATCAAGGCAATGCACTGTAACTACAAAACATTGGTCTTGTTCTTTATGTGTGCCTGAGCATTTTATAAGAATTAAAGAACTTGTTGACCTCAGATGTTCCCAAAGTGGGGTGAGAGGACAGGGGTCCTCGAGGGACAGCTAAATTAAAGTTTGCAAACCATTTGTATACTCTCAAGAGTTCATTTAACATCACATTTTCTAAATTGGGGGTCCCAGTAGAATATTGCTGGTCACACTGCATGATAAACTGTGCCAATTCGTGTCAATTTAGGGGTCCTTGTATGTGAAAAGATTCAGGAAACCACTCGAATTATCACTACATTGCATCCATTTCCTGAAAACTAACGGTATTGGACATACAAGGTTTTCCAGCCTACGGCGACCATAACTAGTGGTAGGCCTGTTTGATTGGCCGGCTGGAATGAATATGGACCTTAAATTGGAAATGATTGGAAATGACATTCACCTGATTGAAAACGTCAATCATTTATTCTTTTCATAATATCCTGTCTTTGAGACTGTGCGTGTTCTGCTGCCGCTGCCACGTGTCTGTGACACATGTATGTGCACGTCTCTGTCCCTGTGTGTGTGTGTGTGTGTGTGTGTGTGTGTGTGTGTGTGCGTGTGCGCGTGTGCGTGTGCGTGTGCGTGTGCGTGTGTGTGTGTGTGTGTGTGTGTGTGTGTGTGTGTGTGTGTGTTCCCTCCTCAGGGTACAATAGCCAGCTCTCTGACCTGTGTTCAGCTCCACAAGCGAGCGGAGAAGATCGCCGCCCTGCTGGCAGAGCGAGGACACCTGCAGGACGGGGACCACGTCGCACTGGTCTACCCTCCCGGTACGTCACGATTGGTCACTTGGTTGCATGGGAATGGGGGGGCAATGCCCCTCTAAATGCCCAGACTGCCCCACCAAACAGGATGGCATGCAAAACAACCCAAATTTCAAAGATATTTCAGATAAAGTGCTTATATTTAAAATGATTTGAAACACTACTACTGCTACTAACTAACTACGGTTGTGTCACCACTAAACCAACAGCATTTCATCATTGAAAACAGAAAACTCTCTGAGTCAGATCTTTAGCTTTATGTGTGTCTGTTGCAACTACTACAATAACTAATGTTATTAATGGTGCTTACTTGCCTAATACAAGTCCTGTAACCGAAAATAGTATGGGTGCGAGACATTCGATCGCCCCCATGCCATTTTCTCGTGCCCCCCAATTGGTAAATGTTACCTCCGCCCCTGCTTGTATGTACATTACATTCAGTTTGAAGGCTCGTGGACCATGCTGAACAGGCAGGGCGCGTCAGGAAGGGCTCGTGGGAAGCAGCCGCCACGAGGCCCACAGGAAGCAACACGTCCGCCTTTGTGTTTTTGTAGAGTGGAGAGAGAGTGAGTGCTTCCGACAGATGAG
>CM076976.1:23340575-23410575 GCA_039105355.1 Benthosema pterotum
CCTACCTGGACTTCAGTGTGTCCACCACAGGCATGCTGGCTGGAGTCAAGGTACACACACACGCACTCACGCACACACACACACACACACACACACGCGCACACACACACACGCACGCACGCACGCACGCACGCACACACACACACACACACACACACACACACACACACACACAGAGAATGGTTTATTGTATCATAAGGGAACCGATCTAACACTATGTTGTGAAGGGGCTGCTGCTGAGTGTGGGCCTGAATACATAGTGCTGCTGACATTTAAACATTAAAGCTGCTATTGATTGTTACTGCACTTTAAAGTATTCTCCACTGATCTGAGACAACAGTGCTTGTGTGTGTGTGTGTGTGTGTGTGTGTGTGTGTGTGTGTGTGTGTGTGTGTGTGTGTGTGTGTGTGTGTGTGTGTGTGTGTGTGTGTGTGTGTGTGTGTGTGTGTGTGTGAATATCTGATTGAGTGATAGTCCACCGCACAAGGCCAATCCTGCCTGCTCACTAATCCATCCATAATTAAAGCCTTCGTCTGCTGACTGCAGACCAGGCAGCATCGCGGGACAAATCCAAAATAACCAGTGAAAACTGTGTTTTGGGGTGATGTCTTTAGGTGGGGCACAACCCACATGTTGTCTCTGGTGGGTGGAAACCTCATATTGTCCAAAACGGTTACTTTTCAGGATTCAAAAAGAATTGGTACAATTGCGGTTGATATCGACAACTGTCTACTGTCTAGTACGGGGGTCAGCAACCTGCGGCTCAGGAGCCACATGCGGCTCCTGAACACAGCCCTAGTGGCTCAGTGGCTGTAGCATTATTACATACACACACTGGGGTGATCCGCACCAAAATAATATGAACATTTCAGTCACCCAAAACGCTTGCGCTGTCTGACAGTTGCCAGTTAAAGTAGCACTTGGCCGTGTCAAAAAAACCCAGCAGTTATCAGAGGTGGAGCTTTCAATCTGAACCACACATTTTCAAAGGTTTACTCAGTTCACTATGTCATTAATATACCTTAGAGGTGTTGTGTGGACTAAAAATGGAGTTATGTAAAACTCCCTTATTTTATTTTTTTAGAAACTCCATTTCTGAAGAAAGGTTGTGTTTCACCATGTTAATGATTTTTCTTTGAGGACCTTTTTTTCTGAGAGTGTGCAAATGGAACCAAATGGACCCGCCAGGGTCCATTTGGTTCACATTTGCACACTCAGGAAGAAAATAATAAAATGCGGCTCCAGACAGATTTTGAATTTAATTTTGGGTCGAAAAATGGCTCTTTCAACATCTTGGGTTGCCGACCCCTGGTCTAGTACAAGCCAGGGAAATGACAACGGGCTCGATGCATAGATGGCGCGCCATTTTGGAAAGAACGCATTGGGTTCCATAATGGCTAGCCCCAGAATGCGACCTTTTTGGTTGCATTCGTACACCCTCAGAGTTATGGGGATCTTGAAATTTGAAAGTTTTAAAACCACTGTATAATGTATTATTCTGTGTAGATATCAGCAAGGTTGAACTCTACCAGCTACTATAGACCACTTCCATACTAGTCCGCGACCAGGTCTTCTTTGTCGCGTTAGAACTTCTAGATGTGGAGAAGGTTCGACAGACCAGGGACGCCAGGGCAGGAGTGGACGGGGGAACTTTTCCCTGCCCCTCCTGGGCTCTGTGGGATGAACATGCATTGCATCGTGCTCGCGGTTATTTTTCTGGCTTAGTGTTAGAGATAGGGTCAGGGTTTAGGTATAGGGTCTACCCCGAACTATAAACCAGTCAAAATCTATAAGGGTCCATTTGGTTCTTTCTAGGAAAGAAGGAGGACTATCAAAGGAGGAAAAATTGTGAAGAATGAGGGTTTTATCTCTGGCGCCTGTCAACCAATTTTGCCAACTCACCTGCAAAAAAGCACTAGAATTTCCGCCAGGAGTTTTTCCACTAATTTTGGCGCTGGGGGGGCTGGAAAAAAGCTAAATATAGCGTCAATTGCACAAAGTTGGCAACACTGCACTAGTCGTGACCACAAGCACCTATAGCCATGACCACATTGCGACCAGGCTGATATTGGCTGGTGGGTTTTGCTGTCCTATGTAGCACATTGGCAGAATTCATTCAACCATTTGAATGGAGCTACAGTGACTATGAGCATAATAACATTTTGCTTTGTGGCATGTTATCGCCTGTTGTTCCGTCTCTGAGTCACTCTCTCATTAGACTGTCCGTGTGATTAACTGCTAATAGACTAGAATACTTAGCAGTGACAGGAGAAAAACAAAGACAAAAGAAGAATTGCTTCTGGCATTGTTTCATTCCATCCAGCTCCTTGCAAATCTCACACTGCTGATTAGATGAGAATTAGAATATCCCTGTTCTCTCTGTCAGGTGGAAACCCCGCATGTCCACAAGTTCAGTAGTCAGGCTTCTATTATTGTTGGCGTTCGCCTCAGAAAACGAGGCACAGATCTTATGAACCGCAATATTCTCCAGTGCAAGTCTGAGCTGTGAACCTCCTCTCTAGACCAGAAACCTAAAAGGCTCTGATGCTTTTGATGTGATGCGGTAGTCCAGGGGTTATCAACCTTTTCAGGTGTGGACCCCAAACATAATCACATTTGAATTGGGGACCCCCCCACCTGAAAAGCACTTGGAATTGGTAGGAGTACAGTATTAGTAGGAGTTGAGGTATTACAGTCTAGTTTTAACTTTTCTAAATATTATGGAAATTGCGAGGCATTGTGATCTTGTAGTTCTCTTATTGCGGAACAGTGTGAGTGAGATTACTATGAAAGTCAGGAAGAAATATCTGAGAATCCGTTACATGAATTCACAGAATGCTTCTTGGGTGTATTATGATTCACAATATTGACTATTGGTAACTTGTGTGTTTTTGGTCTTTTTTTTTTTTTTTTTTTTTGAGGAATATAAAAGCTATCAAAAGTCTTTGGTTCCCTCCTGTATAGTCTGTTGTGTGTGATCAAATAGTAATGTGCAAAAAAAACACACACACAAAATGATGCATCATTTAATTGGCAACTGCTGTATTATTTCTGCAGAATTGTTCTACAAAAATAAAGAAGTGAAAGGTACTGTACCTGTGTCTAAATAGTAATGAAATGAAATGAGCCATAGAGACGAGATAGCCAATCAGATGTCGTGACATTTTCAAGGGAACAAATAGCCAATCAGAACGGCAGTACAAAGCTCATCCTATGGCTCAGAGGTCGGCTTCAACGTCTTAGACACTGGGATGATTCCATCTCCCCATGTCTGTTTGCTAGGCAGGCTGCATCTGCCAAAAACACACACAAAAGGTTAAAATGTGGACATAAGAGGTTTCTGCCATACAGCAACAGTATGTTTCCTGTGGTGGTAATTAATTGAAATCCTCTGCTGGTGCTGCTGTTGTTGTTTTCATTGTACTCATGACTCAGAGGAGGCTGCAGTTTAGTAGCTATTTGTCTCCCATGATGTGACAGTCCAATCATTATATGAAACTTTTCCACTGCAAATAAAAGTGTGGTAATTATCGCAGATTAAAGGGAAAGTCATTCCTTAACACACACACACACACACACACACACACACACACACACACACACACACACACACACACACACACACACACACACACACACACACACACACACACACACACTGTAACAGAGCCAGTTTTGCAGACAGATTTTCTTGCCTTAGAAGATTTAAGATTCAAAAGTTGCAGATCAACTGTGCAAGCTCGAAACCGAGCTTAACTTTCCGCTATTTTTGGATGACACTATAGCACAATCAGTCAGGACATATTCACATACATATGGAGATGAGAGGTTTCTGCCTGACAACAACAAATTAAAGGAGAACTCCACCCATTTTCAACATTTTAATAAGTCATTAATATACCTTAGAGATGTTGTTTGGAGAAAAAAAATCTCCAAATTCTGTATTTCCTAAAAATGGAGGTCTGAAAAAATCATTAACGGTGGTAAAACACATCTGATGACATCATCAAGATGTATTTCACCATGTTAATAATTTTTCTTTCAGACCCCTTTTTCCCGAGAGGATACAAATTTGTATCCTCTCAGGAAAATTTTGAAAATGGGTGGAATTCCCCTTTAATTACTATGTGTAGGATAAGGCAAAGCCACCCCCTATTTTTTTGTGTTTATTTCTTGTGATGATTTCTCTATTACCCATTCTAATAATCCTACACAAGTTCATAATGGGAATACAAGTTAAAATAGTTAAAAACACAATAGTTAAAAAGGATAAAAGTTCATGCATATATGTATTTTGTTTTTGTCATTGTTTTATGTAATGGTTTATACTTAAATAGTAGATTTCTTGCCTGCTTGCAAATGTAGACAGTGCAGTTGCACTTTTCCGTCGCTAGAGGGCAATACACTCCAGTGAGAGGTGGGTTGCTGACAGTCAGGTCAATGGGAAGTCAGTACATTCCTGTTGAGTGAGGGCTGGGCAAAACATGTCGTCTCATCGTGTGTGTATAAATCTATGTTTTGCAGGTGAGATATCAAAGTGGGTTCATACAGACATATGAAACAGTATATTGGATTAGATGGGCGTATGTTTGGGGTGGGAAGGATGGCCATATGCGACCACAATATGATGATATGATATGTACTGCATGTTCTGCTTGGTATTCTGGTGGGTTAGCTCAGCTAATGCTAATTAGAGGTCAGGCTGCAGTAGGCCCTAAAACAGTTACTGTGTGTGCGTCTGTTATGAATGTAATATTCCTAACTCACTGCAATGGTAATATGCCATATTGGATATTTTACTATTTGAAAGACTGTAATTTTGTCATGTAAACCTAATTAGTGATATGATTTGTTTATGGATTATGTATTTGTCCAGTCATGTCCAGTCAGTCAGTCGGGGGAAGTTAGTACATTCCTGTTGAGTGAGGGCTGGGCAAAACATGTCGTCTCATCGTGTGTGTATAAATCTATGTTTTGCAGAAGTGTCCAGTAAAGCTCAACATCCAACCACACTGATATGGACTGATTAATTCATTGAAGTGTGTAACATATGCCAAAAGGATCAATGGCTATTGTCTAACCCATGGGTTTTCAACAAGCCTTCTGGGGACCACCACTGGTCCCTGAGAGGGTTCCAGCTACACAACTAGAGAATGTAGTAGATTAGTGGTAATTTTGATCTGTATGTTTGACTGTTTTGTTTCTCAAATGCAGCCTGGAATTGTGGACAAAAGCAAAGAAAAAACAAATCTTTGGTCTGTGGGGCTAAAAATGACATCAAATGGTGGTCCGTGGCTCAGATGCTGAATAAATGGTGGGCCCTGGTGTCAAAAAGGTTGAAAACCACTGGTCTAACCTATTGCATTTACCCTCCCTCTCTCTCTCTGTCTCTCTGTCTCCCCAGATGTCTCACACATCCACTAGTGCCTTCTGTCGCTCCATCAAGCTGCAGTGTGAGCTGTACCCGTCCAGAGAGGTGGCCATATGCCTGGACCCCTACTGTGGCCTGGGCTTCGTCCTCTGGTGCCTTTGCAGGTGACTCTCGTAATAAAAAAACAAATAACACAGGACAGATATGACAAATGAGTGGAATATACAAAGAAATTACTGACATGCTGTGTGTACTTGTAACGTGGGAACGATCTTGACAAAAGAATAGCTGTTAGATGATTATGTATGATGGTGACAGGCCTGCTATCTCTCAATGGAAAATAATACTATTATGGAAATATTGACTCAGCAGGCTGCCATCCAAAGAGCAAGTGAGACCATTTGTTTATGCCCTGTATCGTGTTGTATAAAAGTAGTGCTTATGAGAATGATCTTATGAGGTACATCTGGGGCTATATCCTATGACAGAATCACTGTAATATTCTGCTGTGTTTTTTTTTTTTTTTTTCCAAATTGTCGATCTGCTTTCTTTTTGCCGCGTTTGGACTTGAATCATGAAGAGTAACCATGGACATAGTGGCATTTCCACACGACAGAGCCGATGTCTGAGACAAGATGTGATCTTTAGCTTATTTGATCTAATTTAAAGGGGAACTCCACCCATTTTCAACATTTTTCTGAGCGTCTAAAGAAATCCATTAACATGGTGAAACTACATCTTGATGATGTCATCAAGATGTTTCACCATGTTAGTGGATTTCTTCAGACCTCCATTTCTTGGGAACACAGCACCTCTAGGGTATACTAATGACATATTAGAATGTTGAAAATGGGTGGAGTTCCCCTTTAACTGTACCTCCGTCCGTCTCCAGTGTGTACTCAGGTCACCAATCGATCCTGATCCCTCCGTCGGAGCTGGAGGTGAACCCTGCTCTGTGGCTGCTGGCTGTGAGTCAGTATAAAGTGCGAGACACGTTCTGTTCCTACAGCGTCATGGAGCTCTGCACCAAGGGCCTGGGCCTGCAGACGGACTCCCTCAAGGTAGGGCTTGTTGCTCCTTTTGGGGGTTTATACTTAAAGTGTTTCAAATATGCCTGAGTAATATGTTTCATGGCGAACGCAACAAAATCATCAATTCCATCAATGCCAAGCAGGGTTGGATTGGGACAAAAATTCGGCCCGGTCATTTAAAAAAAATGATGGACAGTTGGTAACCAGATGTAACTCTTTGAGAGTGTTTTACACTCTCAACAGTTAAAATATTCATCTGAATTATCCCAAATCCACACAACTAGAGTTCTAGGTAAAATATTCATCTGAATTATCCCAAATCCAGACAACTAGAGATCTAGGTTTGATCTAGGTTTGCCTGTTATGTTTCTGAAATCCATCCTGTAATTGTAGATTTTGTAGATTTTGGGGTCCATGGGGCTACAATGTCACAAAATGGTGGTCCGTGGCTCAATGCTGAATAAATAGTGGACCCTGGTATGAAAAAGGTTGAAAACCACTGATATAAGCCTAATAGACACATACACAACCCTTTGTTGCTCACAAGAATGATCCAAGGATCCAAGATAGAAGAGGGTTGATTTGTTACTCACTGGTACATCTACAATACAGGTCTACCAAAAAGGGGGGCACTTTTTTAAGCACCACATAGCGGCCCCCTATGGCCGCGGCCCAACGGGAGAGCTCCTGGTCCACCCTATAGCCAGTCCGATCCTGAATTGCCAAGCCGTCCTTGATCTGAAACATGTTAAAGGCCTGTGGTAAAACGGAAGGTCCCGGCCTGGGGCTAACGCAAACGACATTCCAACCGTCTCTCCCTCTTTCCTGGTCAGTCTCGGGGTCTGGACCTGTCCCGGGTCAGGACCTGTGTGGTGGTGGCGGAGGAGCGGCCGCGCATCGCCCTCACCCAGTCCTTCTCCAAGCTCTTCAAAGACCTGGGCCTCCACCCGCGCGCCGTCAGCACCTCCTTCGGCTGCCGGGTCAACCTGGCCATCTGCCTGCAGGTTAGTGGGACACAGGGGCGTTGCCTGGGGGCGCCATGAGGGGAGGGTACCCGGGCGACCACCAGACATGCTTTAAAAGGATCCCAGGCTAATAAGCTTCATATGGATAAATACAATATACAATATGTGTCCTGTAGAACTAGAATTGAACATTTAAAACACACACATTAAAAATAGTTCATAATTTTATCCTTTGGGGGCTGCCATTTTGCTGTGCCTGTCATAGGTACAGTATGACGTCACAGGAGATTTACCCTGGAGCCTTACGGGTCCATTTGGTAAGGCGGGGCTCCAGGGAAAATCTTGCCTGGGGCTCAAAATTGCTCGGCATCATTGGCATTACTTTAGTTATTGAAAAATGTCATATCTAAAAGCTCATCATGTCAAGCCTATGAGCTGTGAAGACAAAAGCATCTAAGGCCGAGAGTCTTAACAGCAGAAGTGTCCGTCGGGGACATCCGTCAGATGTATTTCCCCTGCAGCCGCTATTTTCCTGACCAATCACAGCACTTGTTTCACTCACAGGGAATGTCAACTGATTTGTAAAGCATCAACTTAATTTCCTTGCGCGGTTAGTTTCTGCCGAAATACTGCAACTTCCGCTGATAGACTCTACAGCGCAAGTCTCGCCCAGCGTGTAAACTGTAGGGCTGAAATTATTACTACTGTATACAGTATGTAGTGACCACTGATTCTCAACCACTGGTAACTCAACAGACCAGCTGCTGTTTTTCGCACATTTCAGTTTCATTGGTTGATGCTGATTACTTGGAACCTTGGTGTTTGTTGATCTGGTTGCCGTATTGTTAGAGGCAGGGCAAGTGATTTACTTCGATAAAAATATCAGTTGAATATATTTATATGCTGATAGTACTCATTGCTGTAGTTTTTGTTCATTCAGTAGCAGGAGTATCCATGTCTCAGACATGTCTGGGATACCAATTTTACCCAATAGAGAACCCACACAGGATACAGTATGCGTGAGTGTATATACTGTATCTGTATATATTGAGTGACATTCTTATATAAAAAATATATGTACTGTTTACCGTGCCTTATGGTCTGAAAATAGACTGAACTGAGCTGAACTGACCTACCTTGAATGAAAATGGAGAGCAGGGAGACTCCTGGTATTGAACAAATGCTTTCACTTACTATCAGAATAAATAATTTTAACAAAAGAGTCTATATGCCCCAAAAATGAGCACTTACCCTACCTTTAAGCATATTTCTACTACTTAGCGCCAGCTTGTTTATTAGCACAAAGTAGCAGAAGGACAAGTCGGCCGTCTGCAGTGTGAATCTCTCCAACAGTGTGGTGTGTTCTGGTGTTACTTTGATGCCAACACATCTTCAGTGATAGTTCAACCTCACATTCCGTAGACTCCTTACTCCAACCATTCATATAGAAAAAGTGACCCCTTGAGGTGATTACCCTCCACTAGGATAATAGTATTTGTGAGGTTTGTTTCGGACAAAATGTACAGGAGTAATACAATGTATAACAAATCAAACAGATCTGTGCTGAACACATGATTGGAAACCTCACATGGAAACCTCACATGTTCAGTACTGTTACTTTTCGGATCTGCTACTTTTGATGCTTTTGTATGACGCCATAGCATGATCAAGTACAGTAGGGCATTCATTGCGAATGCAGTGAGCAATATGTAAGCCAGGCAGAAATGTCTGTGTGTCTGTCTGTCTCTTCGTCTGTGTGTCACACTCCTTATTTGGGTATGCCCAATAGTTATATGAGAAGTGAACAGCGTATGCTTCCTGCGCACCAATTAGACACGCATCATCTTACTGGTTTAATAAAAATGGAAACAAACGAAAAGTTGAATGAATGCAGAGGTTTCTGCCACTACAGCAAAGATATAAATATAATTTAGTATCCTTTTTTTGTCTTGCAACAAGGTCAGCCGGAGCTCACGCTGTGGAATAAAACTAGCTTGGAACTGGATACTCTCACAATAAATATGTATTTATAAAGAGACAGAGAAAGTCTCTTGAGGTGGTGGTGGCAGGGGGTTCAGAGGCTGCAGGTGTTGAAGGATGTGCAGCTGAACAACACTGGCCTGCCTGGGTTATTATCCGCTCCAGAAGTGCAATTTTCAGCATGGCTTGCGGCCGCTGATGGAAAGAACACCCACAAAATTGCTGCTTTGTTCTGTTCCTTATTGTTTAAACCTTATGTTTACATGCTCGTCCAAGTGCCGAATGAGTTCCTTGGCCTTTTGAGATGTAGCAGTTTAGAAGAAAAAAAGCTTGCTATTCAGCATCATCATCGCTCAAGCAGCAGCAGGCAGGCCTGGGCACAGCAAAATAGGTTTTGAGGTGCTTCTGCTTGTCAAGGTTGTACACAGAACTGTGCCGACTAAACCTCGTTGCTCTGCTATGCGGAGATTAATAATGCAGCACATAGGCTACTGTAGTTTAAAGGTAATAGAGGCAACTTTACTGTGTACAAACACTGTTTGTAAACAGATCTACCTCAACTACACTCTATTGGCTCATTATGAATCTGTTGGATACTTCTGTGCTGTGATTGGTTAAAACGCAGCCTCACCCCACACAAATTAGCAAAGCCTTTTTCTGAGCCTGACGAATGTTTAGTTGACATGATTTGTTGACAACAACAAAGTTCTGGACCGTCTGTAGGGTAAAGCAAGTGTCTGTCTGCAGGGAAACAGCTGCAGCATCTAAGTAGAAGAAAATATATATATCTATTTTGATTTTTGGCTAAAACATTGCCTCTATTACCTTTAAAACACCAGCCTAGGCGCCTATTCACCCTATGTCCTCTGTGTATTTCTCTGTGAAAAGTTGACATTTCACGTCGTCACATGCATATGGGGAATGTTCGCCTGGTGATGTGAAACGACATCCACGTCAGAACAATGAGAATTTAGGCTGAAAACCCTTGTGGAATATGACAAATGTGTCTGAAAAAAGGTCAAAGCTAGATCTCTATTGTATACTGTTAGCGAATAAATAATGAGGCTGATCGCAACAGCCAGTGGTGCTGTGCTGAAATGACTGCGGTCCAGAGAGATACTAGTCTGCCAGGATTTAACAAGTTATACAGCACAGATGCTTTCTCTCACAGTATTATCATTCAGTCAGCCCACTGCCTCCCATCCATACAGCCCTTATTATAGACATTCTCAAGTCTCTCTTCTCTTCTCTTCTCTTCTCTTCTCTTCTCTTCTCTTCTCTTCTCTTCTCTTCTCTTCTCTTCTCTTCTCTTCTCTTCTCTTCTCTTCTCTTCTCTTCTCTTCTCTTCTCTTCTCTTCTCTTCTCTTCTCTCCTCTCCTCTCCTCTCCTCTCCTCTCCTCTCCTCTCCTCTCCTCTCCTCTCCTCTCCTCTCCTCTCCTCTCCTCTCCTCTCCTCTCCTCTCCTCTCCTCTCCTCTCCTCTCCTCTCCTCTCCTCTCCTCAGCTTTAGCGTAATATCATTGTGCTCTCATTTCGTGTCAGGCTTGCCATCTCTTCAATCCAATTTCAGCCATTTCAAGTTATTCAGTCCTCGGTTGTACTCGACTGTGTTCATTCTTTTAACCCTGTTATTGGTGGTTGACAGTACATCTCCAAAGCACCCTTAGCTAACTAAGCTAAGTAAATGGAATACTGTTGGCTCCGTTTTCTTCTAGCTATATTTCACATAATTATCATTATTAGAAAGTACTACACATTGGTATTGTAGGTAGTGATTTGTCACTGCATGTGTTGCACTTGACTTCACACGGAATGCATGTTTACTAATATAATACCTTTTATCACCATTACTATTAGTGCATAATGTTTGATTTGATTAACTCATTTTTGTTCGGTTCCGGTACAAGTATGTGTTTGTTTTGTTTTTGTCTTCCATTTTGACATTAATTCATCAATTCCTTGTTTGTTTCACAATTCCACCCACATATCTCATTCTTGGTTTTGTCTCCATCCTCCCTTGCCACCCCCCCTCCTCCCTTCCTCTCCTCTCCTTTCCTGGTCCTCTCCTCCCATTTCTTCTCCTTTTTCACCCATATTCCTCCGTGTCTCCTCCTCCCTACACCCCCCACCACAGCCTCACAGGTTGGGGAAGCTTGTGGAACAGGTAGGGGGGATTCACCCACCATCAGCTCACCCGCCACTGCTTCCTCTCCTCGCTCCGTTCCCTTCCCTTCCGCTCCTCTTCCTCACAGCACCCTGCTGGCTCTTATAACCACTTACACCACTATAGACACCCGCACAGAGCCCTGGGGGACTCCAACTCAACCGCATGGGGTTTACAATACGTGGTTAACCCCCTGGATGCTCTGTAAAGTACCTAATGGAGTTTTTTCAACACACTTGCTGTGTGTGTAACTCAGGAGTGTTTTAGCATGTTAGCTGGCACTCCTTCCCAGAGCGGCTTGCAGCGAGCAACCTACAAAATGTCTTTAGTTTAAGTACCTTTAAATAATGTTATACTAATGCGATGTATCATAATTATGGTTATTAATTGATCGCCTACTGTACATAACAATCAACATCTGAGGAACTTTGAAATTGTTCTTGCTATCATAGAGGTATAAGCTAATAGTCTGACTAATAAGGCATTATGTGCCATAATCTATAATGCAGCGATTAACAACACATATTACCGGTAATGCATCATATCAAACAGTAAGCCTTGTGTCTCAAGCTCTTACCTTTCACAATAACAGAGTTTTTGCCCAGATGATAGCCTGTGCTGCCATCTTGTGGCACATTGAAGACAAAACTGTCTGTCTAGGGGACAAGGTTAAAAGGGTTTTAAATATTAACAACTTTGTGCTGTTGATATGTAAATGAAACCCATATTTGATCATACTAGAGTGTCACACAAAAGTGTCACACAAAAGTAGATCTACCAACCTTTATTTCTGAATCCTGAAAAGCGACAGTTTTGCACATGATGTCTGAGACAATATCTCTCGTATATGGTATTACTGTAGTTCTCCCTCCCCCACACGCATAACTCATTTTTTAAATGGATATTACAAACATACGGTAGCCTTTTCTCAAAGTCTTCAAACCACATTTTGATACATAGAATATACGTTGCGATATAATATACTGTATTATTTAGGAGAGAAATTTAGGAGAGATTATTATCCAAATCTCTGCTAAAGTAATGTGGAAATGCGTTCCTGCTATGTATGTTCTTTATGTAGCAACGGTAATGCCGTGCCGGTTTTGTTTATACATGTCACCGTTGGCTACTTGTAGCCCCATATGCTCTGCAATGCAGCCCTGGACCAATTATTGAACTTCATTAACTTGTAAAGCGATTCGCCCTGCATTAGGCCCCTTCGCATACTAGTGTGTGTTTTCCCCTTTCCCTTTATAGGCAAATCAAACAACAACAAACAATCAAATCAAAGTCAAAGCCGCTGCAATTATTATGCATCGGCTCCGTTATTGGCCTCCAGGCAATAGAGGCGATCGATCACACAGTAATTGCTCCCACGTCTGCAGTACAATGCATACTGTATGATGCTGTAGGAGTACCTGCAGTGCCTGTGCTCTGGGTGGGTGGGGCTCTGACTAGAACATTTGTCCCAGCATGCCGTTGTGCTACAGTTACACTACATGTGCGGTGGTGGGTTGTATCGTGTGTGTGTGTGTGTGTGTGTGTGTGTGTGTGTGTGTGTGTGTGTGTGTGTGTGTGTGTGTGTGTGTGTGTGTGTGTGTGTGTGCGTGTGCGTGCGTGCGTGCGTGCGTGCCAGGGCCTGGCATTTTATCACTATACTCAACAGTGTGTCTCAGAGAGAGAGGGGCTAGGATGGGCTTATTTCCTTTCTTAGAGGTAGGGTAAGTGATATATTCTATAGGTTAAAAACAAAACCAACGGAAATCACATACCCTACCTCTAAATCCCGCCTTCACTAAAAGGGTGACGAGCACTTTATGCTGATGATTTGGGCAGTATCCGATCCATCCATTTTTCCCCATCCTTCTTTCTCCCTGGTTAGGGGGTTTCACCGCCACCCTTGTCATCTCCGCTATAAAGGGTCCATTCTGAGTTGTATTATTGTGGCTTACCTGTGGAATCAGCTGGAATTATCTGAGCGTTGTGTCTTTGTTCCTCTGCTGCCGTAGGATGCTGTACGTTCTTATGTTTGTGTGTATCTGATCTGGTAAATCACGGCTTGTGTCTCACTGCTGTACAGCAGCCTGGGTGCAGGGGTCTCTCCTTCGGTACTGTCTTGGTCTCAAAATCATACTTTCACCCTGCTGGGAACTGGAACAGCGAATATCATCTCAATGTTCAAGAGTTACTGCAACTGCACAGCACCATCCTGGACCATCATGGTTGAGGACGAGTTTGCTGTGCAGTTGCAGTTGTATATAATGGGAGGTAACATGGGAAGACATTGTAACATTAACCCACTGTTATGGTCATTTCTCAGGGCACCTCAGGACCTGACCCTACGACTGTGTTTGTTGACATGAGGGCTCTACGGCACGACAGGTACGTTAACTATGGCTGGGCAAAAAAATCGATATGCCAATGAATATATTGCAGTTCTTAAAAGGATCCCTGCATATCCCTGCTTGTCATGGTCCATATTGTTCAGAATTCCGCCCATTTTCAACATTTTACTGTAGCCTACTGTATTTTACTTGATGATGACATTATCAAGTTGTGTTTGTTAATGATTTTTTAGGACCTTTTTTCTGAGGGTGTACAAATTTGTACGTTTGTACGCTCTCAGAAAAAATATTGAAAATGGGTGGAATCCCCATTGTTTCTAGTATAATAAAAGCACAGTCATTTGTGGGGAAAAATGTGATATATCGATATATATCAAATCGAATCGCACATACAGTAACTAAGAATCGCAATATAAATTGATTTAGAACCCTAAATATCAATATTGTATCATGAGGTAAGTGAATTGCCCCACCCCTAACGTTAACCACCCCTCTACCACCAGCAGTCACAATAGTCAAGTATAATTTGGACCTGGCAGACTGTGAGAAAGCTGAGGACGAGACAGACAGCGTAAGAGAGACAGACAGTGGGAGAACTGTGTACTGTAGGAGAGACAGACAGTAGGAAAGCTGAGAGGGATACATTGTAAGAAAGGTGATAGTCACATACCGTATAGTACAGTGGTTGACATCTGTTGGATGAGCACTGCAATACATTTCTGACCAATGATATGGCTTCATTTTTTTTTCCTAAACAGGGTCCGATTGGTGGAGAGGGGATCACCACACAGCCTACCACTGATGGAATCTGGGAAGGTTTGCTGTCTTTTTTACCCTTTGTTTTCTTTTTTTGTCATATTATACTGTATACTATATTTATACTGGGTGGGTCTAATTACATATTTTACAGAGAATCAAATGATTGACTGCGGAGCCTGCAAGACTTACTGTC
The DNA here is from genome assembly GCA_039105355.1 of Benthosema pterotum. NCBI lineage: Eukaryota > Metazoa > Chordata > Actinopteri > Myctophiformes > Myctophidae > Benthosema > Benthosema pterotum. Next base: position 23,355,382 of record CM076976.1, read on the forward strand.
AGGCTCAAAATAATGTATATTTTCAGAAATGTCTATGGGGAACATGAATGAGTTTTCTATCTGTGGCACTACAAATATATATAAATATAGTTGTGAATATGATGACTGAAAAAAAAAAGTTTAACTACTTAAATTAACTACTTAAATAAAACCTTTTGTCCTTGTGTGCTGTTAGTGTCTTACCGTGTTGGTGTCATATCGGTAATGTTGTGTTAACATTCCATGTCCTTTGAATATTCTCTGTGATGTTTCTTGATGCCAGATTCTTCCTGGAGTCCGAATCATCATCGCCAACCCAGAAACGAAGGGGCCAATGGGAGAGTCTCACCTAGGAGAGGTCTGTCTGTCTGTCTGTCTGTCTGTCTGTCTGTCTGTCTGTCTGTCTGTCTGTCTGTCTGTCTGTCTGTCTGTCTGTCTGTCTGTCTGTCTCACAACAGTGTTATGTGTATGCTCTTGAGGGGAAGTTTCTTCCCCTCAAACACAGACTGGCCAATGATATCGTAGAAAGCATTGCATCGGCTATTCTTGACTTTCAACTGTAATGATAGCATTAAATGTGATGATTATAATATACAGTGCAGTCCCTGTCGGTTGGAAACTGTGTCCAACGTGTGTGTGTGTCTGTGTGCGTGCGTGCGTGTGTGTGTGTGTGTGCGTGCGTGTGTGTGTGTGTGTGTGTGTGTGCGTGCGTGCGTGTAGATCTGGGTGCAGAGCGGTCACAACGCCAGCGGCTACTTCACGGTGTATGGAGACGAGGCGCTGCAGTCGGACCACTTCAACTCGCGGCTGAGCTTCGGGGACACGGCCACCGTCTGGGCCAGGACCGGGTACCTGGGCTTCCTCCGCAGGACCGAGCTCACCGACGCCAGCGGGGGTGAGTAGTAGAGAGGGAGCTCTGATTGGTTGAACGCAAGACAATGAGGCATTCAGACATTAACTAGGGCATTAACCAAACAATAGTCAATTCACCTATTCACCCACCAGAGGGCAATGACAACTAGTCTTTCATGAATTCTGGAAGAATCTCAGTATTGCTGCGCTTCAATTTAATTTATATAAACAAATAATCAGATGTTGATAAACAGTTCCGAATAGTGTTTAGCTAGTCGACTAGTCGAATATTATGTGCCCTAACATTAACCCATGTTTGTGTGTTCGTGCGCGTGTGTACAGAGCGACATGATGCGCTGTATGTGGTGGGAGCCCTGGATGAGGCCATGGAGCTGCGGGGGATGAGGTATCATCCTATCGACATCGAGACCTCCGTCATCCGCACACACAAGAGCATCACAGAGTGGTGAGCACTCACTCCTTTACGCTTGAGCTTATAGATCTGCATGTGTGTGTGTGTGTGTGTGTGTGTGTGTGTGTGTGTGTGTGTGTGTGTGTGTGTGTGTGTGTGTGTGTGTGCGTGCGTGCGCGCGTGCGTGCGTGCGTGTGTGTGTGTGCAAACCAAGAACGAATCAGACATGAACAGTCAGTCACAACAGAACTGCACATTCTGCAAGAGAACATGATAGAGTTCTGTAAAAGGTCAGTAAACCCAGTGATCACTGTGTGTGGTTGGCCTTTAAATGAAACATTTGCATTGTACAGTTCAATGCCCTTAACTGTAAAATAGCAAGTCAATCCGGAATACTTTAAGGTCTTTAACTCAAAGAGCGCCTTTGCAGTAGATCTACGTTTCTCTTACCATTATCAAATAATAGTTATGACCGCTGCCAAGTTGATCTACGTCGCTCTACATCGCTCGTTTCATTTGATATGATCCCTATGCTAGCGGCAGCGAGCAGCGATCACCTTCTGAGGGACCCAAATAAGAGACGGGCCGGAAGTAAGATCCTGTGTGCGCCAATCTAACTTGTCCAACAGGAAACATGGACCGAAATATGAAATATGACTTTTACATGAAAATCGCTGGCACTAGCTACCTAAAAAAAATGAAAGCGTTAAGGGTCAGCTGTGTAAATTTTAATTTTATATACACTACACTATAAATATAAATAATTTAGCCAAATAATTTTAGGACATGTATTTCTTATATTGAAGTTTTATAGTTTCCCTGGCATAAAAGGAGGAAATAAAAACAACAGGTCAATAAGTACCGTATATATATATATATATATATATATATATATATATATATATATATATATATATATATATATATATATATATATATATATATATACCGGTATCGATAACGGCTAATGGTTAAATTGATATTTTAAACATTGGTATTGGTATCGGTTATCGATACCAAGGATTTCCATACCGGTGCATTCCTACTTAAGTCGCATCCACACAAAGAGGTGGGCTGAATTTACCCTCCCAAGGGTGACCGGGCTAGACAAAGTTTCAGGGCCCCCGCCTGGGTGCAATTCTGTCCAAAAAAGCAATCTGTTTATTTAGTTTTAATTTAGCCCTTGTATGGCTCTTCCCTGTGTCCCGCACAGTGCCGTGTTCACGTGGACCAACCTGCTGGTGGTGGTGGTGGAGCTGGACGGCTCTGAGCAGGAGGCTCTGGACCTGGTGCCGCTGGTGACCAACGTGGTGCTGGAGGAGCACTACCTGATCGTGGGCGTGGTGGTGGTGGTGGACATCGGCGTCATCCCCATCAACTCGCGCGGCGAGAAGCAGCGCATGCACCTGCGCGATGGCTTCCTCGCCGACCAACTGGACCCTATCTATGTGGCCTATAACATGTAGCCTAGAGAGAGCCGGCTTTTTGCGTTATCGTTAGAGCCGCGCCTCCCCCTCTCCGCCGCCGCCTCTCCGCCTAAAGGTGGAGCGGAGAGAGCGCCGAAATGTTTCATGGGTTGGTTTCTGGACGCTAAAAGCGCGATGACGATCAATGCAACAGACAAAACGGGGAGGGGAGAACTGCCCCCACCAGAGCTTGAGGCGGATTTTGTGCAGATCGTGAGGAGGTGAGAAAAATCAAACACGGCCAAAGCAGGGACGGTTCTCTGGGCCGAAGCCGGAGAGCATTTGGACAGGAGGCGAAAGAGGACAATCCTAACCCACAGTGCAGATCCTTGCTTATTTGCTTATTTTGAAAACCAAGTGTGGCTCTCACTTATATATTTTATGTTAAATAAGTAAGTGTTCTTGTTTTTCTGTTTAAAAAAAATGTGCCCTCTAGGATGTAGGCTGTGGGTATTTAAAAAAAAAGGAATACACACACGCACATACGCGCATACACATGCGCACGCACGCATGCACACACGCACACGCACACACACACACACACACGCACACACACGCACACACACACACACACACACACACACACACAAACTGCGAAAATCATATTTTATGTTTACCATTTTTATGATATCAACCATTATCAAAGTACAGCTATGTTTTGATACCGTGAGGACGTATTTGCAACTGTCCTTCAACGTTACATTGAGGTACTACGTGTTTTGTGTTGTGTTCATTTTGTGTTGCGTTCATTTTCTTTTTTTTTAATACAAGTGTTACTTTTTTTATTCAGCGCTAATGTTTGTTTTCCGTATCAGCCGTCCTGTTTCCAGGAAAAAAAAAAAAAACAAGTGTGCTAAAAACTTCAAAAACCACACCACAGCGGTAGCCTTAGACGGTTCTGTTCCATAGAATTACTGCTTTGAAGGAAAAAAGACAACTAACAACAGACGAAACACTACATAATTTCATATCATGTAAGTATGTACAAAAAGAAAAAAATACACCTTAATTAATTTATTTTGTTTCTCTTTTAAGAAGTTATATGAGGACGCATTCAAGAATGTTTTGCTCTTGAATATTTGCTAATTTCAAAACAAAAAAACTAATAAGCATTGTATTATCTTGACTGAAATAGCACCACGTCAAGCATATGGATAAAATATGAATATATGAACATAGAGCTATATTAAAAGAAGCCTAGGACCGACGTGTCCAATGTTGAAAATCCGTATTGGAAATGCAGTAGCTATTTCTCAGCTGCATGGAGTCTGAGAGCTGGTGCAGTTGTTCAAATATCAGGGTGGTGAATGGAAGAGTTTCACTCAAAAATGTTCAATAACTCAGTTGTGAGGAATGGTTTCTCAATTTTATCAGCATGTGAAAATTGCAAAGCCTACATCCTTTTGAATGTAGTAGGGCTGAGCGATATGCACAAAATCAGATTTTCTATTGAAAATAATATTTGTCCAAATACCTCTATTGCATGTATTTTTGACCAAATACATCAATATCACCATTGTGATCATAATATCGTATTTTGACTATGGCGACTTGAGCAATTATAAGCAAGAAAAGCCTACCCTTATGATGCAATCTACAGCAATCTGATATCACGGCAGTGGCTCAGGGGTAGAGTCATCAGATGGCAACCGCAAGGTTGCCAGTTCGAACTTCGAACCTGAGCAAGACACTTAACCCCTAATTGCTCCCGATGTGGTGGTCAGTACCTTGCATGGTTGGTGTGTGAATGGGTAAATGAGTTCTACAATCTACTATGTAAAGCGCCTTGGATAAAGGCGCTATATAAATGCATCATTTATCACAATATCGATAACATATCAATATATTGCCCAGCTCTACTTGAATGTTATTTGGAAAGCAACATTATATAAGGTAGAACTTAAGTAGTAATGTCAGCTTTACATTAATGCTAGCATTTAGTGAGAGTCATCTGTCCATAGATTTTTCCTAAATCGAGTCAAACTCATTTAAGAATGAAACTCTTCCAGTGTAAAGTCCTTACAACTTACACACCATCTAAAGAAGGATCAAACAATTGTCACCAGTGGGCTGTATTCCTCCACAAAGACAAACAACAGGAACTATGAGTGGTAAAACCCAGAAGAAAAAGATGACCTCGTACTTCATCAATGTGTCCGATGGCAATATATTTTTTAACTAGCATTTATGTTTTAAAATGTTCACAAGTAAAGCAAATTCAATGTACGGTAACATATCCATGACCTGTGAGCTTTTCGAAAAGCGCCGAAGATAGTTCCTGCTTTTTTGTCCTTGTAGAGTTGTGTTTTTGAAAACTGAAGTCTCCATGTAAATGTAACCAACTGCTGTTTGGTCTCTCGTACGGCGCTTTGGCGGCGCGGTGGCTCCTTTGAACTTGTAAATATTAAATTTTAAGTCCTCCATATTTTTTACACATCCAGAGATTAATCAGGGCTCATACAGTGATGATGTCATGCAGCGATAGGAGAAAAGACTGTGATTGAAAGAAAGGTGAATGAACTTTGCTACCAGAGACGCCTTTAAATGGAATGATTCTCTACAACATGCGGAGTGCACATGGTCACAAACACAGGCTCTGCCAGAGGTCCGGGGTCCTTAAAGACGTGCTGAAATCAACCCAGTGTTACCAACTGCCAAAATCAAAAATGCACTAGTGGCACTTCCAAAATGCCCTAGAATGTTCTAGAGCAGTGGTTTTCAACCATGTTCATACCATCATAAAAGCTTAGTGACAAATGAACCAAGTCGGCGCCAAGTTGGCAACACTGAATGAATCCTCTCTAATATCTCCATATTATTATGACTTGTTTATTTATTTCCCCTTAAATTAACACCATAGTTGATCATCCTACAATGCTACGCCACACAAAAGCATTAAGAAGTCAATCTGTAAGCTCAAAACCTTTTGAAATTATAGATATTTTTTTAGTCTGAATCCTGGAGGTGAAAACATTTTAGAGGTTTCCAGAGACATAAAACAAAACCTCAAGAATGATTATGTCGGCACTCGGCAGGTACTAACCAATTTAACCAATAATGAGTTTTCCCACAGAAGGGCTATGAATCATTATCCAGGTCAAACATGTCTGTCTGACACAGACAGCTACCGGTAGTTTTTGTGAGGCAGGAAATGTACTCTGTCACAAGGACATTAAATACAAAGTAGAATTTCAGTTCGTCTTTAAGGATTAAAAAACTTGGACAAGGGAGAACATTGTATTTAGTCTAGTAATGTTGGGGGACATATTGTGTAGGACAATGTGGGTCCTGAGCAAAACCAGTTGAGAGAGAGAGAAAAAAACTTTAGAGTTGTGAGCGAGGATGATGGGATGAGACCTTCAATCTGTGAGAAGACCACGTGGTTTGAGGTAGACTTTTCCTCTTGGCAAAGAATGTTCTTGTTCAAACATGAGGATTTTTATTTTTTATTTTTATTTTCCAAAAAGGCACTTTCTTCACCGTTGTTTGTTTTTTCTTTATCGTTTCTTTTATCAACAAAGTACTGACATTTTTTTAAAGGTTTTAAAAATGTCTTATTTCAGTTGGCATAAGTTGTTCATTTTAAATAAATATTTCAATGATTTTGACAATAAAAAAATAGTTTTTGGCTAGTTTGTCTTACGCTATACGATAAGGCTCACATTGAGGACAGATAAAGGTTTGTAAAAGTACAAGGTTTCTGATATTTACCTGTAGATGTTTCTTTCACAAGCGGCACACATGTAAGGTCTCTCTTAGCCTGGCCTAACCTGAAAAGATTTTGGCCTAGGGGGGGCGGGGTGCCGTGAGATTTCCACGGCAATTACATTGTACATGTAAATGTACATTGCAGAAACAACAGGACAACAATGATCAACTGAGAAACATTTGGTAAAGCCTTTATGAATATATATTTTTTCTGTCATTTTTTTCTTGTCATTTGCAGCCATGTGCCAAGTAATTTGACACATGAGCGAAAATAATAGGGAAAACGCTCTTACAGTTGGATAAATGGCTTTTTACCAAATTCTTCTCAGTTGATATTTGTGTATTTTGTCATGTAGAATTAATTTCTGTAATGTACATTTTTGTATTGTGCATAATTAATTAGATAATTGTTTGACCGTGGTGGAAATAAGAGAAAACCCCCTAAAAAATATATATATATGGGGAAGATTTCAGAGACTGGTGGTTAGATGCAGGAGCGATCACAAAGGGATCAAGTGTACAAGCTCTAGAAGGCTGTCACTACTGTGGAATTTGACTGCATAGACAGTAACTTGAGGCATTAAGATATAGAAACCAGACTATGGAAGATGCCTTGTTTGGAGCAGAATTCAGACACTCACTGGAATGGAGACTAGAATTCAAACGGCCTTCCGGCAAGTGTACTGTACTGTACTGTACTGTACATTATGGTGTATATAGTACAATATGCTACAGTAAAGTATGCTACACAGTCTAGTACAATTCATTCATTCATTCATTCTGTTCTGTAGAATTTGTTTCTGCAATTTTTGTCATTTACTATTATTGTTGAGATAATTAGCATATTTGATTAATAATGATCTCATTTACTAAGCATGATACAACAATGTATCAAGCAGAATTGGATTCTACATTAAAAATCATGTTAGGAACAACTGAGAAAAGTTTGGTGCACCATTTATTCGTTTTTTTATATAGCTTATTCCCTGTCTATATACTGTTGGATGTGGTGACATGAGTTCCTCCCTGTCCCCAAGGCTAATCTAAGAAGGCAGGGAAGGAAGGGAAGCAGGAAGTAGGCCACCTATGGTGGCGTCCACATTGATCCATGGAAGGAAACAGACATATGCAGTACAGTCACCTCATTGTAGTCTGTGTGTGCGGGTGCACGTGTTGTTACCGGGGTTCGGGGGATTTGGAGGGTTTTCGAAGTCACCCAAAATCACTTAGTTACTTCCCGGGAATAGTTATAGTCATTTCAAATTGACATACAGTATGTTGTAGTTTTTCCCACCCCAATTTACCTATTTCATCTTACAACTAAGTAAGACAATGTGCGTCTCACTTGCACAACTGGAAAAGACTATGGAAAGGTTTTTTCCTTTTTGCCAACAGGCACGCAGCTGTCCTACTGGTAGGATATTTGTGTTGATGGAGGAGCGCATTTTAAAACCAAAATGATGTTGTCATAGTCAATGCCATGGCTGCATATCATGTACTTTTATGTTTTTTGATTATTTTTTATTTCTTTTTTAAACACATGTATTTTTCCTTTTTTCCAGAAGAGGGCAGCAGAGTGCCTCATACAGCCCATCATGCAGTGGAGACAGCTGCAGTCATCTCATTGACTCAGACTTCAACTATATCCCCTCTGAAATGTTACCACTTTTAGAATATCATTCAGTGATACCACCATTATGATTTAGCTTTTGAATTGTAACAGTAGGCCTATGGCCTCCACAAAGATATGACACTTGCGGGTTCATTTGGTTCCATGTTTACACTCTCAAGAGTTAAAATATTCAAGTGAATCTGCCCAAGTCTACACAACCAGAGCATGTAGAAGATCAAGGTAATTTTGACCTATGTTTGGCTGTTTTGTTTCCCCAAATCCAGCCTGGTATTATGGACAAAAGCAAAGGAAATCTTTAGTTTTGGGGTCTGTGGGGCTAAAGATGTCATTAAGTGTGGTGGTCCGTGGCTCAACTGCTGAATAAATAGTGAGCCCTGGTCTGCAAAATGTTGAAAACGGCTGGTATAGACGATAAGATAAATAAAAGAGAAAGTGGTTAAGTGGGATTAATTCACCACTAATTCGTTTATAAAGTCAGTGGTTTACAGTTAAACTCAGATCTGTCCATGCAGGGTAAGCCAGTCACTGTCCGAGTGCTGTGTGATCACGCAGTTGATAACTGATATCACCACTTTGCTTCAACAGAGAGGGAGGGGAGCGGGTCCGTTTGGAAACAGCAGGGGCGCGCGCGCGCGCGCACACACACACACACACACACACACACACACACACACACACACACACACACACACACACACACACACACACACACACACACACACCGCTGCAAAGTAGCTCTGACTGAGCGTGCGGGGACGCACAAATCTGAGCCGCGCTCTCTCTCTCTCCTCAAGAGACTGAAGAGCCTTATCTCTGCCAGTGAGTCTCTCTCTCTCTCTCTCCCTCTCTCTCTCTCTCTCTCTCATCTCGACCCAACGATGTGAAAATCGGGACGGAAAACGCTTGTCAGATCAGATGTGTAAAGTTGTCATCGCTCCATTGCACGTTGCCAGTGTCTATCACATCCAGCATTGATCCAGCATAATTTCCCGTGGCGGCTCCAAAGCTTACTACAGCAGCAGCATAAGCGTGTAGGGCCGATCACACGCAGCGGATATCTATCTGTCATCTACCTGCGAGGAGAGTGGAGTGAGATGCGGCAACATGTCCCGGGGAATATGCCCACGCGTGAATTACCAGAACTCTTTGGGATTGCTGTGGATTGTGCCACCGACAGCCCTGTTGCTGCTGTTGTTCGTGGCGAACGTGGTGGTGGTGGACGCGTACAGCTGCCATGAAGTCCGCACGGCGTTCCAGCTCAGACAGATCGGTCCGCTGCACCGCGTCCCCGAGACACCTGGCACAGGTGAGACTGGATCAATGAATGCATGCATGCGGTGAGCTTGTTGTTGCACTACTGCCTGGCCTCTGACGGCGGTTTGAACCAAAAACAAAACGCATTGTGCTACTATATTCATTTGTCTGGCTCCGTCAAACCAAATGTGTCTTAGTGGCTATAATAAGTCTCTGTGACTAGTGACTATAATATGCATGTGTGCGACGTGTTTTGAAACAAGTACAGGCTTGCCAAGTGGATGACAAACGGGCAGTGGTTTTCAACCGTGTTGGTAGTACCCAGGGCCCACTATTTTCTCAACATTTGAGCCACGGACCACCATTTGATTTCATCGCATTTCAGCCTCACAGACCCCAAAACCAAAGAATTATTTCGCCTTTTGTCCACAATACCAGGCTGGACCACTTATACTTCACCGAGTTGTGTAAACTTGGGCTAATTCGTATTTTAGCTCTTGACAACTTTCCATCATTGGACCACTTATAATCCTGTCAGGACCACTGGTTGAAAAGCTGAGCTACAATTCTCAAAGTGGGGTTCCAAATAATAAGGGTCCATGTGGAACCCTATTCCAGGTAGCCTACACTCTTGAGTTATGGTGGAATCTTGGAAATAAAACAAGTTCCAGACCAGAACCTCTCTGGGCTACAGAGCCTATACAACACTATTGCATACAGATATTTTGTCACAAGAGCGAGTAACTGCTGCTAGTGCTAACTGTTCTGCCCCCTTATTGTCAAAAGCACACGTGTGCTGCTTTAGTGATTATTAGTTGCCGTTGGCGCGCGCGCGCGCACACGCACGCACAGATAGACTACTTAGTTTTGTGCAAGGGGACCCTATGGAGGGGGTTATACCCGGACACGGACCCCACTCTGAGAACTACTGTGTTAGAGCACTAGCAAAGTTGTTAGATAATGATTGGTTTAAATTAAACTGTATGATTTCAAACATTGCCTCATTTGTTTGAAATGATGAGTGTTATAAAATCTAGTCCTTGTACCATGATTTGGCTTTGGCTACTCAGCTGAAAAAGTATAGGCCTATTATACTAGCCTGACCCCAGTCAGAATTATCATTTCATTTCACTTCATTTTTCAGACTGAAGTCCCTCTCTACCACAGCAGTTTCTGGGATGGGCCTTATCAAAGCAGCAGTCTTAAAGGGGGAGTCCACCCATTTTCAACATTCTAATATGTCATTAGTATATCCTAGAGGTGCTGGGTGGACATGATAAAAAAAAAGTTGTGCAACCTGCACCAACGACCCCAAAGGCAGGGAAGCCAGTCCTTGAATCACAGAGAGATAATAAGGTAGTATTTTTTTAAGGTGCTGATTCAGGCCTGAGCCAGGCTACTATTATACCCCTCTCCTCTACACAGGAAAGGTAATTAATGTGTGTGACATTGCCTTCTATAAAACATGTCAATTGTTTCATGTAAATGTGCAAGAGGGCATAATGAATCAAGCTATTCCAAATGCCCTCACATCACTCAGAAAAATAAATCTGGTCTACAGGCTTGCTTAAATCAGACCTTTTTCCCCCTCTCTTTTGGCGTAAATCTTCAAAGATTCCCCCCGGTCCACTGTGCCAACCAGCTGCTTACCAAGCAAGCACGCTCTTTGATGAGATGGATTAATTAATTATTTCTGCTAATTTCCTTTGGCACAGAGTATACACACTGTGGTGCTGAGGCAGGGCTTTCTGAGCGGGTACAGTGTTGGATATGGAGCAACAGGCTGACTCTTATAGTACACTACAGTAGTCACTAGTCAGGCTGTAACCCCTCCATGTTTGAACTGGGGACCCCTCACCCTGACAAGCACTTACTTGGAGCTGTTGTTGCCTGGGCCATTTCATTTTCTTCCACTTCTTCTTCCATATTGTGGAAATAGCCGATCTGCAAGCTCCCAACACCTTGCAGCTCTGTGAGCTCGTAGATCACCTCAATTTTGGACTATTCTACTTGACAATTTAGCCAGTATTTGACCAGCTTGACTAGCTTGTTTTGATGTAGTGATGATGATTTTCCTTAGATTTCTTTTTTTGAGTTAAACTTGTCACTTCTGTGCCCCCCTACATCATGTGGGGACCCCTCTGCTGTTCCTAACCCACAGGTTGGTAACTAACGACTGCAGTACAGTACTGTGTTTAAGCACTGTGTGTTGATGTTGTGATTGTCAGGGGGAAAGCTTGTATGTCCAAGCTAGTTACTTTTCATTAAATCCATGCTTAACGAAGTCAGCATGGAAGCATGTTGTGTTGGGCATGCAGCGAAAATAGCCTTTACAAGCTCTCAGTTAGTGTCACAGTCTCACAGTTGGTTGTTATTTTAATATTGGAGCCATTTAAGTTGTCGAACTGTGGAAGCATGTTCCATAAAACCGTAATAGTTAACAATGTTGCTAAAACAATAGATGCTTGGATCAATAGGTGCTTGGATGTCAAACAACCCTGGGTCCAACTGACTGGACACCGGGGACCGCAACCCATGGGGATGTGCAACACGTGGGTGTACTGTATTCATGTACAGACAGACAGAGACACGAAGCACACCATGCAACATTTTCAGTCATGAGATTTTTATTTTCAGTCCATGAGTCCCTAGGCCTATACTAAACCCCTCTCCTGGTTCCTTTACACACCAAAAATATCCGATTTGCAAGTTTCAACACGTGGTAAGCTTGCAGATCACACATTTCACTGATATATTCACCCCAGACGGCATGCTAGTAGCCTGACAGGAAGCTTAGGGTTCATCCAGTTGAATGTTCATAAAACCCACGGACAGACTTTCAAATTGGCGAAATTGTTTGTCTTCCAGAAAAATTGTTTGACCACATTGAGTACAAATTTCCTACAGTTTATAGTTTATGAATTGTTTAAATTAAAAATTTAACTGGAGGATCAGATCCACTCAATCGTTTTTGTATCGTGAGCTTCTAGATGTACACAGATTTGCATATCCTGTTGATCCTGTCACATTCGCATCACAAAAAGTTCTATCTTCAGCTTGTAGATTTGTTTTGTTCAATAAAACGGTAATTTACAAGTTAGTTTTTCACAGTGACTGTGAGGAAGGAAACACTCCAGAGATGCATTTGTTCCAAGTCTGGTTTAAGGGCAAAAAGGACAAACATCTTGGAACTGGTTTTGGGCTTCAGTTCAGCTATGTTTTCCTCAAAATGTGTTCTGTAAGCATAATAAGGCAATTTTCATCACTTTGGATTTGTTATGCCACTTTACATGCCTGTGGTACCGTTTAGAATTCCCTACAATAAACTCATAGCTTGCTCCGTTTTTGACTTTTGCAAACATATTCTTTTTTTAGTTTATTTTTTCTGCATTCCTGCTTTATGTCTGATACTGACAGCGAACAAAATCAATATGGGACAGACGGAGAGAGAGACAGGCAGACAGACAAGAGACAGAGAGAGAAAGACAGAGAGAGAGAGAGAGAGAGAGAAAGACAGATGCTCTTAATCCAGAGCGTCTTACATTAGTTAAGCATGAACAAGATAGAAAAAGCATGCAAATACGTCATTATGTACATACAAAGTAGCAAATTTGAATTGTACATAAGCTAAGTATGTAGAAACTCTATATAGGCTGATTGCAAACGCAGTGAGACTCTTACTATGTAAGGCAGGCCGAAATGTCTGCATGTGTGTCACACATCTGTGCATCACACACTCCATATTTGCACAGGCGAACTGTTTCCTGCACGCAAGTAAGACCGCCTTACTTGTTAAACTGTACTACGTAGTGGTATGTTTGGGTGCAATGGGAAGAACCGATTGCAATGGGAAGTGCATTCTATAGTTTTGGGGCCAGAAGGGAGAAGAGGTTGGGGCGTACAGTGTTGTCCAGGCCTTTTCAGCAAACGTACTTCCAGCTTCCTTGTGTCTACTGATCTGAGCATTTGGGAAGGGCCATTGGATTTGCAAGATATGGCAGTGCCGTATTTCTGGGGTTTTCAACCAGTTGCCCGGGGACCACCAGTGGTCCTTGAGAGGGTTCCAGGTGGTCCTCAGCTAAGTTGGTTAACCAGATGTAACTCTTGAGAGTGTAAAAATTAAACCAAATGGACCCGCAAGGGTCCATTTGGTTTATTGTGGACAAAAGCAAAATAAAATCTTTAGTTTTGGCGTCTGTGGGGCTAAAATATGCTCAAATGGTGGTCTGTGGCTCAAATCCTGAATAAATGGTGGTCCCTGTGATGAAAAAGGTTGAAAACCCCTGCCGTATTTGGTTGAAGCATCAGAGAGTCTTGTATACAGGCAGTGACTGAGAGCCAATGGAGGGAGTGGAGGAGGGGAGTGACATGTGAGAATATGTGCGAGTAGATTTTAGTTGCTATACTAAATCTACTCTTAACAACTACGATCTTCTCTCTCCACGGCGGTCTCTGGCACTGCAACGTTTCAAAATGGGGGTCTGAGGCCTAAAATGTATCAATTTGAACCACACTGCTGCATTACTGTCACATACAGGAAGGCTGCAGCTGTAGTATCAGACACGTCTGTCTCTGAAATGTACCGCAACGGCGAGAGACGAGCAATAGATAGCCTGTTGGGAAGCATACCTTGTGATGCATCCAAACCACTTGATATGTTTGTTTGGGGTTTTGGGGGCCGGGGTGGGGGGAAGGTTGTCGGCGCTAGCAACAGAGCATGTCAATTCCAGTACGAGAGGCTTACACCTCAAGTGGAATGCTGCTCTGTGAAGATGTCTCTGAACCTGTCCAAGTGACCAGGAAGGGCTGGTTGATTAGCCAACTATGGTAACACGAGCTTGGGCCAAAGATTCTCTATGTAGGAAGATATGCCATCTTGCATTGGCACCACTAGAGGCGAAATGACAACAAAGCCTACAAATGGTCGCCTAAAGAGGCATGGTTTTCTCCTCTCAGAGGCCGCTATGTGTCATCCATCACATTGCAGATTACAAAGAGACTCTTCCTGACTCTTAACAAATATCGCGATAGTTTGTTTATGAAAGAAATGTCGATAACAAAGTGAATTTTCTCCTGATTTGTTTCCTAATAGAAGCCGTTTTACAATGGAGATGTAAGGCATAAGACCCGACGAACGGGTGATTTGTTTTGGAACCGTTGGCCACAACGCTGGTTGCGGCCAATGAATAAAGCAATATTTTAAAAATGAATGAAAACAGTAAATGAAATTCACGTCCCTCTCACGTATTGGGAGGACGATATGAGTTACCAGAAAAAAGTTTGGGTGTTTATGATGAATCTATTATGGTTAAAATTAAGTTTTAAGTTATAATGGGTTTGTGTAGGAAGAGGGTGGGGCAGCTAAAATGAGCATTAAATGTGGGACTGATGTACCGGTATTAACCTGTGGGAGAAGTAAGTAGCTTGCATGATACTGTTATTGTGCCAGGGGTTGTAGCATGAGTGTAACACACACACACACACACACACACACACACACACACACACGCACGCACGCACGCACGCACACACGCACACACACACGCACACACACACACGCACACACGCCACAAGATATGAAAGAAGCTAGTATGCTGCTTTTCGGGTGTATATTCCCTCGATCAAACAACATTGTTGCTTTCAAACAAGTCTTAGACATTGTGTTGTTTTTGTCAGGAGAGGTTGTTTTGGGTCAGGCGCAATCTGTCTTCAAAGCGCTGACCAGAGCGGATGGAGATTGAACGGGAGGGGGTTGTTGGAGTGGGATTTTGCTGTGGGATATTTGGTGTGTGCGTGCCTGCCTGCCCGTGTGCGTGTGTGTACTTAACTTCTACTACTCTGCATCGTTCCTCAGATCAAAAGCCAACCAAAGCAACTCTTGCGATTTCAAGTGGCCGAAACCTTGTTGGTCGGACTCTCTCTCTCTCCCTCTCTCTCTCTCTCTCTCTCTCTCTCTCTCTCTCTCCATGCAGGTCAATGTTTGTTCTAGGATACAGTACTGCTCTTCATTTATGTGTAGTGAACTGAGTTCTCAGTAGGTACCCTAGGACTGTAGCAGCAGAAAACCTAAAGGAATATGCCAAACGAATACGCCGGAAGGATTTATGACCAATATTAACTGTATTTGTGCAGTGGTTCAAAACTTTTAAGGACACCCACAACTCGGAGTGTTCAAATTGTACTAAATAAATAGACCTGCAGCAGTCCAATTGTTTCCAGTTTAACATGTATTCAGGTCCACAGGATTGCAGGAGTTATAGTGGGGGCATGCATTCCCGACCTGAATTGCTACCAATTTAGGCCATTCATTTCAACTAAACACTTGACGTTGTCTCTTCCCTGCACATACCGTAACTGCTTTGGGACTTACTCATGCTTTGACGATGCATTTACGATATGATAGTTACAAATGTTCCAGGGGAGAGAGAGAGAGAGAGAGAGAGTGTGTGCGTGTGTGCGCGTGTGTGTTGCAGTGGCGTTTCTAAGCAATTTGGAGCCTTTGGCAAGATTTTCCCTGGAGCCCCCCTTACCAAATGGACCCTTACGGGTCCATTTGGTCCATTTGGTAAGGGGGGCTCCAGGGAAAATCTCCTGTAAAATGGCGCCCCCCCCCCCCCAGGGATAAAATTATGAATTAATTTTAAACTAAAGAACTTATGTGTTTTAAATGTTCAATTGTTCAATTCTACTTATACAGGATATGTATAATGTAAGCATGTCTGGTGGTCGCCCCCTCCCCTCACCCCCCCTCATGGCGCCCTAGCCAACTGCCTAGTCTGCCTAATGGCAAAAACGCCCCTGGTGAGATGCGTGGCCAAGCAAGCCCTCCGTGTTGAGATTATGAGCTCGCCAATTTCCAGCTGCCAAATTTGGAGATATATCAATTAGAGTTCAGGCGGCGAGACAGTCCCATTCATAAACACACGCGCGCTACAGTTGGCCCATTCCTGTAGCGTCCTCTGTTTATATGTGGTCACCCCATTTATAGTGCAGATAAGCCCACATGTTTGAACAGCGCAGAGCCTGGCTGCAAACAGTATGTTCAACACTTAAACACGCAGTTCTTAGAGCAGATATTCCTTTTTATAGCGTCTCATGATTACATTTTAACTGGCTGATGACTTGGTAAACATGTTTTCTTCTATTGTCTGTGATTAACTGTGACAAAGGTAGCCCGATATCTATGAATGAGTGATATTTAACCCATTGTGTCCTATCTAGTTTCTGAATAACATAATATTCAAAGATTTCACCACATTTTCACGATTTTTTTCAAAAATAGCAGAGATACAAGCTCATAGCGCGCCACTCGGTGGCGCGCTATGAGCTTGTAGATCTGCTATTTTTCAATAGTTAAAACATAATGCTTAGAAGTCCTCTTTTCCACCAAAACAACTTTGGTTTTATAACCGGTTCTCAAATTCTGCGAACCTTAGCGCTTTCACATAATTTTGGTTCCAGTTCCCGAAAGGGGCCCGAGAGTATATACACTGGGAACCAAATGCACCCACATAGGTGTTGGTTTAGTACCAATTTTGTTATATTCTCAGCGTTAAAAGGGACACTCAGGGACTTTGCTTGCTTGCATTTTACATAGGCCAGCAGCAGGGCAAATGTGTTAATGGCGAGGGAACGGGAACGCAGCATGTTATCACATGTCACCACATCCTTAACTAGTCACAGCATCAAAAGCCTTTGGCAGGCTCTCAAAGCTCCAACATGCTCTTTGATTGGCTGCAGTTATTTTAGTTCCCCTTTTTAACTTGGCCTTTTCTCACACAGAGGAAGCACACAGTACAGTACAGTACACATGGTGCAAATCCACTCTGCGCACGCACGCACACACACACACACACACACACACACACACACACACACACACACACACACACACACACACAGTGCAGCCGGAGAGAGGGCTCTTCAAAAGCCAGTCCTCTACACCGTGACACGTTTCCCATAAGGCAAGCCACAAAATAAGCCACATGAAGAATGAAAAAAAAAAAAAAAGTTTTCTTGGCCCTTTCTGGGATATAAACATCTTCCAGGAGTTCTGCACATACAGTAGATAAAGTGGGACGCAGGTTTTCAGTACATTCATTGTCATTCATTGTCACATACGGTCATTAGTTAGAATTAAGTCACTTTTTTAATACACATTTTCGTGTTCTAAGAATTATGTTATTGGAAAAAACGCTAAAGATGGGTTTTTGGGTGTGCTTGAGATGAAATATTAAAGGGACATTTCACAGTTTTTGCAAAAACATATACTGTATGTTAAGATCCAAGCAAACACTTTGGCAGCCTTCATGTGTATTATATGTGGTTTTAGATGTTTAACATTGTACCCGTGCGTCTCTGTAAAACAGCCCTCCCCTGATCCATAAGGAGGTGCACTGCCCCACAGAATTGTGCGAATTGTAGTCCAGGAAGTACTATCCATGACATCAGAGACACTGCATGGGCTCACTGCGAAAATCTAAAAATATCTTAAACCACAAATCACACACACAAAGACCACCGGGAAAGTGTTCTAAATCCTCTAAATGCCATTAACATATACTGTATTGTTTTGCAAAAACGGTGAAATGTCCCTTTAAGGCCCTCTGACATAGAAACAGGTTTTTCAGAAAACCGCTTTTTATTTTTTTTGCCAGTAGAATTTTTATTTTTTTGCCAGTAGAATAATTTCTCTGTAGGTCTGGGTTAATTAGCGAAACGATTTCATTTCAGAGATATGACACATGAGGTCACTGCCCGCGACAACAACAATACACAATAGTTGGATGCGCTGTCTCCTCCATGCACTCCAGACCAGTCACACAGGCCTTTTTAGTGTGTTTGTGTCCAGGGGCGGATTGGCACATAATTTCCCACCGGGACAATTTTGCCTTTGCCAGGCCACCCTGGGGGGGGGGGGGGGGGGGGGGGGGGGGGGGGGGGTTAACCAGATGTAACTCTTTGAGAGCGTAAAACTGAAACCAAATGGACCCTTGCGGGTCCATTTGGTTTCATTTTTACACCCTCAAGAGTTAAAATATTCATCATGTAAATTAGCCCAACTTAGTCTACACAACTAGAGAATGTAGAAGATTAATGGTCATTTTGATCTGTATGTTCCAGGCGAGCATCTAGCACATTCTAGTGCATTTTGGAAGTGCCACTAGTGCATTTTGGATCTTGTCCAGGCCACTAGGTGGTGGCGCAGGCCACCGGGAAAACTCCCTGTACTCCAGATGGCCAATCCGCCCCTGTTTGTGTCCCTGTCTGGAGCAGCTTGTTATTATGTCTGCAGTCTGGGGCTGTGCAGCAGCAGCAGCAGCACAGGATCTCTTATTGGATTTCAGTTTTGGTCACTATCTCCTTGTATTTCAGCTGTTAATTACGTGCCGAGTTTTGTTTGCCGGGGCGTGCAGAGGGAGGGTTAGGCTGCTGCAGACAACCATTTTATGAGGTTAGTAGTGGTCACTGCCAAGTGTATCACCTACTTTGCGTATGATATGACTATTTAAATGCCCTTTGTGTGTGTATGTGTGCGCGCGCACTTGCCCCAAGCTAAAAGATGACAGACTTTGTCCCCGTGCTCTAGGAATAGAGAGCAGACCTGCTGTCTGTGGAGGAGTGGTCAGCAGATATAGCCCAACAGAATTGCTCTCATGGTCAGATTGCTGCTGTCTGGATAGTGACAGTGTTGAGTCCTGTGGTCATGTGGCTGTATGGCCCGGTCCCTGCTTTAGCAACCCCCTTCACTGCTGTGTATGTACTGTATGTGTGTCTGTGTGTGTATCAGGGGCGGATCTAGGCATGGGCATGGGGGGGCGGGGGCAATGCCCCCTAAATACCCAGTCGGCCCCCCCAAACACGATGCCATACAAAACAACCCAAGATATTTCAAATTAAAGTGCTTATATGTAAAATGATTTGAAACACTACTACTGCTACTAACTACAGCTGTGGCACCACTAAAACAAACCCCCCCCCCCCCCCCAAATGGGACATGTTGCATCCGCCCCTGGTGTGTATGTGACCTACCGGTCAGCATAGCCTCCTCATTGTCTTCCTTGTCTTTTTAACCACGTAACCCCCTATGTGGTAGACCGGGAGTACCCCCAGGGCTTCGTACTAGTGTCTTTTCTGTTTTCGGCCACCCTACATTAGCGAAAATGCCTTCGCTGAGAATAGCACATCTACAATTGCTACACGCAGAATGCGGACGCGCTGTTTTGTGCAGCCGCTTTGCTGAGGTTTGAGCGGTTGACCTGAGCCAGACCGATGCCAGATTTAGCATTTGATTTTAGAGAGTCCTAGATTACCTTAACGATATATTGTCTGCTATTGTTCTTGTCCAAAAACGGCTAAAACAGGGGTTTTCAACCTTTTTGATACCAGGGCCCACTATTTATTCAGCGTTTTCGCCACGGGCCACCTTTGATGTTGAGTTTAATCTCTCTGACCCAAAATTAAGGATTTTCAAGTTTTTGTCTACAATTTAGGAGAGTTCTTCTACTTCTTCTTCTACTTCTTCTTCTACTGGATTAGATTGTGCGATATGTGAAGCTTGCTATCCCTGAGAAAACGGGACATCGTCTGCCGAAAAACCCTTCCAGCATTTCAGGTCAATCGCTCTACAACAACATGGAACCCGATCCGTCGTAGCCTCGCCCTCTGGTACATCTCTGGCCCCCATGCCAGGCGTTGTGGGCATGCAGTGCCAGCTCGGGGCTTGGGAAAAGCCAAACATTCCAGAGGCAATTCAGGGTTATCCAAAAAAATCCAGGTATGCAAGCAGGACCCCTTTGAGCCGTGTTTTCATTCAACACGGTCTCCTCCCAAGCACAGCAAATCAACATAAGAGTAAATATCCTGCCGGGGTTCAGTGGATGGGCCTGCTTCAAAGAGGAAGCAGGCTTCCTGAGGCTGGACTACGGTATCTAAAGAGAACCATGTCGACTTACTGCTTTAATTACCTTTTCTTACAATGTTATTCCTGTTCTCAGGAAGAAAAAAAAAGTAATCCAAACAGCGGCATCAGGAAACTGCCATCAACCCCTCCCCCCACCCCCTTCACCCCTGTCATCAACACGTTGAAAATCCAAACAAAATTTCCATTCCGTATTGAGGCGATGTGAGCTGCATACAAATTCATGTACGCTGCACACGCACGTGTGGTGCTGCGCGTAGGCATGTATGTTTAGACAGGGCGGTCAGAGCGTACCGTACCTCGTCAGCAGTATCTACTGTACGATTCCCGCTACTGGACTGATGTGGAGATTGGCTGGCTTGGCACGAAGTCGTTTCTGAGGCGAAAACAACTCTTCAAAAAAATCTTCAAGTAACATACATATAGAGTCAGTAAGTAACACCTCCTGACAGATGTGAACGGAAGCTGTCATCCTTTTGACATTTCCGTTCATGAAGATACAGTATATTTAAAAATATCCTCAAGGACCTAGTGGAAATATATTTTAAATTCTACTTTTTTGCTAAGCAGAGTTAGATCTGATATTGTCCCAGGATTTCATGGTGGGTTTTGGTTTACACTAGCTCTAAGCCAAATCCAGGTTGAATCAGATCTGAGCCACATCCAGCTTGGGATCTGACTTTGTTTAAACGAGTGAAGGCTATATTCTGCCACCAATAGTGTACTCTACATCAGGCCTTAATGTTCTGGTTTGGTTTGTTAACCCTCCACCAATCTGTATGGTAATAAACCATTGATGTAATTTCCCATAGAACCATCCATGTTTTGTCTGCAATCCGACAACAGGTCGTTTTGAAGAACTAATCTGATTGGTTGAAACAAGTCCCATGCAGTGACTTGAACCTCCACAGCATCAGAACTAATTAATACCAGGATTTCAGATGGTGTTTTTTCTCTCAGTGCGCAGCAGACTCGGCGGCCAGTCTAGTTTCTTGGGACATTTGTGGTCGTAGTGGCTAAATCTGGCATTGAAAAAATATTATTTTTTAGTGATTCGCTTACTTTTAAGTGTAACGTCTGTTGTAGAATTTCAATATTGAACTCGAGGGTGTGCCTTTAACGCCATTTCATCCACGCCTGCGGTGCCGTAGGAACTCGCTTAGAAGTAGTGCATTTTGGAAGTTGGCAACACTGTTCTCAGCACTTCCTTTAGCATTTGAACATGTTGTAAACCAGCGGTTTACAACGTGTGTGTGTGTGTGTGTGTGTGTGTGTGTGTGTGTGTGTGTGTGTGTGTGTGTGTGTGTGTGTGTGTGTGTGTGTGTGTGTGTGTGTGTGTGTGTGTGTGTGTGTGTGTGTGTGTGTGTGTGTGTGTGTGTGTCTCAGTGTGTGTGTGTGTGTGTGTCTCAGTGTGTGTGTCTCAGTGTGTGTGTCTCAGCACAGGGCAGGGGTCTTGACTCGTGGCACTGGAGGGCACTGAGGGTGTAGTGGAAGTAATTGTGAGCGACAAGTCATGACCCCCTGAACAGAGACACAGCTTTAATATGGCAAATTGCTCCAGAGGTATTTGTCACCTGAGGACGATTAGTGGAATTACAGGGTCCAGGTTTGACATCCAGTTTGCCAGGGACCAGGGAGTGTGTGTGACTGTGTGGTCAGGCGGAACCGCTCTTAATCAGGACCTTTTTGGAATGACTTCCCCTTGCCTTGTCAGCCCTTCTTGGGTCTGAAATCGCATCACATTAGAGCAGTGGTCTTCAACCGTTTTCATGCCAGGGCCCACCTTTTATTCAGCATTTCAGTCACGGAGCTGATGTTGAGTTCAATCTCTCGGACCCTGAGAGCGTACAAATGGAACCAAATGAACCCGTTAGGGTTCATTTGGTTGCATTTGTACGCTCTCAGAAAAAAATGTTGAAAATGGGTGGAATTCCCCTTTAAACAACATTAAACTCACTTTGCAACTTACCGTACTTTGACACTCGCTTTGTCTACATGTTTGAACACTATATACAAGTTGTTCAGTAACAAATGGATACAACAACATTGGGGATTTCAATGTGTATATTAACAGAGGGTTTCGTGAGAATAAAACATTGTTTTTTGCTGGTTATGTAAACAGTGCAATCCTGTGGTAATTTAAAACTCATTTAATCCTCAGTTCAATTAACAGTGATTATTTTTACTGTGTGGTCTAGATTAAGCCTGGACACTAAGGAAAGTTTGAGCTGTATGAATATGGCTGTTATTTCCTCACATTATGTTGTTCAGTGTCTACTGTGTTTTAGGTTATGCATAATTGTGTCATGTATAACCCCATGTGGGGTTGCACCAAATAAACAAAATAAAATGCCATTTATTATGTTAAACCATAGGCCTACATTTTAATAACCCTGGACGGTGGCTCATTGATTATTCTGGATGTCGTTGGAAGAGTGCTACACTCAGTTTTTATTATATTTTGACTGGGGGGTCGTGAATTTGACAGCAGAAACTGCCTGTCATAGACAGTATTAGGATGTTGATATTCATTTGTATTCCTCCTTAGGGCCCCATGCAAATCACACCACACATCACAAGCATGTGCATCTGTTTCAAATAGTCATATTTTGACAGCAGAAAGTCATAATCTTCTCCCCGTATTGGATAGAATTAAGATGTTGATTTTGTATTCCACGCTATTAGGACACCATATCATACCCTGGAAAGCATGAGTGTCCATTTCAAACATTATTATTTTTAATGGGGAGTCATATTTTGACAGTAGCAACTGCCTGCCATAACGTCACTCCCCTCAACATGTAACCATTGCACAGTATTTAGATATTGATTTACTTGCACAAACAGGGCATGCAAGTACTGTGATTGGCTGGGTATGCACAGTATGTATGCTGGTGTCCTCTCTTTAAAGGGGAACTCCACCCATTTTCAACATTCTAATAATATTAGAATGTTAAATGTTAAAATATATACAGTATACCCTAGAGGTGCTGGATGACATGATAAAAACGTTTCCCCATTCTGTGTTTCCCAGAAATGGAGGTCTGAAGAAAACCACTAACATGGTGAAACATATTGATGACATCATCAAGATGTATTTCACCATGTTAATGGATTTCTTTAGATGCTTCTTTTTTCTGAGAGCGTACAAATGCATTTGTACGTTCTCAGAAAAAAATGTTTGAAAATGGGTGGAATTCTCTTAGGTCGTAGCACACATGGGGACCAGCATCTTCTGACTAATGTCGTTATTACCAGCCTAAAGAGGGTCAAGTATTCTTGGAGATGCTAGCAGTGATGTCATGGGCGTCGCCAGTGGCTATGCCAGTGCTGAGCACACCTCTGCTTGCTCACAAGTTGGCCATACGTGTCCTACTTGTGCTGGCACCTCCACAGTTGGCACCTCCACAAGAGTGCATTTCTGGTTTGTCCCCCTGTGGTGTGGACAAGCACAAGGCCCGGCCCCTAATGACTCCAATCAATGTTCCAGAGTATTTGCAACGTGGTCGACCTGTGTGTGTGTGTGTGTGTGTGTGTGTGTGTGTGTGTGTGTGTGTGTGTGTGTGTGTGTGTGTGTGTGTGTGTGTGTGTGTGTGTGTGTGTGTGTGTGTGTGTGTGTGTGTGTGTGTGTGTGTGTGTGTGTGTGTGTGTGTGTGTGTGTGTGTGTGTGTGTGTGTGTGTGTGTGTGTGTGTGTGTGTGTGTGTGTGTGTGTGTGTGTGTGTGTGTGTGTGTGTGTGTGTGTAGAGGGGCTTTAACTGCTAAAGTCTTTCTGGGTATCACTTACGCCAGCTACACTGCTACTCTGAGGGATAAGGGAGGCCAGGCCAGATTCCACTGTGTGAGGCGCTGGATATTAGTTTCATATCAGAGATAACAGAAAGAGAGGAGGGGGGAGGGAGAGAGAGAGAGAAGCTGCTAAGTGTAATGAATTTAGAAGTGGGCTGGGGCGTGGGGGGTATGAATCAGGTAAATGGGGCATTGCACCCTCACGCATGTGTATTTGACCAAACATCACCAAACATTTGACTGCGACGGCACATGTTGACCAGAGAGGTGCTGTGAATTATGAATTCTGTAACAGGAAAAGGCACTGAAGTGGACTTGGCTTGGTTCAGAAACAGCAACTCACTCGCCAGAGCCTCTTGTGTCTCAGATCCGCTTTAGGTTATGCCTAAACCTTGAGGGAACGTATAGAGCTGAGGGAACATAGACAACATGACCCTGTGTTGTTTTTTTGTGCCTTGGATTTGTGAACCAAGGCACATTTGGGAACCTGTGCCAGTATCCCCCCTTTCCAGTCAAAAGCTTTGGCGTTTGGTCCCCTGAAGTAACTGGCAGTTAGGGAGTGTGTTGATAGGAGTCAGTGCACCTGTGACGTCATTTGCCTTGTGACGCGTCCAGGATTTATGAGTCCACGTTTGGGCAAAGTTTCAATGCCGATGATCAGAGCGCAGAGATTTATGGATCTACTTATGAAACTACAATAATGAATATTTCAAAAAGAATTATAACTTAGTAGTAGTGAAGGTCATACTTTACTGTGAGCCTACTGGCAGTGTGTGCACAAGACGTTTGACGCTGATCTGCCCAGCAGTTAGTGAGATTGGCTGTGGAGAGAACACACACACACGCACGCACGCACGCACGCACGCACGCACGCACGCACGCACGCACGCACGCACGCACACACACACACACACACACACACACACACACACACACTATCTCAAGGACAGCTATAGACCTGCGCAGTGACGTCACCGCCCCTGTTCCAGAAGTGGATGTTCCATTCATTTTTCTCTCATCGACTAGCGCAGGTCTATTAACCTCTTATGGAGCCGAATACATAATTGTAAATCAAAACAAATCAACTTTAACAAAACTAGAGTACATACAGTATATAGTAATGTAGTTAGCAGAAACATTGTTGAAAGACAGTGCAAGTTTGGATGGAGTTTTGGACATTAAGTTTCCACCCGTCAGAGATGAAATGTCGGGGGGGGAACCACGTCCATGGAACATAAACAGTGGAAATTAGGGTTATAAAAGCTTTCTGCTGGACAGTGACGGTTTGCCAACAGAACCAGAGAGGAGGAACAGGGGGGGGGGCTGAATGAGGGATTGGGGGGATTCAGAATGCATCCCTATTGTGTTTCACGGGTGGATTTGGGACGGGTAGAGGAACTGGTCTTGCGGTCCGTCTGTCCCGGGGCCATGCTGTGAGCTCTGGTTACAGCACCTGCCCCCTATAGCTGCCCTCCCTCTCCCACTCCCACTCCCACTCCTCCCACTAAAACGACTTTCAAATAGGGTTTGAGATGCACTTTATAAAAAAAGATGGCGAAGTAGATGGTGTGAGGACCATTTACCTGGTCTTCAAACAGGAAAACTGCCCATTTATGGCAGCTTCTAGCCATAGATCTGAAGGACCACAGACCTGAGGTTTAGGGTCATGGTTAGAGATAAGGGTTGTTGTATTTTAGTTATTGAAAAACAGCAGATCTACAAGCCCATAGCGCACCACTCGGTCTACAAGCTCATAGCACACGACCGAGTGGTGCGCTATGGGCTTGTAGGTCTGCTGTTTTTCAAAAATCATGAAAATGTGCGGCAAATCTTTGATTCTGTCACCATGAACACCATGAACACCATGTTATCTCAAATGTTTTGCTTCAGGCGTCCTTGGAACTACGTATTTTCAAGATGGTGTTTGGGGGACATACGAGGATTATGCACATGATTTTGGAGGTCCTTGACTTGAAATACCGGTATTAATGATCACAGACAGAAATATATTTATTTTTTTCAGGAGATTTGGAAGGTATTTTGCAGAATCAGGTCAAAATGGTCTAAATCGGGGGTTTTCAACAGGTGGTCCGGGACCACCAGTGGTCCTTGAGAGGGTTCCAGGTGGTCCCCAGGCAAAGTTATGGAAAGCTTATGTACCAGATGTAACTCTTGAATGTAATTTTTTTTTACACTCAAGAGTTAAAATATTCATCTGACTCAGCACCCCTTAAGAACTTTACACTGTTTTGTTGGCAAAATACGGCCTGGAATTGTGGACAAAACCAAAATAATTCTTTAGTTTTAGGTCTTTGGGGTGAAATGGCAGTCCGTGGCTCAAATGCTGAATAAACGGTGGTTCCTGGTGTCAAAAAGGTCGAAAACTCCTGGTCTAAATACAGGCTTTTGTAGGGTTATAAGCCTACAATTAGGAAAAGGCTCATGGTTGGTGGTTGTAGGACTAGGATTAGACATTATACCTGGCAAGTATAGTGAATGACACAAGTGTGTGTGTTATTGCGTGTGTGCGGTGTGTGCCGTGTTTAATAAGGCGTGCTAATTGTGGCCAGTCTCAGTGAAGTCATGACAGTGTTTATATGTGAGGTGACAGTGAGAAGCAGGCGACGGTGTCTGGACAGGGTGGTGGACTCTATCTGGGAAGCAGCAGGGTGACGTCAGCCCTGTCTGACTGAGCCTCACTTTGGATCATATTCTAGCTGGAATTAGATCATTGCCTTCATGTGGCTGTAATGAGCGCCAGTATTATGGCTCGCAGGCAGCGCTTGCTGGAAGAAGAAATACTCACAGTTTTGCTTGGGTACAGAGTACAAACGTTTTGGCACGAACACCGACTTAACTCATTGGATGCCAGCTCATAAATCATATTACCACCCGGTGTCAGACTTTTGCCCCCCCCACCTACCTCCTTACACAAGTACTGTAGTCACCAAATATTTATCCTCTGAATGTTTGAAGTGGAAGAATATAGGAAGGGAGAAGGAAATTGTCACATGGACATGAAAATACACAATTTCAAATACTATTGTAGTAAGTCAAAAGTATGATATTTTGGGAGCACTGTGGCGCAGTGGTAGTCGCCTCACACTCACAGCTGGAAGGTCCTGGGTTCGATGCCTGCTAGGGACACTGGCGGTGTGTCTCCTCCGTGTCATCAGTGCCCATACCCGAGGTGGTGTATGGGCCTTTCTATGTGGACTTTGCATGTTCTACCCATGTCCCCTAGGGTAGATACCCTCTCAAAAACATGCAGTGAGTCTGGGCTCTAAACTGCCTCCCCCTAGTCAGCCAGGGCGCCTGATGGACGGGACAGCTTGGACTCCTCATGCATTGAAGGAAGCATGAGGCCAGTCTGCTTGCCTCCCCAGGTTGGTGGAGGGTGTGTAGAGCCCAGGATCGCATTAGATAATTGGCACTGTATGGAATATAAAATCAGGGCCGGATCTAGAGGGGGGCAGGGTTTGACTGTTTTGTTTCCCAAATCCAGCCTAAAATTGTGGACAAAAGCAAAAGAAATCTTTAGTTTCGGGGTCTGTGGGGCTGAAATGTCCTCAAATGGTGGTCCGTGGCTCAAATGCCAAATAGATAGTGGGCCCTATGTCAAAAAGATTGATTCTTCCAGCCCACCCTAGTAGGGCTGCCTAAATCCTAAATCCGGCCCTGTTTAAAATAATGCAAAAGTAAATGTATTGACAATTGTAAAGTAAGAGTGAAAAGAATTGAAATAAACAAATGAACAACAACAACTATAAGTTCAAATTAATTGTCCTTATAGTACTAGAGTACTAGAGTACCGTAAGTGTACTTAGTTAAGTTCCACCACTGTTGGCTAGTCACCATGGATGTCTACATGTCACCATCTTTCCATCTCACTTTGCATGTGCGTGTTCACTGTGAAAGTGCACGTTGACCCCCCTGGCGTGTGTCTGCGTCCGTGCACAACCCCATACATACATGCGTGTGTGTCTGAACAGACACATTTCCAACATGCGTGTGTCCATGAGCACATGAGCCCCAGAGATATTTATGCGCCTTTATTTATAGCTGTAAACATAGATGAATTCTTGTTGGTTTACTTTCTTTCCCCCTCTGACTGTGCCTCTCTCTGTCTCCCTATGGATTTATGGCAGTCTGCCTATGTGCAGTGTCCAGGAAACTATACTGTAGTCACTGCATGGCTCCCTCCATGCCAAACCTCTCATCTCTGCCCCATTCAATTCTGCTAAAGCAGTGGTTTTCAACCTTTTTCATACCAGGGCACACTATTTATTCAGAAATGGATCCACGGACCACCATTTGATAACATTTTAGCCCCACAGACCCCAAATCTAGATTTATTTTGTTTTTGTCCACAATTCCAGGCTGGATTTGGGAAACAAAACGGTCTAACACACAGATCAAAATGACCATTAATCTTCTACATTCTGTAGTTGTGTAGACTTGGGCTAATTCACATGATGAATATTTTAACTCTTAAGAGCGTAAACATGAAACCAAATGGACCCGCAAGGGTCTATTTGGTTTCATGTTTATGCTCTCAAAGAGTTAGATCTGGTTAACCAATTTTCATTAATCATTTAGCCTGGGGACCCCCTGGAACCCTCTCAAGGACCACTGGTGGTACCTGGACCACCTGTTGAAAACCCCTGCTGTAGTGGGCTATGATAAAGTAGATGCATTCATTTACGAAATAACACAAAAAACTACAAATATGAAGATAACGGGTCTATACCCTAATACAGCAAAATTGCCCATCCAGGGTCTCCATATAAGCCTATAGCTTACAGTTCTAGTAAACGGACTGGAATTTTTGTACTTTTCCCATAACTCTCCAACCACTGAAAAGAAAGCAACATGTTCCAGATCATATTCTTCTCCATTAACGGGACATGACTCACCTCATTCATAACTATTAAATCACAGTCATCACTGCGACCGCGCTGCACTCTCCTCCCCTCTGCTGCCCTCCCTAATGCTTCCTGAAGAAAATACACTGTGCGTGCGTGTGTCTGTGTGTGCGTGTGTCTGTGCGTGCGCGTGTGTGTTCTGCTGGCCCTCCAATTGGAGTCTGGAAGAGTTTCAAAGGGGTTAATAGATTAATGATTAACCCCATTGATCCTTTTTCAGTTTCAAGGGAAGCTCCCTATCTTCTTTGACAAGTTTACGCATTAGTTCTATTCTTCCTTTTTCTGAGAATAGCAAGTCCATGACAGATTGAACTTGTAGATCTGCTAAGTGGCAGAAATATATAGGGCTGATGTGGTTTTCTAATAATGTTCCAAACCTATCAGGCGTTTCTGCACTCAGTTATAGAAGCACAGTAGGTAGACAATAAAACGGATGTGCTGGTTGTGCCCTGCACCACCATCAGTGTATGAATCTGGGTGTGATGTGACTGGCTGAATGTGATTCACAATCTATGTAAAGCGCCTTGGCTCCATATAAATGCACCATTTACCATTTAGGCATTATGTAGGAAATTGACAAAAAAAATGATACTACTGTGAAATTGTTATCATATATTGATTTACATACTGTATATGGATCATAATAAACAATGTAATCTAGGTATTTCTTTGTGCACTCAATTCATAATTGAGCAGTTGAAACGGAAAACAATCTAAGTCCATATTTAAATCTGACCACTGTCCGAAAAGGCCTAGATGTCCTGACCCTGAAGGGTCGATCATTAGTGTGAACTTGGACTGTTATTTCATCTCAACTGCTCAATTAACGTTCTAGTTTTGGAGGTCTGGATCATGGACTAAAAAAAACTGCTTCTGAATTGAACCGGTTCCCAGCTGTTGGGTCTCTGTCATACTAGATAACCAGCATAGCATGGTGCTGGTCCGCTGGGCTGGACCAGGCCAAAGTACAATGTTATGAAAGTATTGAAAATTGCAGATACTGAAGCAAGTAAAAACAACACACCCCAGTAATACTTCAGTACACCTTCTTCCAGTGTTGTAGTGGGACTTTTAGAAGTGGGGGGACGCCTCTTAAAGGGGAATTCCACCCATTTTCATTTCTTTTTTCTGAGAGTGTACAAATGTGAACCAAATGGACCCTAGCGGGTCCATTTGGTTCCATTTGTACACTCTCAGAAAAAAGGAAACTCATTAACATGCTAACATGCTAATGATTTTTTTTTCAGACCTCCATTTCTAGGAAACACAGAATGGGGGAACTCTTTTGTTTTTTTACCATGTCCACACAACATCTCTAAGGTATATTAATGACATCGTAAAATAAAAAGAGTGGAATTCCCCTTTAGGACACGTGTATGCACACTTGCATTTGCGTGCACCTGTGCAACACACACAGACACGCTATTAAAACAAGTATAGCATATTGAGAAAGATTGTTTACAATGCCTAATTGTATCCATAAATGTAAATGACAAGACAAAAAACATACGGTAGGCCTACTTTTGCCCCAAAAATATTTTAGATGTGAGAAGTGGGGGGACGCCGTCCCCCCGCGTCCCCCCTCCACTACACCCCTGCCTTCTTCTGCTTCTTCTCCACACCTGTG
Source organism: Benthosema pterotum (assembly GCA_039105355.1). Classification (NCBI taxonomy): domain Eukaryota; kingdom Metazoa; phylum Chordata; class Actinopteri; order Myctophiformes; family Myctophidae; genus Benthosema; species Benthosema pterotum. The sequence goes on from CM076976.1 coordinate 23,385,946, forward strand.
AAGCCGTGAGGTTACAATAAAAGTCATGATTCCGATTGATTAATGTGATTATTGTTTCCACCCACAGACGTGGACCTGCTGGTGTGTAAGCACCAGGGTCCCTCCTGCTGCACCCGTAAGATGGAGGAGAGCTACCAGTACGCCGTGAAGAGGGAGACCCTGCAGAACGTCCGCTCCTACAGCTTCGACCTCAAGTACCTTCTCTCCGGACACGCAGACGCCTTCCAGGGTGAGTAGGGGCTGCAGGACACTGGGGAATGGGGGAAAGAGGTGGTGGTTACAGTACGTAACACTTTTTATCCAAAGAACAGGTCATAGGACCACTTCATTAAACCATTCTGTACTGTATGTTTGGTCTTTTATCGAAAAAGAGCAGGCGTTTGCGTGTACACCTGCTATTTTTGGGTGAAATCGTGAAAATGCTCACAAATCTTTCAATATGTTCTTTCAGAGCGTATGTTTTGTAGAATGTACAATTTTATGACAAAATATGGGCTATATGTAGCCTGACCTCAGTCTGAATTGTCATTTCGTTTCACTTGATTATTCAGACTGAAGTCCCTCTCCACCACAGCAGTTTCTAGGATGGACGTTATCAAACCAGCAGTCTTAACGGTGATTGGTTCATATGAACCCCTAAGAATATTGGGAAAGCAGACGACGTTGGGGTCGAAGTGATTGACAGGGCTGTTGGCCAATCAGGTACTGGGATTGGATTTCCAACCGACACAAACGCCCCCAAAGGCATGGAAGCCAGTCCTTCAATCACAGGAGAAAATAAGCTAGTATTTTTAAGGTGTTGATTCAGGGCTGAGCCAGGCAGGGTATATGCCCACAGAATAACAAGCTCCTCACGGCTAACGTGCATAGCACATATGCCTGTTTAGCCGTATTCATTCAACGCTATTCATTAGACCTACTGCAGTCATTAATTTTGCTGCGGCTTGTTCTCACTTGCACTGTTTATAAGAAACAACTTGTGCCAAAAAAAATCCTACTGTTGGAAATATATAATTTTATTTTAATACTAATTTGGATTTATATAGGTTTTTTTTATGAGCTTTCGATATTAATAATGGAGCTTAAATCCTTTGTGGTTAGTTGTGAACAATTTATGAATAGGGAATTGACCAGGATGGTTCAAAGCACTTGGAGGTTCAGAGCTCGAAGTTGTTGTTGTTTTATTTATTATTAATTAAAAACAATTAGTTTGAAGGTTCGCTTGAAAATTCCTAACGAAGTTTGAACCCTAAAATCAGGGCTAGGGTACAGCCTTAGTAAAGGATGGTACTAACTGAGGGGGAATTCACACTGTGGTTCCAGATGTGCACTTGGGGCCACTTTTCAGATGTTGTGGTAGTATGAATGCGACATGCGGACCGCTACCAGGAGCAGATCACCCAGCCATACCTGGGACTGTCCCAGGTATTGCACTTAAGACCCAGGTGGGGTCCCACTGTGTAATTCGGATATATGGGTCGCTGCAATGCGAAAGCATTGAATGAAGTGCAACCGAATTTGGGAACAGTTTGACAGCGTGAAGAGTTGCAAACTGTACCTGCACAAGGACATTTTTTTGGAACCCGCTCAAGGACACTTTCATGCCCACTGGTGTAGCACACCAGTGTTTCTAGAGAACTGAACACACACAGTAACAGAACCCTGACTTTGACTGAGCAGAATGGAACAGAGACTTCATTAGCATCAGTGGCCAAACGTGTGAAGGAAGCAATGAAGGGCCCTTTCCCAGAATGCTGTGTGTGCACAGAGCCCATTAAGTAAGCCACTGACCCTGTGGGCTTGTTGCTTTAACTGTGGTCTAAAAGACTGTATACACATGGAAGCAAATGTACAAGACACATAATACCATTTATTATAGGAGAACAGTAGCTCCCACGCATAATTTACGCAAAAAAAAACGCATTACCAAGCCCTTTCCCGTCATATAACCGAACACTGTCCTCTTTTGCTGTCCAAGAGTAATAATGATAATAACTTGGTTTAGTACATTATTTATTATTATAAATATACAGTCTGCTTGCCAGCTTGGAGCCCCATTGTCAACGGATGTCTTGAGTACATCAAGGTTTTATGTTAATAAAACCTTGTTTTATTATTGAGTAGGGGTCCACAGTGTGTAGAAACTGCTGGATGCTAACTTGCATATGTTTAGCACTTTTCATAATATGAAACAGGCTGTTAACATATACAGTATAGATAGAAGACAAAAAAGTTAACATTTCATCATGCTTTATGTAACTAGGGATTTCTTACTACTTACCTAGCTTACTTACCTAACTAGGGGGGTTCAGGGTAACAAATCCATTCCAAGTATTACTTTTGCAAAAAGAAAGTTGTGCTGTTGTGTAGACTAAGCACATCTGTGATGATAGATATGGCTGTTTTAGTCCATGGGTGTGTTCTGAGCAAAACTAATGCTTGGAATGGATTCAGCATCTAAAAAAGTTAAACACATCACATATTACAAGAAGCACAATGAAATTATTATTCTGTTTTGCCTTCAATAGGTTGTTAATAATGTGCTCATATAATATACTTATTATGCAAATTGCTCAACATATACAAGTTAGCATCTGGCAGTTTCTACATGCGGGGGACCAGGGGACCCACACTCAACATTTCTAACATAAAACCTTGGTGCTATTCAACATGCTGGGGTTCATATTCTGGGAAAGGGTCTAATATATCTTTGCAAGGAATTTCTTTATTATATTTGCCTGCAAAAAAAACATTTGTTTTTGTTACATTCACTATTCCCCCATGGGGCCACGGTTTTGCTGGCATGCAGGCAAGTATGTGAACTGGTAAAACATGGGCAAAGTTAATTCTCCAGCCCCCCCCATTCATTTGCCTTTTGATTTCTTTCCTACTGCAGTTGGTTGTGTGGGTTTGGCAGTAGCAGGACGGAGGAGCGAGGCCACACTGTAAGGCTGTGTGCGTGTGTGTGTGTGTGTGTGCGTGTGCGTGCGCGTGCGAGCGCAACTCTCTGGTCCTCCTCAGTGCCAAAATCCAAAGTGCACTATAGTGGCACTTCCAAACTGCACTAGAATGCACTAGATCAGTGGTTTTCAACCATTTTCATACCAGGGGACCCACTGTTTATTCTGCATTTTACCCGCAGAGGACCACCTTTTGATGTTGAGTTTAGTCTCTCGAACTAATTTAGGAGAAATTACTGGCAAAACGTTGGTCAAAATAACAATTCTTCTACATTTTCTAAATGTGCAGATTTTTGAAAATTAGATAATTCAGATGTTTAACCCATTTATGAATGACCTAAGGTTTCTGAAAAAACTTGAAATATTTGTATATCAGCATAAAAAAAGTTAATTCTGGGATACTGTACCTACTGTACAGAATCCAGTGGGTTCCCGGCCTGAAAGGGTTAAATGTAAGAGTAGAAATGTTAAATCAAGACTTACAGATCTACAAGGTCCATTTGTTTACCAATCGTCGTTTCTAGGAAGCTAGGAGGACTATCATAGGAAAAATGGTGAAAAACGAGGGTTTTATCTCTGGTGCCTGTCAACCAATTTAGCCCCACTAGATTTTCTGACAAGAGTTTTTCCACAAAATTTGGCGCTAGGGGGCTCTGGAAAAAAAGCTAAATTTAGCGCCAAATGCGGCAAGTTGGCAACACTGATCCTCTTCTGGGGACAGCAGTAGCACACAGTACAATGTTGGTTTACCTCCCAAACTACTCTTTGGGCAGTAGTGGAGGTATACTAGTGTTTTATTCAAACAATCTTTGAGAACAATGAAATGTACAGCAGCGCACAGTGTCTGCCTGCCGCGCACTGGAATTCGGGAAGCTCTGATGTAAAGCCTGCAGGCACTCCCGTGGAAAATCTTCTTTTTTTTTGTATCTGTCAAGGTGTGTGTGTGTGTGTGTGTGTATATGTGTGCGTCTCTCTTTCTCTCTCTCCCCGTCTCTGTTTCTTGCCTCCATTGTCTCTCTGTCTCTGTCTCTCTCTCTCTCTCTCTCTCTCTCTCTCTCTCTCTCTCTCTCTCTCTCTCTCTCTCTCTCTCTCTCTCTCTCTTTCTCTTTCTCTCTTGATCAGGCAGAAGGCCAGTCGCCTTCCGCCCGTAATTGCAATGTCATTTAAATTTTGAAATTTCCGGAACAGTGTATTTTTTTTCTTTCTCTCGCTCTCTCTCCCAACCCCTCCCAACACTATCCCACGGGGCTGCCGCCGACAACGACGAGATGCTTCGAATGTTTTTGGTGCTACAGGAATTCGGGTACCATGCAATTTGTTTTATAGGACAATGTACTCTTGCCGAGACGGCGTGTTGTTTTATGATCGCTGTCGGGACACCAGCGCGGCCTTTCGCTCTCCAATAATATGGAAAACTGCATGCATGACATGCGAGCGCGCGCCGCAGCGCAGAGGAACCAGAATGTTTTGCCGAACGTGAGGGAGCAATCCTGGAAACGGGATTAAGCCTGCCTCTGAAGGCATCGCCGTCCCTGGAAAGTATTACAGTCATGTCAGAGCCGTAACTGTCAGCCAGGGAGGAAACTGTTTTAATGGCAGCGTATGAGAGCATAAGCCAGACTTAAGGGCCTCTCTGTGGCCTTCTCTGAGGAGACCTGCACTTGCACATGTGAACCAGCGTTGGCATCAGCGAGCAGACAGACAGACAGACCGACAGGCCGATGACAGACCGACAGACACAGGGGCGTTTTTGCCACTAGGCAGACTAGGCACTTGCCTAGGGCGCCATGAGGGGAGGGGGGTGGGGGGAGGGGGCAACCACCAGACATGCTTTAAAAGGATACCCTGTTAATAAGCCTAATATGGATAAATACATTATACTTATCCTCTATAACTAGAATTGAACATTTAAAACACATAATAATATGTTCTTTAGTTTAAAAGTAGTTCATATTTATCTCTTGGGGGTGCCATTTTACAGGAGATTTTCCCCTTTTCCAGGGAAAATCTTGCCTAGGGCTGCAAATTGCTTAGAAAAGCCACTGAACAGACAGGTTTGTGGAGACATGCATAACTGTACAGAAATGAGACAATCAGAGGCAGACAATCATGCAGTGTGTAGTAAAATCTTAATTGCATAAACACATTTAACATCATGTGTTTGTGCCACTGTGCTACAAACGCATTATGAAATGCATTCTGCACAGTCTGCAGCGCACACACCTATGCACACCCATGTGTGCCTCCCCTGCGCACGCACAGACCCCACAAGTTACCCCCAGACTCCACAAGTTAACCCACACCCTACAAGTTACCCCCAGACCCTACAAGTTACCCCCAGACCCCACAAGTTACCCCAGACCCTACAAGTTACCCTAGATGTATACAAGTTACCAATGACTCTCCAAGTTACCCCAGATCCTACAAGGTACCCCAGACTCCACAAGTTTTGTAGGCCCCAGTTACCCCAGACCCCACAATCTTGCGTACATAGACAAACAGACCCAGCCAGTCAGCCAGGGACCGACAGACGGACGGACAGACATACACACATAGCTTCTTAATGAAGTGGTTGCACCACTTAAAAAGGAGTGTCCAAACAGGCCAGGATGGAAGGAGGAACTGTGGAATAATAATAAAATAAGAGCACATGGCAGACAGTTCTAACAGTGTGTCGGTAGAGTCCTCTCCCGCAGGGCCTTCTAAGGACAATCCCTGTCCTGTCTGAGTGCTCCGTGTGGAATGTCAAGTACCGAGTGGCTGAGATACCACATGAAGTCATGGGAATATGAATTTGGCTGATACTGCACACGCATTCTCCACCACTTAGGCCCTATTAAGGCCTCTATTATGTTAATTTGTTTGTGTGTGAGAAGGAAATGTTGTTTAGTGTCCAATCTGTACGGAGTCCTGTTAATACAATATGTAACTTAACCCGGTGTGACCTGAGAGACCATTCTACAAACGCCTTCTAAATTCCTGACGGTTTTTCCATGTCGGTGGTCCTCAATATTTCATGTCAAGGCCCCCCAAAATCATCTGTATATAGGGGGGTCCTCCCTCCCAGAAGCAAAATAATTGAGTTAATGAAAAATGTTTGTGGTGACAGAACAGTCAAAGATTTACGACACATTTTTAAAAAGATATATAAGCTCATAGCACGCCGCTGAGTGCTGCGCTAAGAGCTTGTTGTCTCTATTTTTTTTAATTATCTAAAGCTACTGCTAATGCTTTCAATAGCTAAAGCTACCTAATGCTAGCTAACACTTATAACCCCCAAGGTTCCCCTACAGAAAGGAATAAACACGTTGGTGGTTTGTTGAATTTGGTCTCGATGCTATTCTACATATTTAAATCCTACTTTCTGGTTTGACAGGGATGCTGACCTGTCTGCTACTGGCTCTGCCCCCTCAGACAGGCACTATTAACTCACTGGTCAGCACAATCTAAGTTTGAAAAATCTCTATGGTAGAACAGGAAAGCTATAGTACTGATATACAGTAATTCTACAATCTCAACATGTACATCCAGGCATGACATAAGCTTTATGATCTGTGTGTGTGTGTGTGTGTGTGTGTGTGTGTGTGTGGGTGTGGGTGGGTGTGGGTGTGGGTGTGGGTGTGTGTGTGTGTGTGTGTGCGTGTGTGTGCGCGCGCACATGCTGCAGACTGTATAAATGTTGAACATGTTTGTGCCACAGTGGCATAAACATTATGTTAAACGTGTTTATGCAATCAGGAGTTTACTACACACCGTCTGGCTCTCTGATCGTGTGTGTGTGTGTGTGTGTGTGTGTGTGTGTGTGTGTGTGTGTGTGTGTGTGTGTGTGTGTGTGTGTGTGTGTGTGTGTGTGTGTGTGTGTGTGTGTGTGTGTGTGTGTGTGTGTGTGTGTGTGTGTGTGTGTGTGTGTGTGTGTGTGTGTGTGTGTGTGTGTGTGTGTGTGTGTGTGTGTGTGTGTTAGGGGAGAGTAGTGTATCTAAAACATTTTTGTTTAATTGTTCTAGCCTGTAATGACATGACCACAATACTGATGACAGGATTAATGGGATTTACTTACAGTAAACCCTGATGCTATGTTGACCACATTCCCAAGCGCTGCGGTCAGATTGATATCCCAAGGGCCCTATAGCTAGACTCGCAGTAGTTGACCAAAGGGTTCAGTTGGTTAAACACTCCCCAATTTTGGTTGACGGCTAATTCCCTGAATGTGTTTGTGGGTCCGTCTCTGTCCCTTTTTCATTTTATTATATGGTCTCTGTCGGGTGGAGAGACCTCAGCATTATTGTGTCCAAAGCCAACTGCCAAAATCCAAAATGCACTAGTGGCACCTCAAAAATGCACTAGAATGCACTAGAGCAGTGGAAATGCCATCAAATGGGTTGTCTGTAGCCTAAATGCACACCAAACCGGGGGTTCCTTGAAATGAAACGTGTGAGAAGCGAATTTGTAAACAGAAACACGGTGCGGAACTTGCCCAAAACGGCTACTTTTTGAACTTTTGCATTTGAATCCTGCAAAGCGACGAAATGGCAACCCTGCTCTATTCTCCTGCCAAGCCCCTGAGCAGTTATTCGTGCCAAGTTTGGTGCGGATCGGGGACCGGGGGCAACGCTGCACCATGACAACGTGTGGCCCCTGGAGGCCTCCCTGCGACACTGCTCTACAGTACAATGTGGCCCCTGGTGTGACTTTTCTCATGGCAGACCCCTAGGCGGTGTTTGTGCCCAGTTTGGTGCAGGGCAGAGCGACGTGGTGAACCTCGCAGATTCGGGTGTGCACAAGTGTGTGTGTGTGCCCAGACCATCTGCCCTCTGTCCACCATTAGTTCACCAGGACAGGAGGTTTAGGCTGCTTTTGTGGTGCTATATAGTACATTCAAGTAGTAGGGCATTCATTTGTAATAATACTAATAATGATAATAATAATAACATGGAGATGAGGGGGCTCATTTAGGGACACAATGTGTATGTCTGGCGTGGGTATTGGTGCGCATTGGCGATTTTAGGGGGTGCCATGGGGGCACTTGCCCCCACTGGTGGCAAAAGAAAAGTTGGGGAAAAGAACTTGTATATAAAAAAGTTTTTGTCAGTTGTGACTTCATTCGATCATAACTTGATACTCATTTATACAAATGTATGTTTTACATTCCATTCATGTTTTGTAATGAGTACTTGCAACATTACGTGACAGACACTGACATGAAATTGACATTTGATGTTGAGTTTAATCTCTGAGAACCAAAGAATTTTCAAGTTTCTGTCCACAAAATTAGGAGAGATAAACTGGCAAAACATTGGTCAATATAACAATTCTTCCACATTAATCTAATTGTGTAGATTCTTGAAACTTACATAAGTCGGATGTATAAATATAACTTAACTCTTGAGAGTGTAAAATGAAACCAAACGCACCCCACGGTTCTGTTTGGTTCCATTTTACGCTCCCAAGAGTTACAGATCTACAGATTTGCCCCCGCTGCTGGGAGAGCCTAAAATCGCCTATGTATGTATGGATGTTTGTGTGGTTCAGGTTGGGTACATTGTCGGTCAGACCGCTACAGTGTTGTACTGTATACCAGTGTTCTTTTTTTTGTCTGTGGTATAATAATCCTCCACAGTCATGTTGTTCATTTCAGTTTTTTTCCTTTTCAACTCAAAATCACCCATGCTGATTGCTGGGGTTTAGCCAAGGGGGGGGGGCATGCCCGACCCGTTGGAAAGGCAGATGGCGAGTGTGTGTATCTGCACGCGTGTGTGCGTGTGTGCATGCACACACACGGGAGAGAGAAAGGGAGTGTGTGTGTTTGGGTTGGCCTGCTTTTGTTTTGACAGCCCGAAAGGCCCTACTGTGCTTTGTCTGGTGCAGGGAGTTGTCATGTCAGGAGTGTGACCCCGTAAACATGGACCACATTTATCATCGTCCAGGCTTGCCGCTTTTTCAGCCGCACACACACACGGAATGAGATCAATGGAAACTTCCAAGATCGCCATCGCAGTTTCACCGAAAATAGAAAGCCAGCTTCCAGTAAAGTGTCTGGCGGAGGTATTCCTGTGTATACTGCAGCGTTTCAGCGGGCGGCAGCCGCAGACAAGGTCACATCCCGGGGTTAAGATCCTTATGCAATGACCTCTGATCCCCAGCAGCCTCCCAGTGCATACTCCAAACTCCCACCCTGTCACCATAAGGGAAGCATGCACATGTTGCCATGTATGCTCATTATAAGCCAGTTTGATTTGTTCTTGTGTAAAGTCACTTATGAAATGTTGGCAGTTGCGGGTTGTGTTTTTCAGGGGGAGCTTGTTAAAGTGTAGTTGCTTATTTGGGCTTGCTCATAGAGTAATATACACCAGTGGATCTTAAAAATGCGGAAAGGACCCCCAAATCGATATGAATTTGGGGGCAGTATAAGATTGGTCTTGTTAAAATGCAATTGCTTTTTTCATGATTTATTATTAAAGGTGTAGTAAGTAAGGTTAAAATATTTTTTAATATATACTGTATTTTCTTTTTTTGGCTAATCCTCCCTACTATAAAGTGTGGTGACCATATAAGGAGTTCCTCCCTGTCCCCTGTGAGCCCTTGGGGTCAATAAACCCTAGTTTCAGTTTGGGCTTTGGGATAAAAGCCTTTGGACCAATCAGGATGAGAGGGGTCTTCCTCCAATCAGGATTGAGTTTGTGTGTGTGTGTGTGTGTGTGTGTGTGTGTGTGTGGGGGGGGGGGGTGCATATCATGCTACTGGGGGGACCGTAAGGTTTTCCCAAATCTCTTACTATACCTTTTAAAGGACTGGTGAGTCACCACTCACCAGTGGCCGGTGACTCAGGGTGACGTGACCTGAGCTGGTCTCCACCAGCTCAGGTCACCTGTGCCCCACCTGTGCCCCAGATCACGTTATTATACCTGAGCTTGCACAGTATATTGGCCATTTATTTATTTACATTAATTTGTACACTAGAATTTTGCGTGGCAATTCTCCAATGTGATCCTGGGCTCTACAGACCCTCTGCCAACCTGACATCATGCTTCCTTCAATGCCTGAGGAGTCCAAGCTGCCTTCTTTTCACCTGAGGGTGGAGTTTCCCTGGTTGAATGTAACGTGTGAAAGGAACATGCTATTCCAAACAGTTCCTGTTCCCTCCATCAGGCGCCCCGGCTGGTCAGGGGGAGGCAGTTTAGAGACCAGGATTACTGCATGTTTTTGTGAGGGCATCTATAAAGTGACATGGGGAGAACATGCAAACTCCACTCAAAAAGGCCTTTTCAGTTCACCAACCCTGCCCTGGGTATTGTCACTGAGCAGAGAAGGAAACACAACGCCGGCACCCACAGCGGGAATCAAACCCAGGACCCTCTAGCTGTGTGGATGTCAGCACCACCACTGTGCCCCAGATTGGCTATTTTCAAATGGCTGTCTAGCTAAGTCACTTCTCTGGGGCCTTTTTTCATGCACTTGATTGCAGATTCTCTTTCAAATACCAGCCAACATTGACGTACGCACAAACGCACACTGACTGGAGTCACGGCAGTGTTCTGCGACAACCAAAAGTTGTCTGACATCTGCATAAAATAACCATGACACGCAGTAATAATGGGAAGAATGGCAGCTCTGGCTAGAGTTCATCTGGAGCTGCACAAATCCCTCAACCAGTCCACATGACTCACAATGTGAACGGTTGCCACATCATGTAGTGTGCAAGTATAACATTAATATTATTTATTAGAGTGTGTCACACACAGGCCATGTCACAGCTAGCTACGCTCTGCTCCCACATATAAGAGACGGGTGTCTGCTGGTTGTCGCCTGTCTTCTCCTGTGTGTCGGACAGCTCACAAATACATTTTCATGGGAGACACATGGTTTTGATGAGACAAACATGTTCGATTTGATGCTGTGCTATTACTATTATTATTATTATTATTATTATTATTTTTTAGAGATCATATTGACCACCGGTATCATTGGTAACCATAACACAGATTAGTCATGTCGGATATCGAAATTGTCTAAAATTTATCATCGGCATAATCATGGAAAGCATGGAATGCGACTCTGTATATTACAGGAAAGTCCTGTTTATCTTGCCAGCAAAGTCCGGTAGACTCCCAAATTGTAAAATCACACGTGTTACATTACAGCACATACAGTACATTACTGTAAACATCCAAATTGTAACATCACACCTGTTACATTACCATACGGACAGTATATTACTGTAAACTCCCGAATTGTACAACCACACCTGTTACATTGCCATATTACCTGGCAATGTATATTACTGTACACTCCCGAATGCCCATAATGTACCCATAATGGCATGTTCACCACTATTTTCCTGCAGCGTTATTTGTGTAACTATCGTCTTGTTAAATGTCATGTTACTACTAGACTACTGCTATGTACTGTGGTTTGACTGAGCGTTAAGGAAGAATCACCATGACATTGTCTATCAGGTGTATGGGAAACATGTTGTGTGTGTGTGTGTGTGTGTGGGGGGGGGGGGGGGGGGGGGGGGGGGGGGGGGGGGGGGGGGTGTGTGTGTGTGTGTGTGTGTGTGTGTTGTGTGTGTGTGTGTGGGGGGGGGGGGGGGGGGGGTTGCACAGTGTGTGTGTGTGTGTGTGTGTTTGTGTGTGTGTGTGTGTGTGTGTGTGTGTGTGTGTGTGTGTGTGTGACTGTGTGAGACTGTGTGAAAGACAGGTGGGCATGGCAGAATGTGTTTCTGAGTGTATATACCCACGCTGCTGGGGAGCAGATGTCATGCAAAATGCTGACACTTTTGATACCAAGTGTCACTGATATGCAGGGAGAGAGAGAGGCCTAGCCTCCAGCTAAAAGGCCATGACATACATCAGAGTGTGTGTGTGTGTGTGCGTGTGCACACGCTCCAGAGCATAGTGTATCTGTGTTGACAAAACTCTCATCGTTACCATAGACACCTCGCTGCGTACGCCGATGCTGACAAACGTTTTTTTTTTTCTTTGCGTGGAATTTTCCCAGTCATCCCAAAGAGTGTTTCAGACAAATGCGAATGAATCAAAATCACTAGGGGTGGGGCGATTCACTTACCTTACGATACAATATTGATATTGAGGGTTCTGAATCGATTTATATTGTGATTCTTAGTTATGCTGCGTTTCGATTTGATATATTGATAAATCGCATTTTTTCCACAAATGACTGTGGAACAGTCATTTGATTCCACCCATTTTCAGGAGTTTCTTTTTTCTGAGAGTGTACAAATAGAAACAAATGGACCCACCAGGGTCCATTTGGTTCCATTTGTACACCCTCAGAAAAAAGATGATGTCATCAAGTAAAATACAGTACAGTAAAATGTTTAAAATGGGCGGAATTCCCCTTTAAAACAATCCTGAAGAATATCAACTAGAACATTTGTAAGCAATTTTAAACAATATAAATAACAAAAAGTTCAATCACACACATCAATGCAGCCTGCTAACATCAGTCAGTCTTTCTGACATGAACACATTAATGAATAGACCCTACACAGATATCTTTTTTTTTGAACCTGGCGATTCGATATTGATATGATCATGGCATTAAGCATTGCAATATATTGGCATATCGATTTATTTATTTATTTATTTTTGCCCAGCCCTAAAAATCACCTTGTGCTTTTCCAACACCTCTCCAGTGAGATGGGGAAGGGGGGTGTCAGGGGCCATGCTATGGGAGGCACAATAATGCTTTCTTGTTATGGCAAAGATAATTAGCTGATCTGCTTCTGCCAGGAACCCCCATGACCCCCTGTCCTCAGAGGCATCCAGGGGTGTGTGTGTGTGTTGTGTGTGTGTGTGTGTGTGTGTGTGTGTGTGTGTGTGTGTGTGTGTGTGTGTGTGTGTGTGTGTGTGTGTGTGTGTGTGTGTGTGTGTGTGTGTGTGTGTGGTGTGCGTGTGCGTGTGCGTGTGCACGTCTCAGCATGCACACGGTGTGCTCACTAGAGAGATAGGGAGACATAGATTAGTATAAAATGTCACCTAAGGCAGTGGAAAGATATACGAGGGCCATTTGCCTTGCAAGGGGAAAAAAAGAGCATAACAAGGAGAGAAAGGTGGGAGGTGTGGAGCAGTGTGCAATGCATGCATGTGTGCACTTTGGTTACATGGTAAATGGTGCATATATGTTACATGGCAGCTTTTATCCAATGTGCTTTACATCAAATCAAATCAAGCTTTAATCATCTAGCACCTTTAAAACAATCAAGAAGATTGACCAAATCAAGAAACCGTTAAAGGGTAATTCCACCCATTTTCAAAATTTTCCTGAGAGGATACAAATGTGAACCAAATGGACCCTAGCCAAAGGGGTCAGAAAGAAAAATCATTAACATGGTGAAATGCATCTTGATGATGTATTTCACCATGTTAATGATTTTTTCAGACCTACATTTTTTTTTAGGAAATACAGAATTGGGGGGTATATTAAAATGTTGAAAATGGGTGGAGTTCCCCTTTAAGCAAGTAAAATCAAGACTCAAGGATCAAGATTTGTGCACTACATTCACAGACACATTCTCACGCACGTTCATACACCAATGCATGGCGACAAAAACCATGCAATGTGCCAACCTGCACATCAGGAGCCATTATGGAGTCATGCATCTTGCTGGAGTAGGTATGCATGTGTATGTACGTGCATGCATACATACAGTACAGTACGTGCCCCGCACACGTGTGTGCGCATCATGAGCAGTGTTGTAGTGGGACTTTTAGAACTGGGGTGACGCCTCTTAAAGGGGAATTCCACCCATTTTGTGGGTCCATTTGGTTCCATTTGTACACTATTAGAAAAAAGGAAACTCATTAACATGTTGAATCATACCTTGATGATGTCATCAAGATGTATTTCACTATGCTAATGACTTTTAATTTCTAGGAAACACAGAATGGGGGAACTTTTTTATCATGTCCACACAGAATCTCTGGTGTATTAATGACATAGTAAAATATTAAAAATGAGTGGAAATTCCCTTTAAGACACGTGCATGCACACTTGCATTTGCATGCGCATGTGTGCACCTGCGCAACACACACAAACACGCTATTAAAACATAGCATATTGAGCATATTGAGAATTGTTTACAATGCCTAATTGTATCCATGAAAGTAAATGACAAGAGCAAAAACATACGGTAGGCCTACTTTTGCCCCCAAAAATATTTTAGGTGTGAGAAGTGGAGGGATACCGTTCCCCCACGTCACCCCTCCACTACACCCCTGATCATGAGCGTTCGCCCTATATCCCTGTGCTCCCGCACTGGGACACAGGGCCTTAATTGTGTCTATGTTCCCTGGGAGTTCTCTGTGTGTGTGTGTGTGTGTGTGTGTGTGTGTGTGTGTGTGTGTGTGTGTTGTGTGTGTGTGTGTGTGTGTGTGTGTGTGTGTGTGTGTGTGTGTGTGTGTGTGTGTGTGTGTGTGTGTGTGTGTGTGTGTGTCTTTCCTTTGGGGGACAGTATAAAACATCATGCCCCCCCTCCACCCTCCCATCCCAATTCTCAGGGTCCCCCTGGTAGACAGTGAGCCTAAAAGCAAACAAACATACTGTATAGTATAAGACGAGGGCAGGAGACGTCCTTTATTTTATTTTTTGTTTTTAAACCACACTAAAATGACAACCCTCCTCCTCCCCCTCCGGGAATTTCCGTGACTATTACTGCATTGCTTTGTTTTGTTTTTCCTCCTTTATCTACATTAAACTTGGCTTGGGTGTCTAACAAAGCCTACCTAGCAGTGGGGTTTTTTTGTAATGAAAAGTGATGAGTTAACAAGTATGCGTCCTTGATTTATGTGTCTTGCAGGAACGTGTGCACTGTATATGCATATCAATATTTGTGTACGCACCAGAGCCGTCTGTTGTCAGGGTTGCGACATTGAGAGGTCCGAAACCGAGCGCTCGAGCACTGTTCATGCAGCCTGGATAGAGACAGACTGGATTGGGAAATACTTTTTTTTTTCAATGAGAGCAGCGCTGATAAGAGCTATTTTTTAGCCATGTGTGCAACATGCTAAAAGTATTGTACAGTAACAACTAAAGACTATGAAATGTTTATGTAGTACTATTACGACAAAATGGTTTGGCCTGTTTGGTCTTTCCCATTCTTGTATTCTATGTAGATGAGCCGCCATTGGACTGGCCCCATGAAGTGAACGGAGTTGTCAGAACTCTGTCTATACTCCATGGCTCTGCCATGCACAAATAGATGTAACAGTGAATCATCAGCCCATGGTGTTCAGTCTTGTTTTGATCTGCGCAATCCGTCATCAGACACAAAGGACTTTCTTATCTGTGTTATTGCAATTATCTTTGACTTTGTCTGCAAATTTTCTTTTCTCTCTTACATGTCTCTTTCTTTGTTGTTTGTGTGTGTGACTTTCCTCTGATGTGTTTGCCTGCTCTCTCTCTCTCTCTCTCCTCTCTCTCTCTCTCTCTCTCTCTCTCTCTCTGTCTGACAGAGAGAAAGTCTGTCTCTCTCTCTCTCTCTCTCTCTCTCTCTCTCTCTCTCTCTCTCTCTCTCTCTCTCTCATCGCGGCCCTATATTTCCCCCAGCAGATGTTTTGACCGAACCACGCATGTTTCCTCAGAGACCGGCGCGTTTTTGGACGCACCACACATGACACGGCGCTGCTGAACCATGAGGTCATGTTAGAAAATTAAGGACATCCGGCATCCGGGATCGATCCTTCCTGATTCACGTCCAGTCCAATAACACCATAGGGTGGAGGGAGGACGAGGCTCGTTTATGGACCTGCTGTCCACAGCCTGTTTGCACTGTCGCATAAATAAGCACGCACAACTATAAAAGATTATAGTGGTGCGTGCCTCTCCCGTCTCTGCAGACTAGATGAGACATTACTCCCACTAAGTCTTCTGAACCAGCTCAGTGGCCTTGTGGTTAGTGTCCGCCCTGAGACTGTGAGGTTGTGTGTTCGATTCCCGACCGGGTCATACCAAAGACTGAATAAATGGAACCCGATGCCTCCCTGCTTTGCACTCGGCATGAAGGGTTGGTTTGGGGGTAAGTCCCTGCGACATACTAGCGTCATGTCCAGGGGGTGTACAGTACTTGTACATCAAGCTGCCTCACCCTATACAGAAACAGGAGATAGGCTCCTGGCACATGGGCCTCTTGGCTCAAAGAGGCTTATTTAGTCTTCTGAAATTATTTTTTGTTATTCTAGTCTTAGTCAACGAAATATCAAAAATGATGCCGTCTTAGTCTTTTAGTTTTAGCCTCAATGGTTTGGTCTTAGTCTTTTAGTCTTGGGCCTAGATTTTCGTCACCGCTAAACCCCTTATCCCTTAACTTCTTTGACTTTTTAAACTATTTATTTATTTCTTTTATTTAATTTCAATAGTTAAAATGGCCAGTCTACATGCTCACATCGTATCAATAGATGGCACAGTGGCAAAGTTTTTCAAAATAGTAAAAAAGGGGGATCGAGCAAAATGCAACTGTCTGGGATTCGGTGGGCCGTTTCCACCGAATCCCCGACAGTTACATTTTGCTCGATCCCGCATCGTAGAGAAGACCTACCCACATATTCTATACATCATCTCAGAAAGTGGCGTTTTCCCGTCACGCTGCGTTTTTTGAAATGTAAAAAATGGTCCAGAATTGCATCTCAAGTTAATTCATGTATTTAATTATATTATATACTGTACATTACCTAAACACAAGGAAGTGACCAACAGCAGACAGCATCTCCAAGGCGCACAGACACCCGCATCGTGCGCACGTGGCGCTGCCTTAGGGTTAGTGGGTTAGTGGGTACTTTGAGATGGCGTTATCTAGTTCCCAAATCTATTTGACAAAATTAGCAACTTAAGGGACTGCGTGACAAACACGCCCATGACCACACCTCCAGTCATAAATAACAGTGTCGGCATAAAGAATAGTGGCTAAGGGAAGAGGAAAGGTGACGAAAATACGAATAAGGGAATTCGCTGCGGCTTTCAGGTAACGTTAGGGACATCGTGTGGAGCGAAAATCAAGCCCTTAGCGTGTGACGAAAATGGAGCCTGTAGTCTTTATATCCTCTAGTCTTAGACACATACATTTGGGTTTACATATACTGTATGCAATATACAGAATATACTGTAGGCTACATATCACATGCTCTATAAAACATACAGCAAATTTTGCATGGTTTGCCTTCTATAGGTTGTGATTAGTACCCTGACTTTGACCTGATTTTTATGATATTTCCCACGGTTAGATTTCCACATTTTTAGCACATGTTATTAGACACTATTAGAAAGCTTTTGGTGAAGACATTTCTTGGTAACAATTTAGTTCCCAGATTGGTCAAATATCTGATAAATGCCCTAATTATAACGCAGAGTTGAGGGAGAGAAGAGAGAAGGAGGCGATAGTCGTAAAGTCACACCAACAGGGCCGGGCCTAATTGCCTCTGCTTTTCATCTGTGTGTCTCACCTCAGCACAAACGTGTGAAAAGACCAGAGGCGGAGGTGGGTGGGTGGGTGTACATTAGGCCCAGGTGGGTGCAGGGCCAGATCTAGGCATAGGCACGGGGGGCAATGCCTCCCTAAATGGCCTGACTGCCCTGGCAAACATGATGGCATGCAAACAACCCAAAATCCAGAGATATTTCAAATAAAGCTTATATTCAAAATGATTCGATACTAACTACAACTGCACCATCATCCTTGTCATTGGCAGTTCTTTACCAAAAGGTATAAAAGCTACTCTCTTATAAGGGCCAATATTGAAGCATATACAGAACAGTAGGTTGTATTCTATATCATGTAAAACTGCAAAATACCAACCCATCCATGCCTCAATTAGAATCATTATCAGTTCCATTGGACTCCTTGACCCCAAAAATGTAGATTTAACCACTAAAATCTTGATTTTATGTCATCTAGGAGGCAAGATATTGAGACTTTAATTTAGAAAAGGGGGGAGATTAGTCAGGGTGTTTGGTGTGGAAGAGCGAGCGGTGTTCATTGAAAGTGCGAGGAAAGTGTGTGCACAGGTGTGTTTGGATGTGGTTTAGCGTGCCCTTACTGGCCCAGTAATTATGTCCACTACTCTCTACTAAAACCTGCAGTGATACAAACTCGGTATTCAGTTTCTCTGTGCCTTGCTCTCTCGGTCTCTGTCTTCCTCATTCTGTCTTTATCTCCGCGTCTCTTTCGCACTCTCCTTCTCTCTTCCCATACACTCTCTACTTCCCTGCTCTGTCAGCACTGGAGTCCGCCAGGCCGGCTGTACTGTAAGTAACAAGATAAAGTTTTAGGAGTATAGGCTGGCGCTGTGCCAACAGCCTGTTCGCTGAGTGGCACTGCAGAGAGCTGCCACGTCTCAAAGATTGCCCCTGGCAAGCCAAGAGCGCACTACCCACAAGATAAAATTGTAAAATGCTGGCTTGTTTGGTTTGTTTGTTTTCTTCCATCCTTCTTGTTTTGCTGCCGGACTCCCCTTTTGCAGTTTCTTATTCATTGATATTCGTTTCCTCCTTCCCAATAGTCTTCAGCAACACCCATATAATAAGTTCCCTAAAACTGAAGCCTACTGTATATATATATACTCTGTATATATATATATATATATATATATATATATATATATATATATATATATATATATATATATATATATATATATATATATATATATATATATATATATATATATATATATATATATATATACTCTGTATATATATACTCTGTGTGTGTGTATATATATATATATATATATATATATATATATATATATATATATATATATATATATATATATATATATATATATATATATATAAAATGTGTTGTCTTGATTTGTCAAGACCTGAGTTGGCTTTGTCTGCAGCATAAAGGTCTTTATGTAAATACTTTTTTGGAAAAGTCTGTGAGGAAATTGAATGGGGGAATTCACTTCTGGGCCAGGCGTCCGGGGCGGGATTGGGGCGCTCTATAGCTAGCATGGTACAACCCGCTACAACCTTGACATCATTATAATCAATTCAAATGAGAGTATGAATTTACCTTCACTGTCAGCCAACACTCCCCCTCTCTCCCTTCTCCTGTTCCCTGACAGATCACAGTATCGCTAGGCTGTGTGTGACATCGCCTTGCGACTAGCCTCAACAAACACTCCGGCTACAGACTAGGCCTCATCAATCTCACTGGCCAGGCTGCATGGAAGCCTGATGCCTTGGGATTTTCTCGTTAAGGCAGACAAATGCACGTCTCCCGGGGCTTGTTCTGTGTCCAAAAGGATCGGCGCTACAGTACACTTCGCTCTGTCTGGGCTGATGGGACTTTTTTTTCTCCTTTCCTTTTCTTTCCTTGCGGCTAATTGGCCCCGGCCAGACTTCCTGTGTCCACCCTGGGCCTGCAGTGTTGGCTCGACCGATCCCCTCAAGGGGTGTGTGTGTGTGTGTGTGTGTGTGTGTGTGTGTGTGTGTGTGTGTGTGTGTGTGTGTGTGTGTGTGTGTGTGTGTGTGTGTGTGTGTGTGTGTGCGTGCGTGTGCGTGTGCATGTGCATGTGCATGTGCATGTGCATGTGCATGTGCATGTGCATGTGCATGTGCATGCTCTTTTTATAAATGAATGGCCTAGCTGATCAATGACGCCACAAAAGTTGCAGATCTGCAAACTCGAAACATGGTACGCGTCACAGCGCAACTTTTCAACTTTTGAATTTAAAGATGGGGTGCTGTGATTTTTGTATTTTTTCAAATTTTGTACATGTTTAAGAGGTGACAGTATGTAAATAGACCCTTTGGTGTGTTTTTTATGTGCAATGATGTCTTCACTTTGTGTTTAGGGTTTCTTCCTGGGGGCTGGACCTTTCCAGTCAAACGTGCCAATGAAAAAAACTTCAATATAGTGACAGCATGTGCTCGGCCCCTCCACTAACTCCTCCCCCTTTATCATGCAACTAAAGCTGTGGGTGTGGCTTCAGTTCAGGTGGATCTCCACCCATCACCACCCACCAGGCAAACCAGGCATACTTAATGAACTGGTAGGGTGGCATCATAAAAATGACAGTTTAACACTGTACACTTTTATGGAAAAAAAATCTTACTTTTCATATAACATGAATACTTGATGATCATGTTTTAGGGTAGAAAAAATCCATGACACTACATCTTTGAACACATGAGGTTCCTGTCCGGATAGAGACGATAATTGCTATATATGCAGGTATGCATGCATGTGGTCTTGTGTATCTACAGTATGCAGTATGCACGCGTGTGAATGTTACATGCGTGTGAACAGCTCGCCGCAGACACTAATAATTCGTGTGGCGTTTTTGGATGAAGGGTTAGATGAAATGAACTACCGAGGAAAAACTCCATGAACCGTTTCCATTTTTCTAAAGCTACCATGACTCATTATGATGACAGGCCCTGTAGAATTCCCGCTTAATGGGGAAGAGAAGGGAGGCGGACTTGGAGCGAAGCGGACGATGTGCCGAGTGAAACGGAGATGATGAGGGATAGGGAAGGAAGGACGGACAGGAAGGAAGGAAGGATTTAAGGAAGCTATAATGAGTCAGCTACAGAATGACACTGGACTGCTTGTTTTGATTGAATTCTTCATTAACCCCCAGTTATCAGCGGTAAAGGCACTGCAGCTACTGTATATATGGTTCTGGCAGCTGTAATTGTGCATATCAGTTGTGGATATTGGTCTGGATGTGACTCCTGAGAGCAGACAGCAGCCATAATAACTCCGGCTCTAGCTGTGCGGACGTCGGCTCCGTGGCTTTAGGACAAGCACGCAGCGGTCCTCTGGAAGGTGAGAGGGAGTTGCCTCAGTCTCTGGAGTGTCGTTGAAGTGACTTTCACACGCTCAGTGTGTGTGTGTGTGTATGGTGTGTGTGTGTGTGTGTCCACGGGCAGTGACTCACGCTATTACCTCAGAGTCCCTCCGCCACCACCACTCCCACGCCACCGTCCTCCTCCTCGTCATCATCATCAACATCACGTCTCAAAGACGAAGCCCCGGCTCCCCGCCCCGTTCAAACAAACACACTCACTTCTGTCACTTTCTGTCAGCCAGCCCTGCATGCGTTCATACACCCCACCATAAGCCCTATGTCACCCACCCAGCCCTGCATGAGTTCATATACCCACTGTCTTACCCAGCGCCGTTGAGTATAGACAGAGTTCTAATGGCGGCTGCTCTGCATAGACTTCTATTGAGCATGGGGGACTACAGTAGTACTGGACCGGAGCTAGGCCGCAATGCAGTGGACTCTGGGCAACAGCCTGGCTTTAATGATCTTGAATCCCTTTATTTCAGATCGTTTTGTAGTAATTGTACAACATAAACATCACAGAGACTTCAGTTGTCAGTGTACACTACTTTAAAACAGTTGTCAGGGCCGGATTTAGGCAGCCCTACTAGGGTGGGCTGAAAGAATGGCAGGGTGGGTAACTCCAAAGTTTTTCATATGAAGTTGTGGTTTTCAATCCTTTTGACAACAGAGCCCACTATTTATTCGGCATTTGAGCCACGGACCACCAGTTGAGAACATTTTAGCCCCACAGACCAAAACTAAAGATTTTTTTTTTTGCTTTTGTCCACAATACCAGGCTGGATTTGGGAAACAAAACCGTCAAACATGAAGATCAAAATGACCATTCTACATTCTCTAGTTGTGTAGACTTAGGCTAATTCAGATGATGACTATTTTAACTATTTTAAGTATAAAATGAAACCACCCACAAGGGTCCATTTTGTTTCATTTTTACACTCTCAATAAGTTACATTTGGTTAACCAACATTCCACAATTTAGTTGGGGACCACATGGACCTCTCTCAACCACTGGTGGTCCCCGGACCACTGGTTGAAGACCACTGATATTACCTTTCATTGGGTGGACAGGATGCACATTTGGGTGAGCTCTGCCCACCCCTGCCCCCCTCTAGATCCGGCCCTGACAGTTGTCATGTTGCACACATGCTTAATATAGCTCTTATTTGCCCACACCCTCGCTGAAAACAATGTATTTACAACTCCAGCGGGTCCCCGTTTCAGGTTGCATAAATCACGTGACCAGGATGTTTTCTCTAACCTCAATGTCGTAACTCTCCTACTAGATGCGTCAGTTATGGGGCGGCTGTGGCTCAGGAGATAGAACAGGTCGTCCAATGATCCATGTGCCGGTGGTTCGAATCCCGGCTCCTCCTGTCTACATGTCGAAGTGTCCTTGGGCAAGACACTGAACCCCAAATAGCCTTAATTGAGTTGGTAGGTGTGAGCTTGCTACCATTGGTATGTGAATGTGGGAAGTGAGAACGCTGGCGTCGACTGTTCGCCGCTTCACCTCCGAGTTTATAAATGAATGGACCAATTAAATGTAAAGCGCTTTGAGCAGGTATAAAATGCAATCCATAGATGTCTCTGTGTCTACCGCTGCTCGATCTCCGTCATCTTCCTCTGTGACTTCTAGCACGCCGTTAGCAACCATTGCTGTGATTGACGAATGTACTACTCATTTCTATTCCAAGGCGTTTTGCGCTTTCGGTTGGTTTTGTAATAGAGGGGCGCTCCTTCTGTAAGCCGTGAATGCTCTTATGGGGAGGAGCGACGAGGAAGATTACATTCAGAAGCACACTGCGTGATCACAACGTTCTTAAACCCTGTTTCATTAAAATGTATCTGCTTTCAGTTGCTTGATCTTTGGCGAAAACAAGACACAATTCAACTGCCTGCGAGCATGGGAACGGAGCATCTGCTTCCTGTCCGCTCAGGCCATCGGTGGGTCGTTTGTTGTTGTTGTAGAGGAAAACGTTCTGTCTTCAAAGGTTGGTTAAAAAAAAATGAAATCGTTGGCGATGTTTTAACTCTGTCAGTTAATGAGTTAAAGCAGTGGTGTTGTGCATCGGAACAGCGCTTCCATCGTGTGTGTGTGTGTGTGTGTGTGTGTGTGTGTGTGTGTGTGTGTGTGTGTGTGTGTGTGTGTGTGTGTGTGCGTGTGCGTGTGCGTGTGCGTGCGTGTGCGTGTACGCTATGGCCCTCTCCTGGCAGTGGATTTGGGTGTGATCCAGGACGGATTATGATGTCCGCTCTCTGCCAGGCAGAGCAGAACGTTTTATATGAATGTGCTCTCAAGATCAGTCACAGCGGTCCAGCACTGGCAAGCAATATCATCTCTTTGGATCCTTGCACTGCGCTTTGTTCCTTTACAGCAATTTATTATGTCCCTGAATTTTTTTATTGTTTGGCCTCTGTCTCTCTCTCCTCCTTTTTTTTATTAATTCTTTACTTTTTTCGCCGTTAAAAATGGATCTAATCAGTTTAATGTCGCTTTTGATCGCCTGCTCCACACAGGGCACTAAACCAGTTAAATCATTAGTCTCGGCCGACGGTGCCAGTGCCCCTGGATGGAAATAATTTGCCAGTGTGTATCTGTAACCTTTTACACTAGATTTCACAATAAAGCCGAACAATTCGAAACAGGGTCCTCCGCTCCACACCTGCCATTAGGGGGGAAAAAGGGTGGAAAATCCTTCATTAGGGCTTTTCCTTTCATGTCGGTCGGACTCCTTTTCACACCTCCAGAGTCCATTTGAGGCTCTTGTTTTACAGTACGTTGGGTCTGATGTTGGGCCTAAGTGTTTCCTTTCTCCCTTTCATTAGAAAGGCATGAGTCCAGTTCTTTTTCTGGGATTCAGCAGGTTTCACTTACTTCCACTGGGCTATGGCTAGACGTACAGCCAGCTGAGACTGGGGGTGAGTATGCCCAGTGGTGTTAAAACAGCTAATTACCAACACAGTGAGCTAGATAGCTATGTAAGCCGGGCAGAAATGCCTGTGTGACTGTCTGTGCGTCACACTGCATATTTGGGCATGAAGCAAGTACTCCACTACTTCTACTTGAGTTGCTATTTACAATGAGATTTTGATTATTACAAAATATACCAAGACGCACGTCAGCCTTATCAATTTCAGCTATTTTCAACCGGCCCAAAAGCGGATTATGGGGCATTGAGTTGTAGGTTGCTCATTTCACAAGATTTGTATACACTTGAAAACTTGAAACATTCTGCATACTTTTACTTTCGGTACTTAAAGTACACTATTACATTATTATATGTATTTCTACTTTTTCTTACTCAAGAACATTTTAGATTCATTTTAGAACATTTTAGGCCACTGAGACCAGCTCAGTGGTCCTGTGGTTAGAAACTATACCGCTCTCAAACTGTGAGGTCGCAGCTCCATCCCCAGCTGAGTTGATCCGAATTCAGAGACTATAACGAAT
Source organism: Benthosema pterotum (assembly GCA_039105355.1). Taxonomy (NCBI): domain Eukaryota; kingdom Metazoa; phylum Chordata; class Actinopteri; order Myctophiformes; family Myctophidae; genus Benthosema; species Benthosema pterotum. The sequence continues at coordinate 23,410,176 of CM076976.1, forward strand.
GGTATGTGCCCACTTGGCACTCGTCATCAACAGGTCATGGACCAAAAAAATCAGCCTGGTCAATTTCACCCAAATTTAATCCAGACCAGCCCACCACAGTGTGCAAATAGCAGAAACTCAACCCCCTGCTCTGTCAGCGCACACACACACACACACAAACAAACAAACAAACAAGCCATAATACCACCACTTTTCCATCATAAATGATACAAACCAACAGACACCTACACAACCCTTTGTTACTCTCAGTATTGTTCCAGCGATACTGGAACAATACTCATTTTTTTCTCAGAAAAAAATGAAAACGGGTGGAATTCTCCTTTAAGAGGCGTCCCCCCCACTTCTAAAAGTACCACTACAACACTGGGTGCGACACCGCAAACGTAACAGAAACTGCTCA